>HG992006.1:17285000-18535000 GCA_905220435.1 Amphipyra tragopoginis
ATTTACACTAACGAAGCTTATCATGCCTTCGAGGCCTTAAAATCATTCTTGAAATTGTTGACACAGCTAAAAATGTCAGTTAAATGATTAATTAGCACAGAAATTACAGTTGACACAAGGTTCGCCTTGTGCGTGAACTTCCGCGAAAAACAAGTGACACCTCGTGGACTTAAACGGTTCATTGACCTTTTAATTTAAAATGTTAGCGTGTGCCATAAAGGTTGTTCATAGTTTTGCTTATAAAGAAAATAGCCCTCTTTGTTGAATGAAAGAAAAATGTAACGATAAATGAAACGATCGTTCATAAAATGGTAACTAATACCCGGTTCTTACGACCAATAACTAATTGTTTTGCTTACCAAGTGCAGTATATTTTATTGCCAAACTGGGCGTATAAATAAACTATACAACTTTAGTCGGTAAGGGGATACTAATCCGTGGGCCACTTAAAGTATCACTGATGACAATTTCAAAGCAAGTGTAAAAATTGCAAAATTCGATAATTTTTATTTCCACGCAAAATGATTACTACTTTAGTTTTTTCAAAAAATCTTTATCCCTGTTTTAGTTACGATTACAGAAAATGGAGCTTCTAATCCGCGACCCCAAATATAACCTAAAATGTAAACACACCTCATCATAGCTGAGGATAGATGGATTTTAGTGTGATTTTAGCGCATTTCTTATGAAATCTTTAAACAGCTATTTCTCTTAAACTATCGACTTTTGGGGTAAGTTGTAGAAAAAAAGTTATTAATTTTTATGGGTACTTTAACACCCTTTCAGATTAATACCCCCTTTCTGACTAACCTTGTATATAGCTACTCACATATAGGAGGGTCAACTATGAAAAGTTATAGAGTCTAGGCTTCGTTAATGGTAAATTTACAAGGTTTCCTAATTTTAACTAGTAACGCTCGGTTAATCATAGGAACCAGCCTTAACTCAATTCTAAAAGCAAGCAGTTACAGACATATGTCGTAAAGATAGCTGTTGTTTTAATAAATTTTATACCAATTTCGCTTAACCATACTTGGGCACCGACGGCTTTTAAAAGGTAGACATCAAAACAGACGGAAAAATTGCAAAGATGCATGCTACGTACATAATGGTCCCTTGTTACGTACCACCTACTCGTTTATCTAAGAGTACGTGTTGCAGCTTAGTTTTACCATTCCATATCATGCATTCACAGTGTCTGCTTTGAAGAGTACCTAACCATTGAAGTTTGATATTTTATAAAAACAAAGGTTTTCAATCACTCCAATTAAAAGAATCGTCAGGAAATATTGTAATCGCCACACTAGGCGAACAGATTTGTGATCAAAATTAAATTTATTTATTTTATTGAAGTAAAGAACATAAAACCATGGAGTTTTTGCACTTCTCAGAACATTGAAAAATGTCTTTGTGATAACTACATTTGTTTTATTGTTTATTGTTGTATTCTTCCAGGTTCCAATCAAACAAAATGGCCGCGCCAGATACCGTGGGGAGTCGGACTTGGCTCCTACTGATGCTGGTCTCGGTGCTTCAGATTATTACACCAGTCCTCTGCAATCCTGGTAAGTTTCGCTTGATTTATTTTCTTCTTCTCGGTGTGATTTTTTCCGATTGTTGCTGAGGTGGTACTAAGGTACCGGTACTGACAATCAACTTATCGGTTTTGAACATCCTCGATAACCAGTCCACTGGACTTTACGTCATCCTCCTTAAAGGTAGGAACTGCACCGCAGCGGAACTGAGCGACACGACGCGACGCGTCAAAATATTCTTTATATGAAATTATATGAGTCAACACGCACTAAGCGACAACGGAACTGCACTGCAACTGAACTGCGCGGCAAAGTTGTCAATGTCTCAATACAAATTCAATGAGTTATTACAAATTATGCAGCCGCGATAGGAGTGGAATGAAGTTTGTCGAACCGCACTCCGCGGCAGCGGAACTACACGTCGCGACAGGTTGCGACACTTTTGGTCAGTTGCTCAACTTTGCCGCGCAGTTCAGTTGCAGTGCAGTTCCGTTGCCGCTTAGTGCGTGTTGTCTCATATAATTTCATATAAAGAATATTTTGACGCGTCGCCGCGTCGTGTCGCTCAGTTCCGCTGCGGTGCAGTTCCGCCTAGTGCGGTCCTACCTTAACTGACCAAAAGTGTCGCAACCTGTCGCGACGTGTAGTTCCGCTGCCGCGGAGTGCGGTTCGACAAACTTCATTCCACTCCTATCGCTTTTCGGAATAGTGTGTCCATCCTTTGTAGCATATACCTACAGGCTACATAACTTGTAATAACTCATTGAATTTGTATTGAGACATTCTAAAATAAGTATGGAATCTTATTGGATCCTTCTTAAGTCGTGGCAAAAGCGTAAAATACTCGCCTTCTTCATATCACGAGTTTGATATGTCATGTAGCCATATTCTTTGCTTTTTTCTTGCCTGTTCTTGCTCGATCCTTTCCTCTTCCTCGCACAACAAGGAAATAATAATCATATTATTATCCATTACGTCGTTCATCTTGCTCAGAGGTTGCCTAGCTACTGAATATATTTTTGTAGCGCCGCTGCAGTTCAAGTGCGGCTTACCAAAAAATTACGCGTCGTGACGCTCAGTTCCGCTGCGGTGCAGTACCCCAAGTGTGAGTTTTTTTTCGTTAACTACTGTAGTTGCGTCACGACAAAAATGTATGAAAATTTAGGCGGTGGCTCTGGGCGCCCCGTTCAATACTAATATTCGCGCGTAAATTGAACGGGGCGCCCAGAGCCACCGCCTAAATTTTCATACATTTTTGTCGTGACGCAACTACAGTAGTTAACGAAAAAAACTCACACTTGGGGTACAGGTCCGCCTAGTGCGGTCCTACCTTAATGCTGTATAGAGTTTCTATATTTCTCAGTGTTTTATAAAAAAAAAAATATGTGTACGTACAATAAATCTTATTGTAGGTATCGTGTGTACCAAGTTTTCTTGTACTCGTATAGCTGTATACTCGTTAATATGTGTAGCTCAGCACATTTGGTACGCTTTAAGAATTCATAATTAATGCCCGTAATTAAGTTGTCATCGTAAAGTATTAATTACAAGAAAAGCGTTTAAAAACAGTTTCAAATAATATAATAGTCGATAATTATCGTGAAATATCAGACTATAAAATACTTCTATGATCATTTTATAAGGTACCTACGACTCACATTCCAAAGGTTATACAAGAATACAATAAACCCATTATGTAAGCGTTTTCTGATGATATTAAATAAGGTATGTCGTCTAACAGGATAATTGGGATCCGGGTGCAGAAAAATATTTACACAATTTTTTTAATCATGTTGGAATATGCAAGGCTTCTTGCATATTCTTTATGTTGAAATAACGAACTATTTTTAACATAAAATGAATTTACTATCGATCTCCTAACAATATTGGTTAAGCTGCTTAACCAATATTCTTAATTTGTACTGATTAACTTACATTTTTTTTGTAACATTAATTAAACAAAACAAGAATCGCAATGTACTAACATTGCGATTCTTGTTTTGCTTTTAAAATTAAAATAAAATCTAAGAACTAGAATAGGACCTTCGGATATCTATTGACACAAATATATATTTATGACCATGTTTATTACATTCCGGCCTTCTTAATATTCATTTGCTATTTTTTCCTAACCAGCAACTTTTACAAAATAAGTCGTTGATCCGTGATACGATTATGTTGGTTTATGTAAACTTTAATTGATTCCAGTTAATGTAGGAACCAATAATATTATTGCTAAAGACACTACAAGCGGATGTATAAAACACACATGCATACAAACAGAGTTGGCAACACAACATATGCCATCTGTCATATTTGCACAAAGCATTCTAGTCCTTCGCGTATAGTGCCCAGGGTCTATATTACCATATGCGTATGTATCCGGTGCAATAATAGTTTATCTGTGCAACAAGGATGTGTACTGGTTACTATGTGTTTTTATTGTCACCAAGTACATCCCGCGTGTGGATCAGTCACGAATTGCGATTACGACGAACTTAGTTATAACTTATCGTTAAGACGGTAATGTTCATAGAACATGAACAGGATTTACATAGAATTGCATATAAAGTGTTAACGTAGTTTGATAATAAGTGGTAAAGTATATTGTATTTTAAGGAGGATAAGCTCTATTTTCTAAAACAAGCGACCTTGCATAATCTTCTTCTTTCGATAATCAAATCGTTAGTTTAATTTCTTTATTGCTTTTTCACATGTTTGTTTTCTTGCTTCGAGGTTTAGAATGTTTTCCGTAGCCTTTTCCTAACTAAGTACGTTGCCGCGTTGGGGTCAGCCTAACCAGATATACAATACGGCCGACGTATCTTAGCAAGTCTGAAGTTAGCTGATTAGCTGCGCAGTAGACAATTTCGTTTCTAAAATATGCATTGCGCAGCCAAACAACTAACTTCAGACTCGCCAAGATACGTCGGCCGTATTGTATTTTACACAGAGTGACTGCCATCAGACCTCCGCAACCCAGTTACAGGGCCAATGCCGATATCCGAAGGTTAGACCGGTTGTCAGACTTTCAAGCTTCTGACTACCCCATAACGATGCTCATAGGTATACACACATATGACATCCGGGACTGATGGTTACTTAGGTACTCTGCGAGGCACGAAGACGTCTCGATGTGCAACGAATGGTCACCCATCCACGGACTGATCGCGACAAGCGCAGCTTAACCTTGCAAATCATGATCCGCGCGGTTGATAAGGGCGTTTTTCCTGTCACGCGGGTACGTGCCCGAAAGCGTGCCTCACCCGCATGCCTGGCGCTCGCAGTTCACCTTTTCATTCGTGTTTCACGCATCACAATAAACATATGAAAAGGTGAAGTTTAAGTGCCATAGTTGCGGGTGAGGCACGCACGCGGGCACGAATCCGCTTGACAGGAAAAACGCCCTAAGTACGAATCCCTGCTTCGTGGTTTAAATATCATGTGAAAATGTCATCTTGTTGACCAAGGAAAACTATTAGAATAAGCTATCGCACTGATCACTTACTACTTATAAATCCTTGAAATGCATTTCACAACAGTTGTGCGCGTTGCCCTGTGGCGCATTTATGAATCACGGATATATTGTGTAGCCTTAGAGGTTGGATACAATAAATAATAAATTACACTATTATAAAATTGTGAAATTATAGAGCAAGTGCTTTTCACTGGACTGTAAGCAAATGCTAGTATAACTGTTTAGGTAATAATATTTTTTGTCGATTGTCGAAGAAAATTTGTGTTTCGTAAAATGTATCGAAATGTTTAATTAAAATCTACATCTATATCCTACACTACACTAATATAAATGCACGCCAAGTCTACAGAATTATGATATACTACGACGGTGAAGTATCAATATCTAATAACTAACATTTTAGCGATTTTTACTTTATTGCATATTCGTAAGTAAAATATGAAAGAGCTTGCATTTACAATGTTGAATTGTTCTTATTTATGATTTATCGGTCTTGAATTGTTCTTATTTATGAAATATTTGCTTAAAAATACCTAATAACTATAGAAATGACAGGTTTTTTTCGCCTCATGTAAAATGACGGTTTTGTAGTTATTAGATATTGATACTTCACCGTCGACTAGCTTTTGCCCGCGGCTTTGCTCGTGTTAATTTAGAATTTGACAATCAACTCTTAACACACTACTAAAGTTTCTATAATAATATAGGTAATTCAATCATGATTCGAAAGACACGTGGCGCCATCTACTATCATAAGAATGTTATTGTTGTTTTCCTCGGGAACGGTACTTTTTTTCGGGATGAAAGGTTCCTTATGTCCGTTTCTGTGCACCTGACAACGTATATGCAAAATTTCAGGATGATCGGTTCAGTGGTTTAGGCGTGAAAAGATTACAAACAAACAAACTTACTTTCTCATTTATAATATTAGTTAGGACTGCGCGTATCTCGCAGTGACATTTAGTTTTGTTTCATCGTAATCGGTTCGCTTAGGGCCCTTTTCCTGTCATGCGTATTTTCGCCCGCGCGCGGAACTGGTCCGCATGCGGGTGATAGCACGCTCCTGGCCACACGCAGGACAAAGATTTCGTTTACCGCTGCAGTGTCGTGCGTATCGCCAGTGACTAAACTCGTGCACAAAGATGAACGTTAAAAAAGTAATCATGCGTAGGTACTATGACCATGCATGCGACCCACGTCACAGTAAAAACAACACTGAAGGCAGAAGAACGCCGCCCGCAGCCAATCCGCGTTCCGCGCGCGTGCTGCCCGCATGATAGGAAAAACATGTAATATGAAATGATAGGACGCGGGGAGCCTGCTCGTGGACCAGACCAGATCCGCGCGCAGGCGAAAATACGCATGACAGGAAAAGGACCCTTAATCAAAAGATATTAGAATTTAAAGTTATCAAGAAGAAAGTTTAGTTATTACGACACAATATTGATTTTCGACTTCCACACGGACGGAGTCGCGAGCTAAGCTAGTTATACATACGTACGTTTACTGACTATTTTTCCTACAATGCCGCGTCCACAGGCATTTGCGGTTAAATCATCTTCAAATAGTTGTCTTCTCTGATTGCCCCATTTGATAGTTACCTACTTGACTCGCATTATAGAAACTTTCACAACATCTACTTAGCCAATTTCTTTTGTTCCAATCCTTTTATTTCCTGCCTTTCTTTGCCATTTTTACGGCAGTTGGATGTATCATCATAGTTTTATTTTTATTTTATTTTATTTTGTTTTATTAGGATCTCCAACAAAGAATACACCTTACATGCTATATTATAACGGACACAAACAAAAATCCATGTGCTCCTTCAATAATAGGAGACCACATCATGCAATAAAAAAAAGACAAACAGTATGAGATGCCTAAATTACATAATTTTAAATGGAACTAGCACTCAGAGTTAAAATTATATAATATTATTAAAGTTACATAATAAACCAGTGTATTATTAAAAATGACAATTTGAATTCAAATTAAATTTAAATAAATAATAATAAAAAGCAAAGAAACATATTTTGTAGAAAAAACTATACAGATAAATAAAAATAGCAAACAATACATCACTAGGCAGGTAGTTCAACACTTACATGTCATTTAATTGTGTACGAATTAGTGACTTATATTTACCCAGAGTATTTGAAAAGATGTCTATGTCTTCCGATGTACATGACAAGGCATTGTACTGCTGGGTCATCCTGGGAACCGGTGAATGTTTACCCAGATTTGTTCGGTATCGTGGGGCTTTGAGTAATGGGCGGGGATAACGCGGGATTCTGGCAGGGACATTAAGGTTTATTCTGTTGAGAAGATCTGGACAGTCAATACTATTATTAAGCAACTTGAAAAGGAATGTTAAATCAGAGACTATACGGCGAGATTTGAGAGGAATGATTTTAAAATAATTTAGCTTGTCTGCATACGATCTCAGATTCCTAACTCCAAACCGAAAGGCTAGGTGACGAACAAGTTTCTTCTGGACTCTTTCTATCCGATTTGTGTGAACCTGGTATGTTGGATTCCAGACCGTGCTGCAATATTCCAACTGACTTCTTACATAGCTATTGTATAACAGAAGTGTAGTAGAAGGTTTTTTGAATTCTTTAGAAGATCGCAGTATAAATCCAAGAGCCCGATAAGCTGAGTTGAGCATTTTGTCAATATGTTCTGTAAATCTCAAACCACTATCTAAATAGACTCCCAAATCCCGTATAACTGACACTTCATTTAATGCGTTTCCCTGAATACTATAGCTTGATTGAATTTTGTTCCGCTTTCTGGTAAATTTGATGTGGTGACATTTGGTACAGTTTAGATACATCCTATTCTTCGTACACCACTGAGCCAAGTTATCTAAGTCCATTTGCAGCAACTGAATATCGGATTCAGTCCGAATTATGCGTGTCAACTTCAGATCATCTGCAAATAGGTACGGCGTAGTATATTTAAATACGCTTGTGATATCATTCACAAATATAATGAAAAACAATGGCCCCAAATTGGACCCTTGTGGTACACCTGAGGTTGCAAAATAAGGGTCCGACTCATCACCCTCCATGACAACTAACGATGGCCTATTATTAAGGTATGACCTACACCAATCTAATGTGGCACCGGTGATACCCAGGGACTGAAGTTTAATCAACAATAGTTCATGATTTACCTTGTCGAATGCTTTCGAAAAATCAGTGTATATTGCATCTACTTGTAGACCCTCATCGACTGCGGATGTTAACTCAGTGATATAAGTGACAAGATTTGTGTTCGTAGACTTTTTAACCATGAAACCATGCTGACTTAAGGTTAGGGAACTTTTAACCTGGTTGTAAAATATCGGGTACACTAGTGATTCAAAGACCTTAGACAAAGTACAAAGAATCGAAATTGGTCGATAGTTTGATATTACCTCGCGCTTATTGTTTTTGTGAATTGGCACTATTCTTGCCCGTTTCCATGTATTCGGGAAGACTCCTGTTTTAAGTGAAATATTATATATATCTGCTAATGGAGAGGACACATAACGAGCACATCGTGACCAAAATATTGGGGGTATATTGTCAGGTCCAGCTCCTTTTGACAGGTCAAGTCTGGAAAGTTTTTTAGATACTGCCTCTTGAGATATTGAAAAATCATTAATGAGTGGAGTAGGAATTGATGTAATAGGTAGTTCATCGGTAGAATTGCCATGGTCAAGACTTTGCGAGTCATATACCGATGAGAATTGATCAGCAAATAAATTCGAGATAGCTTTACTTCCACATGCAGTTACAGTACCTAGGGTCATTTTAGAGGGATAGGAAGTGTTACTTTTCCGAAGGTTTTTTATATGTGACCAGAAGAATTTGGGATGGCCTTTTATTTTATTCTCTAATTCGTCTATGTAGTTATTGTAACATCTTTGCATAAGTTTTTGACAGTCCTTTCTCAGATATTTAAATTCAATTACATCTAGTGGATTTTTATATTTCTTTATTCTGTTATGGTATTTTAATTTTTGTTTGAGCAATTTTATTAAATGTTTAGAATACCACGGTGGGTATTTTCCTCGCGTGAGCAAGGTTACCGGCACATATTTTTTAATGATGTCCCTAACTATACTGTAGAGTTTATCCAGCATTTCATTTACATCGTAATGACATGATGCAAATTCATTTTCCCAATTAATATCCTTAAGTGCATGAGTTATCGCTTCGTAGTCGGCTTTGTAATAATTGGGTTTGTTTAATAATTTGTAATCTTTTTTAATAATTACGGGTAGAATGGGCATGAATTCTAAAGCAGGGTGAAACTTGTCCAACTCCCTTATGGGGTCGAGGCAGTTACTGATTTTGATCTGGTCGACGTCGGAAAGTATTAAGTCTAATAGTATCTAATAGTTAGTAGAATAGCATAGCAAGAAAAAAAAACTACGATTGTACTAGTTACATGCATAACAAGATCAAAATAGCGACCACCAAATAAGAATACAAGGAAACACAACCTGTTGCATGTGGGCGTTTTTGCAACAGCTCTACTTAAAAGTGATTCACTTTGATATCAAGATCATTAGCGCTTGAACTCATTGTAGTGACGTCGAGATCTTGACATTTTCGGTGCGTGCTCAGCGCAGCAGTCGCATTCACGACACACGCCGAACATTTCCCCACGACCTTGAGTGCACTTCCGCTTCCTACAGGTCAAGGTTGAATAGATTTAAAGTGTTTGCAAATTAATGAAGTAGTTTCGATCTAATATGATTGAATAAATTAGAAAAGAATAAATTCTGAAGAATCAAAATTCCTGCTTCACACATAGGTACCAACCTCTTGACCCTTGGCTTTTTTTTTTGATCATCATCGTCATTTAGCCGAAAGACGTCCACTGCTGGAGATATGCCGCCTCCCCCAAGCATGTTAAGCTTGAATTACACAGAAAAGGCATAAGGTGCAGATACGGCGCAGGCGCGTGCGTCGCTTTCAATACGTTTTGTCGTGCCGCTTCAAATCTTTTTCGCAAAAAATGTATGAAAGCGACGCGCCTGCGCCGTATCTGCACCTTACGCCGCTTCTGTGTAATTCACGCCTTAGGAGGGTTTGCCATAATCGCCACGCTATTGGCAGGCGAGTTGGCGATCGCAGTATGATTGTTAAAGTACTCGGAGAACGCTGCTACCCATCCTCTAGTGAAACCCTTAGTCGCCTTTTACGACACCCATGGGAAAAGATAGGGTAGTGCTATTCTTTACGTCCGGCACCACACGGACACTTATTTATGTGATAGTAGGTAGATATTACCTATGGAAAATGTATATTTATAAGTACATTAGCCATCTAGGTATTATGTGTGTCAGCTTCTGCGGTCAGTGGAATCACCGAACTAGGTGAAAGTTACCAGAGACCAGTGACTATATGAAAATTATTATCATCTACGAACAAATAATGCATTCCAAGCTTTTGAGTGTAACGCCAGACAATGGTGCCGATTCTGTTATGGACAAACTAAACTTAATTTAGGCTATTGCCATCTTTTTCACTCTAATAAAATAAGAAAGAGACATACGTAAATAAGAGCTGTCAAATTTAGTTGAATTAAAAGTTCCATACTTTAGACGACATTTAAAACGTGTCGACTAAAAACACGGTGAAGTTCAAGGCGTAACTTAGACAAAGTATGTGAACTACTTGATCTTAGAAGGCGTAAACTAATTTGACATCTCTAATCTAGTTGTTGTCTATCACCGTCCTTTTCTCGCGCTATCTGTTAGTAAAAGATGGCAATTCTCTAATTTTAGTTTAGTTGGTGAACAAGAGAAACGGCACCAATGTGAAATTAAAAAAAACTAAAATTATGCTTAATCGGAAATACCCCATTATATCATTATCCGAACAATTAAAACTGCTTTCGAATCCTCCAAGACGTAAGAAGGTTAAGGCTGTGTGACGTCAATTATAATTTGATAATTGCAGTCAGAGAGCCCTTGACTCACACTGAACTTGCGTAAAAACTTAACGGACATATTATGTTATTAAACAGGTATTAAACATTGAGGAAGAATTAGGTTCTAATGTGCAAAACTTTGCACTTTTTACGAGTGCTCACGAGCCGAAAATGTTAAAATCATCTAGCAAAAACAGAAACTCAATTAGTTCTCGTAATTTACCAATCTGTATTATAGTGAATTATATTTTTTATATGTTTAACTGATATTGTGGTTTTAAGTTCGGAATAACGATGTGTTAAAAAATATTTACTATGAAACCGATGTAATGATTAAATTATGATAAAATAGGTTAGTCATTGTTCAGAAATGTTATAGATTAAAAAGGGTTCAGTTCTGCTTTTAATTACGTGCTATGACTTGATCACTTGATCAGAATTTGATTATAACTTGCGTTAACGGTGAAGGCGAAGAACATCGTGAGGAAACCTGCACGCCTAAGAAGGGTCCTAAAAGTTCTCCATGATGATGAACTAAGGCCTTAATCCTACTCATTCTAAGAGGCCCGTGACCAGCAGTGGGACAGTAATGGGCTGATTATGACTTGGTCACTTTATGTTAAAAGAAATGTTTGTACACTTGATAATCAGTTTACGATTAGTTCCTTAGCCAGGAAGACCTTTGGCAATACGCCAGAAAATGTAACTACTAGGTTGTAGTTGATTGTAATTAAGATTAAAATTATCTTTTCCGATGAACACAACGAAAACTGTAATTGAAAAACAGGTTAAATAGCAAAAGAGAATTTACTAGTTAAAATATTAAGTATTTTAGCCAAACGGTTAACCGCTAGGGCGGTTAGCCGCCGTGGTTGAATTTCCTATGCCATTTAGTGCGTTTTAAAACTGCCAAATGCATTCTTGTATTGATTTCTTTAAATTACAAAATCATGCAGACAAAAACCGCCTTCGGTTAACCGTAGTGCGGCCTCGGGCTTACTCTATTTTCGTTAATTTAATGGACTTCTCTCCGTCTATTATTGTTATAAGCGCCATCTTTCTTTCTTTACAAATAAGCTGATTACTCTACAACTCCTACAGCACTCCCTACAACGGTCACCACAACATTGATTATACTTAAAGTTCCGTACTGGAGAGATAGCATAAAACATAGTGGCAAAAGAGGTACTACATATTATAATAATTATAAACCGGATTACTTTACACGCGATCTTGTACGTCTCGGTTACTAATACAGAAATCGTTTAATTCCGGGACAATTTTTGACATTTAAATGTCAATGCACGCTACAGGTAATAAATTGCTAACTTCCTATACATAAAGGCTAGTTTTAATGCTTAAATACGTATTAAAGTTTCATTCATAAAAGTTTAACAACGACAACGAAGCATTATTACAGAAATCACTACATAGTATAAAACAAAGTCGTTTCCCGCTGTCTGTCCCTATGTATGCTTAGATCTTTAAAACTACGCAACGGATTTTGATGCGTTTTTTTTTAATAGATAGTGATTCAAGAGGAAGGTTTTAAGCTATAAAACGTACACGTGCAAAGCCGAGGCGGGTCGCTAGTTAATTATAAATAGAGAGATTCTTACGATAAATAAACATAGAGTTCGTTTGACTCAAGGCCGTACAAATAAGTAGTTCGCGAATTTTATTAAATCAAGATTTGACTAGTGGTTTTCAATTCACATTAAACCAGTCTACTCAAGTACTATTTTTTATTCTGTGTGTATATTGATTCGGAATTATACACGATGAATTGCGGGAGGGTTTTCCACATTCGCACTTTCCTGTCATTAGCAAATTATTGGTGGTTGTTACAACAATCATATTTGCTTACCTCTCTGGGGTTAACAAGCAAATCAGTTATGTAGGACTATCCATTAAAAGATGAAACCAGTTCAAATTAACGTACGATCACGTAAACCGTACCATCGTCATCAAACATGTTTTAAACAATATTGAAGAAAAAGTTCGAGACTTTACATATTCAGATTACTGCATTATTTTTATTGGCGAGGATGACTTCAGGAGAACGCATAATTATATAGAACTTGTCACGTTTATTCGCGAACAGTTAATATCATTAAATCACACCAATTTTATAATATGTCTGCCAACTTTTAAATACATGGATAATACTAATATAATGTTTAATAGTCGAGTTGATACTTTCAATAATTTAATTTACATGGACGTAGAAACATATAATTATGCATATATCTTGGATTCCAATCTCAATCTCCCATACACATATGACACATATAGTCAGCGATATGGGAGTTTAAATAACAAAGGCATAAATATCGTTATTTCGGATTTAGAAGCCCTCATCCTAAACCTAAACACCCTAAACACTACGTACTTAGAAGTTGATTGTTCCCAAAGAAAACAGACTGAACTACCAGTAGATATACAGCCTTCTCAGTTTTTTCTATAATAATTACCTTAATATTCTCCATCAAAATATAGCAGGACTTATGAATAAATCTGATTCACTGACAATTAAATTAGAAGAGCTTTTTAATAAAGGAACTATTATAGATGTTATCTGTATAACTGAGCATTTTATTGAAAAAGGTTACGAGAATTTATTGTATATACCTAATTTCTGCCCAGCTGCTTTCTTTTCGAGAAATGTGAAACGAGGAGGAGCCTGCATTTTTGTTAGAGCAGGACTATATTTTAAAGAATTAACCGATATAGCAAAACAATCAGTGACAGGTGTTTTCGAATGCTGCGGTATAGAACTGATGTCTTATAATATTATCATCATATGTATATATAGAATACCTAAATATAACTATAACGTGTTTTATGAAAAATTGGACAATATATTGCGGAAAATTTGTTTACTTACAAATAAAAATATCATCTTAACTGGAGACTTTAATATTGATGTACTAAAGAGGAACAATATTACATTAGAATTTGAATACTTTCTATTACAATATAATCTTAAATTAGCACTTTATAAACCGACTAGATTGAATAGTAACACCTGTATCGATAACTTTGCACACTCTTACCGAAAAGAATGTAAAGCAGAAATAATTGATTTAGTTCTTTCAGATCATACGTCTCAATTACTAAAAGTACCTATTAATAAAACTTGCAGGCTAAAATTTTGGAAAACTAAAAAACAAGAAATTTCAGCACATAACTTGGCTATATTCAAAAATCATCTGAAGTGTTTATCTTTCTTGCAAGTATACGAAGCCAAAGATGCAAATGAATCTTATAATACATTTATAGACGAATTCTTGTTATTATATAGACTATGCTTCCCAGAAAAAAATGTCACTATACATACTAATAAAAAAACTAAATGGATATCTCGTGGAATAAAAATATGCAGTCAAAAACAGAGGCAATTACTTTGGGCATATAGATTTAATTCAAATTCAAAAAATAAACATGTTTTAAAAAAATATTCAACACTATATCGAAAAATAATAAAGTTAACTCAGAAAGCCCAAAATAACCATTACATAAATACTTCTCAAAATAAATCTAAAGCTGCTTGGCAAGTAATAAACAAATCCAAATTATGTTTGCCACAAGAACCAATATTATCTATAAAAAGGGACAATTTAACTTTTACACACCCCATGGATATCGCAAATGAATTTAATAAATATTTTATCGAGGTTATTGAAAACAATATTCAAACAGACAGTATGTTAACTACTAAACATATTACTGAAAATTTAACATCGCAATCATTATTTATGCTACCCGTCTCAGATGACGATATTATCAAAATAATCAATGGCCTTAAAAATACAAGTACTGTCGGACACGACGGTATATCAACGAAAGTGATAAAATACGTCAAAGAAGTTATAGCGCCACCACTTTCACATGTAATTAATCTTTGCATTGCTGATGGTATTTTCCCTACTAGTTTGAAGAAAGTAATTATTAAACCCCTTTTTAAAAGAAATGACAGAACTGATGTCAAAAATTATAGACCAATTGCAAAAATTCCTATATTTTCCAAAATTATTGAGAAAATAATTTATAATTCTATATACGCTTATTTCGAAAAGTTCCAATTATTTTGTAATGAACAAAAAGGCTTCAGAAAAAATACTAATATTAATATGGCACTATTTGACTTGTTATCCAATATAATGACATCTGTAGATAAAAGAAATCATGTTTGTGCTATATATACCGATATGACAAAAGCATTCGATTTTGTGGACCATAAAATTTTGCTAAATAAATTAAATGGGTATGGCGTTAGAGGGAACGTCCTTAAACTCCTAGAATCGTACCTAAGTGGTAGATTTCAATGTACAGAAATCTCTCGACTTTGTTCTATAAGCAAAATAGAAACAACACACACCTCTAAAGCAAGGCTAATAAAATATGGTGTACCTCAAGGTAGCGTGCTGGGCCCCCTCCTTTTCTTAATATATATTAATGATTTGCCACAACATACAGGACAGAAAATGGTACTCTTTGCTGATGACAGCACAGCTATTATAGAATGCAATAATCCTAACAATTATCAAAATGACATCAATAATTCTCTACTTGGAATCGTAAATTGGCTCAATAATAATAATCTTGTAATTAATTTAAATAAAACAAAACTTATGCACTTTCATCAAAGGCGTGAGAATCCACTAGTTAATGTCGCCTATAATGATTTTAAAATAGAAGAAGCTAGTACTGCAAAGTTTTTGGGTATAACTATAGATAGTAAATTAAACTGGAAACCTCATTTGGAAGAAATCTGCAAGCGATTAAGTAAATCTGCATATGCACTCTTTCAACTATCGAAAAAAGTAAATACTGAGACACTATTAACAGCATATCATGGGCTAGTCGCCTCAGTTCTGCGATATGGTGTTGTTTTTTGGGGGCAGTCAACTAATAAGGAGCTTGTATTCAGAATGCAAAAACGATGTATACGGTCAATGTATGGTTTAAAAACAACAGATAGCTGCATTCCATATTTCAAAAAGTTTAAAATACTAACCCTACCAGCTTTATACATCCTGGAAACCGCATTGTTTGTAAAAAGAAATTCTCATTTATTTCAAAAATTGTCTGCAGTTAAAAAGAAACCAATACGTGCTCAATATGTCAACAAATTATGTCTTTTAAAATGTAAAACATCCTTAATGAAAAAGAGCTTCTTTGGTATTGCTCCCCAAATTTATAATAAAATACCCGAAATAATAAAATGTATGCCACTACAAAAATTCAAAAAGGCTCTTAATGGGTTATTGCTTGAGAAATGCTACTATACAATAGATGAGTTTATAAATGACAAATCACTATAATTTATACGTACCTACATTATTTTTCCTATTTTTTTTTTCTTTTTAAGTTTTAAGTTTTTTTGCTATTTTTAATATTATTCCTGTACCTACTCAACATTTGTATGTCATTAATGGCAAAACATAGTGCACTACCATCCTAATTATTTAAGATCTTAAATGTAAATACCTATGTTTAACAAATAAATGATTCTATTCTATTCTATTCTATTCTATCGTGCGCACACGCCGCGCGAATGCACCGCGCGTCGCGTCGTCGTCTACATGTCGCGATAGTGAAAGCTGAAGGCCGCTGACTAACGTAACTCCTTCGTCAACAACCGCTATTTAGATAATCACTTTACAACGTTCACTCATAGAGTTTCCCGCTTACCGATTATTCACTCATGAATAAAACTTTAAACTTCAAAACTCATTTATTCAAAATAGCCTAGAATTACGGAGTTCTTTTTGAACGTCTACTATACAAAAGACAGCCCCCAAAAATGCCCGCCTTTCATCTCTTCTAGTGTTTATACTTTTTTTTCGTGTCAACTATACGAAAATAGCTCAAGCTGTGGTGAAAAGATTAGCGAGTCAGCAAGATTGGTAGCGGGGCTGACTGCCCAGGGTGCGCCGGACGTACTTAAGTATCGTCACTCATGGAAGCTCTTTTCATGCACTCCCACGCGCCGTTTCTTCTTGACTGTGTTCATGCTGTGAAGAAGAAACAGCGCAACAAACTCCCCAGTAACACAGTTCTGTCTGTCAGGTGAATCAATTAATTGAGTCTATGCAAAGATAGTTCCCGAAGAGTGTTTAACAGAACTTCTAAAATTAGCCTATGACGATGAACGCTCACACAATCATAATATAGGGCGAGCCTTCACTATCAAGTGGGGAAAAATCCAACTCAACAACTGTAAATCTATGGTATGGTATATGGTATAAAACCATCCAGTGCGAGCCTCTTCGAATCCCCTGGTGTGCAAATACAAATTTAAATAGAAAGCTAGTTGTTACTGCTCATAGACTCAGATCGGGACACATTCCATGCAATAAATTCAATTTCATGATGAGAAAGACCACTTCACCAAACTGTGAGGGTTGCGGTGTGTACGAGGATTTATATCACTTACTAGTGGAATGTGACCGATACGAGTCAATGAGAGTATGCATGTTGAGTCTCTTTAAATTGAACAGACTGGATGTTGGTAAATTTAACGAAATTTTAGCTCAACCGAATTCTGAGGTAGCAAGGAGTGTGTTTCAATTTATGTCACTGAAATAAGCCCTACGGAGTAGTGCTTATTCCAGGGGTATTTGAGGAAGAAAGGATGTGGTGACAACATGTTTTTTTTTTTTTTTAAGTTTACTATTTTAATATTTTCTGTAAGACAGTTGTTATTAGGGTATAATGGGGCTGGTGTGCACATTGTGTAAAAGCCCCGAAAAAAGAATAAAAGAAAAAAAAAAAAAACTGTAAATCTAAAAAACCCAATAGACATCACTTGTTGACCTGAGATTCAACCAGGATCTCACACTCAGTGACCGCTTTTGCAACCTTTCCAATCAAACAATGAACTACATTCAAACAAACCCCATTCATGTTTTCACATTAGTCTCTTCCTCTTGTTTTACTTTTAACCGTGACATTAATCGTTTATTTGACCATGGAGACAACGCCTATTAATGGCGACGCATCATGCAATCGAGGTTTACCTGCCATACTTGTATGTAAACGCAAGAAGCTGAATGCAATCTGTGTGGTCATCCGTCTATACAATCCTCATAATAGACAATGTGAAGACTCAAGTCATTCATTTCGTCGAACATCGAAACACGCTATTTTGAATTCAATAACATTTTTGTTTTGAATTAAGAATGAGGTTCAAATTCCTTTTACGGCATGAGGAAGCAAAACTCCACTCATTAGGTATCTTATATGCAATTCTAGATAAATTATGATTATGATACATCGTGTCAAATTCACAATATGTGCAAAAACCGACACAATAACGTAAGCAATGTGTGTAGAATATACGGACATCTTTGAATAACTGAGTAAATATAATAAGATACGTATTTTGTAATCCTAAGAGACATATGCAGATAATGACTCTGTTTAATCATTGAATTGTTGCAGAAATATGTAAATATAGGTACTCATCACATACTGGTAACATAAGTAAAGGTTCTAAGCATTCCGTTCATGAATACCGATAATAAATATGAAATGGTAATTACACAAGACATTAGGGTAAAACCGGGATAGATGCCGCACTTTTTGAAATGGCCTCCTAATTTTAAAAATATTAATGAACCATGAATTTTCTCTATGAATATAGCTAGTTTAATCTTTAATCTTACGTTATGACTTGTTTTTGTTGACCTAGTAATAACAGATTTTGCAGAAATTAACTTTTTACACAACAATTTATTTGAGGATAGATGCCTACCTGTAAGGATAGATGCCCCATCATGAAAATGCCAATGAGGATAGATGCCTGTAGTGTAGGATAGATGCCCTATCGAATAAAATAAGTAAAATACATAATTTTAACATGTTTTATTAGTAATCTTTAGAAGATAATTCGAATATGACACGCATAACTATAATAAAGTTAAGCATTTGCCTAAAAAAATTATAATATTTAAGTTTTAACGTGCACAATCATACCTATTTTAACATTAAGAAATAATTATTTAATATCTTCAGAAAAATAACACAAAACGATCAAAAATTTTTTATCCTACTTAATTTAGGTCGAACTGGAAAGTGCTTTCAGTTTTCCACATCTTGAGCAATACTTAGTTTCTGAAAATTGTTTAGAATGTTTTATGTAGCCACTTCTGGCACATTATACACTAAATCCAGTCGGATTTTGACTTTGTATTTTTACAGTTTTCAAAGCTTTCTATGCTTGTGCGTCTTTGCCTGTGTCTTTAAGGATTTCTGGTTCATGTCTCTTAGTTTTCTTGACAGGCAAACCTTTAGTTTTCTTTCCTTTATTTTTATAGTCGTTATTGGGTGGATTTTCTTCATCTTCGCTGTTTGAACTGTAAATATTTTTGTCGTTTTCGTGAGATTCGACCCTCATTTACTTTTAAATAATTATCATTTTCTTTATAACAAAAATCAGTCCAGTCGTCGTGGTCTTCACTAAAACATTTTTTTATTGTCTTGTCCTTTGTCTTTGGTTCCTTTATTTTTTTTCTTAAGTTCTCCTTTTTCTTTAGTAGTTTCAGTCTTGTTTCTCTTGACTTGGTTTTTGTTTGTTTTTTTTCTTCCTTTCAGCAATATCTTTCTTTTTTTTTCGAAAATCTAATCAAAATCGAAAGCTAATTGTTCTGTAGCCCAAGAAAATACTCAAGCTCGCACTCTCTCCATTATTTTACATTTCCGTGGCACGATTCACCTACAATCAGTAGACATTAATAAAAATACACTAATACAACATAATATTTCCGATAACTAATAATAAAACACGCTAGCACTATCAGCGTATACTTAGATGCCCCGAAGAATATCAAAACCTACCATCAGGAATAGATTGAAAAAGAAAAAAAAACTAACAGAACATAAGAAGCATTTAAAAATACTCTGACATATGTATATGTGTATAAGGGCACCTATACCTCGAAAAATAGGGGCAACTATCCTTTTTGATGTGGATAGACGCCCTTTTATTTCTTAAATAAACTAAAAACAAAAGAGCGTTTATTTACACCTAGGTGTACACTTAATGAACCAGTTTATTGACATAATAAAAAATATAACGGAATTTATTACTACTTAAAAAGTTATACACCGGCAAATACTAACCTCTGAAAATTTGAAGCATTTGTCACGTTCGCTGCGGAAACAATCACACGCACAAGCGAGATTTGTTCATGATGCATGACAACCTGCGGGGGATGATGTGTGGGGCGCCTGCGCTTCTTATTTAAACTATCAATTTTTAGTTGCGAGTTTGGGAAATTAGGTTTTTTGAAAACGAGGCATCTATCCCACTGCGGCATGTATCCCGGTTTTACCCTAGTACAATTATTACTTAGTACTACATGCTCATACTTGTTGCTTATTATATTATTATTTAATGTGAGGATTGCTTCCTGGTTGTATCTATGCAAATAGTCATAAATAGTGGTCACATCACTTGACCGGTTGTAACTATGTAAACATGAGCATCTGAAGTTATTTCTAATTGACTCCTTGAATCACATACTTATAATAAATAGAAGATTTATGGCCTTGTGCGGACATTTATTATGTACGACTCCGGTCAAAAAAAAAAACACAACATTTAAAAGACAAAAAAAATTACAAGCGCGGAAAACGATTGGAAATAAATTTTATTTGATTTAAAAAATACTTGGAGTTTTAATAATAGTTCCAGACAAAATGAACTAAAAAGATTTGGATGGATGTTTTATTTTAGATAAGGTAGGATAGATAGACTATACTAACTACTCAACTTTACTTACTTCTTCAAATAATCTCTACGGGGCTATAATTTGCGTGAAGGTTTTATAATTCTACCATACAAAAAGGTGTTTTCATAATTGTTTTCATTTGTGTCTTGTTTGCATAAAAAAGTGTCGTGTCAATGAACAATAATCCGAACAACCACAAACAACGTAGGTATTGAATTCACAGAGGTTTTACTTTTTTATTTTTCAGGCCATCAAGCTTGCAAAAATACACCGATTTGTTTAACAAAGCGATCAATTTGATATAGCAATTAGTTATACGTGACTGTAAAAAAAATAAGTTATTGTGATGAACTAATGTGTGCCGTGATCTCATTTTATTGTAAAAACTTTTATTAGTGCAAAAACATGGCATATGTTACTATTATATTAATTAGCTTGTCTGTGTACCGGATTTACTTTTTTATGTTAAACGGAACCTACAGTCATCACGAACTGCAAATATATACAAAGTTTTTGTAATAATATCAGTTAATAGGGCCATTAGACGATAATGGGTTGTTATGGCCCAAATACACACATCAAAAGTGTCTAGGGATCAAGCATTTTTATGCGGATTTCTTGAGATTGAGATGTGGCTTTGTAATAAATTTATGATTTTATAAATTTATATGGATCCTTTTTGGTGCATTTCATAATTTGAATCAGGAACTGTGAATCAAATTCGAGTAAAAGATGAAAATCAGCTGTCAATATTTTCCCTATAAAAACATACAACGCATTGAAGACATTATTAGTGCTACTGTTTCCCTACTACTGATTAAAACCAACGTTATTATGGAGCGGCGACGTCATTTAAGCAGGGAAGAAATGCTCAGAGCCGTGGGAATGATAGAAGCTGGTTCCCGGCAACGTACTGTGGCTTTAGCTCTGAATACAAGTCAGAGTGTTATCAGTCGACTTTGGACACGTTACCGAAGCACTGGTACCGTGGCTGAGCGCCATGGAGGACGGTATCGCTGCACCACACGGAGACAAGACCGATACATTCAAATCTTAACTCGAAGAGCTCCAACAATAACCGCCATGATGTTAGCCGTGAGGCTTCATCACTCTTCAGGGAACTTAATTAGCGACCAAACAGTCAGAAACCGCTTGCATGAAGTGAACCTTCATTCCCGAAGACCGCTACGGGTACCACCTATAGCAATGCACAATCGTAGGATTCGATATCAATGGGCTCTTGGACACAGAAATTGGGCAGAAGAACAATGGCGTTTCGTGTGCTTTTCTGATGAGTCTCGTTTTGGTATGAGACCGGATACAAGACGTATACGACACTGGAGAACCCCTGGACGCCAACAGCGATTAAAATCCTGCCAGGAAGTCCATCCTTATAGTGGTGGAACCATCATGGTATGGGCGGGTATTTGGATCGGCGGAAGAACTGAGTTGATTTGGATCAGAGGCAACCTCAACGCTCAAATTTATGCTGAGACGATTGTATCAGACGTCATCGTTCCTCTACAAGCGCAAATCGGTCCCTTATTTCAGTTAATGCATGATAATGCACGACCGCACACCGCAAGAGTTGTAAGACAGACTCTCGCCGCAGCTAACATCAATGTCCTGCCCTGGCCTGCTCAGTCGCCAGACTTGAACCCGATTGAGCATGCATGGGATATGCTACAGAGAAGAGCTCTGCCGAATATGGAGGGTATCCAGTCGCAAGAAGACCTTTTTTTGTTGTTGCAACGAACATGGGCGGCCATTCCACAGCGTGATTTGGATGAACTCATTTTGAGTATGCCAAACCGATGTTCTTGTGTTGTTAGTGTTCGCGGTAGAAACACGGATTATTAATTGTTTAAGTTACCCAATAAAATTTTAAAGAAAACTGTTATTTCAGTCTTTTTTTCGAACTTTTGTGTTAGTGGTTCAAATGTCAAAAATCCCTTTATTAGGAAAATGGCAAATTTCTTTATTAATGCAAAGGTGACTTGGTTTATCGTTACTGTGACAAACGAAAACACTTTATTTGATGAATCCTTAAAGAAAATTTTAATTAATATCAATCAGGAGAAAAGTTATTGCAAAAATATATGTTGATCCCTAGACACTTTTGATGTGTGTATTTATGAGGGTATATTACCTATCGTGGAATAAAAAACAAAACTACCTAATATTATCTTTTGGCAACTAATTAGCTTCATTGCATGGGTTTGTTTGCACTACACAATTATTAAAAAAAACTAATAGTATGTCCAACACAAACTCATCTTTTGTTTTAGTTCTTAGGCCCGGACTCCACCAAAGCGGAGATGTGCGGAGATGTCTCGTAAACAACCAATAGGAATTCGTTTTGAGTTGAAGCGAAGCGGAGAGATTTGAAAATAACGCAATCCTATTGGTTGATCGAGACATCTCCGCACATCTCCGCTTTGGTGGAGTCCGGGCCTTAGGCTGGACATCCACTAGAGCTGTGCGAGGAAAATGTGCGTTGCAAAAATATGTAGCGAGGATGTGAAGCGGTGTGACCTTTTTCACCAGAGTTGTGCGAGAAATGTGTAATGTGTTAATGTGTACAAATGAGCGGTGCGAGGATAGGTAGCGAACTCTTTTCGAATATGAGGGAGAATATTACATATTCCTCGTAACACATTCCTCGCAACACATTTTTCGCAACACATCCCTCGCTCGCACATCTTGCTTGTTTTGGATGAACAAAAACCTCGCTCCGCTAAGCCGATATCCACCAGAGCTGCGCAAGCTCGGTAAATGAAGCGATTCTATTGGTGCTTACAAAACACATTCCTCGCTACGCAGCTTAGCACATATCTGGTGGATGCTCAGCCTTAGTATTGCTGTTTAATAAGCAAAGTGCACTAGGAAGCAATGAATCCGGGTCACCAGCATAAACCTTAATATTTCGGTAACTAAGAATGATAGGGTAATCAAATAAAAATTATTTATTTATTTATTGCACAATGTAGTTTACAGAGAACTTATACAATAGTTATCTCAAACATACATAGACCCTGTAAGGGTGTTGCAAGGCAAACAATAATAGTACCTAGGTACCTACTTATTTATAAGTTATTAAATTATTAGAAAAAATAAACATCACATTCAAATTATTTTATAGACTATTTAATACTACTCAAATAAAATGAATAAATAGTATTAAATTGTCTATAAATTCTTTTTATTTGAATAAGCTAGCATTTTTAAGCGTGAATTACATAGAAACGGCATAAGGCGCAGGCACGGCGCAGGCGCATCGCTTACATTTTGTGCGGAAAAAAAATTGAAGCGCCTTCTATGTAATTCAGGCCTTAGTTCACGATGGAACATGAATTAAAAGCAGTATTAAAACCAGTACACTTGAATACATAGCTTATCTATGTATCGAATCTTTCTTATCTACAAAGTGATCAAATATTATCTTTGCTATTGGGCACATTGAGACTCGAGACAGTGAAATTAATGAGACGCGCATACGAGTTCACATTTATGCTATGTATAAAACTATACAGAAAACAAATAAATCTAGCCAGTCACGATTTTTTAATGCTAGACAACTGACTTTACCACGAGACTGTAAGTCACGAAATAGATCTTAACACCACCAAGCATAATTACCCGTTTCACACTTTTTTATTTAACTTTAGATTCTACATATCATCATATTTTCTAAAACATACTTATGTCGTGCCCAAAACCCAAATACGCCAAATGATTCGCCCAGGCTAGAACTTTTTTGTCTCCATATGAAAAGTATGAAAACCGTTTGCTTTAGCGATACACAACGCCTTGATCGCAATGAAATATATCATTTTTGATGCACACCGTATTAACGTGCGGTGCGAAAATTATACACTGGCGGTGAAGGTGTTGAAACTCCTCGAAAATTTAGACATTAAAATAAAGCAGTAGTCATTAAACTCGTGCAATTTATTATTCCCGATTAAGCATAATTTCCTCTAATAAATATAAATGTTAGTATGCACGTATGCACTAACTAACCCACTTATATCAGCTGTCAGCGGTCGAGACTAGTTAAACGTGTAACTAAGTATAAATTATTATGTCTTACATTATTCCGAATAAAGTCTTATTTATGTGTTTATATTTAAGTTACAAAATTATTAATTCTATGAACAACAACAACTCGTTTAATGGGTTTGGCTGCATTTATGTAAAATGTAGGTAGGGACAGTTGCATAACCTACAATATACATTGTATGCAATTCTAGCGCTTACATAGAAGTAAGTACACATCTATACATATAAAAGGAGAAGCTGACTGACTGACTGACTGATCTATCAACGCACAGCCTAAACTGCTGGGATTAGAAACTTGAAATTTTGACAGTAGGTTCCTTTTGTAACGTAGGCATCCACTAAGAAGGCATTTTTCGAAATTCAACCTCTAAGGGAGTTAAATAGGGGATGAAAGTTTGTATGGAAAAATCGTCTCTTAAAGGGTTCAAAATTTCACGCAAGCGAAGCTGCTGGCGAAAGCTAGTATTTAATACATTTTGATTCTTCATCATCCACTGGAACAAACTTTAAACGAATTGCGTCTCTCTGACTTTAATTAATGACTTACTAATCAATATGTGTTTTCGAAACCCCAATTTTGCGATACAATCGATTTTGTTCAACGATGCTAATAAAATCAAAGACATCCATCACTCGATATTTGATATGATCGATCTCTAAATCCAACCGGTCTAAAACGACGTACCTACGCCCTGTTTGCACTTGCATATACTCTCTCTCGAGCTGTCAACAAGACGACATTGTCAACATATGATTGTGACGCCGCCCGCATTCCCGATACTCATTACGAAACTAGAGCGCCCACGAGCACAAAATAGAGATCTCTTATGTTTCTGTCACACCTACTGCCTATCAAACACTGGGCCACTGACAGCCTCGTTTACATGTACTCGTATCTTAATTATCTACCTTTTCTTTTGTGTGTAGCCTTTCGCTGTCCAGATCTTTGCTCGATAGGAATAATTTATATGCACGAATTAGAATGCAACAGACTATAAAATATGTTTAATGAACACGTGCACACATGTGGTACAGAACCATTTGAATTATCAAATGTTTAATTTATAGTTCTCGAACCTTACGGTGCCTGCTGTTCACTAAATCATATTGGCATTACGCCTGTTTGCTTGCGCACTGCATCCGATCCTAATCCGAGAAAATACAATTCAATGAAACTCGGATGCAAATCTATGAAATTCGGATGGATGGAGTGCACGACTGATCATAGTCATAATACCGCGGCTCGTTCATATTGAAATCGAAAACCCTAATTTTGCGATAGACTCGATTTTGTTCAACGATGCTAATAAAACCACAGACATGTTTCTATCACTCAATATTTGATCTCATCCGTCTCTAAATTCGACCAGTCTAATAAACAATATACCCATATGCCCTGTTTGCACTAGCTTATGCTTTAATTTTGTATTTCTCGTACTTTATGGTGCCTGCTGTTCACTGAATCATATCGGCATTACGCCTGCAAGAGCGCATGTAAACTGCATCCGATCCTTATCCGAGAAAATACAATTCAAGGAATTCGGTTGCAAATCTGTGAAATTCGGATTGAATGCAATACAGTACTGTTCATATAAATAGTGCGGCTTGTTCAGGTTTTCTCGGATCCGGATCGAATGCAATTGCACAAGTTACATTGGCGCGATATCAGTCACAATTCATCATTCACTTGTCTTTTGTATTACACACCTTCATCGAGGTTCTATATTTATTGACATATTTTATACCACCACATAAATTGTTTAATTTATAACTTCGATGCACTTAAACATATTATATGGCTAAAACATAAGCCAACCTTTGCTAGAAATGAAAGCTTCCCGTCAATAAAAATAACATGTGTGATTAATAAATTCGCTTTGCATTTGTCTGTTTGGTAATGGTCCTCTAACTGATACATAGCTATTGTCAAAGCATTTTCTATTTTATTATAGCTATCCAATTCTGACTTGACTATATCTGCGTGCATGTAAGTCTTTAATATTTCATCAAGTTCTAGTAACTACAGTGAATCGTATCATTAATACAAATGTCAGCACCAACGTTTTTCAATTTGTGTAATACGAGTACAAATTATGATGATTAGAAGCATAATTTATCAAGCTACAGTTACATGAAAACTCCAATACGCCGCAGGTGGTAGACAAATCGAAGTACCTATTTATTTTTCTTGTACTGTGGTCTTAAGCGATAATCGTTCTACCATAGTAACTCTGATGAATTATTATCTCATAGTTAACTATGTCAGTCGCAATTCTAATAAGTAATATCATAGTTATTCTATTGACATTTTATAACAATTTTTCAATCGATTATTGCGACCATAATTACTCATGAAACATGCATGTAGTAAAAAATGCGCACACGCAGGTGTCCCGGCAACAAGCATTCTGTATCTGTATCCGTTTCTGTATACAATATTGTATAGGAACGATGTCGTTTAAAGGGTACAATGTAAAATCGTTATATCGTTTTATTCGAGCGTTTTTTAGTTATTTAATCTTGTAATCGTCGAAAAAACGCAAATACAAGAAGAAACGGATACTAACTATAACGTTTAATTAAGGCTACTTGCCAGTCAGTCACTATACCCACATAAGTCGAATAATATAGTAACAAAAAAAATGGTGCAACTAAATCTGGAGCAATAAAGTAAATTAGTAATCGAGGTATTTATTAATACCTTGAACCTCGTCAACTACGAGTAAATCCGTGCTTAAATGTTAATCTAGTTTAACATTACGTCATGTAAGCTGATAAGCTATTAATTTTCCGAATGTCGCGATTATTCTCATGTAGGTGTGATGGCGGCATGTCCTCGCTACAGAGGCAATGCAAGCTCTAGATTTAAACGATGTCTCTTTTTGCGACAACTTGTATTAATTTATAGTGTCAACTTGTGATAATTTATCATTTTAATTTTATTAAGCATTTTCAGTCACAGAGGCTGTATGTACACACGGCTACACATCAAGCTATACAAAACCAGTTTATCTTGGCGTCGCTTTGTATGATCTTTTCGCACAAGTAACGGTCAGCTTATACTGGTTTTGCATAGCTTGAAGTGTAGCCGTGTGTACGTCTCAGGGCCGATTTTACCAACGATGGATGACTTTTATCTATACATACAGGATGTAAACGAATTCGTGTAATTCCTTCAAACTGCGTGATCTACTGGTGACACAGATTAACCGTAAAAGGGATTTTTTTGAAAATCAACTGAAAAAAAAAACAAAATTAAATCTTAGTTTTCTATTTCTGAGACATTTTAGAGCCCCGAGTTAACTTACTGGAAAGAGCGATATCGAGTTAGACTGAAAACGCACTAGCGGCCCCTTCTTGGCCTCATACAACGAGGCCGCCTTCCGGATTCGGAGGTCGAGTGGGAGTATCCCACCCAGCACCAGTGCTGCGTTCAGGGAGACCGTGCGATAGGCACGGCACAGCTTTTGAGCGAAGCTCCTCTGGACGGCGTTCAGCTTCTTCTGCACCCCGACTTTGTTCGCGGCCGGGGACCACGCACTCGCCGCGTACAGGACGATGGGCTCCACTGCAGCTGTGTAGATGCAGCGGATTACCTCTGGATGGAGACCCCAACTGACCCTCGCATCCCTCGACAACTATTTATAGATCCCGACGGCTCGGGAGCAGACATTTGCGACGTGGGTGTTAAAGGTCAACTTGTGGTCGATGGTGAGACCGAGCAGCTTGATCTCATTTGACATGCCAATGTCGACTCCACCCATACTCAGACATGGGATGTCGTGCTTCAGCTTCCGCGTTATAAGCATTGCTTTAGTTTTATGCGGTGCAAACTTGAGCTTGTTCACGACACCCCACGCCTGGACATACTCCAGGGCGGCATTGGCATCCCTTTGGACCTCAAGTGCAGTCCCCCCATCGAACACAAGGACGACGTCGTCCGCAAACGCCTGACACTGGACCCCACTGCTCTCCAGCCCTTTGAGCAGAGGATCCAGCAGGAGGTTCCACAGTATGGGACCACCGACCTTATTAAGTGGTTCAGATACGATCACTTACCCAGACCGCATGAAAAAAGAAAGATTTTTATTTTTTATTTTTAATCAGGCTAATTCCCGTGCGGGGCTAATCTACACCAGTAGTAGATCATGTGGTTTTAAGGAATTACACGAATTCGTTTACACCCTGTATACTAAAATTGTAACAATGGCAAAACTATACATTAAATATTTATGTAAAAAAGTAAGTGCAACGCATCCTAGAAACGATATTGATGGCAAAAATGTAGTTTTTAGAAATATTGTCTGTTTGTCCGTTTGTATGTTTGAGCTACAAGTTAAAATTAAAATTTGGCAGTCACATCCGTTAAAGAGCGGGTCAGGTTATAGGGTCAAATTATCGCGCTAAGCACACTTAGCGCGATACCTTACTGAAAATAAATAATGAAATGTGATTAGATTTAAAAATAGAACACATTGTTTAGTTGTTGCGATCACAATGTTGTATTCCGCCTGCCACGCGAACAAAGTCCGGGCACAGCTAGTCTTAGGAATAAATTAAACGTTTTGACAGAATTAAAACACAAATGCTGTCAAAACGTCACATTTATTCCTCAGAAGATAGAATTTATCCGAGTTTGGTAAAATCGTCTCTTAGTTTTAATATCAACACAACGTCATTATAATTGAATACAAAATTAATTAAAACTAGACTGGAAATTTGCACAACTATTAATCGATGAATCATGTTTTTGTCGTTGTTCATGCTTGTCTGTCACTTGACAAACTCAACAATTAGAATAAGGCTGACAGAGATTTATGATTATAAAAAGTATCATTAACTTAAACGAACAAAGCTAAAATAAAACCATTTGGTATATAAAAAAACATTGTTTCTACAACTTTAAGGAAGTTAGCTCAATCTTAGCTAATTAAGTTCGTGCTTGTAGTAATCAATCACGAGGGACATTTCTATGTACAGGGTGAAATTGTAAACACTCGACAAACCGAAATGGGAGATTGTACTCATCACTATGAACAACTTTTACTATGGGACTAAACCTGAAATCGCGAAAAAAAACAGCTGTTTCCTACATTTATGTTCGCATAACTCGTCAAAATGTAGGGAACAGCAGATTTTTTTCGCGATTTCCCGTTTTGTCCCATAGTAAGAGTTGTTCATAGTGATGAGTACAATCTCCCATTTCGGTTTGTCGAGTGTTTCCAATTTCAACCTGTATAGTTAAATTATATCAAATATTACTGCAACAATTAGCGGCAAAGCATGAATCATTTATTACTATTAAATAGATGTAGCATCTATGTATAGCTAACTAAGATATAAATAAAATAAGAAACTATTAATAGGAGGCACGTTTGAGAGTTATTATGGCACGATTTATATATATCTTTAAGGGCCAAATGTTTACCAGTGATATATTGACCATAAATTAAGTCAATTAGATTGTTAATTACAAAATTGTAGGTACGGTCTGCATCCTAGGTAAATTAAGAGTTCAAAAATAAATCGCACAGGAGCTAAATTATTCTATGCACCGATACGCGACAGTAAGTCCTTACTATCTTTTTGAAGTATTCTCTATTCTATTATGATTTGTAAGAAAAATAAAAGTGAACAAGTTTTCATTCATTATTATTTTTTTAACTTCTAAAACTTTTACTTACTTTTTTATGCTGACTGTACAAGTTTCTTAACATTTCAATCAACAGCAAATTTTCTGGCATTAAAATGTCATAATATTAAAATAATTCAACCTGCAATTGTTAATCAAACAAATAATTTATTTAAAAAAGCCCTAAATCTTTCATTAACTTTGAAACTGTTGATGCCAATATTTCATTAATAAAATGCAACTTTTAAGCTCAATAAATACGTAACGAGGAGCTCATTGCGATGCATCTCGGTTACAGCGGACAGAGCAAGGCCTCGATAGGAACGCTCGAGTACGCAACTAGTACAAACAATCCGCAAAAACATGCCGCCGACTTTGTAAATACGCGTTTACGAGTACCTGCCTCAATAAGTGTTAATTAACTATGCTTACTAATAAAAATTCTTTGCTATTCATCGTACAAGTTTGCTTCACCACCCAGTTCGATAAAGTGGCTTCATTATGGGATTAATTAAAGCGTTTAATATTGGCGACACGTTAGTTGACCTGGCGAACTTCGTACCGCCATTTCTTTTTAAAGACGTTTTAAAAAAAGGACTTATACTCTATTTATACTCCTTTAACCTTGTCCTGACAATAATAACAAATACAAAAAACCGGCCAAGTGCGAGTCGGACTCGCGCACGAAGGGTTTCGTACCATCACTACATAGTATAAAACAAAGTCGCTTCCCGCTGTCTGTCCCTATGTATGCTTAGATCTTTAAAACTACGCAACGGATTTTGATGCGGTTTTTTTTAATAGATAGAGCAATTCAAGAGGAAGGTTTATATGTATAATACATGCATAATATAGTAGAGAAAAACGCGGAATACGCGACAAACGACATCCACGCGGGCGAAGCCGCTGGCGACCTCTATAGAAACTCTATCCATCTATAAAAACGGCAAAAAAATCTGTCTGTTGTATGGGAGCCACCTTAAATATTTATTGTATTCTGTTTTTTAGTAGGTATTTGTTGTTATAGCGGCAACAGAAATACATCATCTGTGAAAATTTCAACTGTCTAACTAACACGGTTCATGAGATTGAGATACAGCCTGGTGACAGACGGACAGCGGAGTCTTAGTAATAGGGTCCCGTTTTACCCTTTGGGTACAGAACCCTAAAAAAAAGAATTATCCAATTTGGTGCAGTCGTTCGGAAGTTATGCTCGTATATACATTTCGGCGATTTATTTTTATTTATACAATAAATAGATTTGAAAGTGTTTATTAAAACTGAGACTGAGAGACTGCCTCGTTGCTTTGAAGGTCGCAAGCGCGATTGCTGAGCGTGAGGTCCTGGGTTCGATCCCCAGGTCGGGTAGTATTGTTGGAATTTTCCGCGTAGAATTTCTCAGAGTTTGGATTTGTGCTAGGTTGATGGCAATAGGCTTGCCCCCTATTACATACAGTATTTAAACATAACGGCGAAAAAAGGGTGTGCTATACATCTCTGCCCAACCCTTCGGGTTATAGAGTCATGATGTTAAGTTATGTTTATAAAAAGTAAAGGTTACCTTTAAAAGGTATACCGATACATGAGTATTTATGTGTCCATCTATAATTTGTCCATCATTTGTCAGTTTAACAATCTCCATCATTTTCTGTCCATTGCTAACAACCACTTCACTGGTCTGTATGTTTGTCTGTTTCGTCATATTTTATACTTATACAATATGTTTTGTGACCGCCGACCATTTGATCGTTTCGTAATATATATTATGTGTATATAAACAATAATTAATCAATAATTAGTCTCGTGTAGTGCCGGACTTAAAGAATAGCTCTACCCCATCTCTTCCCGTGGGTGTCGATACGCGACTAAGGGATTCTCAAGAGGATGAGTAGCAGCGTTCTCTGAGTACTTTAACAACCATACTGCGATCGCCAACCCCTTTTGGGGGAGGCCTACGTCCAGCAGTGGACGTCTTTCGGCTGAATAATGTTAATGATGATGATTGATAAATCAATCAATAATCGTTTTTCTTTATTTTCAGAGGTGTACTATGAGAAGCAACGCTACGATGGCTGGTTCAACAATAGAGCTTATCCAGATTGGGGATCGGTTGGTGAGTACCACGAAATCATTCGAATTGATAATTTTCATCGACGTTTTTCGTATTCGAAGTATTTTCCGAAACATGTAGACGAAGCATAACATGAGTATTATAAATACGAGTGAAGAGTCCATTTAAATATCATATTTTATTTTTATTCGACAATGCAAATGTCATATCATTAAAATTTGCAATTTCATTTAAAAGTTTTTGAATCTTTCTTTGTCTTTGTTAAAGAGCAAACTTGGTCACTTATCTCACCTCCAATCAAGCTTGGATCACTTACCTCACGTCCCATCTAAAAAAGTTTACTGATTCTAATTGAATTTCCAAAACCTAAATCAGCCATATCTGATCTACACTCGGGAGCAACGAATCCGGGTCACCAACATAAAACTTAATATCTCGGAAACTAATAATGCTAAGATATTCAAATTAAAAATATTTGATAGACTATTTAAGAGGATATCAGAATACTTTTTATTTGTATACGCTATCATTCTTAGTTGAATGAATTATATATTGAATTATATTGAAGAATGTATATGTTACGGGTAAAGGCCGAATGGCGGTTACACCTAGGTTTACCCGGGTACAACTAGGTGCAACCAGTAGCAGTTGGGTAGAACTAGGTGTAGCTTAAGTTGACGGAGCCCCACTGTGCGGGTCTCCTATTTCTATCTGCAGGGTTTAAAGTAACCTAACACGAAGGGGATGACGGGGACTTCGAACCTAACCTATCCGTGTCGGGGTTCCCCTTAACCACCGGTGTGCGGGTACACCTAGTTCTACCCGCTATGATGAAGGGTAAACCTAGTTCTAACCGAAGATAAGTAGGATACATCTAAGTTTAACCGCATGTGGCCGGCTGCACCTAGTTGTACCCGGGTAAACCTAGGTGTAACCGCCATTCGGGCTTTACCCGTAACATATACAGGGTGTTAACGAATTCGTGTAATTCCTTAAAACCACATGATCTACTACTGGTGTAGACAGGCCCCGCACGGGATTTAGCTTGATTAAAAATAAAAAAATGAAATAATTATTTTTTCATGCGGCTTTGTTACAGATCGTATCTAAACCACCTAATAAGGATTCAGTAAAAAAATAAGAATTTATTTTTTTGCAAAAAAAATGTTTTATTTGTGTCAACACTTCGATGCCACGCATAAATTAATGAAAGCACGGCGACACGGTTGGCAGGCACGACTAACGCGATATCGCTCTTTGCAGTCAGATAACTCAAAGCTCTAAAATGACTCAGAAATAGAAAATGAAGTTTTTTTTTTAATATTTTTTTCAGTTGATTTTCAGAAATTCCCATTTAGGGTTAATCTGTGTCACCAGTAGATCACGTGGTTTGAAGGAATTACACGAATTCGTTAACACCCTGTATACAGCCTACTGAAATGAAATTCTTGCCAAATAATAATCTAACAGGATTTAACGAAACAATGCTATGTCAAAACATGCAAGCATAACATACAAATCTGAATACCGTAGGAATAGTGTTGTAACAACTATCAAGTTATACACACGGTCAAATTCAACCTCTTTGTCAGCTGTCATTGTTTGAACTGACGTTAATCAAGTTCAATTTGGTTTAGCTGTTTGATTTATCGATTTAACCTTGATTTGATCTTAATACCACATAGTTAATTTGTCGTTATAGCCCGTTATGGCCCACCTTAATTCTCTTTTATATGCTGTAGGAGTATGTTTTAAAAGAAAATTTAAGTGTGAATGTGGATGGCTATAAGAAAAGAGGCAGATCAAAGAGAAAATGGATGGATTGTGTAATGTAAACTGGTGCCAGGCAGTGGAGAAAAAGGTGCCAGGCCGATCTTATCTAAACATTAACATGTTTCAACCAGATACATATTATTCTATTATTTGTAAAAGACACAACAATATAATCGTTCAGGGGTGATTCTATCATTACAGTTTTAGCTAATATCGGTATGTCAGGATTGCGAGCAAGGTAAACACAGTAAATAAAACCAACATAGACTCTCCACCACTGAGAGTACTTATAATTGGGTTAGTATTAGTAACATAACTAGATCACAATATATTACTTTACACAATTATTACAAGATCATAAAATAAGGACAAGCTAATCAGATATAAAAGGTCAGACTTCTTCAGCTGTTCAACACGGAATGCTCTCGCTTCGTCGAATGACTGCCGCCTTTATAAGCTCGGGTGCGTTCATCCATATCGACGACTACCTCCCTTTATCAACATTGTCCAGTGTTACCCACTAGCAATAACACGGCCCTCCTGCAAAACACACGTCCTCGTGTGTTGGTGGTTGGTGGTCGACGCACCATCAACCCCATCGTCAAGATTGTACATCAAGGCCCAACTTCAGTGACACCTCTGGACCTTAAACAGAAACAAATAATACAGTACACATCTCGGCCACACCTGATCACTCATCTTTGACCTCGTCATGTTACTCATGTTCGTGTCTATGACCAAAGTAACACGAAGAGCATCCAAAGATTGTTTGAATCGATTAGAGCTTGTTATCCCATCGACGGCCAACAAGCTCATCACCCGTGGCTTGAACTAGTTGATATTCATTCAGTATCAACCTAGTTCTATATTCGTTCATAACTTCTCGTATCAAAATCTTACAAACATCCACACATTAGATTTCCAACATTTTCACAATAAAATACTATCTCAGATGCCTATTAGACAGTTCTACTTTGGTTATACATCAAATTTTAGTTATTCAATAAATCATAATAGGTACATAAACACACAATCTCATCATACACAAATTCATAAAATCATTTAAATACATTTACAATATTTTTCAGGGCTAAATATCTCATTATAGTTTTTCACAAATTCATAATACATAAACACTTCAAATATTTCTTGGTTAAATATTTCAATGATTCACAAAGCCATAATACATAAACACTTAAAATATTTCATTCGTAAAAATCTCATAATTATTCACAAAGTCTTATCATAATATCTCAATAATTTACAAACTCATTGTACATTTAACACTTAAAATATTCCATGATTATAAATCTCAATTATTCACAATTCATTGTACCAGCATATAAACACTTCAAACTCATAGTACGTTAAACACTTAAAATATTTCAAGATTAAATATCTCATTATTCACAAACTCGTAGTACTTATCAACCCTTAAAATAATTCACGATTCAATATCTCATTATTATTCACAACATCCTACATTCTTAAATATCTCAATTCTTCACAAAATCATAAAACAAACATTCTAAATGTTTCATGGTTAAATATCTTTCAATCTTTAATCATTATTCACAGTATCATAGTACCTACATAATTATAAACACTTAAAATATTATCTCAATTATTCCCAAACTCATATTACAAAACTGACATGATGTTGTAAACATAATATTTCTATAATGCGCTAATAATACAACCTTTTTACAACAATACAATACATATTATACACTTCTTTAACGAAAATAAGTCAAATTATTTCTTATTTAAAAATGAATTTGACAAATTAATCTTTAACGGAAGCCGTCATAATAATTATCGTCAATAATAAATACAATTTCCTGTTTTCGTCTACAAAAATACATTTTAAACCATAAGTAACAAACTACTTTTTAATTTCAATAAACTATTTTGTACCATTCTACAACAAGAATTATAACAAAACGAATAAAAACAAATATCAATATTTTCAAAACTTTTTCAAAACATTAATTCAAAACAGAATCTCATTTTCACTGCATTTTCATTTATCAATTAATAGCATCACCCGCCTTGGATTTAGCCAACTCATTTGGCATCACCCGCCTGGGATCCTGCTTTATCAACATGGCATCACCCGCCTTGGATCTAGCCATATCATGGCATATCCCGCCTTGGTTCCAGCCCTATCACAATTGCTTCGCCACGTTAGAGTTTCAGTTTTCCCCAGGCGAAGCCTTTGGCCAACCCCGGCTGGCCAAACCGGGCGGTGCCAAAGATCAACCCTGGTTGCATCTCACCACAAACTCTAATACGACTTGCAATGTATTTTCCTACACGAATCAATACAGATGCCGTATTTATTTTCCACGAATAAATACAGATACCATCATATTTATTTTATACGAATAAACACAGATATCATCTCATTTATTTTACACGAATAAATACAGATAACATCTCTTTTATTTTACATGAATAAGCAAAGATATCATTTAATATTTATTTTACACAAATAAATAACCTCTCATATTATATGTATTTCCTTCATCAAACTTCTTTCACACATAATAAAATGGTTGTGACTCACCGGATTTATCACATTTTCTCGTTCTCACATTTCTCACCATTGTAATATCAGTCGAATCAAGTTTTTGTCAGTCCGTCTACAGGGGATTTTTACAAAGCAAATAATTTGCATGTGGGTATACAATCATAATGTGGACTGGTTTTTTCTTGTTCCACTTCTGATGTAAAAGACACAACAATATAATCGTTCAGGGGTGATTCTATCATTACAGTTTTAGCTAATATCGGTATGTCAGGATTGCGAGCAAGGTAAACACAGTAAATAAAACCAACATAGACTCTCCACCACTGAGAGTACTTATAATTGGGTTAGTATTAGTAACATAACTAGATCACAATATATTACTTTACACAATTATTACAAGATCATAAAATAAGGACAAGCTAATCAGATATAAAAGGTCAGACTTCTTCAGCTGTTCAACACGGAATGCTCTCGCTTCGTCGAATGACTGCCGCCTTTATAAGCTCGGGTGCGTTCATCCATATCGACGACTACCTCCCTTTATCAACATTGTCCAGTGTTACCCACTAGCGATAACATATTTTATTCTATTTTATTCTATTCTCAAATTGGACGACACGTTTGGTGCAGTGGCTAAGCGATTGGCTTCTGCGCTACGGGTCGTGGGATCGATTCCCACACGGAACAAAAATTTGTATGGCCTACAGATAGTTGTTTCGGGTCTGGGCGTTTGTGTATGTGAGATTTGTGTCTGTAAATGCATCCACGATACAGGAGAAATCCTAGCGTGGGGCAAAGATAAAAAAAAATGGTATAAAGCAGGAGAATGATAAGGATATTGATATTGAGTAAATGTATAAAATTAGATAGATAACTGTACATGATCTCTAATTTGATCTTTTAAGCCTTCAGTCATCAGACGCGCAAATTTTATCACGCTGAGTAGAATTTAAGTTCCACTCATCATCGTAGCTACATTTTTTAATTTTTAATTTATTACCGACTCATCAGAAAGAACAACATTAACAATTAATGCATGTTAATGTTTACCAATCAGATACCAAAGTTATACAAGCTTACCTTTTAGGCTTTCGTTTACTACCATACTACATTACTAATTTATGTCTTTTAACGCGCACATTGAAGCACTTAAATGGAGTTATGATTGCATATTATGATGTCGCTCTGCGTTTCTCAAATTTTAGTACAGGTATTAAGAACGTTTTATCACTCCCAGTTTTTATTTAGAGTAATCGTTAAGCCGATTGTTTGACATACTCGTTAAAAGTATCGGAAATACTGTAGGTGGATATCTTTTGATAAAACTGGCATAAAAAGTATCGTTCATACACATGCTCGTCATAAAATTTTATACATCGAATAGTTGTAAAATGTGCATCCGCATTGAAACATCACAACACCAAATCCAGTATGTTTTACAGCGCAAGTTGACTTGTGCAACCGACTTTCAAACAGGAAACACGCGTAGCAAATACATTTCTGCAAGTTTTACAAAGTAATCGAGCAATGGAGTGCAAGAACATGCGCAATATAACTTAGAAAGCAGACGGTATACTACCGTCAAGCAATGTACTAAACGTTACAATATTATAAATAACTGTAGAAGAAAAATAATGATTCTTGCACAAATTTGACGACACATTTGGTGCAGTGACTGAGCGATTGGCTTCTGCGCTACGGGTCGTGGGTTCGATTACCGCACGGAAAAATAAATTGTATGGCTTATAGATAGTTGTTTCGGGTCTGGGCGTCTGTGCATGTGAGATTTGTGTCTGTAAACGCATCCACGATACTGAAAAAATCCTAGTGTGGGGCAACGTTTTTCCGGTGACGCCCCACCGTCGTCTTAGGACGACACCTGCCATTGTTTATCTATTGTGTCTATAATTACAGTAACTACTTGAGTAATTAAACAAAAAAAACTGGTTCCGTACCCAAAAGGTGCAACGGGACTCTATTACTAAGCCTACGTCGTCTATCCGTCTGTCCGTCCGTCTACTTGTTAGAGGGCTGTATCTTTTTATAAACGTTTTTATAAAAAAAAAAACTATGGCCAATATTAAAAGTAATAAAAGTCTAAATCCAAAGGAAGTTTCCTATAAACGAAATGTCGAAAATTTTTACGTTTTTGTTCCTGCCGTATCTTAAAAACGGTAACACATACAAGCGTAAAACTTGGCATGATTGGAGTGCATACTCTATAATTAAAGAACAAATAATAAAAACAGTTATTTCACAGACATTGTCATGCGTGGTGGTACAGAAGCCGTAGTGTGCAAATCCGACTCGCACTTGGCCGGTTTTTACTTTTGCTCTTACTGCATCCAAGAGCCTCTCTACGTTAGTTTTTCGAAATGATTTCACAATGATTACGTGAATAAATTGTCCAATATATTAATAAACTGATGACTGTTTATTATCTGATGACAGTAGCTGTTTTGTGGTCCCTGAACCACTTTCGATATGATCATATTTGTAACACAATTTATGGAAACTTGTCTTCAATGTGAGTGGGAACTGCTTTATATTTTTTGTCTCTGTCAATAATGGAACTAACTTACGTAAATGGTAAGCGCCGTTATTGTTGAGTATGACTTCAATATTTATTAACTACCTTGTAAAAAACGTGTACCTACCCAAACATAAGTTTGGATTATTTTAACGTATTTATTGCTTTAAGATAACTTTAACTTAATATAGGTAGTAATATAGGTATATAGGTGTTAAAAAATTAACTCTAAGAATGTTGTGCAGTTATTTGGAAATTGAACACCTACACAAAATTCTTAGCGTTAATTTTTAACACTCTGTATACAGCAATTAACAAATGTTTCTAATTGAACAGTAAAACACATACATGTATTTACTACAACTAGTATTATTTAAGGTTTAAAGAACTTCATTTCTCAAAAGAACAATCCCCGTTTACTTATAATGAGACTACAAAATATTATTTAATAGTATTTTGCCTGTATATATATTTAAGACCTAGTAAATGATGTGCTCAATAAAATTGACTTACTTCTTTTCATAGCGTAGCTAAAGCCGCATTTGCATTATACAAGCAGCTTGCACGCAAGATGCAAGTAATTTGCGTGACGGAAACATTATGTCGCATGCAAGTTGCTATTACATTAGATTGCTTTTTTTTAATAGTTACTAGCATATACTTACTTGAACAGTAGCGATAGTACAGCCAATAATAAAAGTTCGCTTTCACTAAATTCAGAAAACAATTTTGAAACTTTGAGCAATTATCACTTACTTTTGATGTTGATATTACTACTCTTACTGTTCATGTAATCAAAATTATATAAAATGATGTTATGTAAACAACGGCTACCATGGAGTATTAAGTTATGGCATGTATTATAGAATAAATACCATTGAATAGATTTTTATTCCCAAATGACTGCAAATTGTAATATTCCAATATCTGTAGCACAATCTGATTCATTAAAGTTTCCATATAGAGGCAAGCATGACATTCGTCCGGCCGAGCGCGCCACGAATGCCATATTAATTAACCGTAAAATAAAAAATATAATTTATTACCATGTTTGTAAATCAGCCGTTAAAACAGCCTCTGGGTGGCGTTTATATCTAATTAGGTTGTAAAATAAATTATATTTTCATTTTCAATTGACATATTACAATTTGTTTCCTCAAATACTCTAGTAGTCTGCAATTATTAAGAACTAAAGCCACCCACTCACTTCTTCTGAAGTTGGTTAGCAAACCAGTGAATTAATTGCATTACATTCATCCATCAAATAATCTGTCTATTGAATAATACCAATTATATCTAGCCCACTGTCTTTCATGTTCATGTTCATACATAATCAATTCAATGTAAGAATCAATACGTCTTAGAGCATTGGGAACAGATATTATCTTTTCAATTTATTTAACATTGAATAGAGATTTTGTAAGATTTATTATCGCAGTTGTTTATTAACTGCTATACAGTTCGTCACGTTCATTATATTCTTCGCTTATTGTACAATCAATAATCGATCTAAATGCAAAATCCCTGAATTGATGTAGCTTTTCGACAGAAATTCTAAATAAGTAATGTCATAAACTTACATCAATCTATTGAGTTTGGATTGGGATCGATTATATTTTATGGGCCGTAAATCACTATTTCATTATGTAAATGCTACAAGGAAACAAAATTATGTTGAGGGAATTCAAAGTTACGTTTGACAAATTGCTACAAATTCAAAAGCTCGTTAGTAAAAGATATCAACGCGCGAGTTATCAAAGTAACAATTTGTATCAAGTTTTCTGATGATAATTCCGTGTAACTTTATCTTTTATGTATGTTCCTTATATCTTTTAAGCAGGACGTGATATTACCTCACCAATTTTGATATTTATTGAACCATTTTATCGAGTCATCTTAAAGTCGTGACTAGTGCTACGATTGACGTTGCTTTATTATTAGCTTCTCTAAAGTTGCACTTATACAAATGGAATTTATAAGCCCCTTTCAATATGGCGGGCTAGGAGCAGCATTCCAAGAGTGTCGAAATGTGAACGTCGTCGGAACTTCATACATTTGACATTTTTTTTTTCATGTAGCTCCTTAGCTTTCCGTCAATTTTGTTTGCTCATCGTCAAGAATCATATCACGTAATCATGGAGAATTTAACCAAATTATTTAACCAAATCAAGAATATAGGAATCTGAAGTACAATAACAATTACACGAAAGCATATGTTTTAAAGTTTTTTTTTTCAGTTTTTAAGAAGAAAATCAAATCTTCTATCGTATGCAAAAATGTTTAGATTTGTGTTTGACCTACTGAAACTGTTAAAAGACGCCGCGTAAAGTCACGATGCTCAGTAGCGGTTGCTTCGATGACCTCTTGCGTAACGCGGTCAACTCGTGAATGTACTAACACCGATATCATACGGTTTGATAGAGGCCTTATTAATTTGTCATCCGGGGTTTTGAAACTCTAATGCCTACCGACAGGACTAACCAATATGCACAATTATATTAACACTGCTATGGGTGCGGTTACAGATCAGCTATCATGAAATATTAAAAGTTTTCTAAAATAAGCGTATTTGTGCTAGTATTATGTGTAGACCCAAGACACACTCTTCTCTACATTTGTACCAAACGATTAATCCGTTTAACCCTTTAACCACCCCAGTCGGATATATCCGACAATTTCATTAACCTCTTGGATAATAACGGTCACAGGTATATCCGATATGGTCGAAATAGAGAAGATTTTTTTTGTCGGATTTTTCCGACTGAGGCGGTTAAAGGGTTAATCACAACGATTAGTTCTGTAACAAACATGCATCCAAAGATCTTACAAAATAAACAATGTTGCTTAACGAAATGTATGGAACAGCTGATATATTTTTTCACGAATTCAATATTTGTCCCGTAGTAAAAGTTGTACAGAATGATGAGCAGAGTTCATTGTTTTCGGATGTAAAGCCACTAACCAGCCATGCTCAATGCTGTATACACCGTGGGCCCGAGGTAGCCGAAAGATTTTAACCACGCCTTTCTGATGGTATTATGAGTCAAACGTTATATCAACGAAAGTCCAATTCAGTCATTTTTTTTGTCGTTACTTAATAAATCGTGTCGTGGTGGCCCGAAGGTTACAACCCCGCTTGTTAAGCACCGGGTTGCTGGTTCAAATCCAGGCAAGTAACAATGTGACTTTTTCAATTTCATATGTACTTTCTTAGTTAATTCTAAGACACCACTGACAAACGGTGAAGGAAAACATCGTGAGGAAACCTGGACTTATGGACTGAAATCGCCAACCCGCAATGAGCAAGCGTGGCGATCAAATGCTCGTTCCTTCTCTGTATGAGAAGAGGCCTTTGCCCAGCAGTGGGACAGTTATAGGCTAATATTTATTTATTTAATAAATCAATTAACTTTAGTACTTACTTCCTTTTAAACAATACCTTAGGTTGAACTGGCAACATTTATAAATTATCGTATGAGTGGATAAGAAACTTCTCACTTCACAATCCTCCCAGACAAATAAGACACGGCGAGAGGGGTATGGTATGACAAAAGTCGCAACGCCGCGTTCATAGGACTTGTTACCATAGATATTTTTCTATTTGTGAATTTCCGTAAATAATGAATATTTCGAAAATTAAGCTTTATTGAACAAACTATATCCTAGCTTTTCTTTTCCAATTAGGCATCGGAATCGAAGGTTAAAATCTTTCGGGTACCTCGGGCCCACGGGGTATATAGGTTGGGTAAAAATCGTGGATCAAACGAAACAGGGCGAAAGTTGGGGTTATTTCCAGCATTTTTTGGTAGTAAATTTTTTTACAGTAAGGTTCTAAAGTTACAATTAACTTTTCATGAGACTCAAAAGATATTGAAAAAAGTGCCAATACTCATAAATCATGGTACCCACTGTCATAAAAGAACTTTCAAGCAACTAAACACCATTTATTGTTTTAAAATAGGTACCCGTTTTACTCTTATTGCCTTTTTATTTAAAATTTTGATATTTTCTTAAAAACATTTAAATTGTATTAACTTTTAAGGAGATCAAGTTAGGGCTCTGCCACAGAGATATTTTTACTGCAAATAACCCCAACTATCGCCCAAGTTTCGTTTGATCCACGATTTTTGACCCACCCTGTATAATATTAACGCTGTGAAATTAACAAACCTATCTATGCCTAATGTGTTAAGACTGTTTCAGCATTACTTAAAAGTAGGCTTAACCGCGATTAAATATGCGTAGGAACTTGTCATCCGATGTTTCACAACTGCGATGTTTATCGACAGGACACACTGACATACTCACTTATATATCAGCATCAGACATCAGTTGTCCGACATATTGCCTTTCATTTCAATTAAAATTAATTATGAGTCGCAAGATAATAAATTAAATTAGATCGTTAATCTATCAGTCTATATCTATGTCCATCTGGATTTGTACATTCATCTGTTCAGTCGATCCATCTAGATCGACCCCGCAGGGTACAAAAATTAGTTGCGTTTAAATAAGTATGGCTTTTAAGACTGCCTTGGTCTAGTGGTCGTAAGTCGTCGGGTCGTTGAGCTCCCGATAATAAGGTTGAACTACACGATGGCTGATGCATGCGTGCCGTCAGTTAGGACAGGTCAACTCAAACCTGCTATGGCTCTTTCCTCAAAAGGCCATTCAAGACGTTGCCCTACATTGTTACACTCACATAGTTTTATACTACAATGTCTGGACTTTAAAAGAGACCTTGACCTCTGAGTTTGTTTCGGCTTTTTTTCTCAGAGCTAGTCAGATAGGAAATGCCGGTGCCATCTAGTTTTAAAAAACATTACATTAACTTGTAAAAGTGTCTGTAATTTACAGAAATTAATATCATTTCATTTCATAAGCGCGAGTGCTAAGCGTGAGGTTCAGAGTTATTGGGTTTTACATGTGAAATTTCTCAGTAGCAGCCCGGAGTCTAGATTTGTTCCCGGTTGATAGCAATAGGCTTGCCCTCTATTCCATGGGACTTAAATCTAACAGCGAAATGAGGGTGTACTATACACCTTTGCCCAACCCTTTGAGGAAAACAGGCGTGATGTTATGTTATGAATTTAAATAAAACATTATGTGGGTGTGTCTTTTAAGATCTATGCCGAACAAACAGGACACGTAAACCGAAACAAAAAAATGTCATAATGGTTATCAGATTGTCAGCGGTGTAACAGTACTTCGATTCAGTTCACACGACTTTTTCCCATCTCACTTTCTGTATAAGCACATAAAATTTGTTTTATTATTAAACAATTTCATGGGAGGAGGATTAAGAATTCCTTTCGACACCGAGCAAGCGAGTCATTAGAGGCGATGAACCTGTCACCTGATTCAGAACCATTCGTCGAGCGATTCAGTTTGCTATATCTTTCTCCCTCGTTACGGAAATCGTAGATGAAGCGAGATAACAAACTGAATCAGTCGACAACTGCTTATCGAAAAGATTCTGAGTAGTGGCTCACATGGGGCGAATCGTTGGTTTACTTTACAAACTACTGTAATAGAACACCTCTGTTTACCTCTTCAGGGACTACGAGCGTGAATACATGTTATGTATCTAAAAACAGCAACAAATTCACAACTAGCACGGTAACCCTTTTTTTGATATATCTAATTTACTGTCACATAATAACCAAATGTTTACCAAAATTACACGGCATGTACAAAACTTTGTTGCTTCAAATAATTTATTTTCAATTAAACATTCGATGAAAACGATTAAGATAATTATCGGACTTTTGAATCATAATAAAATCGCCCTCTCAAACCACGTTATTATCGCATCGTGAGCAATTTATATTATTGACTATCGATAATCGAGCGATAATGACTATGATGAGCAAAGTTTACAAAGGCTTGATAATTTGTGTGCGAGTCAAAATCTCCTCGTCCCTAATTCGTGGCTTATGCAAATACTCGAAGATGCGAAGTTGCGCCAGCTTGCGTCACGCATACATCGACTCCCTCCAACAACCAGCTAACCTAACATGCGCAGCGCCAGATAATTTTGTCGTCGAATTATCTCGTGTCGAAATAATATGTCGCTGCGCATGTTAGCCCAGCTGCAGACTGTTAACGTCACATTTGGTGAATCACATTACGTTTAATATTCGTAATCATAACTGCGAGTGGACTGCACATCCAGTCGCAATTGTAAACTATGCAACTACCAAATTCAGCTTGTAGCAGTCAGTGCAACTGCGTGTCAACTGCCGACTAGTGTGCTAGTTACGCCTAGATGTGCTACTTAGTTATATTTACAAAGAAACGAAATATTGTTCACCAAATGTGAAGTTATTAGCCCCCCTGTTTCTTGCATTGATGAAGCTGTATTGTTTATACATTAGCGTAGGGTACGCTATGTAGCGTATAAATGAAACGTATATAAATCTAAAGACGCGTTGTTTTTATACTCGTATTTGATATTCAAATTCGAGATGACAGCGATGTGGAGGAGTATTTTGACACTTATGTACGCTTTTCGAATAGGTTTATTTTTGTGCTATATTTTATATTTATTTCCTTAATTGTAATTGTTTTTTTTTTTATATTATTCGTAAATCTTGGTACCTATGTATAATATAGACTAATGAAATTCAGATATAATAAAATGAGTATTTAGTTTCTTAGTCGTCTTCTTGACCGTCATAAAGGTGAGGATACACGGTGACACATTACACTCGACACTCAGTGTCGATACCGAGTGTCGTAGTGTATACATCGCTGTTAGGCTGTTACACTGAGTTGCGCATTAGCTCGGGTTTAATTTCAGTGTCGCGATTGCATTGTGTCGAATGTTAGTGTCACCGTGTATACGTACCTTACCGTATTATTCAATAAACTCTCACTGCACTACAATGTTTATTCTTTATCTAGTAACTACAAAATATCCATATAACATGTTTTCATTTTGATCACAATTTTATTTATGTATCGAATTATGTAGTAAATGCGTAAGTAAAATATTTAAAACTAGTGACCCGCCCCGGCTTCGCCCGGGTGCAATGTATTATACATATAAACCTTCCTCTTGAATCACTCTATCTATTAAAAAAACCGCATCAAAATCCGTTGCGTAGTTTTAAAGATCTAAGCATACATAGGGACAGACAGCGAGAAGCGACTTTGTTTTATACTATCTAGTGATTACGTGCATTCTCAGTTAAAAATTGATTATTTAAAAAAAAAAGTTTATTGTTTGTTATGTGACTATTATAAAATTGTTAACGATGAATATCATATAAAATAACTTGAAACGCTTTAAAGTATGAGTGCAAATTAACATAAATTAATTTAAATGATGACATAAACTTTATGCGATTTTAATTTTACGATTATATTTTAACAACACTATTAAGCCTCAGTTTTCTCGGTTGCTATTACACGCGTAAAAATCGATGATTAAAAGCAACATAAAATCGGATAAAAAGCTTTGCCAGCTTTCTGATTTCTCTCTTAAATTCTTCGTGTATCACTCCAGAATGTGATTTCAACGGACCATCTGTCCATATGCGGCTACTCTTTGACCATAAGTAAAGATTTCTTTACGTGCAGACACACATGGCAAGCGACAAAAAACCACTGATTTGTTGATAAGCATCAGCAATACCAAATGAATTAAATTTAATCGTTTTAAGAAGTCCAATTACCCAGCTTTATTAACGAATTTCTTCTGCTTTCTCAAAGATTCCGACAGTTTTTCAGAACTTAAGTTGATTTTATTAACTGAATATATTACGTAGAGGTACACACGGCTATACATCACTACATAATATAAAACAAAGTCGCTTCCCGCTGTTTGTCCGTATGTATGCATAGATCTTTAAAACTACGCAACGGATTTTGATGCGGTTTTTTTAATAGATAGACACTCAGTTGCAAGAAAGGTCCATTAAATTTTAATGCTTTCATTAGAATTTTAATGCTCCATTAACCTCTTCTGTCCATTGCAAGAAGCTAGATTTAATGGAATGATTAACTATCCATTAAAATTAATTTTTGATGTGTCAAACTCCCCATGATTTCAATATATGATGATTAGAAAATGAAGAACAAACTACGACCTAATTAGTGTTCATGCCATAGCCATTAATTTAATGGAAACATTATTCTTAATGACGGGTTAGTTAATGATCACCTAATGGTATCTTTCTTGCAACTCACTGAGAGTGATTCAAGAGGAAGGTTTATGTCCATAATACAATGCATACGCGATAAACGACTAACACGCGGGCGAAGTCGCAAGCTACCTCTAGTTTCCAATATAAGGTAACTTCTCATTGTACGGGAAGCCTATACATATGCAGATCAGATGCTAGATCAGCTCATACTGGAAAATTATAGCTAGACATGTGTCCGTGCGTACTTACTAAGCTTTTCTCTGGTAGTCCCAGGAAAATTTAGAAAGTTAGATTACGCGACCAGTACCAGTATTACTTCTCTCTTCCGGCCGTGGTTCTGTCCATGGTCATGAGCGAGAGCGCGTGGGAAGCAATCACCTCCTTTTGCGTGATGGCAACCAAAGAGGGAACGGAGAGGGAGAGAAAGGCGACGGCCACTCTCCCTTCCCGCGCCAGACGCACTGGCCGCCGCCGGAGGGCGCGCGACGATTTCCGGCCACCCTAGTGTGTCATAGATGTGGCCTGCGGGCATGTGGGCTGCGGGCGACGGGTTAGGGGACCCGTCGCCCCACCAGTAACAGGCCCGAGAAGGCGGCGCGTATGTGTTCCATGCGCGCCTCTCAGGTGGACGTGGGGCAAGGTCCCACAGAAGGAGAGGTCCGCCAGGCTGACGGACCGAGGCCTGCCGGGGTTGCGGTGCATGCAAATGCGAATCCCGCGACCCCGGCCAAGGGTCAGGAGAAGGAACACCGTGGGTTTTTAGCCGCTAAGAGCCCGGCATAACCCATCGCCTTCCCCAGGCGAAGGTTATCCATGAGGACGTAAAAAGAAAAAAAAATGTACCAGTGTTACTGATGGTTAATATTAAACAGGACACACGATCACGTCGACGATACGTTTGGTGCCGAGCGATTGGCTTCTGCGCTATGGGTCGTGGATTCGATTTCCGCACGGAGCAAATGTTTGTATGGCCTATATATAGTTGTTCCGGGTCTGAGCGTTTGTGCATGTGAAGATTTGTATCTGTAAACGTACCCACGATACAGGAGAAACCCCAGAGGTTGTGGGGCAACGTTTTTAAAAAAAATAAAGGCAAGGACCACAGAACTTATAATGCAAGGACCATACTAATAAACGTTAAATAAAGTTATGTCATGGACAGTGGTCGGAAAAAGGTGAGCTAATTTACCTAAACTTCAAAGAACAGAGACAGAAACTGGAGACTTCCTCACGACAACATTTTTTTTCGTGAAAATTATTCCGGGTTTCGGGACATCACTAAAGTACATTTAATATTAATGTTAATTGTACAGAAAAGAATTAAATTAGTTTCCTATTTTTGTTTCCCAAAATTGTCACAAAACCGGATGACACGTTTTTCATAGTTTTTAAAAAAGAGATTGTTTACTGTGTTCAAAAAAGGAGATTGTCTTTAATTTTTTGAAAGCAAATGAAAGACACTCTCGGAGAAAATTCTCCCGAAAAAAAATGTTGTCATAAGGAAATCTCCAGTTTTTGTATCTGTTCTTTGAAGTTTAGGTAAATTAGCTCACCCTTTTCCGATCACTGGTCATGAATAACATCGGTATAACAAAGCCTTTATACATAAGCTTGTCATAATTTTATTCAGTGTTTATTAGTTAGGGAGTTAATAGTTACCTACTACATTAAATAAATACTTAGGTATAATATCTTCTTCGTTGCATTACTCGTGTAAAGTCCAACTAAGATCGTTTCAATATCCGCCTAAGTTCTAAATATTAAACTTATTTATTTATAGCAAATAATTTATTCAAATTAACATGCGCATAATTATTAAAGCTCTAATTAATTTTACGCCTCATCTGATCGTTAGTATGTGTCATTAAACGTTAACAGATAATAAAGAAATTCGTGTTGACATTTTTTTCTTCTTAATTCTTTGCGAAACACAAATAACTTTGTTTCAATGACGTAATGTGAAAGTAAGAAATAAAATTCTAATTGGCTCGGCCACCACGTAACTAATCAATCTCTACAAAATATTTATAAACGTTTGCGAATAAGTTATATTTACATGCTTACATCATTATTTAGCTTGTAAAAGACAAAACAACATAATCGTGTAAGGGTGTTTCTATTATTACAGTTATAGCTAAGTAATATTGGTATGTGAGGATTGCGAGCAAGGTAAATATAGTAAATAAAACCAACATAGACGCTCGACTACTGAGAGTACTTTACTTGGTACTTATATTTGCGTTAATGTTAGTAACATGAACTAGATCACAATATATTAATTTAAACAAGTATACAATCAGAAAATAAGGACAACCAAGTCGGATATAAAAGGTCAGAGTTCTTCAGCTGATGAACGCAGAATGCTCCGCTTCATCGAATGACCACCGCCTTTATAACATCGGGTGCGTTGATCCATATCGACGACTACCTTCCTTTGTCAATCATTGCCCAATATTACCCGCTACCTATATCAAGCTTTAAGTTACATCAACTTAAAAATGCAGTATGTACTATCATCTAATTAAAATTACAAGCATATCGTTCCAAAATTCTTTACAACATTTAATATCTAACCAATTTTAGGATAATAAATCGCTATAACAAATAAATAAATATTCCAATATTATACGAATGGTTACGTTGGCGTTAATGGATATTTTTTTACAATTACATCAATTACTGCCGGCTTATTATAAAATTGATGTAAAACATTATACGAAAACGACGCTAAACGTAATTACATGTACGAATCGTGACCGACTATATAATTTATTTAAAAATGTGAGAGACTTAAAAATTATGTACTAATTGCTACCTACAGTAGCAATCGTACAGGATTATTAATCATAAAGACACGTCAATAAATCGGAGCAAAATAAAAAGCGTCGTTTTCAATGACCCGCCAACCAAGACACCTGATTTCAGGTTATTTTAACGTAATTATTACTTTTAATAATTTAACATTACTTAAGTATTTATGAATTATAACTTTCGTGAGATACATTCATATTTGCTGAACACGCGCCGTGGTCGCGGTCGCGAGGCGAGTTGAGTTCGCCACGTGTTCACTTTTCACCTCATGACTAAATGCTCAGGTTCGGTCCGACTAGTCGAGCAACCCTGAAAATTGCACGTGAGTAAAACGTAATTCATCATTACTTAAGTACGTCCTGGGAACCCTGGGCAGTCAGCCTTGCTACTGTACATTGACTGACTAAACTTTTCATCACGACATGAGCTATTCTCAAATAGCTCCTGTCGACATGAGAGAAGAAGGAGATAACTTTAAAATCACGTGACCACAATTATTGTAAGCAACCAGCAAGCGAGTATCAATTTATCAGTCATTGAAAGTCTTAGTGACTTTCAATCCTAACTAATATTATGAATGCGAAAGTAAGTTTGTTACCTTTTCACGCCTTAACCCACTGAACCGATCATCCTGAAATTTTGCATATACGTTTCTAGGTGTACAGAAACGGACATAGGATACCTTTCATCCATCATCAAAAAGTACTGTTCCCGTGGAAAACAACAATAACTTTCATAGATGGCGCCACGTGTCTTTCGAATCATGATTGAATTATTATTATAGAAACTTTAGTAGTGTGTTGAAAGTTTTTTTAAATTATAAATTAATGCAATGGTTGCAATGGACTCGAAATTGCACTTTGACGTTCATGTTGATAACATTGTTAACAAAGCGTATCGTATGTTTGGTTTTGTCATGAGATCTTCAAACGACTTTAAAAGACCTTCTACTTTCCTACTTTTATACAAAGCTTTGGTCCGCTCCCAATTGGAATTCGCGGTACCGGTTTGGAGTCCTATTTTTGATGTTTACATAAAAAGAATAGAAATGGTTCAAAAAAAATTTTTACGTTCCATGCACTACAAATGTACTAAATCTAGAATACCATACACACAATTATTAGGACGTTATAAACTTCAGAGCTTGGAGTCTAGACGCAGATTAGGTACTCATGGTCATGATGCTTCATGGTCTGTGTAATAACAGGTTCGATTGCACTGATATTACTAATAACTTACGTTACATTGTACCCAGAACTGTGATGCGTCGGGGGGCGCGCGTGCCCAAGCTGTTCCACACCGCAAGGTGCAGAACTCATGCTGGAGCACGGGCGCCTCTCCGACGCATCGTAGATACGTATAACACACACTTTATTGACTTGGATATTTTCGCGCTTTCACACTTGAAATTCAAAAGAATGGCTATTGAAATTCTAAATTAATGCTATTGTTATCGTTAAGATACCTACGAGTAGGTACTTACTTCTCTGCTTAATTAACGCACGCATTTAACTATATATTTAATATTATTCCGCGGACATTGGTGTGGGTTACACGTTTACCTAGCTTATAATAATCCTGTCATATTGTAACTGAAATGTGTAACTGTTTTATGTCCCAATAAAGTAAAATAAAATAAAAATAAAATAATGCGAGCGAAGCCACGGGCAAAAGCTAGTGAGTGATAAATTGATGCTCGCATTACGAATGTATCAAGAACCGCATTCGAAACTAATGTAGTAGTTCCCCCTTATTTGTTGCAAATAGCAGTATTAAGTTGGACCGTAATGTGGTACGATAGAAAAGCAATAAATACATTATAAATTATGATGAATGCCTGTAACCGATTAGGCCGGCCACACATTAGAAATTTTTGTTTAAAAATTTGTGACACGTGCGCGAACGCCCTCTGTGTCTATAAGATGAAAATGTATGGACTTTAGAAATAAACATAATTTATTCTATACGAACCGTAAATATTTTAAGAGGTGGTTTAAATATAGAAATTTTCAGATTTATCTAAGAAACATTATAACTATAATAGACAGCCTTATTCCACCCACTGTTGAGCACAGTCGGCCAATTCTTCTACCAAAATTGTTGCCGAACCGTAAACGAACAAAAACCGTCAGTTGTTTTTCGTAAACGAAAACTGTCAAAATGTTTCATTTTGTTTTTGTTGTCAAACAATTTGACAGTTTTTGTATAGGAAAACTGTCGGAATGAACGGTTCCGCTTCGTTTCGATTGCGATTGATCAACATTTCTGTTAGAGGAATTGGTCCCCAGTTGAATACGTAGTTAGGTACTTTTAACAAAAGAGAAGACAAACAGACGTATTTATAGATATGCTAATTATATTACCTGATACGTAAAATAGACGCCATTGAATGAAAGAAATATGCGGTAACGTCAATGAAGAGATTGTTTCCGCGGTAGCAGTTTCTATAGAATGGATATACAGTCATTACGTAGGTATATATTCATGTATGGAAATTTCAAGTACCTACACATGTTATCACCATATTTGTAGATTTTAGAGTTCTCTCCTGTCACTTTCCATTGTATGCTCCAGTTACATTGAATAAGTTTGTTCGACTTCTGTAAGCAATCGTCTGACGACACTACCATATATAAATTAACAAGCAATAGTATCTACAATAATTTTCTTTCCATGGACCGATTGAAATATTGCCCTATAAAGCCGGTAGTACCTACCAATTCTATGACGTCGAAAGTTATATTTTTCTATATTAATATTTTTGCAAAATTTCCTCTACAGCTACGGTGCTTAGAATGTTTGGTAGTTAAAATAAACGGTACAATATTGTCCCTTTCCAATACATGACATAAATTGAGAAATGATTGCGATAAAATCAATGAATTGTGTATAAGAATAAAACAAAGGCCAGATAAGTTCACCTAGAGTAAATGTTCACAGGATTAAACAGAGTGGAGGATATTACCCAATACTGAGCACTCTCCGAGGGCTTTGATTTTACGAGAGTGAACGGCTACATTCACTTCTGGTAACTATGAGTCCGTTCAATAAGGAATTAAGTTTATCTGAAACCGCCTCGCTGTTACTTTTCAAGTAATCTGGAGTGCCTATAACATAACTATCAATTTAGGTAATTCAACAAATAACTATCGACCAATTTAGTAGTAGCATACAATACCATATTTACTCAAAACTTAATAACAATTAGACACGCAATGTAACGCATAAGGACAACTCGAACACCGCACCGCACGCAACCACACGATACTTCCTTTTTCGACGAATATTGTTAACGTTTTTTGCGCCATCAACACTCTTAAATTATTTATATCTTACGAATGTAGAAGATTACGATATATTGCAAACAATATTCGTTTTGACAGACTTTGGCTGGACACTAATACAAAATAATGTTATTTATTACTTGCGAGTGACATAAATGTTTAGTTTCACCTTGGAGCCACATTGGCGGAATTCGACGACTGTTCGATTTGTCGCGACATGTCTGGTCAAGCAATACGTCACTTTGCGTTTCGCTGTTTGGCCCTACGACGAATATTCGCCTTGTCGCGGCAACACGCCACCAATGTTTGTGTGACAGTGTGGCCCCGGGGTTATTGAATGCATCAGTAACAGCATAAACTAAACACAACACATCATGACTAAAGAAGTAACATATTAAAATCACTTAAAAGCTTACAGGCATTTAGGAGAACGCAACACGCAACGTCGATCATCTTTGTTAATGACTATTATTTTATTACTTACATTTCATTTAACATGCTTAATAACCGCAATTACAAGAAACTTCAGTAGTAAAAATAAAATGTATACACCTGAACTCACGTTAGAATAAATGAAGAGCCGGCGAACAAAACGATGTAAAATGTGATTTATTAGATTTTACATAAACAATATTTGCATAATTACAAATAAAACTGTATACAAATAAAGAAAAATATATCCTAATAAAACTATAAACTAAAATAGGGCATCAAAATTATAACAATTTTATAATCATTTTAGTTTATAATTTTAGGATATATTTTTCTTTATTTGTATATATTTTTATTTGTAAATAGGTAAAATTACATTTCTGATAAAACAACTTTTTTCAAATCAGTAATTTCATGGATCTATGTATCTAATTCTGTTCTCGTTTGCCGTCTATATGCCTAAGGTGTGCTAAAATCCTCCTTCTATAAATATTTGTGTAATTAGACCGTTTAGTTAGCCGGCTTCTTAAATATATTCACATATCTATGTTTCTACCAAACTTAACAGCGAAAGGGGCGAAGGAAGTTGAGTGGGTGAATGAGTTTAATATCTAAGAAATACGTTTACGAGATTTTGTAAAATACAAGCCTATAATTATAAGAAAAAAAATGTATGGGTTCATACATTCCCATATAAAGCGAATTGTGCTTTCAGGGCAGCCAGACTATCATTAATTATGGTGTTGCTACACTTACCATGAAAATTAATGTTACGATAGGTATGAATGGAGAATAAATGTAGAGAGAAAGTATTTTTTTTAATTCGTTCTTTTGATACTGTGCTATAGGTATTTATTAGACTTCGGCAAAGATTTGTGATCGAGCGCGATAAAAAAATACCTATTCTCCAAAGATAGAAAAAGCATTAACGATAAAATAACACAGTGCGTTATTCACAGGTAGCCGTCTCACGCGCAAGACACCCGCGTCGTACGCTGATGGCGTGTACATGATGGCGGGCGTCGACCGGCCTGGCGCCAGGACGCTGTCCAAGCTCTTCATGAGGGGCCAAGATGGACTGCCTTCGTTAGCCAACAGGACTGCCTTACTCGCGTTTTTTGGTAAGATTTCATGTGACTACAGCTATTATAAAAGCAAGCTCATGTATAATGGAGCACCATCTTTAAATCTTTACCTTTACAGCAATTACGCACTGCATCCGATCCGGATCCGTGAAAATAAGAATATAAAAACTCGGGCCAAATTCGGATATTGCCTTGCGCACTGCATTCGATCCAAATACGTGAAAATACGAATCTAGAGTCTAAAAAACTCGGACCGAATTCGGATATCGCTTACGCACTTATCCGATCTCTGATCCAAATTCAAACAATTCAGGAGCCATCTTTGGCATATCCATTTGGCGTCCGATTTGAATCCGAGGTATTGCGAAAGCGTTCATAAAAACAGTACTACGGCTACTTCGGTCCGTCAATATTTCTTCCGAATTGGAAATTCACGGATCACGGAGAGAAATCGGATGACGGAAGTCAGATCTAGTGCGTAAACTACCCTACAAATAGTTCTATGACTACTTCGGAACGTATTTTCTCGGATTCGGATCGGATGCAGTGCGTAACCGCTCTTACTCTGCTCATTACTATTTTGAGAAACAAATGCCTATTGCAATAAGTCAAGAAGGCAAATTTTCTCGCTTCTTCGTGACAGAAAACACCATCACTGTTGTATCTGCTCATTCTTTTATATAAAGTGATGCTGTAAGTTTTTACTACAAGCCCATATACCGGGTGTACTGAAACTCAATGTCAAGACTGAAAAAAATATAGGGAAATAGGAAGGAGAAGAAAAAAAAGAATTGCGTGGACACGGGGCCCCAAGATAAGTAGGTATCCACCAAACTGACGTTTTGGTTCTGAGCACAACGAACGCATTATTGAATCATTGAATACCTCATCATGTAGGTACTCAGAACCAAAAGGTCAATTAGGTGGATACTTATGTTGGGAAACCGTGTGTAGGTACTTTAAAAAAACTCATTTAATAGTTAGATTTTTGAGGTAAAATTTTATTCATGGTAACTTTGAAACTCAACGATTAAATTTTACATTTTTTCTGAACAGTCATAAACTGCCCTATCGCTTGTTCCTGGCTTGACTGAGTTTCGAGACAATCTATATATTTTCCTTTCGTGTACAAAGTTATCTCAACTCTCTACAGGCCAAGTGGTAACTGGCGAGATTGTGATGGCGTCCGAGTCAGGCTGCCCGATCGAGCACCATCGCATACCAGTGGACAAATGCGACCACATGTACGACCCAGAATGCAACGGCGCCAAGTACATGCCGTTCCTGAGAGCTGCCTACGACCGCACCACTGGTCAGAGTCCTAACAGTCCGAGAGAACAGGTGATTATTGATTCTTACTACTTGCAAATCATCTTCTAGACAAGATCAGAATATCTTCCTAGATTACGTATTTTTATAGGTACACAAGTATTAAATAATTTACTAATTCCAATACATTGCAATATACATTATTATACATACTTACTTTTATCCTAATATACAAGGTGTAACATAAATAAGTGTACAATCTCTTAAGGGGTCACTGTACTCATCATTATGAACAACTTTTACTATGGGACAAAACCTGAAATCACGAAAAAATAATCAGGTGTTCCCTACATTCATGTACGCATAACTCGTCAAAATGTAGGGAACAGCTGTTTTTTTTTTCGCGATTTCTGGTTTGGTCCCATAGTAAAAGTTGTTCATAATGATGAGTACAGTGACCCCTTAACCTGTGTAGTATTGTAATTATAGACACAATAGATAAACAATGGCACTGACGATCCGGATCGTCGCGCGGGACGATACCGGTTAAGAGGTTTTACACTTATTTATGTTACACCTTGTATACAATACTAGAGGTCACCCGCACCTTGACCCGCGTGGATGTCATTTATCGCAAAGTTATTCCGCGGTATTCAGAATAAAAGTAGCTTACGTCCTTCTTCGGGTTCCAGACTATCTTTGAACCATGTTTCATCAAATACTAGAGGTCCCCCGAGCTTCGCCCGTGTGGATATCATTTATCGCATAGATATTTCATGGTTTTCAGGATAAAAGTAGCCTATGTCCTTCTTCGAGTTCTAGACTATCTCTATACCAAGTTTCATCAAAATCGGTTCAACAGTTCAGGCGTGAAAGCGTAACAGACAGACAGAGTTACTTTCGCATTTATAATATTAGTAGGGATAAATCTACACTAACTGATTATACAAATCTAAAATAAAAAGTAACTATCTAATACGTATAAAAATGGGGTATTCCTCGAAGCGCACCAACTTTAAGACGCACCAAATGAGCCGCTACAGTTCGAAAATAAAACAAATTGTTAGGCGTCAAAATATTATTACTTATCATCACCAGCTGATATTGCGGACAAACTAAAAGGTATTTGAAACAAAACAAAAATAATATAAAAATAAAATATTACGCAAAGTCGGCGCACTTTTTCTCTGCAATGAAGAAAAAATATACACACAACTTACCGATGACAGACAGTTAAAGCTGACTGTGATGGGGCGCTACCATTTCTGGAGTGCGACGATAGAGTAATTTGTGTCATGACAGCTAGTTTTTACCATTCTAAAATAATTACATTGCTTGCATGCACTAGAATCGCAGTAGGTGTATTAGAAATATGTAGGTAAATAGATAAATATCGTAAATGATTAGACATAATTTAGATAGCGCTCGGCCCATTCGCCTCATTTCAGTCGTTTGCCCACGCATTAGATTAGAATTATAATTATACATAACAGTAGCTAGTTCTACGTTATTAGATACAAAGCGATGACCACATAGAACCTGTAGTTTGAAATCATGATGTCAGTATATTCAGTTATACCATTAGTATTCAGTAGTAATCGATAGTATTGATCGCTACGTCATCGTTACGTTAGAGTACGTCCACCTACACGCGGAGAATATCGGACGAGCTTTCAATAATACTTTAGACAGCAAACATTAATAAATATTATTGATAGTACTGTCTTTCTAACTATTCTTATTATTCAATGAATAAAATATGCATAACGAGGTATGTTTTAATTTATTTAAACGCAATTAATAAATAAAGGGGATAGAACCTTTGTGGCATAGCCCCCCCGCTGCCATTTTGATTTTTTTCCAAGTTGCGGCGCACAATTACACTAACATAAATGGGTAGAAGACACTTAGACAAACAAAAAATATCAGGGATATGGTGCCCCGAAGTGTCACGTTGCCGAGATATTTGGATTTGAAGATTTTTTTTCAAGATTGCAGCGCACTTTGTAACTGGTAAATATGGATAGAGAACACTCAAACAAACAAAAAATATTCAGAGATATGGTGCCCTAAAGTGTCACGTTGCCGAGATATTTTGACTTAAAGTTTTTTTTATTGCAGCGCACTTTGAACTGGTAAATATGGGTAGAAGGCACTCAAACAAATAAAAAATATTCAGCGATATGGTGCCCTAAAGTGTCACGTTACCGAGATATTGTATCGAGATAATCTTGAAAAAAATCTTTGAGTCCAAATATCTCGGCAACCTGACACTTTAGGGCACTATATCTCTGAATATTTTTTGTTTGTTTGAGTGTCCTCTACCCTTAAATGTTAGTCTCATCATGCGCCGCAACTTGGAAAAAAAATGAAAATGGCGGCAGGGACCTATGCCAGCTTTCATAGAAAAATGTTTGAACCCCTTAGCCGCCGATTTTTCAATCGTCAGATATTTTTTATCTGAGTAATAAATCATATTAAAAGCCAAACCCTAAAAAATATATTCATTTAATATTTAGTTTTAATAAATTATTCAGTATATAAGATTGAATAACATCGCTAGTAATGCATATATTTGCATACAAACAACTTAATCACATCGATTCTGGGCATTGTTTTCAAATCAAACTTCACTGTTTGCTTAACAAGTTCCAATTACGAAATCACACATTTTTACGTGTAATATAAACTCGGCCTAACCTCAGACGGACCGTGCTCATCGAAGGCCGAATTCCAGGCAATAAAACTTAATGGTAGTATAACCCAGATACACCCATCACATGAATGCAGCCGTAGCCTACAAATATGTCCCTACGAGCAAACCTTACCTTAAAACTACAAGCTGCAATAGGAATGTTAATTGGTGTTTAATTGCAGCAAGTTTGATCAGATATACACAAGTAATCACAAACATCTAATTCGGTAGAGCTTACGCGCTAGGGATGTAGACATTTGCTTACAAAATAAGCCTGGTTCGAATGGAGAACTATTTTAGTTCAACCATTAAATGTATTGATGCATAAATTAGCAATAACCCAATACCTGTTGCATTATTCAGCTGTCATTTCGGTGCACTACACTGTAAATGAATGTACCTTAGGAATTTGAAGTGTAGGACCATTAGAACATCATACTATTTAGGGCATCTAGACATACTAGGGTTATACGTCACTATAACTTTGAATGTCAATTTATTTAGATACTCAAACAATCTAATGTGTCTAACTAAGCAAATGCCTCATAAATAGTATAGATATTGAAGCAAATCTCTAATCTCTTCTGGGGGCTTACTATGACCTCTTAAAGCAGGACAGAAGTTGCCTGGAAGTTGAACTGCCCTGCTTTTTTGTACTATGTCATCGTTAGAGCAGGCCTGCTACGTTGACGTTTACGAAACCCGTTCACCTTTTTTTTTGTATAGACTTTTCGTACCATGAACAAGCATTACCGTTCAACTTGGTTCAATAGTCGTTCACCTTTAGTACTATAATGGTACGATTTTTAGCGATTCAAAGGCAGGCCTGCCTTTGAACGGAAGTTGACTGGCTGGCATTTGAACGTTTTCATAAGAGGTCATTAAGCCACCTGTAATCGCTATCTCTAAATAGTTTAAATTGAAGTCTCTTTTCGGGTCTGTCTGTTTGTTCGCTTACTTCTTCTAAACTACTCAATGGATTTTGATGCGATTTTCTTCTTAATTTAAGGAGTTTTTTCAATTCAATTCAATTCAATATCTTTATTGTGGATCATAGGTAGGTACATAATACAGGTCTTAAATAGTGATATGGTGGTCAGCTATGTCCCGCCCTTAGGGCATACAATAGTTACATAGAAATTAATTATAAATTTACATTATTGTTACAAATTGCATTACATTAATTGAATTTCACATAAAATATAAAAAAGACAAAAATAAAACGGAACGAATCAAGGTAGGTACACATCAGTGGGCCACCGAACGCATCATGACAGGGGGATTATATTGGAGCAGTGATTTGTCTGATAGGAAGTCTTTTATAGAGTAGTAGCACTTGTTTACTAACAGATCATTGAGATTCTTTTTAAATTTTTTCATTTCTGTAATTATTCTAATAGGCCCCGGAATATTATTAAAGATGCGTGAGGCTGTACAAAAGATACTTTCATGCATTAGATGAGTCTTTCTAGCTACTATGCGCAATTTGTCCTTACGCCGTATACGCGTGTAGTAATTATGCATCTCCATATTATTTTTGACAAATACTGCGGCCTCAAATATGTAGACACATGGCAGTGTTAAAACATTCACATTTTTTAAAAATGGCTTACAGGAGTCAGTTTCATACAAATTAAATATAGCCCTGATGCAACGTTTTTGGGCAATGAAAGCGCGCTCCTTGTCTGCACTGTTGCCCCAGAATATTACACCGTATCTGAGGACAGAGCTAACGTAACCGTGTTCAGAAAGGTTTTAAGCTTTAAAACATACCCAAGCAACGCCGCGGCGGGTCGCTAGTATTACATAAACTAAACATATATAACAGCTTACACACGACTCAATTACTTCTAAAAATGCAAACATGCTGCGCTCGGCCCTGAATATGGCATAAGTATGACATTTTATTTGTTGTTCCAGATAAACCAAATGACTTCGTGGATCGACGGCAGCTTCGTGTACAGTACCAGCGAGGCGTGGGTGAATGCAATGAGGTCATTTCAGGTGCCACCCAGCAGCCACGCCTGCCTCTTTACGTACTTTCCTATAACTATGTCACACTATATACCCTCATCTACTTAAGTTCATAAACCAATTATAACATTTATCGCATCAGCCAGTACACGTCGAACTAGACGTCTATAATGAACGGTCTTCATAACATATCAAATTCAGCGAACGTCAAATACATCGCCTTTAGATTATGAGCCCAAACAGGGTAGGTAGAGGTGAAATACCGTACACACCTACAGATCGCCAAAGACGATATTACGACGAGCTCGCCAAAACGTATCATCGACTGCTACTGAAACATCCCGAGCAGAAAATTCTAGTAACACATTTAATAACACAATAAGGGCTTGCGCAGACGAGGGACAATGGCGGATAAAATGTCCGCGGTCCGCGGTGTGTCCACTCTTATTAGTACTACCATAAGGTTTCACTTTGTCCGCGCAAAACCCCCATGTCGCCTGGCGGTATACGCGGACAAAGTGCAACCTAATGACAGTAATAATAAGAGCGCACCGCGGACATTTTGTCCGCCATTGTCCCTCGTCTGCGCAAGCCCTTAAGGCCACCTAAGGAATTAAGCCCGGGTATCTACAAGATTAATCGGAAAGCGGGTACTAATCCACGAGCCACTTAAAGTATCACTGTTATGTGTTTTAACGCAAATGCAAGATTTGTCAATTTTTCTTAAACTATTGACTTTTGGGGAAAGTTACAGAACAAAAGTTATTCATTATAATGAGTACTTTAATGCCCTTTCGGATTAGTACCCCCTTTCCGACTAACCTTGTATACAGGGTGTAAAAAGACCCATCACATAGCCGAAATCTACACACTCTGTACATCAAACTAAACTACATTGACCAAAAATAATTGCTGGGAAACGACTTTTATTTTTTGGCATTAAAAAAACGCTTTTTTTGTAGAGCGCAATGTGTGGTTGTGGCGATGCCGCGCGTTTGCATGCGTGCAGCGGCCACACAGCTGAGCCAAGGCGGTCGTGTGCGTTTGATATTCATTGCGTTTTTGTAACTTCAAATGCGTAATTTGTGAGGAAAAATTGAAAATTTTGATAAGGTTGTTTGGAAGAAAGTTTAGTATTATCACTTAGCATACGTTTCGGGAAAAAACTAAAAAAAAAGTGTACTTTGTCCTTCAATATCTCCAAAACCAATGGTTTCCCAGGTATGGTCTGGTAGAAAAAAATGATCTCAATGATGGGTAGAATATGTGGTTTTCGTTATCGTTAAGGGTCTTTTTACACCCGATATATTCATTTACAAGTTATTTATACCATCATATTTACATGCATATAATCTAAACATTACGACACCTAATAATTTATCTTATTGCACAATATAATTGAAATAAGTATTTGTACGCGATCACTCATGTTTCTTCATTTAACAGCCGGTTAGGTGTATGTGCCAAAGGTCACGTAACTCATGTATTACATACATTGAACGCATTTTTAGCTTCATTGATTAATTAAGGTACTTAATTTATTTACTTTTTCTAAACTTATTTAACCTTGGTCAAACATAGCAAGGATATTTTCAGGGAAAGGTCAAGATTGCCGATTGCTCATATCTTCTACTGACAAGAGAAACGTACAGATCACAGTCCATAAACCTTTCGCTTTTAAATAATATTTTTGTAAAATGACTCTATAACAGCGCTTAAACATCTTAACGGTACGAATACCTTATTTATTAAGAATAACAAGAAGAATTATATTAAGAATTATTTGCATGAACGCCGGAACTATTAGAGTACCTAATACTAAAATTTTGCTTATCTGGCTCTGCCGTTAGTATACAAATGGAAGTAATCATAATAGAAGATACAGAAACCTAATAAAAACACCTATATTTATGGAGTGATCAGTATATTCGAATAAGATGTGTGTGTACAAGCGTGTTCGTATTTCGCGTACATTTCAACTAATGGTGTATCGTTGTGCATACAGAATGGGAGCCTGGCGAGCGAGGGCGGCATGCCACTGCGCAACACCAAGCGAGTGCCGCTCTTCAACAACCCCGTACCGCACTATATGAGGATGCTCAGTCCTGAAAGACTATTCTGTAAGTGTATAATTTAAACTTTTTCATGTTATTTTCGAACCCAATTGAGAAAATAGAAAGAAAGCAGTAGTAGACCTCCTTACGAATGTGATCATCCAGGAAACAACTACCACCATACCTAGTTGTACAGTCAAGCAGCATTGCTGTGTGTCGGTTTGTGGGGTATGGGTGCTGGTGAAATTACCGCCATATGAGACTTTTGTTAATATGAATAAACAGTGCTCAAACCGCTTGAACGCGTAATGCGAGAAAGGTACAGAAAGCTAACGATAAACGAAACAAAAATGAGGCGCTGTTACTCGAGACACAACAAAACGCCAATGTGATAGGGATAAATTAGAGCATATCACTTTATTTTAATTCCTATTTACTGACCATTATTTTCTCAGTGCTGGGCGATCCTCGCACCAACCAGAACCCAGCGATGGTAACGTTCGGCATGCTACTTCTACGCTGGCACAACGTGGTGGCAGCCCGAGTGCACCGGCAGCACACCGACTGGAGCGACGAGCAGCTGTTCCAACGAGCTAGGCGGATAGTCATCGCGAGCTTACAGGTGAAAAATCCTTTTGTTCATTATACATTAGACAGTTTTGTCGGTCCGATCAAACCTTCGGAAGTGTTTAACGTCCTCAATCGAAACCCACAAACTTGCTCCAAAAAGTAACAAGATGCAGTTCTTCAGTATTTCAGTGAATAGTGATCATCAGCTTTTAATTGGTAAACCATAGTCTGTATCTATATCGTCAAACTTCTATCACATACACGTCAGAATGAAATTAGCTGTACAGACTGTCCAAACAGGTACCGGTAAAGTAGGGCTATTATAATAATTTTCGTCACGGGACAAATGGGCATGGACATGGCCTAGGAGATATACAATTACTAGATGGATATATTAACAATTATTATTCGAAGTATAAACTATCTACAATCGTAAATACATACGATTACCACCTGTGGCCGTAATAGTTTAAGAAACAGAGTTCTTTAACTGAATTCCAACTAGCCCCATGGTTTTCAAATAGCCCCATTTAACGGTATATACGTCAGATACAATCAAATAAGGTCAATATTAAAGTATTAATTTGTTGTTTCCAGAACATAATCCTGAACGAGTACGTGCCAGCTTTTCTTGGAGTGCCACTTCCTCCATACAAGGGTTATCGCGCAGACGTGGCGCCCGGTGTGACGCACTCGTTCGCGGTGGCCGCCTTCCGCTTCGGACATACGCTCGTGCCGCCCGCCATATTATTGAGGGATAGGCACTGTAAATATGGCAGGGCTCCAGGAGGACACGACGCAATAAGGCTGTGTCAGACTTGGTGGGATGGAAATGTAAGTGATATTATCGGTATTTATTAAAATGAGATGATGAAAGCGTAGAAAATAAGTATTTAAAGTACGAGTAAACTCAGCAACGGTGCTCATGTCAAACAACAATGCAATGCACTACTGTGTCGTGAATTAATAATCCAACTGTAATTAATTTTGATCAAAATATACACGAAACGGAAAATGAAAAATAAAAAAATAGGTACATTTCCTACAACTTCTCTCTTCTCTGTAATAAAACTTAGATAATTTAATTTAATTCATTACTTTAAAACTTTTTGCCACTACTGGTTACAGGTCTCTTTCCTCTGATTTGAAGGACTATATTGACAAATCCTAAAACGATGTTTCCAGGACGTGATGTCTCAAGTGCCGATCGAAGAAGTCCTCCTGGGCATGGCATCACAAGTATCAGAACGGGAGGACGCGCTACTCTGTTCTGATGTTCGTGACAACTTGTTTGGACCAATGGAGTTTTCACGACGAGACCTCGGAGCACTCAATATCATGCGAGGAAGAGATAATGGACTGCCCGACTATAATACTGCCAGGTAATACAACAAAAACTGTTCTCTACCGAAGAGTAGCCAGTAAAAATCAATTTATTGAATTTCGGGTACCAGTTTTCCATTAGAAGGTATTTCCTTCTGAAAAATGCACCAGAAAACCGCTAAAGGTTTCTCATATCAATAAAGATGCTGCCTGTCAACGGCCCAGGTGCATCTGGGCTGGTTGGTTGGATAGTTCTGCCACCATCTGTCGAACGTCAGAGCCACTCTATCCTTGACCCATAAGCTCAGAAACAGAGTTGACAGTGTTTATTTGTGGATGAAGTTTACAGATTTAAATGTCATGCACACCCTCATTTGTAACGGGATTAAAAAATAACCTCTTTATTTATTTCAGAGAATATTTTGGATTAAAGAAAATAAAAACATTCAACGAAATCAATCCTCAGCTTTTTGAGGACAACCCGGATCTATTGCAAAAATTAATCCAAGCTTACAATGGAAGACTGGACAACATAGATGTTTATATCGGTAAATTGACCAACACAATTAAAACTAAAAGTGTTATATAATTATGTATCAGTAAGTAAACTAAATTCATGTATTATTTTCAGGCGGTATGTTGGAATCTGTTGGTCATCCGGGAGACCTGTTCAGAGCCATCATAATAGATCAGTTCACCAGGATAAGAGACGCTGATAGATTTTGGTTTGAAAATGAACAGAACGGGTAAGTTCACAATCTTTTGTTTTTCAACATCTTTGTGGACACCTCCTTCTAGAAGACTGTACTAAGAGATACCTGTCAGTTTACAAAATTTCATTACAATCAGAGATGAAAACATAGCACCTATTTTATTTTTCAGCATCTTCTCAAAAGAAGAAATCGAAGAGCTACGGCAGATCACAATGTGGGACATAATAGTAAACAGTACCTCCTTGGGTCCTCGTGACCTGCAGCGCGACGTGTTCCACTGGCGCGCCGGCGACCCCTGCCCGCAGCCCTACCAGCTGAATGCATCTAAACTGCCACCCTGCAAGTACCTGAGAGGATACGACTACTTCGAGGTAAGAAATACATATGTAACTATAGAGCTAGGTCCAATAAGTCGGTATGACGACGTTGGCGCTAATCGGGAACTACACTGATAAAATGCTGTTTCAACTTTCAAGAGACCATTTTCAGAAATGGTCTACATCCTGACTACTCCCTCTTTTAAAACGAAAATTCAGTCCTATAACTAAGCTACTTGCTCATTGTTTCAGGGCAATGAATTTGCATACATCTACACTTGCCTGATACTGGCTTTCGTTCCCATACTATGCGCTGGCGCAGGTTACGGAGTGGTGAAGTTGCAGAACAGTCGCCGAAGGAAACTCAAGATTCAACAAGAACACCTCAAAAATGCACAATATAAAGGTAGATCACTTTTTTTCCTAATTGACATCAAAACTCAACTGGTCTGCCCAAATATAGCAGGACCGTAAACCTTAGGAACAGGTTTTGTGCTCACCACTGTCGCCAGCTCAATTCAACCCTTTGACTTTCTCCTTGGAAAGACTGTCTAGTAGTCTAGCAAAGTACTGTTCTAGAAATCTTACCAAGAAATGTTGGTGTTTTATAGGTTCTGTAGACAAAATGGTGTGTCGTGAATGGGTGCATGCGTCACATAAACGTTTAGTGAAGTTACGTTTGGGTCCTGAACCTGCTCTGCACGTAACTGACCGCAAAGGGGACAAGCTACGAACACTCCCACTGGACCATACAGATCAACTCACAGTTCTTGAAAGTCAGGTAAATATCCAGGTAATAATATACGTGCTCGTTATATACAAGTAAATTGTCGGTTTTACTCATGCGTTCTTTTATTCCAAATAAAAGAACGCATGGATAAAACCGACAAGTTCAAAGCTCAGCAATCATCCAAATAAATATATTAAGCGTGAAGAACCCGTGAAAAACAACACCGGTCAAAATGATATGCGCGTGTCTAATGTATTATCAACAAATATTATCCTCGATGGTGAAGTTTTATTTCAAAACACAAATTTTCTGAACTGTCGTTTTTCAGGAAAGCAGAAACAACAAACGTCCACTGGTCCTGATCCGTGCTCCTCGGGAACACGACCTAGTCCTAGAAATGGACTCCGTTGCCTCTCGACGCAAATTTCTGGTCAAGCTGGACACGTTTTTGGCTAACCATAAGAAAGCACTTAATCTGACCCAGGTAAGATGTTATTACTTTAAAAGTAACTAAGTAACGCTTGTCTTATCTATCCTTGTTGGTACAATTGCACTGAGTCTTCTGGTGTAGCTAATTGTCTTCAAAGGTGTCATATTCACTTTGCCATCATCTGCACGCTTTATCTCGATGCCTTATGATTTTGTGATAACCAACAGATAATTTGACGTACTTCTTGCCACAGTTTAGGCTACGGAATTGAATTATGCTTTTAAACTTTTCTAAACACTAGATTACTTGTAGGGTCATCGTGAACAAATTCTGGCCACAGCAGAAACAAGAGAGCGACGGCAACGTAAATTGGAACATTTCTTTAGAGAAGCTTACGCCATCACATTTGGTTTAGCTCCCGGTGAGAAAAGACGGCGGAATGAAGATGCAGATCCTGAAGTAAGACATCCAATATTACTCAAGCAATGAACTGCTAGAATTTTGAGTGAACAATAAAACATTGATGAAACTATTGTTACAGTCTATTGTAATGAGGACGTCACTATCGAAAAGTGAATTTGCTAGCGCGCTTGGAATGAAGGCGGATGCTGTATTCGTCAAGAAAATGTTCAACATCGTCGACAAAGATGGAGATGGTCGGATCTCTTTCCAGGTATGGTAACGATAGCTTTTGTTAAGTCTTCAGTTAGGGCTTCACTACTATTTGTAGGCACGTGGCTCTCCAGATTTTATACTCATTTTTGGACATTTCTTCCTGATTTTGAGACAGCGAAACTCACACACTACTGTCGTGACTAAATCTATTTCAATTCTACAGGAATTCTTAGACACGGTAGTCCTATTCTCTCGTGGAGCAACAGAAGACAAGCTGCGCATTATCTTCGACATGTGCGACGACGATCGTAACGGAGTTATCGACAAGGGCGAGCTCAGTGAGATGCTGCGCTCGCTCGTCGAGATCGCCAGAACTACGTCGTTGAGAGACGAACATGTTACGGAGCTTATTGATGGAATGTTTTCTGTGAGTATTTATGGATGCGGTACATTGATAAACGGCAAAATTCCAAAGATATTTTAAAACCTCACTTAGTTACTCACACATCTTAGTAACTATTAGGTTACCATTATAGAAACATTAAATAATAAAAACTAATACCTAAGCAAGTATTGCAAGACATGACATGTCAGGCCCAGAAATGTTTGTATATGGAACATAATCTAGGAAACCTCAAATAACAGGTTTTTTTTCTAAATGAAGAAGTGCATTCAATATTATTTATTGGCTTGATTTTATGATTTACAATTGTATTATAGGATGCTGGCCTCCAACACAAAGATCATCTTACATACTCAGACTTCAAAGTAATGATGAAGGAATACAAAGGAGAATTCGTCGCCATTGGTTTAGACTGCAAAGGTGCTAAACAAAACTTCCTGGATACTTCTACAAATGTTGCAAGAATGACTAGTTTTCATATTGAACCTTCTATGGAACAATCCAGGTAGGAGAAAAGTATTTTTTATTCTATTTTAATCCTATGATATCCTGTATCTCACAAAGACTTTTGTGCCAATACAGAAATTGAACTGTGAGAGGATCCTACTTCTTTTACACCTTGCAACAAAAACTCAAGTTAGAACAGTTCCTCAAAATATTATGTTAAAATTATTTGGTGGTATAAAAGCTACGACTATAATAATACTACTTTCAGGAACTGGATTTTACTAAAATGGGACTACCTTACAACCTTCTTGGAAGAAAACAGACAGAACATCTTCTACCTATTTGTCTTCTATGTAGTAACCATCGGACTGTTCGTGGAAAGATTCGCGCACTATTCTTTCATGTCGGAACACTTGGACTTGCGGCATATTATGGGCGTTGGTATTGCCATCACCAGAGGTTCTGCCGCTTCTTTGTCTTTCTGCTACAGTCTGTTACTGCTAACGATGTCGAGGAATCTTTTGACGAAATTAAAGGTATAAATACTTGTTATTTTTATTAGTTAACGAAACGCCTTTCACTTAAACGACGTGTGATCAACGTCTTGTAGACTTGTCGCAGTTACTGGTAGATAAATATCTATTAATATACCAAAAGGCTAATTGTCCCATTGCAGGGATGTGAAAAAGGTCTCTCCTCATACGGAGAAGGATAATTGAATAGGATATAATCGACTCAGTTAAACTTTCGACTCACCAAAGAATACCAGAAAAAAACAAATAATTGAACCATCTACAACAAATATTTAAACTATCGAAACAGACCTACTTCATAACATTCCTCAAAGTATTTCTCACGTTCCTAACACAAAAACTAATTTGCAGGAATTCAGCATCCAGCAATACATCCCACTGGACTCAAGCATCCAGTTCCACAAGATCGTGGCCTGCACTGCGCTATTCTTTTCCCTACTTCACACGGCGGGGCATATGGTGAACTTCTACCACGTATCCACTCAACCCGTGGAGAACCTACGCTGTCTCACTAAGGAGGTCCACTTCACGTCAGACTTCAGGCCTGGCATTACGTACTGGGTATTCCAGACCGTTACAGGTAAGGACAAGTCATTAGGAACAGCTAGTACATAAATTGCGAGAAGAAGAGACTTTTAAATTGTACTCCTGATTGAATTTCTAGTTCTACATGAAACATAGTGATACACCTAGTGTGACACCAGTCTACACCTGTGTTCAGACCACCCTGACAGGCTCGCGAAATAGCCGCTTGAGGCATGAGCTTGATCCATCTTAAAGTGCCTCATTGTAGTGGCGATTGGGTTGGACAAATGTTGTCTCATTGTTTCCAAAAGTTCGGTAGTCTGATAAGCCTATTGCACCGGTCTAGAAACGCCTAAGGACGATTATAGGACAAAAACACTTACAATCATTCATGCAAACTTTTCGCGAGCCATATGTCCCAATATTCTTGACTCTTAATTTGTTACAGGTGTTAGCGGCGTCCTTCTCTTCGTGATAATGTGCATAATCTTCGTGTTCGCTCACCCGGTGATCCGCAAGCGCGCGTACCCGTGGTTCTGGCGCGCTCACTCGTTGCACGTCTTGTTATATGCCCTATGTCTGGTGCATGGACTGGCGAGGCTCACTGGAGCGCCCAGGTTCTGGATATTCTTCTTAGGACCTGCTATTATTTATACACTTGATAAGGTAAGAATCGTGCCTTGATATTAGATTGGTAATATAGTCAATAATAGTGCAAACCGCTGATCCAAATTAGTCAAACGACTGTAGAAACCTACCTACTTGATGTTTCGTCCGACACGCAATTGACAGGTCTAGCTGTGTTTTAATGTTTAAATGTTTGATAGTTATTCTAATCAATTATTGTAATTATTTACTTCTACTTCTTTAACTCCACCTCCAACTTTGTTAAGTATTCCAACTACATGTTTATTTCTCTTCAGGTGGTGTCGCTGCGTACAAAATACCTAGCTCTCGATGTATTGGAGACCGAAATGTTACCGTCGGATGTAATCAAAATTAAGTTTTATAGGCCACCTAATCTCAAATATTTATCAGGTAAACACAATGTAATGCAGCCGTTAAAAAACATAATTGCATCCTCCATTAAAATCCTTAATCAGTAATCACACAAAAGGTTAAGTTCTTCATATAGGTACGGAAATCATTTGTTTTTTTACATATTTTTTTTTAATAAAGAAGGTCTTTAATTCAAGTTCTTAATAATTCCACAGAACTTTAAATAACATAACAACTGCAACCGTAGTTACTTTTTCAGTCAATTAAGGACGTAGAGCACAATATCAAACCTTTTGTGATGTTCCTAGGTCAATGGGTGCGCCTGTCATGCACGGCGTTCAAGAAGGAAGAGTTCCACTCGTTTACGTTAACATCAGCTCCCCACGAGAACTTCCTCTCGTGTCACATCAAGGCGCAGGGGCCCTGGACGTGGAAACTCAGGAACTACTTCGACCCTTGTAACTTTAACACTGAGGATCATCCTAAAATTAGGTATGTTAGATTATTGCTACCAATACCATAAATTAATTTAAAAAAAAGAAATTCTTGTGTACTTATTTTAAGCCTACCACACCAACAGCTATTTATACTTTAACATGATCTGTGTACATAGAAACTGTACAAGGTGCATTATTAAAAATATAATTTCCTTAATCATTTTGATCCAATCAATCAACTTCGCCCATCTCAGTATACTGCTGAACATAGGCCTCTTCTGAAGCGTGCTATAATTCATTTCTTTTTGCATAGATTTGTATACAATTTTCCCCATTATAAAAAAAGTTATGTTTCGGGGAATCGCAGTGGAATCAACCTATGAGCAGGATCACCTCGTTATATACAATGCCACGTTGCAAGCTCCTCCATCACAATAATTCGTCCTGAGAATGAGACCTACATAGATAATACGATATTCTTGCGACCATTGCTTATCAGCAAGAGTGTAATTATTCAATTTTCTATGAACAGGATCCAGGGTCCGTTCGGCGGCGGCAACCAGGACTGGTACAAGTTCGAGGTGGCTGTGATGGTGGGCGGCGGCATCGGCGTCACGCCCTACGCCTCCATCCTCAACGACCTCGTGTTTGGCACCTCCACCAACCGCTACTCCGGAGTCGCCTGCAAGAAGGTAATGACTCCAAAACCTTTATTTTTCTTTATTTTCTTTTTTTTATGGCAGTCAACCTCCAACTTCGTTTTCCGTACTCTAGTATGACTGTGTGCTAGAAATTGTTTTCGCTTTTCCTATATTTTCTTTATTATAGTCGAAAAAGTCAATATTACTTCGCATTAAACAACTAACTTAAAATGCAAACACATAATATACAGAGTGTAAACGAATTCGTGTAAGTAATTCGTTCAAACCGCGTAATGTACTGGTGACACAGAATAACCCTGAATGAGTTTTTTCAAAATAAAAAAAGTTAAATTCTCCAAAAAAAAGCTTGGTTTTCTGTTTCTGAGTAATTTTAGCGCCTCAAGTTAACTGACTGCATAAGCAATATCGCGCTAGTAGTGCCGACCAGCTTTATCACCGTGTTTTAATTTATATTTATAAGTGAGGAATCGAAAAGAAAGACCAAAAAAAAAAATTGCACAATTTTCTTTTGCTTCTTTTTCTCCCGGATCCTTGGATATTGGGTGATTTAGATACGATCACTTAAATCACCACAAGAAAATAAAAACTTTATTTTTAAACTAAATCCCGTGCATGGTCAATTTACACCAGTAGTAGATCATGTGGTTTTTGGAAATTACACGAATTTGTTTACACCCTGTAATATACAGGCTGGTAATTTGAAATGGGGCATGAAGGGCAACTACCTTAACCATTGTAACTACAGGAAAACGTTCTTAGAAGACTACCCCTAACTTTTGGGATAATTTCAATCGGCATTCACAGATTTTGAAAAAAAAGTACAGTCAGCGAGAAAAATGGCTGTTTTAACAAAACTTTTTTATGATGCCAATCGATCCCATTTTCCATAAGGATCAAAATACTCTTCCGGACCAACTGAGGTTTGAGTACTAGAAACGTCAGAAATAACAAACAATCGATCTTATTTCCCATAAGGAACAAAATACTCTTCCGGACCTACTGAGGTAAAAGTACTAGAAACGTCAAAAATCACGAAAAACAACATTTTGTTAAAAGTGACGTTAAGGCTGAAAAATAAATTATTTTATTTTAAAAATCTGTGAATGCAGTTCGAAATATTTTCAAAAAACATGGATAGTCTCTTAAAAACATTTTCCTCTAGCCACAACAATTAAGGTAGCTGCCCCTATTACTACCCCATCTCAAATAAGTTTTTTGCAATTTCTGACTTTTCTAGTACTCCAACCTCAGTTAGTCCGGAAGAGTCTTTTGATCCTTATGGGAAATGGAATCGATTGGCATCATAAAAAAGTTTTGTGAAAAAAACCCTTTTTCTCGCTGACTGTACTTTTTTTTCAAAATCTGTAAATGCCGATTTAAATTATCCCAAAAGTTAAGGGTGGTCTTCTAAGGACGTTTTCCTGTAGCTACAATGGTTAAGGTAGTTGCCCTTCATGCCCCATCTCAAATTACCACCCTGTATACAACAAAACCGATTCCTGATTGACTGACATGGAGAAACTGGGCCATAAAAAATAAGGACAGAAAAATCAATATTAGCCAACCACGACCATTTTGACCAAAACAATAATTCAAACATTTTGGTTTACAATTTAATTTCCATGGTTTCCGATCGTAACGAAATCCTTTTGTCAACAGTAAAACCGTGAAATAACCCGTAAAAATTGTTTAACAATAAAATCTTAGTCCCAATTTCACAGCAATGCTATTTTATAACCACGAATGTATGAAATATCTAATTTCATAGAATAAATTCACGATTTCTGCAAATAGAAAACTATTCTGTAGGAGTTCACGACTTCGCCACGTGGATCCGTTTGCAACATTGACCTACAATAATTGCACAGTACTTATTTATGTACTTGATGGCATAAACTCTGACTAGAGATTTGAGGCCTTTAACTACTTCTATGATGAAATAATTATTTACGTGGATAATCGTGGTTGCTGCATTACCTGAAAGCGTCTACATACACCTACCACCTTTGCAACTGATCCGAGAGAATAAATGAAGGAGGAGTAAATGAGCATTCTAATAAGATTTGATGTACTGAGAATATAAATAAATAAAATTAATTATTGACCGCTGTCCAAGCTGACCACCAGCAGCTTGGACCCTGTTCCCGATGCCGGTGGGCTACGATTTTTTATATTTTAAATGTTTTTTGTTTTTTATAGAATTTTTTAAAGATGTAGATCTAATCCCCCTTATTACAAGGTAGTTTAAACCGAGACTAAGATAAACCCAGGTTTAAAATATACCCATCACCTTCTAACATAATATAACAAAAAGAGACGAGGCTATTTTAAAACCAGAATTTTTCTTAGACCATCGTTTGTAATAAAGGGGACTAAGTTTGAAAAATGAATAAACGGAAATAAATAAATTACTTAATTAATATCTTATGCTGCTGACTTGCCATCAAACCACCCACACATTCAGCGGGAACTTGAAATTGAAAAGAATTTGAAGCTTCTACTTATATTTAATTTTGTTGTGCAGGTGTACTTCCTATGGATATGTCCATCACACAAGCACTTCGAGTGGTTCATCGACGTGTTGCGTGACGTGGAGCGTAAAGACGTCACTAACGTGTTGGAGATACACATCTTCATCACGCAGTTCTTCCACAAGTTCGATCTCAGGACTACAATGCTGGTAAAGTTTTATAATAAACATAAATCTATAACAAAACTGAGCAATCGTATAATACACATGCACCTATGCAGATGACGCACGAAACTTGATGTTATTTTTATTCGGATTATTTATTAGGTGACGTAAAATGTAAATGTAGATATAAAATAAAATAATGTTACGCAATCTTTTTTTGTATCAATGGTTTGCGTAAATTTCAGAAAAAAACAATTTTAATGTCAAAAAATTATGAATTCATAAAAATTATATTATCCTAGGTTTGCCCAAATCCAACCTCGGTAGTGTTACAAATCCCCAAGAAAATTAAACTATTTCTCAATGATACAATGGGTGTTTCAGGATGAACTCAGTCCACGACAACTGTACCTAATTCTGAAAACAATTTTATCCCATTGAAATATAGTTTATTTTTTTAGTTGTTTAGATAATTTCCACATTTGCCACAGTCAAACCATTACTACGGTTTTGTGGGGCTTAGTTTATAAGTTATTTACTATTATGAAAATTAAAAGAAAAACAGATTTTGAAATTTTTATATAATATATTGTACCATAAATATAACACTATATTTTTCTATAGTATATCTGCGAGAACCACTTCCAGCGTCTGTCACGAACGTCGATGTTCACCGGCTTGAAGGCAGTGAACCACTTCGGAAGACCCGACATGTCCTCCTTCCTCAAGTTCGTGCAGAAGAAACACAGCTATGTAAGTGAAGAACATGTATGTGTTTCATAGACTAACTTTATGACTGAAACAGATTATTATGATTCCCGGCAAAAACCCTGTATACATTTTAAATTTCTATAGTCTATGTATACAAGGTGTAACATAAATAACGCACAACCTCTTAAGAGGTCACTGTACTCATCATTATGAACAACTTTTGCTAAGGGAGCAAAGCAGAAATACGAAAAAAAAATCAGCTGTTCCCTATATTTATGTTCGCACACTCGTCAAAATGTTGGGAAGAGCTGATTTTTTTGTCGCGATTTCAGGTTTGGTCCCATTACATTCCAGTGACCCCTTAAGAGGTTGTGCCTTATTTATGTTACACCTTGTATAAAAATGAATCCCTATTTCCCTTGGTCACGGCATCACGCGTGAGCGGCTGGACCGATTTCGCTAATTGTTTTTTGTTGTGTTCGTAATTATCAGGAGACTGTTCTTATGAAAGAAAATTTTGATATTTAAAAAAAACGAAATTATCTCAGTATGTCCATATTCTTCATTTGTTTACCGCATGCGTGAAAATGCATTTAACTTTTTGTTAAGTAGTAGCTAGTAAGTAGGAAAAAGTGCATTGCAACGCATGCCGGGTACAGCTAGTAATTAAATAAAAATCTCGTGGATGTAAGAGTAGTAGAGCTCCTCATGAAAGAGTTCGTCCGCGGAAGTACTACCTCCTCTATTTCTGCTGCTAAGCAGCATTATTGTACAGCAGTATTCGGTTTTGAAGGGTATGGGTGCCGGTGAAATTACAGGCACATGAGAATTTCCAACTTTGTCTGTAAGGTTGGCAACGCATCAGCAATCTTCTCGGTATATGTGTACAGGCTGGAAAGGTTAATTGTCAACAGGCGATTACTTTGTTATTTTTACAGATATTGAAAAACTGTTAGCTAATATCAAAACTAGTTTGCCTGCGGAATAAAGTGACACAAATATCTTAACGAAATTAAATCGCTAATATGTTCGAAATTTGATTTACACTACGCCAATGCATTAAGTATGAAAAGCAATCTGTTTGGACGATTATTCCATGATTATACGTAACATTATAAAACTTTTAATCGATAATGGAACTTGGCAAGCAAATGAATAAAACGCCACCAATGCTTTTTAAAATAGAAAAGTACTAACTAAAGTAAAAAACCTGCAATAAATTAGGACTCCTTACCCTAGTTTGAATAATTGACAGATTTTGGGTATTTATGAAGAGCGTCATAAATATTCGCTAGACTACTGAAACGGAATGCGAGGATGGGCAATATAGTGTGTATTACATGTGAGATAGAGTATACTACAAAGCACAGACGTAATCTAGCTGTAAACTTGCATCCCGTGGCAATATTACTTAACTTTGTAGATCGATCAATCTGCAGTTGCCATCTAGATACTTTCACATTATGCATTCTACTTCCCTCGTAAAATTAATGCATGTATACAAGGTTAGTCAAAAAGGGGGTACTAATCCGAAAGGGTGTTAAAGTACTCATAATAATGAATAACTTTTGTTCTACGACTTTCCCCAAAAGTTGAAATTTTAAGAGAAATAGCTGTTCAAAAATTACAAAAAAAATACGCTAAAATCTATCCATCCTCAGCTTTGATCAGCTGTGTTTACATTTTAGGTCATATTTGGGGTCACGAATTAGAAGCTCCATTTTTTGAAATCGTAACTAAAACAGAGATGAAGAATTTTTGAAAAAACTAAAATCAAAATAGTTTTATACGGAAATAAAAATTATCGAAGTTTGAAATAACACTTGCTTTAAAACCGTCATCAGCGATTCTTTAAGTGGCCCACTGATTAGTACCCCCTTTCCGACTACCTTGTATAATACAACTACGAATTTACCCCCAGGTATCTAAGATCGGCGTGTTCTCGTGCGGTCCTCGTCCACTCACCAAATCTGTGATGTCAGCGTGCGAACAAGTAAACAGGACGAGACGCCTCCCTTACTTCATACATCACTTCGAGAACTTCGGATAAATGTGTACTTTTACCTTCTTATGTACCTTTTGTGAAACAGTGGCTATATGAGTTCTATTTGCTATGATGCCATTGAAGAAATGTAGGACGGTACAGCCAATTGGGATTTATACCAGCTATCGCTGCAAATACCTGGCTTTATAGAAAACTGTTATTTATTTACGTTTTATTTACGTAGAAAACTGTTATTTATAGTGTGATCTGTAAAATTATATTTATGAGTGGTATTTAACCGCAGTTACCAAATCGTCTGTGTCAAAAGTTACCAACTGGTGCAAAGTAATTTAAACTGGTTTAACCAACTTCTTTAAAAAGGAAGAGGTTCTCAATAATAATTCGTCTTTAAACAGGTTGAAATTGTAAACACTCGACAAACCGAAATGGGAGATTGTACTCATCACTATGAACAACTTTAACTATGGGAAAAAACCTGAAATCGCGAAAAAAAATCAGCTGTTCCCTACATTTACGTTCGCATAATTCGTCAAAATGTAGGGAACAGCAGATTGTCCCATAGTAAAAGTTGTTTATAGTGATGAGTACAATCTCCCATTTCGCTTTGTCGAGTATTTACAATTTCAACCTGTATATTTTTATTTTTTTATTTATTTGTGATCCATTCATATCACATGATTCTTTATTCTTTTACAAGGACTTTGTACTGATAAAATCCGTGATGGAAAAAAAAGACGAGGAAACTTTAAAAATAACTATTATTTACGTACAAAACCTGTCATGTATTTTTTTTTTCAAAATTCCGAATTTGCAATTTTACGATTTATTTATGTAACGTTTATAACATGTTTTTGAGGAAGGGGTTAGTCAATAAATTAATTGGTTGTTTCGTCCTACACTGTGTTAAATACAAAATCGCTTATGAAATTTAAAATCCGCCTTCTCAAACGCATTCTTATTGATTACAAATAAAATATTTGTTAACCAATTTAAATGCTAGTGAATGCGGATGTTTTAACATTCCTGTATAACTTAGATTAACCTAACTTATTTATTTTTCTAGTTTTTTATGCTTTTATAAATCAGTATAACAATGATGTAGTACAAAAACATCAAACGCGCATTTCAATGTACAAAAGATCATTAAATTAGTAGTAACTTAGAAATTATAATACTCATTGCGATCTAAATTGTATTATTTATACTTCGGTGTTCTGAAAGCTGTATTGTAAATAATGTATAAATTGTATTGGCTTTAGTGTAATTGTATTTTTTTTGTTGAATCGATTGTAATGTAAATAAATATTTAAAACAGATTTGTTTGATTTTTTTTTGCTGATATCGTTTCGTGACTCACTCAATAGAAAATTCTGTGAATGATTTCGTATTTTATAGATCATCTTTAACTTTGATTTTAAACAAAAGTATGTTTATTATAAAATATTATCCTTGTTTTTCCTAACGGTATCATGATCATATCTTGTATATACATCTTTTTTTTTCTTTTTTTTTAAACTTTGCCCCACATTATAATTTCTCCTGTATCGTGGGTGCGTTTACAAATACAAATCTCACATACACAAACACCAGACCCGAAACAACTATCTGTAGGCCATACAAATTTTTGTTCCGTGTGGGAATTGAACCCACGACCCGTAGCGCAGAACCCAATCTCTCAGCTACTGCACCAAACGTGTCGTAACTTCCATCGCACATTGATAAACTCCAATTATATTAACTGCCTCAGGTAATATAGACCAAAATATAGGCCTGTAAATAATTTATTTCTCCCTATGAAGTGGTCCTTTGGACTTTTTTTCATAGAGGTCGAACGGCCGTCGTTCAGCTGCGGTTCGTTTGCAATTTTAAACAATCGTAATAGTAGAATTAGCTTCCTCAACTATCCCAACTACAAGCTGCAAATTGATTTGAGTTTTGCAAGCTACAAATTATTCGAAATATCAAAAACATTAAATCAAATGGTTTCGAACAATAAATAACCGGCTGATTGAACAGGTAGTGCGTTACAATATTTAATAACAGTTCCACTGTATGATTACTCCCAGACCTTATGAGTCGTTCTTGGATTATTTATGGATTGTAATTCGAGGCTCCTCGGTCTTAATTCAAAGTAAAAGGTGCAGACAATAGCCTTGCGGGCTCGTGACACACGACCGCGCCGAGCACTGATCGTGCACCAGTTTTGATTGAACGAATTCATGATATCAAATTTACATTGACATCTTTGGTTACCTAATTACATGTTCCAGAAAAGATAGATTTTTTGCTTAAAAAAATACGCTTGTTCTAGCACTACGATGTAATGTATAATTCCATGACACCCATGAGAGAACTCATCCTAGTGCTAGGCAATGCTTATTTAATACAAAAAAAAAAATACAATTGCTGGAGTAATTGTAAGGCTTTCTTTCTTCTAGTCACAGAGCGCCGGATTTGATACCAGTCCGGCGCCATTCAAGTCATCGTTAAAGAAATTTAAATTTTATCTTATGAGTTCTTTTAAAAGTTGTCCTAGCTAAAAATTACACTAATCAGTGTTATTAACATTAAATAATTTATTTAAAGGAGCAAAACTAGTTTCGTAATGAAATCTGTTAATAAAATTCGGAGTTATACATAATAATTCGAAGAATCTACGGTTTATTGAGTTCAACAACCCAAAACGAATCAAATTTGAATACTTAAATCGTTACTTGCACTTTCATGTAACTTTTTTTCAACGGTTAAAAATAAATTTAATGGCTGCGAGGTGGCAAGTTTGACTACGTTGAATTTCTCTAGCCCGAAACGTGCCAAGCGTGGTAAATATGGCAATTTCCCGTTGATCGTTCATTGGAAGGCCCATGTTTAGAAATCGCCGATTACGGTCTGATACTCTTATGGCCAGTTAAGGACATTGTCCCCTTCTTTATTAGGTTCCTACACCTATCACTGGGTAAAATGAGGGTATTTCGGAACCACTACTACTATTACAATAGGTCACTTTCAACGTATTTTTAAACTATCTACAATTTCAATACTTGAAATCTATACATATAATAAAATCGTAACGATGCTAAAACTGTACATTCAATATTTTTGGAGAAAAAATACAACGCACCCTCAGAATGATACTGAAGCCAAAAATGTTGTTTTTAGAATTTTTGTCTGTTTGTATGTTTGAGTTCACGCCACTGCTACTGGAAAGATCTAGTTCAAATTTGGCAGCCACATCCGTTAAAGAGCGAGTCAGATTATAGAGTACAAATTATCATGCTATTGAGTGTGGATTATGAGAATTACCTTATGTTTTCGTAGACCGCGGGTACAGCTAGTATACAATAACATGGCAATCGTTAATACGCAGTAACTATGACCGTAATAGTTTAAGAAGCACGTTCCTTAACTGAATTCCAATTAGATCCGGGATTCTCAACTAACCCTATTTTATGGTACTGCTTTTGTTGAACTGTGGAAGAACATACACGTACAATGATTGCTAGTACACCTCTACTTAGTACTTAGGGACTAGGACACATAATATAACATTACACCTCACCTGTATTTCTCGAAGGGTTCGGCAAAGGTGTATAGCCCTCATTTCGCCATTATATTTAAGTCCCATGTAATTGGGAGCGAGCCTATTGCCATCAACAGGGCACAAATCCAGACTCCGGGCTGCTACTGAGAAATTCTACACGGAAACACCAATAACAATTTGCCTGACCTGGGGATCTAACCCGGGACCTCGTTCTCAGCAGTTGCGCTTGCGACCAATAGAACAACGAGGCAGTCACTTACGTAGACCAAAATCGAAGGGATATTATATTCCATGCAGACACTTGGATTAGAACATGCATTTCTAAAAGTATGTTGTCCAACGCACACGTCTGTGTGTGATCTATTTTGGAGCGGCGCGTGCGAACAAATCACTGAAGTCCGGCAATTAAGGCCATAACTTAGTGTACAATATCATATTGCACAGAGCCTGACCGCTCGCGTTTAGTACAGATCACGGTATAGTGTTGCCTCACAATGCACGATGCGTAGCCTTCACTCCTCCCTTCATTCGAAACAACTCGCGCTTCACTTAAAAGCAAAATAATTTAGTTCTGAAATTGAGTATATAAGTGGAATAAAGTCCTAAGATTAAAGTAAAGTGCTGCCTTCAGAACAAAGTGGCAATCATCATCACCTATTTGAACTATAATTTATAATGATTCTATTGTAGATCTCAATTGTAGGTTGTAAGTATTTATGTGATTTATAGAAGTGCTGCACCTGTTTTGTTGTGGTTTCAGAGTTTATGTGGGTACCTGTACCCGAAGCAAAATAGATTGCCGCGCCGCGCCGATGCGTTTTATTTCGCTTGCACAACCAAGAAATGAGTGTTATATTGGTATCGTGCATTTCCTTGTGGTTTAGGCAGAGAGGAAGGATCACCATACATTCCTTCACTTTAGCTTTTCTTTCCTCTTTATTGTCATTTACTTTAATTTGGCATGTATTTTGCCTAGCCTTTTCGTAACTATGTTCGGTCAGGGGGTCTACTCCCTAAGCACGAAGTCCATGATTTCGGTCTTAGTTACGAACGTTTCCTACTCCCTATCACCTACGGACATACAATTATTTCGGGGCCCGAACTAAGAATTAATGACAACACGATTTGACAGTTGTCCCTACTACCGATGTGTTTTTGCCCGTCCGGAAAGTTGAACTTGATTGTTTTGTTCACTTCTACGTTTCGGGCTACTTTCGGACTGGCGACTAACTTTGTTGACGGAGTTAGGGAGTAGTCCGGAGTAGGCCCCCAGCTCCCAATCTAACCAGATGCGGCTGAATACCAGTATTTTACATAGAGCGACTGTCATCAGACCTCCGCAACCCAGTTATTCGGCAATGCCGATATCCTAAGGTTAGACGGGTCGCCAGACTTTTGGTCTTCTGCCTACCCGTAATGACTGTCAAAGTTATTCGTATGACACCCGAAACCGACGGCTTAAAGTGTTCTCTGAGGCACAGAGTGGTTTCGATGTGTAACAGGCACCCATCCACGGACTGTTAACCACAGTCTACCTATATCTTACTCCTTACAGTCTGTCAACGTAGAACATTGTCGCAGAGCAATCGTGCGGGGGGTTGCGGGGTGAAGGGTCAGAGGTTATGTCCCGAGTAGCCATACTGCATACTTGGGACATAACCTCCGCCCCTACATAATTTTGACATTTCATATCATTGTCAAATGTATGGGCGTTGACCCACTGTATGTAGTAAGTAGGTACATTGTGGCTTAACCTTGCAAATAGTATGATCCGCGCCTTTGTTAACTAGCCACGAACCCCCCCAGTTTGGCGTTATCGTGTTTATTGACTCTAATGTACTTTCTGGTGCACTCCTTGGTTCATATGTTGGAATGTGCAGGTGCCCCCGCCTGCATGCCTGCAATGCCAATAAAAACTTTTGGTTTTACGTAAAACATAGCAAAACCGTCTGATCATCGTAACCTCATCTAAGGAATTGTAGGGGACGACGGAAGTTGCATGATTATTCAATGAAGATCACAAGTTAGGTTAAACATAACTTTACTGGTACCAGTGTCCAAATACATAATTACTTTACTACATGATTATATCGACCTAACTATACAGTTGCGGGGAGACAAATGCCGCGCCGCGCTAACAGTCTAGTGCGCCATGTACAAAACTAATGAAAGAAAGAAAGAAAACAACAAAGAAAAAATATTTATTTTGGTCTTACACAGTTACAAAAACAATTTATAAAAACAATAAAAAATCAAAACTACCTGCACGAGGCCAAAAAAGGCTCCTATCTCAGCATAATGCTGCATCATTTAAAAAAAACAAAATGTCGCAACGCTGGTTTTCAGATAGGACCATGGAAGGATAATGCGTCAACAGTGTGTCCCTACAGAATCACTGATTCTTTAGTATACGAGATTGTGCTCAATATATCGAAGCCACGAAGCTATACTCGAGCCCGAAACATCGGGTTAAAATGAAGGGGCTTAGAGATTGTCACAGATCGATAAATATTAGTGTACAAATATATAGAAGGCCGTAAGTCTGAAATATGTGTATATAAATAATAACATAATTCGTATACAACGTGTAACATAATAAACAAAAACCCTGAAAGTAGTTTGTTAAGAATCGCCTACTGAATCGATTTCAGCCATTTTTAATATGTTATATTCTTACTGAATGTTCTAATTGGGGTGTTTGAGTGTTTGCGTTATTACTGTTACATGTTGTATTTATAAGTAGTACATAAGTAAATGTCTATTGTGTTTTTTGTTTATAATCAGACCATTTAAAAGGTAAACCAACCTCTTATAGTGAACCTTTCATTTTGCTTTAAGGATTCAGTAACAATCTATACACATTCTAAGAAAACCTTATCAGAGGTTCTATTCCCTAAGCACGAAGTCCGTGGTTTCAGCCTTAGTTACGAGCGTTTCCTACTCCCTATCACCAACGGACATACTATTATTTTGGGGTCCGAACTAAGAATGAATGACAACACGATTTGCCAGTTGTCCCTACTACCGATTTGTTTTTGTCCGTCAGAAAAGTTGAACTTGACACTTGTTTTGCTCACTACTACGTTTCGGGCTACTTTCGGACGGGCGACTAACTTCGTTGACGGACTTAGGGAGTAGACCTCCAGGAACCGATGCCGACGGTTTAACGTGCTCTTCGAGGCATAGAGGGGTCTCGATGTTTAAGGAATGGTCACCCATCCACGGACTAACCTTGTCAATCATATGATTCACACGGTTTTTGATTAGCCACGAACTACGGTATTGTTTACCATTTATACAAAATTTTAATGGCCGTACCATACCTAACGTGACCATACGTCCCGCTTTGAGCGGGACAGTCCCACTTTTGACCTATCGTCACCCTCCGCGCTAACTGTCGTATCTAGCAATTGAAAATTTTGCAGTAGTTGCGTTAGCTGTGGCTTTATTAATGAATTAATAACTTTTTTATAGTGCTCTTGGCTTACTCTTGGCTTGGTTAGTAGTTGCCCTAAAGCCCTAAGGTATCTATTTATTTATTTCTATTCATTTGAAGCAGATACGTCGCTCTGTGAGAATTTCTCTGAAAAATTACCAGTTGATAGTTACGACAGTTAGCGCGGAGGATGACGCTATGTGTCCGGCTGTCCCCAAACACACGTAAATGTCCCGCTTTGAAAAAAGGCAATCCGTGGAAATGAATTCATAAATTGCATCGGAAAACATTTTGCTAATCAAGTAACATCAACCAGTCATACCAACATTACATTGTATAAACTAAAGTTCATAATTGTTTTAAAGCAAATTGCTCTTCTGTAAAATATTGGACCAACCCACGAGACTACACAGGCAAAAAATCCTTTTTTTTTGTAAATTTTCTTACTTAATATGTGTTTTATTCTTATAAAAAATATTATTGCAAGCGTCCCGCTCCGAGGGAAAAAATAATGGTCATGTTAACTATACCTGAACAAATTTCGAAAGTACATACTATTTAGTTTCAGTCGGAGCTCATAAAATTGAATGGAATTTTATGAACACCCATTAAGAACTAAACTGTTGCAGTTTCAATATTAATAAAATAGTTATAATGTTATGTATCTGTTACAGCTAAGAGTCGTAGTGCAGTTACACCCAGGTTTAGCTGGCTACAACTTGATGCGACTGATAGCAATTGATTAGGACTAACTGTAGCCTATTTATTGATAGAGGTTTAAAATACGGTTAAGTTTTGCTTGGTGGTAGGATCTTTACGGTCCGCCTGGCTAGCTACTACCCTCACATTAAAGTCCGGTGCCAAGCAGTTTACTGTGTTCCGTCGTGTGTATGTGAGAGCCAGAGGGGTATAGGGGAATCCCTCTATATCTCTGTTACTTGGATTCGTGTGCTCTATCTTAGACCCTGTCTGCGCTTACCATCAGGTGTGACGAGGGTCAAACGCGACCAAGAGAAGTAATAAAAAAAAAAAGTTTTAATAATACCTAGTATCAGTTTTTCGACATTTAGATAATATGCTTTGTTTGGAAAAAATAACCACGAAATGGAAAGCGATAGCAAAGTGATCATCATTTGCTTGGATTTCAGGCTAATCTTTAAAGGCTAGAACTAGTTTAAATCGACATTTAATAGCCTACAACTAATTTTAACCAGCAGCCACCAGCCGCAGCTATACGGGTGCCTTTCCACCAGAGTTGTGCTATGCAACGTTGCTATGGATGCATTTGATATCCACCAATCATATTCATTGGTCCACGTAGCATAGCACTGGTGGAAACTGATTCAACTAAGCTACGTTTTTTATATGGAAGAATGCGTGCTTTGAAGGCGTGCTATGGATGCGTGCTATGGATGGTCGCGAGTGGTGTAGCTATGTGCAGATGCCTTCTTTATTGTCGATACGTCGCATAACTCGAGCTGCGCATCTTCCTCGCACAGCTACCTTGCGGCGGCGCATTTTCATAGCACATCTTACTCGCTCCGCTACATAGCTTAGCATCAGTGGAAACGGTCACATAGTTTCGTAGCTTAGCTTTTTCATTCTCGCAGCATAGCTGCATAGCACATCTCTGGTGGATAGGCACCCTAAGGTGTGTCCTGATGTTGCTCTACAAAAGGTTACCATACAAAGAATATCCAATATTATCAAACAACAAAACATTAATAACTAGCTTTTGCCCGCAGTTCCGCTTGCGTGAAATTTTGAGCCCTCGTTAAGCCCCTTATTAGGAGCAGTTAAAAAACCAAAAAAATCTTTCATCCCCTTATTTCACCACTTACAAAAACTCAAACACGTGTATATTTATTTCTCACCAAGAGCCTACATGTTTAATTCCATGCTTCTTACTTCAAAAGTAACAGATTTCTCATACAAACTTTCAACACTTATTACACCCCCTTAGGTGTTGAATTTCGTAAAATCCCTTCTTAGTGGATGTCAACGTCATAAAAGGAACCTACTGTAAAAATTTCAAGTTTTTAACCCCAGCGGTTTAGGCTGTGCGTTTATAGCTCAGTCAGTCAGTCAGGACTTTGAATTTTATGTATATTATGAGCGTACCCTGGAGGATACGCTAATAAAATAACAGAATTTACTATTAGGATTAATAGCCTTTTAGCTTTCAGGGGCGTTATTGATTAAAAACAGGATGGTACATATGAACTGAATACTTTATTACGATCAGTTATCATTCCACTGAAGGAATATCAAAACACAGTCATAATTACAATGTAAAAATAAAACAGGACAACAATAAAAACAATTGTGAACGTCCGTCCGACCCAAAGGTCGCAGCAAAAGTGAGGGCCCGAGTACCGCACCGCATACTCTTTTATAGACAGTTTTGACAGGTCGTGAAGTAAATATGTGCGGCTATTACCCACATGACATCATTAAATCATAAAATTTCTAATAATATAAATATATATCTATTTAACGGTTTCAGATGATGTCATTTACGAATTTTCGATAACAGTCTCCGTACGGCTACAATTTACGTAATTATGTCAGGACTCATCTTACGTTGAACAGAGTATAGTTGTAGCCCACTAAACCTAGGTGTAACGGCAATTTAGAATTTAACCGTAACATATCGATATTTACATAACAGTATTGCCGCTATTCATTTCAAAACCAGTAATGTAGTAACAAAATATAGAGTAATTTGCATATCTGACTAGCTACTTTTTAAACACTAAATCAACTGCAGTCCAACTTGCCAGGAAGTGCTCAATTATCATATCTCTTTTGATACAGAGATATTAATAATACTTTCATATTTTTTATATTGCCCAACAGTACATAATGACATTTTAGAACATTAGGTGTATTGCACATAAAGCCCAATTTACACACGTATAAAGTTAAGTAGCGAGTTAACCTGCCGATTAGGCGAGTTAAATAGAAAACCTAATTTGGACGTATATTGGCGAGTTAAGTTCAGTACTTGCCCAATTAAGTAAATTGGCAGCTTAACTCGCTACTTACGTGTGTGTAAATCGGCCTCAAGAAAAATAAGATGTACATAACGACTATTTTGAAATGATTAATGATATAAAACTAGGTTAAAATATAAAAGGAAAATGTATTAAAGTACAGCGAACAATACGTGTATATTGACTACGTTTGTCGTACGTCCAAATGACACTCAACTTCCGTATAATAGAGTTCAACGCGCAGAGGTCATCTGTCGTAGAAGATTTCTCTTCGTAAATTCTAAGTACACAGAATAATAACTTGGTAAAATTAACATGACATGCACAATTTCGTTCTCATTGCTTCATTATTTATAGTTGTGGAGGTTGTCAGCGGTGCGTTATGTAGACGATATCTACATAATTGTTGTTAATTACGGACAAAGTCACGTAGTGGCGCGGTCCAGCAGTTACCTAACCTCCTCGCTGACACAGCGCACCATAAAACTGACAGCACACCTAGGGGCTCACTAACTTAATCTATTATAACTGCAATAATAATTATGATCGCTGCATGAATTAACTCACTTTCACAGCCTACGGGCTTCTCACACAAAAGGTTGTAATAAAAACTAATCAAACACAAGGTTTTTGATCTTAACAATAAATAGCTTGACCCCTAACCTATTAAAGAGGTCGTTTTCTATAGAAACAGTGCATGTTACAAATAATTGGAGCTGTCAGTCACAATCGACGCGAACATCCGAATGTTAGAGCCAGTTAAGGCAGCAACATCCACGATTCTTCATTCTTCTTACGAAAGGTTTTAGTCTAACTGTCGGGTTTAATATATCAATGCCATAGTACAGTTTCCCAATCTACTTTACTATTTGTTTGAGTAAGCTAGTTTCACATCAATCATAATAATATAGTGAACACGTAAATTCGCTGCGAGTTGCGCCATACGTGCACAAGAGCAAACAAATAAAATACAAAGAGAACAATACGAAATTACTACCTAAATACCTACTTAAATCGTGGAAATCTTATACTCGTAACTTGATTGATACATTCAAACTTTCGAATCAGGCTGTCGAGATCGTTGCTGATTGAATCAATTTACAAAGTAATTGTTACAAGAGGTGCTAAGTACAGCCTGGACTTAAACTCCTTTACGATTCACACAAAATAGGGTATTGAACTGAAAAAATCTAATTAGTCCGTCAATTAGATGACCAAAAAATATTTGACCCGTATTTTTTCTTTCGTTACGTAAACCAAAATTGACGAAGATACGACACTTTTAAAATTGGCAAAACGTCACAAGCAAGTACAATTTTTACTTGCTTCTGACGTCACAAGCCCCCACTCTCGAGTTTTGATGCGTTTTATCTGTCTAAATATTCATAGATTTAACAAAAGAAAATATACTTGTCCTTTATTTTTCAAAACTCTAACGTTCGGAATAATTAGATTTGCAATTTATTGATGTTGTCAACATGCCTATTCTACACTATTTTCCAATTAGTGCCATCTTTATAAGTAATAAATTCTGTGAGTTAATCACCTCACTTTTATCTTCGGAATCACTCTGAGCTACAATTTACTCGGTTAATGGAATTTACAAACAAACTCAACGGTCCGTGTCTTCTCATAAGCCGTACGCTCTGTTTCCTTGACTCAAACTTATATAATTTAGTCTGATTTCTGCTAAAACTCATGCAAATTAATGCAGACCAATTAAAATATTGCTGTGACCTTTGACAATATAAAAAACATTTCAATTTATGTTTTTCTGTTTTGTAGAAATGGTTTTATTAGAACAAGTTCTTTGTGGTTTGTTCATTGCATGTGACATATTATTATTACCAACGTTTTCTGGACACGTTAAAAAATAACGTGTTCGTAAAACGTGAATGTAACATTTAATTTATTGAATTAGAGATAGGGTTTTCGATTTAATTACTTCTAAAATGTATTCACGAACGATTAAAAACGCAAATTTGGAATTTTAATCAAAATAAGATTAAAAAATCAAACAAACGTAATAATGGTATAATCTATTTTTAATCGGATATTTACATAACCGGCATAATGTTGGTAGACTGTATCCAAGTCTGACATCCGCGACCCGTTACGTGTAGTGAAAAGTTGGCGGAAAATCAACGGCGCGTTCCGCACGGGTGCGCGTACGCAAGCTGATAAACCTCGCCTATATTTCCTGATTATACGCTCTCTTACAGGGAAGCTAATTGAAAATTAGCGATTACAGTTCACTGCCGAGTTATTAATGTTGCCAGCAAATATGTTATGTAGGTGCGGGAACATGCAAACTATTTGCAAGATTAATAGTTTTGTACAGCTGTTATAACCTTTTGATAAATAAATACCTACAAGAACTTAAGATTTCAAAACATACTGCTTTTGAAGCGAATTTTAGTTCCCAAAAAGAGCTCAGATTACAGATTCTGCTTAGATTTAAACGTTAGTTTTAAAAAAACATGTAAAACAGGCTTGCATGTGCTCAGCTGGCTCATTGGCCATCAATATGAAAGCTGCTATTTATTTATCGATGCCCGACTAAAACGAAAGAAATGACTATTCGTCCCTTTCTAACGCGCTTTCGTCTCTGCGCTGGCGACGGCGACTCGGCGTGGTGCGCGACAGTGAGCGCGGGTTTAGTTTTCAGTGATCGCGCGGCGACGGCGCTCTCTGCCGGCGACCTCCGAAATTACGCAACTCGACACATTTCCTAGTGCTAGTGATGTGCTAAACTTGTCCGGTCGGAAGTCAACCTAACGTGTACCGCAGTGACGTCACCGGGAGACTTCGCAAGGGCATCGGTTCGCCGATCTCGGCAGGTGAATACGATCAATTAAAACTGTGGATGGAGCCTGCGACCGCAGTCGCACGCCACGGCCCCAGCTCGACATCCTTGTCCTCAATTAAAACAATTTACGGCAGTTCTTGTTTGAATTTTACAATTGTTGTCCCGGTTCATATTATTGTGGCAATAAGCATGTAATTTACGATTGCTCGTACTTACTTGAAACGGGCTACAATCATTTTTTGATCCATTGCACTGCACTAAAATCTATAAAAGGAGATAATTATAGTAATTGTGAACTGCAGAGCATTCGTTAAGCTCGTAGACGAAGCGATTTGTAACGAAATAGATTGTATAGCTATGAATAACTTTTTTAGTAAAGACTGATGTTCCTTTAAGTACAAAGAGAATAAAATTTGATATAATCGAAGTATGAACGACGTAACGAGTTGGTTTTATAAATTATGTTTTGTAGGCTAATTCAAGTATTTTTATAAAGCAGGGGAATATGTAAAGAAGCTTTCCGCTTTCTTTAAAAGTACAGTTTTCATTTACTAAATCTGTCAAAATATTTGGTTAAGTTTTTGTTGTCAAACAATTTTACAGTTTTTGTAAACGAAAATTAACCGGCAAGACTCCTGCATATTGCCTGCTTCAAAAAAATACCTGAATTAACCTACTGATCAAACAAATAAGTTTTAATTCGAATTTAAAGTATCGATGCCGATGTGACATAGTGACTAGTATTGACAAAGTTCGAACATAGTTTAAGGCGATAAGCAATTAAGTTCGCATCAGCAGCGTGTCAGGCCAAGCTGACCACAACCGGAGCTAATATGATTTAATCGAAGTGTAATGTTGTAACTTATGCGACAGACTCAAGATTTGATCTACTCAGTGGTTTGTTTTGTAAGAATGCTATCAGTTCGACACTGTCGTAACTGGGCCTTAGGCCTGCGGTATGGAACCAGTTAAGTTCGTCAGGGAGACATGCGTTCAAGCTAGCACAGGCGTTAATTAGGACAATTGCAAGTTTCAACACTAATAAAGTCTACTGTTGCACATTAAAATAGACCTAAATTGCACCGCAATAGGTACTATAAAGTCTTCCGGCCGTGGTTCTGTCCACAGTCGGGAGCGAGAGTGCGTGGGAAGCCGTCGCCTCCTTTTGCGAGGTGGTGATAGCGACCAAGGAGGGAGTGGAGAGGGAGAGATAGGCGACGGCCACTCTCCGTTCCCGTGCCAGACGCACCGGGCGCCGCCGGAGGGTGCACGACGATCTCCGGCCACCCTAGTGTGTGGCCTGCGGGCGACGGGTTAGGGTACCCGTCGCCCGACCAGTAACAGGCCCGAGAAGGCAGCGCGCAAGTGTTCCGTACGTGCCTCTCAGTAGGACGTGGGGCAAGGCCTCACAGAAGGAGAGGACCGAGGCCTGCCGGGGTTGCGGTGCATGCAGCTGCGAATCCCGCGACCCTGGCCAATGGTCAGGCGAAGGAACACCGTGTGATTTTAGCCGGTAAGAGTCCGGCATAACCCTTCGCCTTCCCCAGGCGAAGAGTATCCATGAGGATTTTATGACGAAAAAAAAAAGTTACTATAAAGTCTGCCTTCTGCATCCGGTATACAGGCACAGAATAAATAATCAGGGTGTAAACAAGTTTGTGTAATTCCTTCAAGCCTCATAGTCTACTGATGCACAGACATCAGTTGACCGTCAAGTCTACATGGGAACATTTTGGGTTAAAAAAAATGATTTTAAAAAGAAACATGGTGTGAAAATTATGAATAATCTGAAGCATTGTAAGGCCCTAAGTTAACTGGCTACGCAGAGCGCTAGTCGTGCCCGCCGCCTGTCTCGCCGGGATTCCATTATCCTATCACATTTAAAAACGCATTTTTTTATTTATTTTTTTGTTAATACCATCTGCTTTAAATTCGATCAATTAATAGTACCCTCTATCGCAAAACAAAAATCATAATTTATATTTTATTCATGATTAGATCATGTTGTTTAAGGAATAACACAAATTAGTTTACATCCTGTATACTGCTGCCTTCTCAGGGTCGTCATCTATCTGCAATTCTGCAAGTTCGTTAGGTATTATTACTATTTAGGATACTATTTTTTATCAGGCTCTTTACTCACAAAAAACACAAGTTCCTATACGTTCCACAATGCTGCTAAAACTTGTAGATTAGATCACGGAAAGTGATTAGCTCTAAAGTCACTTTTAATATATTTCAACTAGAAAAAGCGAGGACAACCGGTAGTATTCTAGTACGTGTGTATGTCTACATTATTAAGACACCGTTGAAAAACAACTTCAAATATTTTATTGCATGTCCTGTCTCTGCATATTGCATATAATCAACTACCACACTCTTGGCAAAAGCAAATTATTCTTGGATATTCAAAAATTGTTTGAGCACTTTTCACCTTTCATAGTGCATGTAGAAGCCTAATTCTAATTAAAAACATTGAATCTTCTCCTGATTAAGCAGGTCAACCAGAGAAGTTGTTATTTTTTAAGTCGGGCCATTGGATTATACCTATTTACCGAAGAAAACGTTTTTAATTACGTCTTTTGATACGTTTGTGACATTATTGGGGATAATGTTTGAGATCCGCTGCCATAGCTTTCGCTTTTAAGGTCATCCCTGTGTACTGTAAGAATTTTGTTATCTGTATATTTTCGTGGGTAATTTTTATATTTTGTTTTTCTATAATTGATTTGACTGCCTGAGACGAGGCATTCCATTTAGCGCCTCAATTTGAATAGCACCAATTTGAATCACTTCAACAGTATTCCTATTCCTATTAATGTAATTCGAATTAGTGCTATTATACACCGTCTCAGGGAGTCAATTTAATTATGGAAAACAAATTGTAAATTACCTAAAAAAATACAGCTAATAAAACTCTTACACTAATTAATTCACAGGGATGACGTGTAAAGCAATAGCTATGCCAGCGAATCTCAAACATTATTCCTAATAATGTCACAATGATATCAAAAGTTTTCTGCACTAAATGGAATGCCTCCCCGAGACTCTCTTTGTTCGTCAGACATAACAAGCGTGATTCTATCTTGCATAAATGGTTTATTTAAGTAATGATCGAATGATAAAAGATAAGTCACATACTAAATTAAGTGAAGTTCATAAGCCCATTAGGTTACTCAATGCACCTTGGAACAACAACTAATTGTAGATAACATACAAATGTCAGTCGCAACTACTCATAAGGTAACGTACGATGTGGAAACGTTTACATGAAAATATGTTGGGAAAATGAAACACGTTTTATTATATCTACGACATTGTAATAGCACAGATAAGAAAAATGAGAGTGTATGTAAATACTAAGAATAGATAGTAGATTAATAGCGGTTTTCAATAACCTATCTATCGGCGGTTTGTCTTACTAGAGATATAAATTTGGCATTACTTCTTTAAAGGTTTTATCTCGAATTTATACATAAGATAAGATTTATTTATTTGTCAGACATGTACCGTCCGCGAGGCGTAAGCTGAGCTTTGCATTTGTGTGAGAATGAATGCAGACGCGTCCTTTGCTTGATTTAAACCGGTTTATACTGCTTTTTGGCGATCGATTCGAGCCGACGAAGCTGTCGATTCCAAGCTGACGGGCACGACTAGAGCGATATCGTTCCTCGCAGTCAGTTAACTTGGTACGCTAAAATTACTCAGTTGCAGAATACCATGGTTCATTTTTTTTTGTTATTTCTGAAAAAAACCTATACAGGGTCAATCAGTGTCACCAGTAGATCACGCGGTTTGAAGGAATTACACGAATTCGTTTACAACCTGTATATCAATCTGGAGATTTTGAGATATCGACCGTAAACGGGCAGCTGCTTCCTCCTGCGCAATTATTACAAGATACTGCTATCTTGGTATACCGCCGTTTGCCCGAATTTTATTTGCCCTAATATCATTTGCCATAATAGTCAACAGCCATAATATTATATGACGTAATATTCATTTGCCCTAATCTTATTTTCTGTATTAGTCACGTGCTAGAAGCTTTGTTTCCCATAAAGTCACTTACCATAACATCATTTGTCATAATCATTGTGAGCCCTAACTATCACATACTCTAATTATCACATGCCATAATTATCATATGCCATAACATCATTTGCCATCGACATTGGGTGTGTAACGGTTGTTATATCAGGAGAAACGATGCAATCGGGACTTTAGGGCACCCCGACTCGGATAGGTTAGTTCGTGGTTATTTTTTTTAAACCACACAGAAGTAGTTTGGTTAGGTGCCATTTGAGTTATTGTCTAATAATTATTATGGCATTTAAATATTCTGTCTAATAATTATTATGGCAATTAAAAATATGAAAAACAATACGTATGGCACTCGTATCTTATGGTATCTAAGTTTCGGGCAATTAAAAGTATGTCATATGTCTTTTAGGGCAAACAAAACATTCGGGCAAATGAAATTCGGGAATATGATGATTATGGTATATAATCTTCGGGTAAACAATAGACAACCTGCTATCTTCGATACGTTTTTAAAACGTGAGGTTCAATCTGATCTGATGGATAATCTTTGAAGTGTTCTATCTTGCATTGTTACGGTCTCTAGGGTTCAACAGTGGACGTTTCCGAGCTAATATTTATAATCTTCTCTCGTGTCAGCAAGACATATTTGAAAATAGCTCATGCCGCGGTCAAAATATTAGCCAGTCAGCGAGGTTGGTAGCGGGGCTGACTGCCCAGGTTGCCCCGGACCTACTTAAGTATCATTACTTGTGAGAGCCTCTTTTAATACACCCAGCTAATGTAATAAAACAAAATACATTACAATATACATAATAACATAGCCTTAAGATTTCTTCTTGTATACATACTATACAGGGTGTAAACGAATTCGTGTAATTCCTTCAAACCACTTGATCTATTAATGGTATAGATTAACCCCGTACGGGATTTAGATTGATTAAAAATAAAAATTGACTTTTTTTTCCAATTAAAATTTTTATGTAGAAAATTTCGATGCCATGCATTAATGAATGAAGGCACGGCGACACAGCTGATGGGCACGACTACCGCTATATCGCTCCACGCAGTCAGTTAACATGGGACGCTAAAACTACTCAGATACACAATACCATGGTTCATTTTTTGAAAACTTCTTCTTGTTGACTCTAAAAAAACCTATGCAGGGTCACCAGTAGATAACGCGGTTTGAAGGAATTACACGAATTCGTTTACAACCTGTATACTAACAATATATATATAAATATGTCTGAAATAATAAATAAATTGAATTGAATATTCAATTAAATGGTTTTCCATAAAGCAAACATTGTGACGACCTAGTTGCCTAAGTGGCTAGATGATGTTGAACAAAATACCTACTCCGAACCATCGACATGCGGGTTATTACCACAAAATATACTGAACATAGTATCCAATAGACCAAGGACGGCCAAACTACTGACCGCGAAAGGTTTTAGAGCCCAAATACACGTCCGATACTTGCCTCCGATAGTCGATTCCGATGGTCTGATCAGACTATCTGAAGGCCACCGCGCCATACCTATATTTGTTTGGACATGAATTACCCGTACGATCAGACTATCGGATCGGATGTCAGAATCGTAAGCATCGTCTGGGCGTCGTTGTCATCCAGAAAAAAAAGGACACGAGAATCGTACGTGTATTTCATGAATCCGATCAGATAGTCGGATCCGGCTCCCGGAAGTAACTAGCGGACGTGTATTTTGACCCTTAATAAGGCCGGCCAACCCCTTTTATAGCAAAATTGTATGGCCATAACAAATAGCCGTAATTATTTGAGCAAAAATGTTAGTTTTGGCAGAACAAAATGCATTTTTATTATTCTGGCCCCCTTCAAAATTGTTTGCGTTTTTTTGGCTCCTGATATAAGAAGTTTGCCCACCCCTGAGACTGTTAAATAGTTCAGTAGTACATTGAAGTAATCCTAAAAAAATATAGGATTTTACTGATGGTCGTTTTTAAAAGTTATGAGTATATCTTAATCATAATATAACTCTTACATAGCATGCACATATAGTATATTTATATTAAAATTACATAAGGACACGTAAGAGTAATAATACAAAAACCGTCATTGAACCAAGTAAGGCGTTTACTTGGCCGGTCCTCACGCAACAACTATTTGAACCAGTTAATGGCCAGACACGTTAAAACATAAACATCGCTACATAAAAACTGTTAACTATGGCAGGATTTTTAATTCGCTGGAGTGAAGTGACAGGTACTACCGTTGTTGTTTGACAGTAGAGCAGGGATGCACAGACCGCGGCCCGCGGGCCGCATGCGGCTCTCCGTCGATGTACATCCGGCCCGCCAGCGAATTAAACTCTTATGTTATGCGTAGAAAATACTGCATTCTATCAATAATGGCCAACTTTAGCTTCTGAATAAAGATTTTGAATTTTATCGAAAGCCCATACTTATATTTTTAAGAAATCTAATTTCAGCTTTTTTATTGTTTTTAATTGTGGTGACCCGCCTTTAGCTCATAGTCCGGTCGAGTGGCCCCAAGTCCTAATAAGTCTGTGCATCCTTGCAGTAGAGCATTGTTGTTTGACATTAGCACCTGTCAGTTCAGATTCTACTATAAACCATTTGAAATAATTAATGGCTGGACTCGTAAAAATGTAAACATCGCTACATTAATTTAAACCATTTATTTTGCCACACACACAAGATATTAATAAACCATTTGAACCAGTTAATGGCTAGACACATCGCTAGGTAAAAAGCACTGTTTACTAAACCATTTGAACCAGGTAATGGCTAGTCAAGTAAAAACATAAACATCGCTGCATAAACACTGTTTACTAAACTGTAGTCATAAACGGATATACGCACGTATTTTCACGTGTGAAAGTTTGGCTAACCCGTCGTCCTGAATGGCGGGCGGACGCGAATCGTGCGAAATATGAAAATATTTATGAAATAAAATCGTGTTGTTACGATTTTGAATAAAACAATTTGGTCCTAAAAGTCACCTAAAAAGGTCTATGCAAAATATTACATATTAATTAATATTATTAAGAACGCAACGAAAGAAACATTGAGATAATTATTTGATTGAGCATTTGTACGATCCCATCGCATTGTCGCGCAATCGCTTGCTAATTAACCGCCATTTCCAATATCCTATCTATCGGCGGTTTGCATTACTACGGATAGAAATTTGACATTACTTCTACGGAGCTTATGTCAAATTTCTATCTCTAGTAGGCGGAACCGCCGATAGATAGGTTATTGAAAACGGCGTAAGATGACGCCTTAATCTATTATTAACTACTTACAATGACCAGTCACCGGTGACGGATCGTAATGTCACAGTTCTCCACGTGTGCATCGATGCGGGAGAAGACCGGCTCAACTGCCACCAACCGAAAGGCGCTGCCATAGAGTAGTTTTTTTTTATTTAATTCATATTTTTTGTCGAGTCTTTAGTTCACTTATCGTGACTTTGAAAGCCTCATAGAGGTACCTATGAAGCTGATATGTCAACAACTATTATTTGACTGGATCGCGTTTGACCCTATAATAGTCGCACCTGATGGTAATCGCAGACAAGGTCTAAGATAAAGCACACAAATCCAAGTAACAGAGATATAGAGGAATTCCCCTATGGCTCCAGGCTCTCAAATACACACGACGGAACACAGTAAACTGCTTGGCGCCGGACATTAATATGAGGGTGGTAGCTAGCCAGGCGGACCGTATAGATCCTACCACCAAGCGTGCTGGATTTTCATACATTTGACAACTTTTTTCTAAACTTCTTAAACGGAAGCCCTCAATTGAGAGTCGTTTATTACAGACTTGAGTATACAGTAATGTTACTAGACTTATAAACATTACGAAATCAGCCCACGCCTGCGCATTCTACTATTTGACAAGCCTCATCCGAGTTGCGCTACCTAAACGCTATTTAAGTACTAAATCATCATCACATAGTCGCACACAAACTTTTTTGACGTGTGAAAGTTTATCCTCAGCTATCATTAACTACATCCACCTTTCTACGCTACTAAATTGAAAATCAACGTGACTATTATTAGCCATCTGCCTTTCTATAAATCAATCACCGCTCGAGTTAACGTGGGAAGAACCTTATTATCTGCGTCTACGACTATTGTATGGTAATTTTGGTGTCTTAGTTAAGCTTACGAACTCAGTAGATAAGATAAGATTATGTAGGTAAATCTCCGACTATCGTCCCTTGCAAGTTGTTAGTTGCTTCACTCCGTGGATGTGCCTTAAAGGCGTAGCACAAGAAAGCTGGAAGCATAAATTAGTCCCCAAACATCCCACCGACGTATTGTGCTGAAAACTGCCACGGGGAGGAAAGGGGGTTAGTGCGATAAAAACCCCATACTCCCCGGCCTGTCTCCCAGGAGACTGGCAGGCATTAAAATGTTCGTGTGTCAAAAAAAAAACAAAGGTAACCTAAAACCCAAAACCTAAAAAAAGAACCTAACCTAACCAGCCTTTCAGACCTTAGGCTGAAAACAGGATCTCCCAATAAAGGAGTTAACCGCGAGAAAGAGAATGGTGTGACGTAGGATTTTAAACAGTTGAGCTCATAAACCATTGTCTAGGAATAATTGGCGGCTAGCTCGTTAGGTAGCCGTCAATGCATGTTTCTATATTGAATAGTTGCTGCTTCATATTCTGCTTAAGGCATTACGGAAAAGACCATAACAATACGTGCAGTCGGCAACATAAGATCGTAAATAAATATTTAAAAAAGTATAATAAAGTTTCAAAATGTAAAAGAGTCTAGATACAACTCAGAGTATATCTTAAAGTTTTTATTTTATATCAATTAGATTTCCAATTAAAGTCTCTAACCTCTAGTTTCTGGACTGAGAATTTTGGATGAGCAATACTTAAGTAGTATTTGAGTACGGAGTTGGCAAAAAAATGATTTATAATCCGTCATTTTTTTGACAACTCCGTACTCAAATATTACTAAGTACTGCTTATCCTGGAATTCTCAATTCAGAAACCAGAGGTTTGTATCTTAAAGTTTTTATTTTATATCAATTAGATTTCCAATTTCAAAACTCAAATATTTGGATACTTTTGTCGATGACACATAGCTATCACAATAACCTTTGTAATAAAAAATATCGCACTAAACTTTCTCTTTGAGTAAGATCCTTAATTCAACAACAGTCACCTACACTATGTACTTGACATTTATTTAAAATCACCACCTTCCTTATCACCAATCAGCTATTACTATGCTGTTAGCTCCATTAGCGATTTCATAATAAAATCGAAGGCACATTAAGAACGCCCGCAAACTTAATTAATAGATAGGCATATTTAAAACTCTTGATGTAATGACAAATCAACTGTCCGCCTACTGCCCTTGTATGGACTTTTTGTTCTAATAAATAATTTGTAGATTCATTAACAGCTTGATGAAGATGAAGCGATTTGTTTTGCTCAAGTAGATACAAGTATACTTCCTCGCTGCAGGTAAATACTTGATTTACCTGCGTAGTACAATAATGAATAGGGAATATGCATGCAACTTTTTTTTTTCTTAATCATTAAAGCACGTTAATATAAACCCAAGAAAAGTATTAAACGTCAAATGTTACTATTATTTCTTGCTCAAAACAATTATTAAACTTCAACAATTTTCTTCTACAGTTCAAACGTCCTTTATTGTCGCGGTCATAAACCAAGATACTGCTTTGTTTACATCTCTTTTTTAGCCCCAGATCATATAAATTTAATTATTTCTTGTGCTTTATTCAAGCAGAAATCTCACTTACTAACTTAAACTCAGTAAGAAATCAAACAGTTTGCTAAGAAAAGATTATTTAAAGATTTATTCATCTGGATTTTGATGTCACTTCCGGCATTTTCGAAGACGACGCGTTTCGAGATTGCGTTCCGTTCCACGAAAAAAACGTAACATAAAACAATGAATTGTAAAATAAGTAATGAGTTAAAAAATGTAAAAAAATATGCAAGTTGTGTCTTGACTCATAAACAATGTATATCTAAATAATGAAAGAGTTTTGAATTACATGCATATTCTCTATTGAGTTGACGACCTTATTATCGCAGTAGCTAAGCACTCGATGGATGCGTTGTGGATCGCAAGTTCGATCCCCGAACGGAACTATATTTGTATGGCTAGGTGATTTGTGCACGTGTGACTTGTCTGTAAACGGATACACCAAACAGGATAATCCTAGTTAGAAGCCAGGTTTTTTTCCAATCTGAATGGTATTTCCAAAATCACTAACCATTTTTTTCTTGCCACTATTCCAACGATAACACTCGGATGGAGGTCATTTTTTTAACAACGCGAGCTTAGCCGCGGGCTTCGCTTATACCTTTATACATAGGCGTCCTCGACAGCTGATTGTAAATTGTTTTTATGATCAAGTCTCCTTAACAATAGTGTGGAGAGTAGCGCGTGACTCGACTAGCTATTGTGCAGGCGCAAGCTGACTGTTCACACAGAACCTCCGCATACATACGTACTTACTTATATACACAATGTGGTACAGTTTCACACGTACGCGTACTTAGACTAGCGACGAATGTATCTAAGTACATACCTGCGTCATTTACATATTCTTGTGGCGCAAATCCAATTGTTTTTATTCAACCACGTGTTCACATTATCATCACGAATCGCGACCCGCTGAGTCGACGAGTGTAGTTTTATCAATTGCAACACATGACACGGTGCAATTCTACTAAACGGAGGCCCTCAAGCGGCGAAAATATAATAACTTGATTAGTAATTATATTTTCGAGCCGTTTGGGGTCGAAACGCTCGGGTCGTGGAGTCCGCGTGCCCAACTTCTATATAGAGAGGTTGCAAGGCGGCTAATCGACACTTCCCGTGACCCGAAGGCTGGTCTCTACTTTGGCCAAAGGATTAGCATTGCCATACAACGTGGCAATGCTGCCAGCCTTCTGGGCACGTTACCAGTCGACAGCGATGCGGAGGAATATTTTGATGCCCTATTTTAGTTTATAGTTTTATTAGGATACATTTTTCGTTATTTACCTGGGCGGTTCAATAAGTACCCGTGTTTGAAGACAGTTTACGTTAATAAGGCAAGTTGGTGTGACCATCGTGTGCTGTCATTAATAAAAAGCCGCCAATATAATTTTGATGTTGATTCATAGATGAGTTTTGATTTTACAGCAATTTCAGTAAGACGTGTAACGTAGTGTTCGGCAAGATAGAAAAAGTGCTGTATCGTTTAGTGATTCGCTTTCTAGTTTTGAATAGAAAAACATGTGAGGAGATAAAACGGAAGTTAGATGCTGTTTATGGGGACTCTTCGCCATCTATGACTACAGTCAAATATTGGTTTAATGAATTTAAACGTAGTCTTACATTCATTTTTGATGAGGAGCGCCTAGGATGCCCGACAGATGAGGTTACTGAGGAAATCATTGAAAAAGTCCACGACATGATTCTCACTGATAGACGAACGAAAGGCTGCGCAGTAGCGAAGATTGTAGGTGTTTCGACGGGAACGTTAATTAATATTTTACCTGATAAGTTGGCGAAGAAAAAGTTATCACCCCGATGCGTGCCGCGATTGCTCACGGCGGACAACAAGCGGGCACGGCTCTCAACTTCGAAACTGTGTATGGACCAATTTAAGCGAGATCCGAAGTACTTTTTTGCGGAGTTTTGTCACCTGATGAGACCTGGATTCACCATTATATGCCGGACACCAAGCAACAATCAAAACAATGGGTTACTCCCCAACAATTTGCTCCAAAGAAAGCGAAGACGGTTCCATCGGCCGAAAAAGTTATGGCGACGATTCTTTGGGATGCGAAGGGCGTCATACTTCATGGACTTCCAAGAAACAGGAAAAACGATCACTAGACAATACTTTAGTAAGTTATTAGACCGCTTTGACATGAAATTAAAGGAGACACAACCCTTTGGCGAAGAAGAAAGAGTTGTTTTACCACGACAACGCAACAAGCACATTCATCTGAAGTTGTCGCTGCCAAACTGAATAAATTGTGTTATGAATTGCTACTGCATCCCCCGTATTCGCCCTACCTAGCTCCCTGCTATTTCTACTTGTTCACAAACCTAAAGAAATGGCTCACGGGAAAAAGAAATAGCTGAAATGAGGAGGTCATCGTCGAGACAGAGGCACATTTTTGAGCATTTAACAAATCCAATTTTTTTTATGGCTTAAAAATATGGCAGGGCCATTGGGAGAAGTTTAAATCTCTAAAAGGAGACTACGAAGAGAAATAAAAAAAAAGATTTTGAAAAAAATTTGATCTTCATTCCTAACACAGGTACTTTTTGAACCGCCCTCGTACATATACTTTTATTTGTAATTATGTAAATATCGTTTGTGTAAATAAAATACAATAAATACAAAAAAAAACTACTAAATAAATACCTGTATGATTGTAATAGGAAACGGTGTTTACTGAACTTATTAGCAGTCTGTCCACTTAACGTCATCAGGAGACAAAATATTCAGATGTTATGACCATCTAAGGGCCAATTTTACAATCGCCAGATAACTTTTAACCGAGGAATAAAAGACATTTTGACACATTTTCTACACAAAAGCTGTCAAGACGTCAAACTTATTCCTCAAATAAAAGGTGACTCACTAATGAAAATCGGTCCTAAAACAAACATTGTTATTCGGTAACATGTCGGACAAGTTATTCGGAAAAAAGAATTTAAAGAAACTTGCTTCTACATATAAAAACTGGACTGGAATGTAAGCACTTGACATAAAGGATGATGGGCACAAATGTATGGAGTCTGGTACTGGCTCCAATCGGAATGATCGATACACCGTTGGAAAGGTATTTTTGTGTAGATTAAGAATAACCATGGCGCTAGTCCCGATTCGCTGTCCGATCGAAGTAATCCTGCTTGAAAGTTATTTATTTTTGTTACATCCTATTAAGTACACATACTTTTATTGTCATTTTTCTCCATTTTGGCGTGGTATTACAATAATTATTATTCATATTTTTCATTATCTAGGTAAATAAAACAGATTCGAAGTAAGTTTCATCGTTTATTGTATGTAAGTATACAGTGTGTAGACGAGTGTGTAAAAGACCCGCATAGCCGAAATCTACGCACTCTGTACATCAAACTAAATTACATTAACCAAAAGTAATTGCTGGGAAACGACTTTTATTTTTAGGCCTAAAAAAAACGCGTCCGGTTTTTTTAATAGATAGATCACCCTTAACTGTAAAAATACTAAACCGATTTTGTTGTGATTTTCATCCGTTAACTGAATTTTATTTAGCTCAAAATCTGTGCAAATATCATCAAAATCGGTCAAGCGAAACCGGCGATATGATTTTTTTAAATTCTATTTCGAACTGAATATCCAGTATCTTCTGAAGACTATATTTCAAAACGGACAATTGATACGGGTTTGTTGCCATAGTAGTTTTTTGCACTCTTGAAAAGAGCTATCCAACGATGGTAAATTCATTTTGATTGGACATGAGTACCAAAACGCCCATCCTCCTTTGTCCCTTTAAAATAATGTTCAGATATTATTACATCATAACATGAATCTGAAGCCTAAATACTTGGCCTAGTAACCTGGGACAAATTGGTTAGGACTTCACAAATGACAACTAAAATATAAAATCAAACATTTTATGCCATATTTAGATACTGATCTTATAAAGATAACAAGCATTGTCATTCGGATGCATTCACAATTTCATCGGTCGAGGTCAGTTTTTTGCATATAGTCAATGTATTCATACGTCTTCTTATGCTTAATCGTGCTATTCATCCGCTGTCTACGTCAGACAGTTTTATAGGATGTGACATCTGCTAGCTTGACGTCATTGAATTTACCCAATCTATATAGCTGGTGACTAATTACTGTATACATTTTTTTCACTTATACATACAGTGACATTTAGCATCTTGCTTGACGACATTGAATTTTCCCAATCTGGCCATGAAAGTAATGACTTGTTTTTTTTACTTATATAATGATTAATGTCATAAGTACTATTTTAAAAAGCAAAGATCAATTTAAAAAAAACCTTTGTGACAAGTCTGAATAGAAAGATTGTAGTTCCACAGCACAGGGAAGAGGGATGCCAATAGTCAATTCATAATTCCGGGCAAGGCCGCCCGATGGACGTTTGCGCAAATATCAAGTGTAAACTGCGCGGACGCAGCAGAGATGTCACTGTCACCATGTTTGCATTTTCATTTTCCTCGTATTTGCATTAAATACATGTTAATTTTAACGTCCTTCTCCGCACAGAGCATGTTTAAGGTAAGTAATCCTACTTTTAAACATGTTTCGTAGGAGCTCTTTCGAAAGATTCGTAATTTATTCCGCAGTTGTCAGCTCTATAAATGTTTATCTCGAGTAAAGCTTAGAATTTGATTAAGAGCTGCTACTCAAGGATTCGCTTTTAGTATTAACACACCATTTTTATTTTTATTCGATCCTTACCAATCGGGTAAGCAATGAGGTTAGTCTTAAAGACTATTATATTTTAGTTCAAGGCAATGTGTCTGGACTGTGTCGTTTTCATGACTATACAGTGTTTATGTGACAGGAGCTTATTAAGATCCTATTATTTCTAGATCGGGGAAAGTGTTATTGGATTTTTCCGTGAGGAATTTTCCAGTACCAGCAGGGAGTCTAGAATTGTGCCCGGTTGATGGCAATGAGCTCGCCCCATATTACATGGGACTTAAACATAACGGCCAAATTAGGGTGTACTATACACCTCTGACCAACCTTTCGAGGAATACAGGCGTGATGTTATGTTATTATATTTCACATTTCATTTCATTTCCCATTCATAAAGCTGTTTTAAATCATATAGTAGACACTTAATTCACAGTAATTTATTCTGCAGCTATTACTGCAAGTTACTGCCTCAGATAATATAATTTAGAAATGTCATTCATCAAGAACTTAAAACCGGCGCTAAACCCTTTAGATCTCTTCTCGTCGTAATATTACAACATTCTGATAGTTGAGAATTTATAGACAACCGTGTAACGACAGTAATGAAAGCTATAAATAAGTTAATTACATTATGAATGGAAATGCTTTTACAGCCTCACATTATATGGTTTTAAAACTGTCGTTTGACACCCAGAGTGGGTTCTACAAAGCATCAGTAGATGTGATTTACGATCATTTAAAAACTATGACAATAAGTAAGGGCGGCTGGTGCTTTCTTTGATGGAAATTGATTGGGAGCGACGTTGATTCCTCTGTTACGGGAGTCCGTGCCGGTGGAACTGAATAGCGGTTCCCTGATGTGGACATGTTAGGAGATACCTATGAGGCTTCCATAGTCACGATAAGTGTACTAATGCCATGAAGGAAAATTTGAAAGAAGTAAGGGTTGACGATCATTATTATTAATTAACTAGCTTTTGCCCGCGTCTTCGCTCGCGTTAATTAAGCTCAAAAAAACTCTTAACACACTACTAAAGTTTCTATAATAATGTAATTCAATCGTGATTCGAAAGACACGTGACGCCATCTATGAACGTTATTGTTGTTTTCTTCGGGAATAGTACTTTTTTCGGGATGAAAGGTACCCTATGTCCGTTTTTGTTCATCTGACAATGTATATATGCAAAATTTTAGGATGATCGGTTCAGCGGTTTAGCCGTGAAAAGGTAACCAACAAACAAACTTACTTTCGCATTTACGAGTACTTATAATATTATAGTTAGGATAGTTAGGAAGTTAGGATTAGGATGGATTTGGTGCATTGACGCGTTCGTATACGACGAAAATTCATGTTGTTGCTGCAAGTGAGGCCAACAAAAACGTCAAAAACACCATTTTTCTCTCGCTCTCTGATCACTTCACGAACATTCACCAAAGCAATATAAGTGTCTCCAGCATTAGTAATCTATCATGATCATTGCGTCCCACATAACACAAACATAAATCAAGATTCTTCAAAGTACACACGCAGGTTCCCTCAGTAAATCTCGTGTTGAGACAACAGCGATGAGTTCGACTCGCTCGTGTTATCGAGTCGTGACAAAGCACATAAAGCCGATCGAAGATCCATTAACGTAATGAGTAATTATAGACATCGAGTGATTGTCCACAACGCAGGACTTGAACCCAAGGCCGTCTGTTACAACACCACAGATAAAATTTGAGCTATAAATAAAGCAGCAATTAGGATAAAGGATATATCTAAGTACCTACTAGGTACGAGTCAAGGATTAGAACGTAAAATACATACAATACTGACGTGTCTATTTTGTTAATACGTTATTAAGTTTTATGACATAATGTAATAAATATTTTATTGTATTTAAACATAGCAACTACGCGTCGTCCCATTCGTTTTTAAATATAGAACTTACAGTCTATGAAACAATTATTTAAATTTTTTGTCGTTTTTTTTTAACTTCAATCATCGTGCATTGGGGTGCATGAAAAGAGTCTCCACGAGTGATGATAATTAAGTACGTCCAACGCACCCTGAGCAGTCAACCCCGCGACCGACCTGGCTGACTAGCTAATCTTTTCACCACGGCATGAGCTATTCTCTTATAGATCGTGCTGTCATGAGAGAAGAAGACTTCATACACCAAACCACTCCAATTACTTTGATTTTCGGTTGCCTTTACCTACCTCTATCTAAGATTTTACATTATATTTTCTAAAACTAAAGCTATAATAAGGAATGCTCGGTGTCTGTGAAACAGTGTAAAACGCGCACATTTCTCACGATCCAGTCTCAAACGTCAACGGCGACGTGTTTTGCTCGTCGTGATCTAGAATGATCGATAAAAACTTCCAATACCTACTTAACCGTATAGTCCGTAGCGGGCCCCGAAAGGGGACGAACACAAGAACTACCGTAAACTCGTTTTCGACCCCAATTGGGGCCCAGAATTAGGTCATACGACATCCTAATTAATAATGTAAACATTTAATTATCTACTTATCGGATCTTGTTATTGGATGAAATTTATAAGAACTAAATAAAAAGCTCAAGTTTGAGTACCATTGAATCAATCCTATTTAGCGCACGAGTTTTAATAATTACCTTTACAAAACTGAATGTATAAATGCGATAACCGCCATTTGATGACAGTCGTGGTGGACGCTAAAAATCATAAAAAGAATGGATTCTGGACTACCATACATCACAAAATGAGTAAATCATGTATTAATTCGAGGAAATCATCCATAGTTTTGGTAAATTTAGTAGTGATAACAAAGTTTTTGATATCCAAAGTAAAAGCTTCCCGCCAGTTGAACTTTTGTTGTTGTTCATTTATCACTAATATCACAAATTACACAGTAGGCGTGGTTAAAAACAATCCATCATCTATTGACAAATGCTACTAGAAAAAGCCCATGTTTTAACGTAAAACGTAAACGTACGTAAAATATCACGAAATCTTTGTTATCACTACTCAATTTGGGATTCGGAATCAGCCGCCATATTACTTTTTTATGGTTAATGATGTGAGAAAGTGATTATGTGAATCGATTATTTCGTTGTGATTTTGTTCGAATCGATTTAATAAAAAGTAAGTAACACCAAAACTCGATTTTTTTAATTATAATAAATATTTTACATGTTTGATGTAAATAATTTAACATTCTATCTATGTTAAAATTATAATCAAGCAATCAAAGATACTTTTTTTTAAATATCGTAATAAGTCAGTAGGTACATTTTAATAAAATAAAATAGATTTAGATTCATCATAAATCATAATCCTCTGTGGCTACATCAATAAATATTCGTACCGAAACTTCACCGTGGAATCCAATGCATCCGTAGCCGTAGACTGATATTCTTTATTCAAAATTCAAAAAATAAATTCTAATTTGACGCAATATCGGCAGTAAAATAATAATTATCTACGAAACGATCCTTGTAATAAGGTTTAAAATTGTTAAACGGGATCTTAATACTGCGAAATCTAGGTACCTACCTCGCCTACTTCATGTACTAATTTTAAAATGCATAGGTATGTACCTAGGTACATAGAATATTAATTTTATTATGTCCAGGATGGTTGACGGCTGTGAATAAGCGAAAAAAAAAAACAGAAGAGAGGTGAAGAGGGTGAAGAGGTCATACATTATAGACTTTATTTTTTGAAGGCGTAGATGGTATAGGGTGCCCAGTATAGCTGACATAGGCGTAGTGAGTATTTGATTTCGGGGAATATTTAATGGCGGAAAGCTTTTGGCATTCTCGATGCGAGACATTGATGAGGCCTTGGGCCATCTTAAGTCGGTTGCTGACCGGAAGCATTTACTTATAATGTAGTAGTTAGAATTCGAATAAGTTAGAACTTAAAACGAGCAATGAACATGCTGTTATGTGAAAATGGCGAATAATTGTAACATTACATGAACTCGTAAATGTTTCACCTCAGACTAGGCACCTCTGGGTTTTGAAGTAGTATTTTATTTCGAGATCGATTTTGAACGCTGTATGAAATTTTGGTCGTTTTATTTGGACAGGGGTGCAAAGGCAACAGTAGTTCAGCCATCTTTACTTGGCACTTTTACAACATTTTTTAGAACTTAACATTTTGTCGAGCTGATAGTCGCAGCGGATAAGCCTTGCAGCAGTAGGTAGACATAAGTTATTCTTAAATTCAAGATGGCGGCCTTGAAAATTTACTTATTATTTCATAATTATATTATTTCCATAGATTTCGAGGGTGCTGATGCCGAAACTAAATTCTACTCCTAAATCCAAGATAGCCGTCATGAAAGTTCACTAGTGAAATGAAATTTACTAGCCCTTAAATCATGGGATTGACACCCATGACAGCTAGCCAATTTGCGTAACCGCCATCTTGGATTTGGATTTTAATCTCATTTTCGGCATTAATACCCCCGAAAATCACGATTTTGAAACCCATGACGACTAATTTGCAAATTTTTGTAGCCGCTATCTTGGAATTTTATTTTGACCCCATTTTCGGCCTCAGCGCCACCGAAAACTACAGAATTGACACTAGGGTTTTCGCCCCGGGTACCCGGAACCGGGAATTCCCGGGAATTTGTGGATTTTAGGACCCGGGAATTATTTGGCGGGATTCCCGGGTACCCGGGAATTTTTTGAAATGAAGAAATGATGATGAAAAATGAAGGGTCTGCACGCTTCCGAAGATTTTAGAGCATTTTCCGTCTCTCTCGCGTGAAACGGGCATTGTACTGCAAGGTGTGAATGGGGTCAATGTATCGTGATGTCAGCACACAGTACTGTTGTCTCTGTAGACAGACAAAACAAACAAAAACACACAAAACAACAAACAAGTAAACAAATTCTAAACGCTTGATTTTTTTTTTGTAAATGTTTCATTTGTAGAAACTATTCACTAATCAATCTTTTGTGTAATTTCGAGATTTATAATATAATGAAAATATACAGGATGTAAACGAATTCGTGTAATTCCTTCAAAAAGCGTGATCTACTACAGATCTACAGATTAACCCTAAATGGTTTTTATTTTAAATTCAAAACAGTTCATTTTCAAAAAAAAAGTTCTGTTTTCGAGCCCTTTTTGCGCCCCGAGTTAACCAACTGCAAAGAACGATTTCGTGCTAGCCAGCTGTGTCACCGTGCTTTCATTCATTGATGAGTGGCGTTGAAATGTTCCAACAAATAAAAATTTTATTTAGCAATTTTAATTTTTTTATTTGTACCTTATTAGCTGGTTGTGTTTCGATCGAAAAGAAACATTATTTTTAATCTAGCTAAATCCCGTGCTCGGTCATTCTACACCAGGGGCCTAATTCTAAATAAATCTTGATAAATCACAACCAAACCAAGGCCGAACCGTTCATTCAGACAGTTCTCAATTTCAAAAGCTATCAAATTGTTTGACACAAAAAACAAAATCAATCATTTTGAAAGTTTTCGAAAACAAAAACTGACTGACGGTTGTGGTTCGATTGCTTTTGGCAACAATTTATTTTAGGAGAATTGGGCCCCAGTAGTATATCATGTGGTTTTAAGGTATTACACGAATTTGGTACCTAACACCCTTTAGATTCATTCGCCCTATTGAAAAGAAGTCTTTTTTTTCATGAAAAAAAATTCGCGACGTCGCTCAATAAATGACTGTAACTGTTCCTAGTTCAATTTTTTAAATAAGTGTAAGATTTTTTATTTTAATAAGAAAAGTCGATTGGTATGTTAGACAATTTATCAAATGATGTTTAAATTACTTAGGGCTTGTACACAAAACTGCGATAAGATGCGATATGACGCCGCATGGCAGCAAAATATGGTGGTTCTACGTAGCTCGCATCGCATCGCAGTTTTGTGTACAAGCCCTTACACAAGTTTAATGTTGAAATATACGAGAAAAACTATATTTATACAAAAAACATGAAAATTCCCGGGTACCCGGGAATTCCCGGGAATTACGAGAAAAAATTCCCGATTCCCGGGAACTCAAATAGGCCGGGAACGCGAAAACCCTAATTGACACGCATGACGACTAGTGAACTTTTCATGTTTTGACCTCATTTTCTGCAACAGGAGCCATGAAAACCATAGAAATATCACCCATGATGAATAAGTAGTAAGTTTTCGTAGCCGCTATCTTAGATTTAGAAATCGATCTTAGCCATGTTTGTTTTATGAACCGACCATATATCCTCTAACATTATTAAAACCTGATTATAGTAGTACGTCCTCTATCTTATGAACTATTTCACTTCTATTTGAAATCAGGAAGCAAAGGCCCAGGAATTTATGTCCCGAGCTGCGGTATGGCAGATTAGGACATATGCTCCGCCTCTCTGCTGCTCGTTTTCCTCAGCAAACCCTAGCACGAATGCTCTGCGACAATGTACCGCGTTGACCGACTGCATGTAGTAATATAGGAGAGAATGTGGTAATACATTCTAATTATGTCTATTAGATACTTAAAATATCTTCGTGTTCATTCTACTTGTACTAATATTTAATCTGTGCCAATACTGTAGGTTTTTGAAAAATACTTTCTATTCACGTGAAATTATTTATTTGTAGCTATGCCGAAAATAAATAAATGTCATTAATTAACTTTCGAGCGATTTTATTTATTTAATGATTATTTTTCGATTAGGCTGAATGAGTTTCGATTAGACTGAATGAGTATCGATTTGGCTGAATGCAACATTTGTATTGTATTAACAATTTTGGATTGATGGTCAGCACTAGGTTCGAATTAAGTCGACGTACAATTTTTACTAAATTGAATTGTGTTTTTTATCCGTTTTTGTATTTGAATAATGGTAAAAATGAACATGAAAAGAAAAAGAAACTATGTTTAGCTTGTCCCTTCAGCGTTTCAACACGTAACTAGGTACGTTAACTATTGTTTTTGAGCTAATCTAACTCAACTAATATTTGGATATAGGTATATTAAATATCTATTTTATTCTAATTTCGCAGTATGTTGACGTAGCTTCACGTAAACAGCACATTTTTAAAGAAATTTACTAGACATATTAGGTACAATATTGATGAAATAAAATAATTTTCACATTAAATTCATACTTAAAACTTGCGTGCAAATTCCTGCATTTAGTGACTTATTTCGATTAATTAACGCGACAACTCCCCGAGTCAGCGGATATGACAAATGTCAAAATTTCGTCGAGCCGAAGGGTTAAACTAGGTATTGGAAGTTGAAGTTGAACTACGTATGGAACAATTAACTGCAGTCACATGACAAAAAAAAAGAAAATTATAAATGTACTAAAATACGAATGATATAACTTTAGGTAGGTATACCTGGAAATGGAATTCGATGTCAAAAATGTAAACAAATAAATAAAAATCAAAAGGTTAGATAACGATAGAAGCTAAAAATAATGCTATATTAAAAACATTTAACTATTGTTTGTTTATTTTTTATTATTTATGTGTCAGAGGAAAACAAAAATTCGTAATCGTAAATATGAAATTTAATCCGTATTTTTTTTTTAAATTTTGTCGAATACAGATCGTCAACATTTTTATCTGGTAGTTTTTAAGTTCCTACGTCCTTTTTGCCGGTAAATGTGAAACATAAAAAAGTGCCAATATTGTTGTCTGTTTTCTATTTTGATTTCGAATTCGATTTTCCAGGTAAGATTTATTGAACTCCTTATTGTATAGTTAAAATAAACAAGTACCGGATAGGACTTAATAAAACCGGAGAAGATGGAAAGTGAAAGGCGAATGAAAAAAGCTTAGTGTGGGCTAATTAGATACCTAGATGCTAGAAGCATCTAGGTATTTAATTAGAAGAGTTCTCATAGCAAAATTCAGTAATGAGCAACGAAGTCATTATTTATTTTATATTGTCAACTCAAATACAGGTTACCCTTGCAATTTATCATCCTTCAAAATAATAGTTGTCGGTTGCGAAAAACTAAGACATTGCAAAAGGCACGACAATGTAGTACGTTAACAACCTCTCGAATACCTAAATGTAATACAATATAATAAGATAATCGATTAATAGTGTCCGAGAGCAATCGATCAATCTGATAGTAAAGATACAAGTTGATTCGAAACATGTCATCAGACATAATAATAGTTCCAAACTGTGCAAGCATACGATTTCGAAATAGGACTATTATATAAATCTGTAACTAATTTATCTAAATATATGGTAGACGTACGCATCTTTGGTCTAGTGGTCGCAAGTCTGACTGCTGAGCGTGAGGTCCTAGGTTCGATCCCCAGGTCGGGCAAAGTGTTATTTAGTTTTTCCGTGTGGAATATCTCAGTAGCAGCCCGGAGTCTGGACTTGTGCGGTTGATATCAATAGGCTCGCCCCCTATTACATGGGACTTAAACTTAACGGCGAAATGAGGGTGTACTATACACCTCGGTCCAATCCTTCGGGGAATGAAGGCGTGATGTTATGTTATGTACTTTAGCTGATTAGATACCTATAGATTCAATGTCTAAACATACATAGGATAATATCGTCACTTTGGTGGTGAAAAGAGTCAAGCCACACTTGTCAAAAATTAGATAATTGTACACTCGTAGTTTCAAAAGAACGTGATTTTTACGATGGTGAATAAAGCTAACTGCCAAAAATTTGTTTATTACAAAATTCTATTATATTGTGAAAATAATTATGTTAACAGAATGAAATACTGTACATTAGTTCATAAGTAGTAGTAAAATAGCGTTATCCTCGTTTTCATCTCATTTTTGACAAAAATGTGGCTTGACTCTCTTCACTACCAAAGCGACGATATTCTGTACAATACAGCCGACGTATCTTGGCGAGTCTGAAGTTAGTTGTTTGGCTGCGCAATGAATCTTTTAGAAACGAAATTGTCTACTGCGCAGCTAATCAGCTAACTTCAGACTCGCCAAGGTACGTCGGCCGTATTGTAAAAACCGTGTTAGTACATTAGGTATTAATTTGTTATCCAACAACTTCGTACGTGACAACTTTAGGTATGTTGCGTTATCAGCAATAGCATAATATCGTAAAATCCATAAAATACGTAAATATTGAATGTTACGCCAAAAATGTTGTACCTATGTAGCTCACGTGTACGCGTGCTGATCATCCCCACAGCATAACGTGTGTCCAACAACTTCATACGTGACAACGTTATGTTGCGTTATCAGCAATAGCATAATATGGTAGAATCCATAAAATACGTAAATATTGGATGTTACGCCAAACATGTTGTATGTAGCCCACGCGTACGCGTGCTGACTCCCATAGCATAACATAATGTGTGTTCACGCGTAACTAATGTCCAAAAATGTTTGTTGCAGGCGCGGCGTCATGGGACTGGCAAAAATTGTGAATCTGACTAGGTGATAATAAGAAGTGATTATGTAATGAATTGTACAGTGTGTGCCGTGCCAGTGTTGTGAAATGAACAGTGAAACGCGCCGACATCTCCTAACAAACACGTGGAAATGAAAAGAGAAAAGTACAAGAACTCTATTTCGGAACACGGGTAAGTTTAACATTAACTTAACTTAACTTAGATTTTTGGGAGTACCCACAAACCCAAATAATTTGTATTACTAATGTAATAATATATGTAGGATAATTAAATACGTCCGTGTGATGCCGGACGTAAAGTATAGCACTACCCCATCTCTTCCCATGGATGTCGTAAAAGGCGACTAAGGGATTCTCTAGAGGATGGGCAGCAGCGTTCTCTGAGTACTTTAACAACCATACTGCGATCGCCAACCCGCCCGCCAAGCGTGGCGATTATGGCAAACCCCCCCTTTTGGGGGAGGCCTATGTCCAACAGTGGACGTCTTTCGGCTGAATGATGAATTAATTACGTCGGATTAATTTTAAGTCCGAGTGTCGAAGGACAATGACGAATTTTCATATTTAAATTTGTTCTCATGTAAATGAAATATTTTCTTTATGAGAATTAAAATGTATTTAACCAGATAGTGTCGTGGTGGCCCGGAGGTTACAGACCCGCTTGTTAAGCACCGGGTTGCGGGTTCAAACCCAGGCATGTACCAATGTGACTTTTTCGATTTCATATGTACTTTCTTAGTTAATCTAAGACGCCACTGACATACGGTGAAGGAAAACATCGTGAGGAAACCTGGACTTTAATGGTCTGAAATCGCCAACCCGCAATGAGCAAGCGTGGCGATCAATGCTCGTTCCTTCTCTGTACGAGAAGAGGCCTTTGCCCAGCAGTGGGACAGTTACAGGCTAATATTTATTTTTAACCAGATTAACTTATTTTCTTGTTAAACTAGGTACCGTATGTCACAACACCGAGATTCCAAAAGTTCTCTCTATAGCTCGGAACATTTTTAATTATTGTTACCTTGACTTGGTCGCGTTTGACCCTAATCGCACCTGATGGTAACCGCAGACAGGGTCTAAGATGAGGCACACGAATCAAAGTAACAGAGATATAGACGAATTCCTCTATACCCCTCTGGCTCTCACATACACGTCGGAACGCAGTAAATTGCTTGGCGACCGGACTTTAATGGGGATGTTATCTGGCCAAGCCAAAGAGCCTCCACGAGAGTGACGATACGTAAGTCCGTCCGGTGCACACTGGGCAGTCAGCCCCGCTACCAACCTTGCTAACTGGCTAATCTTTTCACTACAGCATGAGCTATTTTCGTATAGCTCGTGCTGACACGAGAGAAGAAGAAGCTGGCTAAGCGGATCGTATAAATCCTACCACCAAGCGTGATGGGTTTTATTGAATCTTACAGCACGCATCTATTCCCAGCGTGCAGTGAAGAAGTTTTATGTTCTACTACCGTCCACGCACGGCAGAAGTCATTAACTTACTTCGAAGTTATATTTAATTGTAATTTTCTGGGTCACGCAACCACAGACAATAAAGAAAACTCAGTAGTTATTATTTAACGTGCGTAATATTCAGTGAATTAAAATTTATTATGATCATGTTTGAAGTGTAATTATTGCAAAACAACACATTGTTTCAAAGCTCATAACGTAATGGATTTGTGTAGTGACGTAACGGATAGTAAACACCAAGAGCTTACAATATAGTCCACGACAAGCGGTAACGCACGACTAGGTAAAGAGAAACCGCGAAAAAACAATGGGTCTGTTGCCGCGCAACACAAAGATCTGTGTGTGTAATCAACATCACAGTATTGAAATATGTTCAGCAAACATTACTATTGTTTTGCGCATATTGTTTAAATATTTTCAAATGCTAAAAGCCCTTTAGTCTGACCATGACCAGAAACGCTCATGGTCATTAGAAGAATAGGATATTAAACATTAATTAACGATAAAATATTGATAATTATTATATTTGAATATACGCTGAACACTTATTAGGAGTTCTTTAATTAGTTATGTCAAGTTGACCAACAAATAGTTTTAAATAACAAACACAAATGGTAAGGTTATTGAAGATTGTATAGTGCATGTTCGCGTGAATGTCATGAAACATTACTATAGTTTTAGTTTACGGATATGAACAATAATGTATTATAATATTATGTATTATTATGCATTTATTTATTGAATAAATAAATAACAGATTTCGAACACAATTTATTTTTCTCATACTGCTCAAATATGCATTAAAAACAACTGTGTTCAGTGGCATTTAAATGACGAAAAACCAAGGAATCTTGATGCTTATTATTGGCTTGCCATTGCATTGAATTGCTAAAAATATGCAATGAATTACATAATACAAACTTCTGGAAATATAAATATAGTTTATTTTCAAGCAGATTATAAACAAGTTTCGAGTGTACAGTTTTAAAGGGTTAGTTAGTGGCATCGGTGGCGTCGGTGTAATATTAAGGTTATCTTAAAGAATAAGAGTCAGCACCGACAGACTTTATCACTACCCCACTTGGGGTTTTTTCGAGAAAGGTTTTTTATACTTTCTTCGCGTGAATATACAAGATGCGCCAAAAAGTATTGTCAAGCGGAAGACCAGAGGAAGAGCACCCTTAAGGACCCGTATCAACCCCTTGTATGTATGTTCCGTGATTTTTGTAGTTTTCGAGTTATCATTTCTTTTCATGTTTTAACGAAACTCTAACTTTAATGACATATTTTTTGATCACAGTGACATAAATAGTTATTTCTTTCTAAATTAGGCAAAAAGAGCTTTCGAGTCGGACTCGCTCACGAAGGGTTCCGTACCATTATCTATAAAAACGGCAAAAAAATCACGTTTTTGTATGGGAGCCCACTTAAATATTTATTTAATTCTGTTTTGTAGTATTTGTTGTTACAGCGGCAACAGAAATACATCATCTGTGAAAATTTCAACTGTCTAACTATCACGGTTCATGAGATACAGCCTGGTGACAGACGGACGGACAGCGGAGTCTTAGTAATAGGGTCCCGTTTTACCCTTTGGGTACGGAACCCTAAAGAAACAGCATTTGTCTCAACTGTTTAAATACCAACAAAAATTTCATGTCATGAAAAAAATATAAATTGAAAACTATAAAAAATCGCGGAATATACATGGGGGTGATTCGGGTACCTCTAAGGATGCTCTACCTCTGGACTTCCGCTTGACACTATTTTTTAGAACCCCTTGTATATTAAAAATCGCCAATTTAAATAGTTAATTATTTATTTAAAAAGCAAGCAATTGCTTACTGTACTAACAGTTACCCAACACGCACAGTAAGCTATTTAAATACTAACCAACTTAATTCATTTTAAAACGTTTCATTATTTAAATATGGTATGTATTGTTACAATAAAATTCTGAAAACTTTTCAATTTAAATATTCAAATAATTACATTGCGTAATACAGATTTATACCATTTGATTGAGGCGTCTTTTAAATGTGTAAATGTTCAAAAGAGGTGTATGAAAGTCACCCTCTTCTTGTCTTCTTCTTTATTCTTTCTTAGCCCTTGTCCACCCAATTATGAGTGTCGGCCCCCTCCATTGCACTCCATTCATATTCATTGAATTTGAAAAATACCAAACTTCTTTATAGTTAGCGTGACTTAATAGTACTGATTCATAATAGTACCCCAGTCATCGACATTGCACAGTGAACACGTACGTGAGAATAAATATACCTAATTGAAATGTAAATCGCTTTCCTACTTATTATGAAACCTAATGACCGATAACGAGCATCGCAACACTCAGAAATACAATAACTAAACAAAAACCGAAACTTGGGTTCAAAGCCCAGTGTGCCACTGTGCCACTTACTCAGCAGCTGATTTCGTGATGATATAATTGCGCCGGCGCAGTGATGACGTAAATTCTGGTAAAGCCCGGAGTGAGGTGAAAGTGTAAATAGCCGCGGTCCGCCACCTCAGAACCCTGACACCGCACGGCTTGATCAGCGCACTCGCCTCGATATCATATTACTGCTATGCACATGCCCTTTATGAATAACATTCGATCGATTACGAACAAGTTTGCGAGAGTTTCATCGCCACACCGACGCGGAAGTTTAATGCCAGGGATTTTTTTTATCTGACTCAGTCTTGACCTTTTTGGGCGTCATCGGAAATACAAATGGCAATGTTTGACGCGACGATACAAGTCCTTCTTGCTATGTACGTGGAAGAAAGTGTGCTTTCTAGTGAAGTAGTGTTGCACAACAACATAACGACGCTGGCGGAGCGCGGCGCGGCTGCGGGTGCGACAAGGTCGTCATTGTTGACGCACCTTTGTTTTATTTTTGCCGTGAATTGCACGAAGCCGCAGCCCGAGTGGTCATGACCATAACTAAATTATACTGCAACCTCAAACTATGAATTTAGAAATACGAATACTTTATTTATCACGAAGTGAAGACGCTGCCGTTTTTTAATGCGATAATATTAATTTACATATCTACTATTTTATAAAAAGTATTATATAATATCTAGACTGTAATCTGAAAGTAGATAAAAATAAATATGATTCGAAAGTGAACTTTAGCAGTGATTTGCACCGGACCCGCATCAGTCGTGACCGTTTTAATCACTCAGCGGAACGCACTATAGCCTGTCCAATGTCATTTGATATACAGTAGAGGAAAATAGCACTTCAATACGATGAAGATGGTTTTACCTCAATTCCTTTTGAGTCATTATATTCACAACCGGGTTCATAGAACACGCCGTGGTAAAAAATAAACGGAACAATTACATCTCAATTCGATCCATCTACAGTCAAAATGAGGCTCATTATTATTATTATATGGGTTTTACCTGCCGGATCCGGAAGAGTGGTCATTAGGCGTGCTTCACACGCGGCACTGCGGCCGTGGGCGATGCGTGTGCGCCGCCGGCCTCCTTGGGAGGTTCGCCTCGATGCGCAGTGAGCCGCCACGCACGCCCGTGCCTGCCTGCTCTCGCGCAGGAAGCAATCACAGATAATCATCGAGCTGCTTACTGACATTAACATTCATCAACGAACGCGGACGCATAAGCGAAACAATTGAACATCCTGCGACCACTCCATAATCACTGACACCACAATTATCTTAGAGGTTATGTCTCTACGTCCCATTGTTCAGATTTGATTTCAGTTTTAATATGTCTGAAAATAAACATCGCATGTATCAAGATGTCTTAAGACTTGATGCTTCTGTGTTACCGGCGGTTATTCCAAATGATGTCATATGACAAGATATTATATTAAGTATCCTTTGATAAACATAAATATAATTAGTTTAATAATACTACTTAATTGTAAGGTACAATTCAAAGATCCCCATTAATTAAGGGATTACATTTTTTGTTATACAATCCCAACCACTCACGAGTTATTCCCCTCAGCCTCTAAACAAAGATGCAGGTCACCTTATGTGTTTGAATGTCAACACCAAAATGACATACAAAGTTTGACAAACAACATAATTTATTATAATGTCGTCAACATATTTTAATACGTCGACATCTTAATCTTTTCTGCAAGCTTAAGCCAAAACAATTTTTTGTTTGCTTTTCCGAGTACCTGATACTTAGTTTAAGACCCTTTATGAACACGTAGGGACTTTATGAAGCAAAAAATTATGCTATTAATACTTATTATACTAATTTAACTATTTATTCTTTAAATGAGCATAGGTATTTAGTTGGATGTATGTTTTATCTTATAGTTAATTACATTATTTCATTTTCGTACTACATTCAATGAATATCACAAAAAATATTTAATTACATATATGTACAAATACCTATACCACTATATACTTATATATAAAAGCGCACTGAGACGTCAAAGTACTCCTCCACATCGCTGTAATCTGGAAATACAGGAAATCTTAAATATAAAAAGAGAGGTATGCTTATTTCGATGTACCTATGTTTAAGTGTTCCAAGAAAATGAGAGTTTTTTTCTCTGTGGGTAAATTTTAAATCAATCCGTCCTCAAAAGTGAAGAAAAGATGATTGTAAAGCAAATAGTTGGAAGATGACTTCAAAAGGTTATTCTCAGAACTGCCTATATGGAAACACATAACGTAAAAATAATATCATAATCATGCTATGGTGCTATGTACCTCAACTCAGTATTGGTCATACGTAGTTCGGAATGCCGCGAGCAACTTCGAGTTTATGCAATGAGGTATTTACGAAGAAAGTGTTGTCAACTCGTATAGTCAGAGTCAACGCCATACTGCTACGACATTACATGACGCCTTCATTTGCAATTATTTTCATACTGATTTAAAAATGAAAGAAGAAAGGAAAATACTTTCATAAATGTACCTTTTACAACTTATCCCAATAGATATTTTATTTTCCTTTTTCTCCCACAACTGATTCAAAGCTTAGGTTTTTTGTTAACTATACAGGGTGAAATTGTAAACACTCGACAAACCGAAATGGGAGATTGTACTCATCACTATGAACAACTTTTACTACAAACATAAATCGCGAAAAAAAATATGCTGTTCCCTACATTTTGACGAGTTATGCGAACATAAATGTAGGAAACAGCTGTTTTTTTTGCGATTTCAGATTTGGTCCCATAGTAAAAGTTGTTCATAGTGATGAGTACAATCTCCCATTTCGGTTTGTCGGGTATTTACAAGTTCAGCCTGTATACATATATATTATTAATAACTTCCTAGTAAAGAATGATACAAATACCTAAAAAAACCTGAAAAAAAAACTTTACTAATAGGAGTACAGTACGCGTAAATAACTTTGCCTTTCTGAAGTGAGAAACAGAACGCTGAATTCCTGTTTCAGAGCGGTAAAGTTATTTTACGCTTACCAAATAACTTTTGCCCCTCTGAAGTGAGGAACAGAACGGTCAAAGCCTGGTTTCAGAAAGGCAAACTTATTTTATGCGTACTGTATACATCTAAAGATAATACCAACAAAAGTATGTTCGCACAATCTGAAGCTGAAGCACATTCATATAAATAATATCTCACCAAGTAGAAAGAAATCTCACGTAGAAAGTATAGAACATAAAAGTACGTTATATAATTTATGACACTTGCCATAACGTTCAGGTTACATCGATTAACCTGTAAAGAACGCGTGCATAATCAAAAACGCACATACCTGCGCGTGAGCAATCGATCTCGTGTTTGATAGACCGATTTGTTCCAATCTCTTCGTAATTGATTTACTTCATGTACACAGTTCTTAATAATTGGTTGTTTTCTTAGGAAATAATGCATATATCGTAGGTATGTACTGGCTCACGATTTTTCTATCCTCTGAGTATCACTATAAACATGTATTAAATACATTAAAATACATATATTACGTGTAAGTTGTTTGTTTAATGGATGATAATTTGTCATAGTGAAATTCTCGTGGATACCCTCCACCCTAGGGAAAGCGAAGCGTTATGCCGGACTCTTATTGCTAAAGACCACAGGCTTCCTCCTTCTGACCTATGACCGGGGTCACGGGATTTGCATTCATCGCAACCCCGGCCGAATTATTTTCACATTGAGCTAAAAATGTGTTTATTTTTTGAGTATCCAAATCGGTTTATAATTTGCAATAGTGCATAAGTAATAATACGCCACAGACGGCTGGCTCAATGCCATCAATCACTTAAGTTATGCATTTCCTCCGATTGACTTTTGAAACTAGATCAAGATAATAAGCAGCTGAGTTATGATCAGATTTAGTTCTTTCACATTTAAACTAACAGGTTTTATATTATTTGTGATTTATTCAAATGTAATCCGATTTTTATACTGGTCATAGGGACAAGCGCCTTTCATAGTGTGTCCTCGTTTAATTCTGACCTAACAAACCATTGTCAATCAATATAATTTTTTTTTTTAGATCTCTTGCACTCCTTGCCATTGTATACGTAATTATATTACTTAATCCTAAGTTCATATTTTTGTATAACAAAATCGGTTTCATGACAATACCCCTCAGCAATGTCGTTTATCCAACAAGTTTATCTAAATGCGTAATTTTGAAACTCGATTACAAAGCTACGCCCACACTGCGCCGAAGCCGATCACAAAACCAGTGAGATTATTAAGCGCATACTTAATAAATTATACTATTATAAATACAACGTTGCCAGTTAACACGGAGACCTGTTTAGTCAAAGGTTAGCTGGTATAACGACTAGTGTCATATGAACTACACGGCGTGTGACTAATGTGACGGCTGATCCAAAGATCAGGTGATATTTATTATGTCACCACCATAATATTTAAATCCAGTATTGACTGATGCGTTTATTTACGAGGTATTCATTTATCTTTATAGCCAAAACATTGTAAAACAGTTGTCGCTAGTTTTATAAACGACTTAATTAAAAGTCTCTTAAACTTTGCGTTGGACGCAAATTAAAAGGCATTACCGACGTTTTGAAGGTAGCATCAGACTCCAGTTCAACAACTTCATCATCATCGTCTTCATCATTCGGCCGAAAAACGTCCACTGCTGGACATAGGCCTCCCCCAAGCATCGCCACATCTTCACCAGGCCATCGGTCCACCTTGTTGGGAGGCCTACACACGCTGCACCTTCCGGTAGTCGGTTGCCACTCCAGAACCTTTCGGCCCCATTGGCCATCCGTTCTGCGCGCAATATGCCCCGCACATTCCCACTTAAATTGGGCAATTCTCCGTGCTGTGTCGGTTACACCGGTTCTCCTACGGATCTTATCATTTCCAAATAAATAAATACAGCAATGTCTCAAGACGAAAGTCTTTGACCAGTGCGTATTGCACAGTAATTACTTACTCAATAATCGCTCACAATATGCCGCATAAGAAGGCTCAGGATCACCCAAAACTTAATGGAGAGGGCTATGCACGGAGTTTCCCTATGTGATGATATCAACAATTTATGGGAATCGAAACCGAATCCGACGTCTAACATTACCTGCTACTAGTTCTGCAACATTGCTGCCACACATTTGAAACAGCTTTAATGTATCCGGAAGAAATTCTTGGCAACATTTATTATTCAATGTCTACAAGACAATGTTCCTTGTGTATTCAATCTCAATACTCTCAAGGCTTTATTGACTGCAAGAAAAGTAAATTCTGTCACAATTCCATCAATGATTTATAGAGATGTGACAGTCACATGAGTTGAAGGAACGCCAAACCACGTTTTCGTCACATTGATTGCCACGTGTGAAAAATGATGCTCTGATGGATTTTTCGATTACTATTTCCTAATCATATTTGGTATAATGACAGCATGATTGCGATTGGGACGAAAAAACACAAATATTTAACTCGTCTTGGTGATTATTGCGTAGGTAATCACCATAAGTACTTAACTAAACTGGGGTTCAAAACTTTAAGGTTCTGTTAGATATTAAAGACATTAAACCACACACACTACATACGTTGGTGTAGTGGTCGTAAGCGCGACTGCTGAACGTGAGGTCCTGGGTCCGATGCCCAGGTCGGGCAAAGTGTTATTGGGTTTACCGTGTGGAATTTCTCGTAGTAGCTCGGTGGCGGATTTATGCCCGGTTGATGTCAATACGCTGGCCCTTAATTACAGGGGGCTTAAATATAACGGCGAAATGAGAGACTTACACCTCTGGACAACCCTTCAGGGAATACAGGCGTGATGTTATTTTACATTTACCGTTTTATTTTCACATAATTTTGCAGACTCTTCATTCTATTAATATTTAGTGTGTAAAATTATCGAAAGTTTATGTGAGCAGTGAAATGATTTATTGAACAAACAAGTAATTTGCAAGTGTACCCCGTGGTTAGTTGGTAGTCTGCGAATCTGACGCCTGGTTGGAGAAACTCGCGCACTTGCGCAAGCGCCGCGGTTCGCACATTTGATTGTTATGCACTTTCTTTATGCAGACGCTAAGGAATTAAATTAAACGCTGCATGCAGTCAATGTCCGGTTCGCTGGTGTTGTCCACTCGTTGAGTTAGTTGAGGTTCAGCCGCATTTGGTTATATTGAAAGCCAAATTGAGAATGGGCTATGAAAATGACTTTACATCCGAAAACCATGAACTTCTCTTACCGTTTTCAAGAGTAGAATTAGGAAGCATTTCCTCTCTAAATGATTGTATAGTTTACATATATACATACAGGGTGTTAACGAATTCGTGTAATTCCTTCAAACCACGTGATCTACTGATGACCCAGGTTAACCCTAAATGGGAATTTTTGAAAACCAACTAAAAAAAAAAAACAAAAAAAACTTTGTTTTCTATTTCTGAGTCTTTTTAGAGTCTTGGGTTATCTGACTGCAAAGAGCGATATCGCGTTAGTCGAGCCTGCCAGCCGTGTCGCCGTGCTTTCATTATTTTATGCGTGGCATCGAAATGTTAACAACAACAAGCATCCGTCCTCACTAAGATTTCTTTATGCGAACTTACGCAGTATTCGCAAGGCTGGGAAGTTCGACGAAATAAAATGCATTCTAAAGGCCATACAAATGACTACTCATCTATTGATTTTCACTGAGACGTGGATTAACTCGGAGACTGATGCAAAATTATACCAACTACCTAACTATAATCATATCTATAACTACAGACAGAATTGTAAAGGCGGAGGTGTTTCCATTTATGTGCACGATAGTATTAAATATGATATAACGGAGGAACTGTGCGAGAACGGAAACCACTATTTATGGATTTATATAAACAAACTATCGTTAAATATTGCAGCGATTTATAAACCTGGGGATACTAACGTAAACAACTTCTTAGAAATATATTCATCCCAATTGGAGCGACGAAGAAGATCAATAGTTTTTGGAGACTTCAATTTAGATTTACTTAGTGCAAACACTAATGTATCAAAATACCAACATGAAATTCAAGAAGCCGGCTATAGAATAATAAATAAAATCAACAAATCATACAGCACACGTGACACGGCCACAACAAATACAATACTGGACCATGTATGTACTAATATAAACAACCATTCTCTCAGCGTCTCAATAATTGAATCAAGTCTTTCTGATCATAAGCAGATATATCTCCAAATAGGAAGTTTGTCTCCTCAACCTAACAAAAAGAAACATTATAAGGCACTGGATTATGAAAAATTGTACAACAACGTACTTGGAGCAAAATACAGCAATGATGACCACGACTACTACCACCTAGAGACATTTATCACAGAACAGATAGACAGGAACAAAATAGATAAGATTAAAATTTTAAACCCTCCCCAAAAAGACTGGATTAATCAGAACATTATAAATGCAATCAATTTACGAAACAGTTTATGGCAGCAAACCAAATCGGACCCAGAGAACGACGATATACGAAAAGAATTCCAAAAAGAACAACAGAAAGTAAAGATGTTAACAAATACGCATAAGAAGACCTACTACTATAATTTATTTCATAACTACAGCAATCAACCAAAAAAAATGTGGGACTTGATAAATAACTTAGGCTTAAATAAAATTAAAGACAGTGCTGCTCCTCCGAAATTAATGTCAAACTCTGGACTTCTAACAGAAGGTAACTCAACATGTGACGTGTTTAACTCTTTTTTCTCATCTATAGGCGCAGACTTAGCAAAAAAAATACCAGACACATATCACAAAAACACAGGCAACATACTTATGTATGATCATTGCTATACACATAACATAACGCTAAACGAACTAACACCGTGCACCACAGAGGAAATAATAAGAATCATTGACGACCTCGATAGTAACACTAGCACTGGACTGGATGGTGTTAGTACTAAGGCAATAAAATGTTTAAAAAATATAATCGTTGAGCAGCTAACTAATTGTATAAATGTCTGTTTACTACATGGTACTTTTCCGGATACCCTTAAGGTGGCTAGGGTCAGTCCTATTTACAAATCTGGAAATAGAACTGACCCAAGCAACTACAGACCAGTGTCAGTGTTACCTGTAATGTCCAAAATATTTGAACGCGTATTATATAGTCGCCTAAATAACTATTTGACCCATAAAAATTTCCTCATAGACGAACAATATGGCTTTCGCCCTAAATCAAGTACTCTCTCAGCCGCAACGGATCTAATTACCAAAATTAAAACCTATATAGATCAAGGGAGCTACGCCTTAGGCATTTTCATCGATTTAAAAAAAGCATTCGACACCGTGAGTCATCAAAAACTGTTACAGAAGCTAGATAACATAGGTGTTACAGGCTCAGCACATAAAATGTTCAAATCGTATTTAGAGAATAGGCGTCAAGTAGTTAAAATAGGAAATACTTACACTAGCTCGGTCCAAAATATATCATACGGCTGCCCTCAAGGTTCCATCATCAGTCCGTTACTTTTTTTAATTTATATTAACAATATTAATAGAATAGGATTAACGGGACACCTAACATTATATGCAGACGACACCTGCCTCTTTTACTTCGACAAATCAATTCATAATATTATAAAGGACGCTCAACATGACCTTGATCTACTAAACGAGTGGTTAAAATACAACCTTCTTACAATTAATACGTCAAAAACCTCATTCATGATTTTTACCTCTAAAAATAAACGTATACCGAACTTCTCACCTCTCAAAATAAATAGCGAAGTAATAAAACGATCAACCAACGAAAAATATCTTGGATTAAGGGTAGATGAAAAACTAACTTGGAAATTACACATCGACCATCTCAGAAATAAATTAACATCATTATTGGGAGCGTTACGGAAAGTAGCAAACTGTATTCCAAATAAAGTGCGCAATATCATTTATAACTCGTTAGTCAAATCACATTTAGAATATTTAATTGAGATATGGGGATCAGCAGCGGTAACTAATTTAAATTCACTTCAAAGAGTTCAAAATAAAATAATTAAAATCCTGTTCCATTATCATTACCTTACTCCAACAAAGACCTTATACGAAAAAACTAAACTATTTAATATTAGACAGCTATACATTTATTACACTTGCATTCTTGTTAAAAATATAACTACTAAATCAATTCAGACTAACATACAACTAAAGAAAAAAACAATGTCACATAATTTGAGAAACAAAAACAAACTTGAACTTATCACCGTACGCACTAATTACGGTAAAAAAACCATATTGTTTGAAGGAGCACAGCTGTTCAATAGATTGCCGGACGATATAAAAGATTGCGATAACGTGAACACATTTAGAAATAAGCTTAAGAAATATGTTTTATTATAACTTCCAATACTCTGGAGGTAATTGTACTGTATTATTTATTATACTTTAGTTACTCTGTATCTCATTATAAGTGGACTGTATGTGTTCTTATGAGAAATAAATTTCTTTAAACCGAACAAAACATTTTTTTTGCAAAAAAAAATTTCCTATTTTTTTACTGAATCCTTATTAGGTGGTTTAGATACGATCGGTAACAAAGCCGCATGAAAAAATAGTAATTTTATTTTTTTATTTTTAATCAAACTAAATCCCGTGCGGGGCCTGTCTACATCAGTAGTAGATCATGTGGTTTTAAGGAATTACACGAATTCGTTAACACCCTGTATATATTTATGTAATATATTTTCATGTTGTATATTTATTTAGGTATATTTTATTTTATACCATAAATCACTAATATAAATAAGACAGTTGTACACTGGAGTTTGCCCTCAACCATATTTATTATCAATCTCTCTCTATCACTCAAAGGTTTGCTGGTAGAAAACTCATTTTTGAGCTAAGCTCGCCTTTGTACATGACTTCACTAAATTGTAATGTTTTATTGTAATTTTCTTGTGTACAATAAAGAATAAGAACTCTTACTTTTACTATGGGACAAACTCGTGAAAAAAAACAGCTGCTCCATGCAAAATAATCAATGTTGCTTAACAAAATATATGGAACACCTGATTTATATTCACGAATTCTAGTTTTTGTTCCGTAGTAAAAGTAGTACAGAATGATGAGCAAAGTCCATGGTTTTCGGATGTAAGGTGACTAACCAGTCATGATCCATAGGAATATCTTCAGTAGCTCTCATTTCTAAACGGATGAAAGGCAACGCATTTTCAATGTAACTGACGAAGTTAACTAAAATGACATTTTCTATTCAATAAACGGTTGCAGTTCGTTCAATGACTCGCTTGACGCTAGGACATCTATGCCTAGAAGACCTATTGCGATTTCGAATATTTAAGTGCGTCGACACCTCTTAGAATCGTGACAGGGGGTTAAAGATCATCTCTGTGCATATCTAGATAGTCACAGGTCACTTCAGTATTGCATACAATGCATGCAAACGCCACAAAAACACATTTTCCGTGGTTAACAGTTTTGCTACAGGAAATGACAGATGATATACTAAATATCGATACCCTAGTTCACAATCACATTAATTACATTTTTGTTGTCAATGAAATTGTAACGTTATGATTTGTGCACTATCGTCCTAATTACACCACCTTTTTTCCCGTAATTAGTATGATTGTGAACTAAGGGATCGATATATTCTTTATTTTAGGCGAGTACTACAAAAATTTAATTTATGCACATAATTTCATTTTCTTATTCAATATAATATCCTAATTTATGACTGTAAAATTAACTTTATGAACATCTATAGAATAATGAAGAATCATATTTCACAAGAATGACATGTCAGATTGTCGTAACTCGTAACACATGAAAGTTTCGTAAATGAAAGCTGAATGACCCTTCTATGAATCATATATGTTAATTTTATTTCACAATATTACGCCCTTTAACAGCGTGAACTCGTCAATTGTTTGTCAAATTGTTATCAAATACCTGTTCTTCGTTATTTAACTTAACAAACTTTGTATAATGAGCAAGATTTTAGACTTATTTCGAAAACAATAGTTGGTATCGGTTACGAACAGACAACCCCAAAACATGAGCGTCTTTACTAAGCGAAAATGCCTGGCAATATCCTATCCGTGTAGGACGGACGCGTTCAACATTTCATACGGGCTACGATGATGATGATAAAACTATGAATTAAAAGCATTCATTGTTAATGACACCACCAAATGATACCCCGAGGGGTGTGGTTGCCAAAAAGAATTTGTTAATGACACCACCGTAATGTTGGGATGCCACAATTAGTCATAATTATAATATTAGAATTAGTTTACACATACTCGTTGTTGCCATGAAGGGCAACAACACTATTTATTAGTGGTGTCTTTAACAAATTCTTTTTGGCAACCACACCCCTGGGGGTATCATTTGGTGGTGTCATGAACAATGAACGATTAAAAGGATTGTCCGTGGGAGACAGATTAAAAACACATTTTCCCTCGTCTCCATCATAATTGTGCCCGAAAATTGGTAACAAGCTCGCCACCTATTCATCATCATCATTCAGCCGAATGACGTCACCTGCTGGACATAGGCCTCATCCAAACAATGTTGGGGGGGGGGGGTTTGCCATAAAAGCCACGCTTGGCAGGCGGGTTGGCGATCGCAGTATGGTTGTTAAAGTATTCAGAGAACGCTTAGCTGCCCATCCTCTAGTGAATCCCGTAGTCGCCTTTTACGACACCCACGGAAAGAGATGGGGTAGTGCTATTCTTTACGTCCGGCACCAAACGGACGCACCACCTATTATTTTATTATATGGGACTTAATATTAGAGGCTTTACGTGGGTGTATAGCCCCCTGTTGTTTGAGAACACCTCTGATTACCCTCGAGGATTACAGGCGTGATGCCTGTAATCAACCGAGTTCAAATCAATCGAGTATATGTAACGTGTTTTTTGTATTATTTAATGTAATAGGATAAGAGCGGTTACGCACTGCATCCGATCCGGATCCGTGAATATACGGATATAAAAAACTCGGACCGAATTCGGATATTACTTTTCGCACTGCATCCAATCCGAATTCGTGAAAATATGGATATAGATTTTAAAAAAACTCGCACTGAATTCGAATATTGCTCTTCGCACTAATCCAATCTCTGATACAAATCCAAGCAATTCAGAGGCCATCTTTGGCATATGTATGTCCGATTTGAATCCGAGGTAATGCGACAGCGTTCATACAAACAGTACTATGGCTACTTCGGTCCGTCAATATTTCTTCCGAATTGGAGACTCACGGATGACGGAGAGAAATCGGATGACGGGAGTCCGATCTAGTGCGTAGTGTAGTGCGTAAACTACCATACAAATAGTTCTATGACTACTTCGGAACGTATTTTCACGGATTCGGATCGGATGCAGTGTGTAACCGCTCTAACATGGAAAACTTATTTTAACCATTCTTGATATCAAAATCCAATCGATTTAAATCCGAAATAAAATATGTAAACGCTCTTTTAAAGTCCTCAACTTATCCGAGCCGTTTGAAACGATTTTCCTCTGAAAACTCCAAGGTTTCATCGCTCATAATCAATCACTTCTGGTATCTTTAAATTCCATATAGATAATTTACTATCGTGATTGTAGTCACGCATGGCATATGAATCAGAAAAATATGAACAGTGATGATATTAACGGCTGCCAGTCAGATGCACCACTTGTAGGCGGATGATATCATACTGCGTGACTGGACGCTAATGGCCGAAGCCACAGGCATTCTTTGAAGTAATAATCGATAAATATTATAATATTATTATGTTCGATAGCCGTTGCATAATTCCAGGAACCATATCGTTTTACTGTCTTATTCGTTTCTTGGAGAAGCATAATTTATTCAGAATTCGTGAGATATAATTGTTCTTTTTTGACATTTATATTTATTATTATTCTTCACAGTTATTTATTAAGACATTTTGTTAAAGGAACAACATTTCACCGTTTTAATTACGAAATTTGTTAAATGACTATAAAATCAACAAGAAAATATTTACATATTTTTAATCAACAAATGAACGGCAACGAACGGAACTTTTACTGTTACATGTGAACTTTAAAACCCGTAAAATACGCATTTTTTTTTATAAATAATTGTATACACACCTGGGCATAGACTGGGACCTGGACAGGTCAATATTTCATTCAACGTTTTTGGTAAGATGGAAGCCGGTTTCAATTTTGTCATGAACCCAAGGAATAAGTAAATTACTATACGCATTAGATGATCATTAGACAAAATGTTTCAGGTGTACGGAAGCATTACATTTTTCCTGTACATTATGGTGTGTGAGGTCACGGTGGTCGCTCGGAGGCCTCGCCGCCCGGCGCCCGCGCACTCAAGGCAAACGATCTAGGATGTCATTATCCGCTCACAATGTCCAGTATGTTACACTTTGACAAAGATAAATGTTACTTCCATCTACGTGTCGTATGCTCATTACAATTTAGTAACTTTTGTGGGACTTACGTCTCACATGCATGGTATTGCAACTTGCAGCTTGCAGCATCTCTCAATGACGGCTCAACTCAACATGTGTCAATAATTCTCATATACCTCCTTATGACCTTTATGTTTTCTATTAAACCTGCATTGTGTATTATTTATAAATGTCAACCGGACACAGAATAATAAATACTAACCTAGAGTTAATTACACCTGTGCAGTGTGACAATTATACATAGAAATATGTTAGCCATGTTCATTACATGCAATTGATATTGTCCAGTATATTTTTGTCCCTTATCGACTTATCTATTTGTAACTAGAGAACACATAAAGTAAAACTACTAATACTACTTTGTGTCTTCAGGCATATAGCATCATTTAAAATGCCAGCTAATCTTGCTTCACTTTTAATAATCTATTATTGTACTTGAGTACACAGCTTAGCTCGTAAGGCCCGGTTTCCACCAAAGCGGAGAGGAGAGGAGACGAGAGGAGATGTGTTTTGAATAACCAATCAGATTTCGTTATTTCCACATCTCCTCTCCGCTTAGCTTCGGTGGAAATGGATCAAGCGGAGAGGAGAGGAGATGTCTCATTATTCTATAGAATTTTTTGCCGCGAGCGAGCAAGCGGCGCGGTAAAGCGTAGATGTGTGTAGTCGGGAGGCCGGGCGGAGCCCGCGCTCGCGCGCCCAGCACCCCGTTGCCTTCTCCCGGCGCCTCGCATACCCGAACTGACTGATTTCGAGCTCTCGCAGCTTACATCTCCGCTCCGCACAGCTAAAATCTCCTCTCCACTACGCATCTCCTCTCCGCTTTGGTGGAAATAACCTGCCAGCTTCGCAGCACATCTTCTATCGTCTCCTCTCCTCTCCGCTTTGGTCGATACCGGGCCTTAATGTGCTTGCTTGATCGGGGAAGTACTTTCACAAAACCGTGTAGTAATGTATATTGTGCTCCTGCCTTTTGAAATACTGGAAGCCCGACCCTACGGGCTGCTAATGATGATGAAAGGAAAAAAAACAGATACCAAAGTTCCTCATTGTTCAGTATGGAGTCCAAGATATCTTTGGATTATTAAAGGGTATTATTACCTACATTCCTTACTATCGAAGCTATCGATATGGAATGTTAGAATTCCAAGGTAATCATCAATGCAATCCTTCGATAATTAATACAAAAGTATGTGTGTACATGTACAGTCGCTATAAAAATTCCAATGATACTTTTACCTTCGGTCGTCAAGTTCCGAATACTTGGTAAAAATTTGCATATACCACGAATAATAAATAGCAACTCTTATGTATGTAGATACTTAGATAGGCTTAACATTTACTTCATCTAAGAATATACGCCGCGTTTCGCACGAGTTGTGAAATGTATTTTATAACGTGAGATATGTCATATATTTGATGTCATTCATTGACAAATACCAAGAATCTATTTTGTGTTGAGAAATAGTAATCAATCTTCAAATAGATGCGCTCACTGTGATTAATACAGGAACTATACTTATTTTGATTTTTTGCAGTTAGGTTTTCCGCGGCTAAATTATCGGTATACTTTAAAATACTAGATTAAATTTTGGTAAAACATGTATATGTTACGGCTAAAAGCCGAATGGCGGTTACACCTAGGTTTAACCGGATACAACTAGGTGCAACCAGTAGCAGTTGGTTAGAACTAGGTGGAGCTTAAGTCGACGGAGCCCCGCTGCGCGGGGCTAATATTTCTGTCTGCAGAGTTTAAAGTAACCTAACACGAAGGGAATGACGGGGGCTTCGTTCGCTCGCTTCGCTCGCTCACTCTAGCCCCCGTCATCCCCTTCGAACCTAACCTATCCGTGTCGGGGTTCTTCTTAATCACCGGTGTGCGGCTGCACCTAGTTCTATCCGCTATGATGAAGGCTTAACCTAGTTCTAACCGAGGATAAATAGGATACATCTAAGTTTAACCGCATGTGGCCGGCTGTACCTAGTTGTACCCGGCTAAAACTAGGTGTAGCCGCACTTCGGCTATTAGCCGTAACATATATAAATATCACAGAAACCAGTAAGCGCTTATGAAATTGAAGTGCACGGTTCCATTAATCCTTTTCTATAGAGAAGATCCGGCAAGAAACTCCATTTTACTCTTTTAAGAACAATAGCTTTAACAATTTGAAGAAATACAGTTATGATTTAGCGTAGTTGTGAGAAAACAATACAGTGCAGAAGGCAGGAATTCACAAAAAACAAATTATTTAAATATAAACATTTTTTTTACCTTTGCGTCAAATTAATTTAACCAGCCAAGTTCCAACCATACCTTCGCTACGTTTGAAAGATAAAATATATCGTCATTCATGAGTCCACATTAAGCCTCATTAATATTATAAATGATAGCGGTTTATCATAATCTTCTGTCCATTCAAATAAACCTGTGAAAGAACGTCAATTTACAACGTGCCAAACTACCTGTACAGTTAGTTATATTTGAAACTAGTATATTTTATTATTTGCTTAAAGCTACCTTAAAGTTACCTTATGTTTGGAAAGTCATAAATTATCAATAAAAGGCAATATCCCAACAATGTTGACGAGGTGCTACTATTCTCGTCAGTATATTTTAATACTGACTGTCTCGTTGCTCTGGTGATCGCAAGTGCAACTGCTGAGTGTGATGTCCTGGGTTCGATCCCTAGGTCGGGCAGTGTTATTGGATTTTTCCTAATATGGAATTTCTCAGCAGCGGCCCTGGGTCTGGATTTGTGCCTGGTTGATGGCAATAGGCTCGTCCGGGTTATTGCATGGAACTTAAGCATAATGGCGAAATGAGGGTGTACTATAGACCTCTGCCCAACCCTTCGGGGAATACAGGCGTGATGTTATTTTTATGTGTTATATTTTAATATACACGTATCTTATTTTTAGCTAGAGGCTAAGTTTGTTGAGCGTAAGGAGGATATTTCACAAGCGCAACCTCGGTGCAGCGTGAGTCAGCTTAACGACATGCACTTTTAACACTCACTCGATTGTTCACAAGCCTTCCGTCATGCAGAAACACTGTAATGATTTTCATTCAGTTTTCTGTAGAAAGAACGTTATCATTGTTATAATTTTAGAGATTGCATTTTTAATCCTGAACAAGAGTTGAGTAGAGCTACGGCGCTAACAAATATAAAATTTTCACTTGAAAAAAAACATTTAAAAATCTTAAATTAGTTTGCAGACGCACTGAGCGTATCTTACGCAGCTCATGTTTCATTATGCGTATGCATCACGCTACTACAAATTTACGGCGAGCGTAATAGAAGTTTCACGCGTATTTGCGTAGGGTCGATGTTAAGTTAACTATATTCGGCGTATTTTCAGCGGCTACAACCACCATTAAGCGTATTTTGCGTCGTATATCTTGCGCAGTACGCGGGGTAAGATACGCTAAGCGTGTTTTGACCTTTAAAGTACATGGATATAAGAACATGGATAGTGACTATAACTTTCTATAGTTACTGCCAGAAATATAAAAGTTGTGAGATAAGATTATAAGTTTCTTTGTGTTTTCGTAAAAGTTACTATCAATAAATGCTCCTTATATTACTAAACTTATCAATATAATTTCCATGTTGACTTAAAGACATGAGATACAGCGGTAAATTCAACTTTAGTCAGACCTATGTTACTATGCAGATATGTAATCAAACTCTACTGGAACACGTAAAGTACTGCGAGATCCTTCAAGCTAATTGGTCCATTACTTGCAACTTATGCGACACGAACATAATAGATAACAAAAGCCGACTGAATACCTTGGTGATTGTCTAAGCATCTTATAATTGTGAATTCATATAATTGTAATGTTATTTACTCATAGCGATGTTAAGGCCACGATTGTGACTTGTGAGCCATCGAACATTCAATGAAAATATCATTTGAATCGGTTAATGTTTAGTTTGGCCTCCGATGTTTTAAGTGCAGTCGATGAAGAGACTTTTATAGGTTTATCCGTCTAAAGCCTACTGTTCACTGACACGTATCATCTTAAAGCCGTCACATTTGAATACGCTGAGAATATAGTTTGATACAAAACGCTATAAAGTGAGCTCTTCAATTTATTTTCATTCAAAAGTTACGCTCTAGTGAATGACCCGCATAAATATCAGTTCAATCTATTAATAGAATACCAATATATTTTGCTGTCATCGTCGATCATTCTATTTTAGTCTCAGTTTCCTATTATTTAAATATCGAACGACAGGTTGATACTTTAACATTCTTTGTAGCGTATTGACACAGTATATATTTATGCTAAAGCAGTAATTCAACTACCTGCAATCGTCCAAATTGACACACTCACACAGACACGTACTGCAACAAGACTTCTAAAGTATTATCGGAATATAGTCCCTTACAAAGAGTGCATTATACTTAGTATACAGTAGCGATGGGCGACTGTTGCAAAAAAAAAACAATCGATGAACAACTAAATGTATATTGAGACAGTAGAGGACAATTAAAATAATGTATGTATTAGCGCCAAACGCATAATAACTGCAGTTGTAGTAAGTAAAGGCGCATGGACCACCTTTTAGTAATTTCTTATTTAGTAGTACGAGTATAGTAATACGTGCGCTGCGCCACAATTCAATACAAATTAGTAGTTAAAGTTGATACGGTAACCGTATCAGTGATAGTCGCCTGCTGCGCGCCTTTAGTCGATAACAATAGACTAACATCAATTCTTATCGACTTTTATCGACTAGACTGAACAATCGACTAAGTCGATTAGTTTTAGTAATAATCGCTATCGCTAGTATACAGTGCGTGTCTGTGTGAGTGTGTCAATTCAGGCGATTATAGTAAGTTGAGGTACTGCTTTAGCTATTGTCTACTGTGGCATTGACGCGACGCAATGACATACACATGTAAGCTAAACCGGCCCATTGAAGACTGGATTTGAAGACCTAATAAAACAGAACGGTTAACGGTACAAAAGCAATAACTTTCGTAACTTAAACGGTTTAAAGAAAAAATATGCAAAACAACTGCTCTAGTATATGTTGTTTTGACTACTATCAATGTTAATACATATTATACAACTAGCTTCCCAGGTTGGTAATATTATTATTTAATTATGGATATTTTGAGCGCCCACGTCTCTTCACGACTATGAGCGCCAAAATTTTAGGTACGGCTAGTGTGAGCAGACTGCGGACAAACGTTTTTTTTTCTTTTGGCCTGCTGTTGATGGTCCTAGGGGACCGTTTCTACGTAACCGGGCAGTCATTGACGAGACCTGTAGGGTCTCCAGCCAATGGGGGGGAGTAAAATACTTAACCTAAGCTAACTACTTGTACTACACTAATATCATGACTACCTGCAACAACAGCACTAAGGGCGACCCCTAATGGGACTCGGACCTCGGCTTAGGGCATTGCTGGCGGGGGCTTAGGGGGGGAGACAGCTTGATGAGGGCTGAATTATCGGTGTGACTGCGGAGTCTGAAGAGATGACCAGCTCTACGACGGGAGAGCTCGGTAGATCGTGACCGGCGGCGGTGGGACGTCCCGACGGCGGACAAACGTTCTGCGTTCGGTGTTTTTATTGGCTCGCGATGATACGCTACTCAATACAAAAGCAGAACGCATATACGCAGGCTGTATTGCCTTGTATAAATTAACCCGATATTTTAACAGTACACCAATAATCCTAGCCGATGCATTTATTATGTGAAGAAAATAATAAAACCATAACATCATTAACACTAGACTCAAGTAGGCTACCATTTCAAGACTAGGCGTTAACAATTCACACCAAAACAGGGACGACAAATTAAATTAGACATGGTGAATGTGACACAGTACAAAACAGTATTAGTACGTTGCATTATATAAACAAATTTCATGTTCAAAGTACAGCCGGCAGAAGAGTTAAATGTACAGACTCAGGCAGACTACTAACGTCTATGCACTACGACAACTTTTATTTGTTGTTTGCGTAATAACTTTTTAGGCACAAGAGAAACGATGATAAAAACTTGACCTCTCAACTTACGCACAATTTACCTCTATTAAAATGTGTGTAATGTTGTCTGCACACTTATCACTTTTACCTATTGTACCCGCTTAATATTCGAGTATTATGCAAAACTAAGAGCGACTAACAAAGAGTTTCGCGATTCAGTCAACGTGTTTGTTAATATAAATTTCAAAAGAATATCTCTCATATTACCATCACAATACCACGTCTAATTTTATTATAAGATATGGCGAATGACACATGTATCACTGTTACAACACACTTATCCTTCATTGTATTAAAAGTAATTTAATATTTGGTAAGACAAGTATTTTGTTTTGGTCCGGTTTCTATGTTGATTGTAGTTGGTTAAAATTAAGAATTTTGTATCTGTGCGTTTCCATAGCAACGCGTTGTTGACCCTCTTTTTATCTTTGGAAAATCCTCATGGATACCCTCTGGCCTAGGGAAGGCGAAGGCTTATTGAAGACTGTTACCGGCTAAAAACCCACGGTATTCCTCCTTCTGACCTATGGCCTGAGTCACATTCACTATAGCATGCACCGCAACCCCGGCAGAAGCGTTGTTAGACCCTGCCTTTTGTTTGTAGTACCCACAGGTAAAATTTGCATCTTTCTAGAATTTGATTAGTATGGTTTATATGTAATCGTTCGTTCGTTTTTGGATATAGAAACTGGGTTTAAAAACCAAATTATTGTAACATATCTTTTGTTTTTTACCTCTAAACACACATACTTTGTATTTCTATTTATAAATACAAACTTAGAGGAAATATCTAACTAACCTTGTGCCACTAGGAAGTGATTTCTGATTCCTATTTACTTCTTTACATGTTGCTATTGAATATGCCAAATAGAAAGGTCAACCAGTCTCATATTTAATTTCCGATATAACTTGGACCGCTGTCTTACTACCTGCTCATTATCTCGACATCAAAATCAATATAATGATGGATTATCTAATGGTAATAACGTATTGACGGAACGTAGCAACAGGAAAATATAGTACAGTTTAACAGCTGTATTATTTGGACTGCAGGTTTGTTTATCGTTTTAATAATAACCTACTAACTTTGTAAGCGTAATCACGAGAAGATGACAAGAATCATACGTTAGTATTTGTGACTATTTAGGACTCGTTATAATTTTTTGCCGTCACAATATGGAAGCGTGATCTAGCCAAAGATAAACATCCCTTGTGCTCTCGTAGATGTAGCTGTCTACGGCTACGGACTACGGCCTATGGGATGCTACGAAAACGGGGTGGAATTCATTACATACCGTAAAATGGGGCTATTTGGGAACGATGGGGCTAATTGGCACGAACATGGCATAGCAGATTTTTCGTCATATTTTATAAACTATCTACAGTTTCTATTAGTGAAATATGCAATAACAATGAAATCGTAAATACATACGAGTAGCACCTGTGGCAATAATTGTTTAAGAAGCACATTCGTTTACTAAATTCCAATTAGCCCCGTGGTTTTCAAATAGCCCCATTTTACCGGTACCTATTTTCAGTGTCTTCAGAAGTTCGGGTTGAGTTCCTTTGCTCAGTCACGATCTTAAACATTTAAACCCACACTGGTAAAATGCATTTTATAAACCACATAAGTGTAAGTGGAGATAAACATCCCAGGGTTGTTAGATGAATTCGAAATATGAATAGTAAACAGATAGGTATATTGAGAATGAGAAAAACACAAAAGTAAATATAACTTGAAAAAGAATAGACAATATGCGTTAATTGCGAAAAGACAGGCGTGTGCGTGTTACGGCCGTAGGCGGACTGATCCATTTTTATATGTATTACATCATCTACGGGTCCACCATTCGCGGGCTGAAATTGAAGTGACCGTTGGCGAGGGATAGGGGCGAGAAATGCAAGCCCACGCGTTCTGAAGGATGCGTTAGATCGCAACTTAAGGTCGCGTTACATAAGTATTTTAGATAATTCTTTACAATGTATTTAGAAGTGTTCAAATAGATGATCTTCTTTGTACCCAGTTAGAATACAGGTTATTCTGCTTAATTCATACAGTAACAGTGCTTCACATTCGATTGTAGTAATTGAGTTTAATAATACTATACATTGGTGCCGATCCTGTTGCTCACCAACTACACTTCACTAAAATTATTGTTATCTTTTATTAACAGGCAAAACAAAAAAGAAATGGAGCATAGTGCTTTTAGAACTGTCAAACTAGTTTATATGTTGAACATCACCGTGTTGTTAGGTATATGCTAAGGTGTCGTCTAAATCTTTTTGCATATTTTTGTTTAATCTAATTTCGATTTTAATACCAATTTAAACAGTAGGCTAATTCAGGTATTTTTTGTAGCACGAAACGTGCAAGAAGCATGCAAGTTTAAATTATAATAGCAATGATATTATATACAAAAAGAAGAAGTTATGTTACGTTCATAGAACATGGCGTTTAAAATTCGACCCTGCATTATTTTCACTAATATCTCTAATGAGTAAGAGGAAGATACTAAATAAATACGAGAGTGAAAGAGGTAGCTATTTCCAATTAAAACAATTGGTGTAATCTTAATAATAATTTTTGGCGCGTCAATGACATTTCTACTTCTTTTCAACCGACTTCAAAAAGGAGGAGGTTCTCAATTCGTCTGAATGTTTTTTTTTTTTTTTTGTATGTTTGTTACGCGATATCTCCCCCAATTATGAATGGATTTTGATGATTCTTTTTTTTTGGTAGCCCATACTTCAGAGGTGGTCCCATATAAATTTTATTGAAATTGGTGCAGCACTTTTGGAAAAATCAATAAAAACAACAGAAAAAGTACACAAATCGTATGTGGACGACGTTCTAGTTGTAGTGCTGGTCCGAGAATTTGTACACTATTGTAATTGTAATTTGTGGCACTAAAAAGTATAAAATAAAAAAAACTTTAAAAAAAGTTAAAACCGACTTCAAAAAAAAACTAAACGGAGTAAAATAATTATCATTTAATAAAGCTATCAGTTTCAGAAGTCGGTGCTAATCCACGCTGAACCAAATTGAAGGCACCGACTTCTGAAACTGATAGTTTTATTAAATGATAATTAATTTACTCCGTTTAATTTTTTTTTGAAGTCGGTTTTAACTTTTTTTTAAGTTTTTTGTTTAAAATATCATTGAATAGTAATCTTTTCGTTTAGAAAAACTGTCAAATTGTTTGACAGCAAAAACGAAACCAAACATTTTGACAGATCGTAAACGAAAACTGTACGATTAAATACGCACGTTTCCAGCTTCAAAAAATACCTGAATTAGCCTACAGCTCTAATATTCGTCCATCTCTGTCTTGTTTTATCTAGAAGTAAAGAATAGCAATACTTTTATTTCAGTTTAGTCAATGCTCAACAGAATCGGAGCCATTGACCAGTTGTGTTATTAAACAAATATGTCTGTTGCCATTCTTCTGATTTTTGTTTTAATAATACTCATCTTACGTTGTTATCGGTTTCATGGCTAATAGCTAAGCTATTCTAAACAAATGTCAACACAGAACGAGTTGAGTGCATCTGATTTGTCTAAGTGATCCCGAATACATACGTATTACCTATTACACCTATATAAATAAAAAGAAAAGTCCTGACTGACTGATTGACTGACTCATCAACGCCCAGCCCAAACCCTTGGATCTAGAAAGCTAATTTTTTTTTTCTTTCTTTCTTTCTATTGTAACATAGACTAAGAAGTTACAGACCTCGTGACTGCTACTAGCCAGCCATCAATCGCCATTGATGCACCCTTTGCGTGGAAAGTCTATAAAGGCATTTTAATGAAACCCGATGAAGACTGCCTGAAGATGGGTTAAGTTCTTTTGATAAGTTGTACTTTAATCCTGTATTTATAATTTGATTATATTATGTTGCTTGTAGAAAATTAATCCTCATTAAACCTTCGCATTTATGGCTTCAATCGAACTGTAAATATCGAATAAATAAGAACATAAATCTTAAATTAGATAAATTATTATAATGTAATGTATCTTATTATGATTTACATTCCTAATGCATAACATCACCTATCAAACTTAGTATTATAAAATAATAATAACTAAGTGTACGGAACCATCTTATTGTGATTTATGAAATTGGAGTTTCTTTGCACATTCACGACAGTAAGCGTTGCTTAGATGTAAAATGGCATAGCAGATCGGACAAAGTATCTAAGTCACTTTGTGCTTAGCTTTCTTCATCCCACAGAGAGTGGGAGAAATCCATCTTGATCTGCTGTCACGAAATGGTCGATTGCCAAAATAGTACAACGTGAAGATTTCCTTGCGATACGTGAACGTAACGAGACGAGGCAAACGAGCACGAGTCGTGAGCGACAAAGGCGGCGGCAGATAAGCCTCGCTACGTGCTACGTGCGCGTGCGCCGGCCGCGGCCGCCGGACGGAACCTTGAATACAGCCGAGCTCCTTGCCGCGATATAATAATAAACTGCTCAGTCCGGCCCGAGCCTTTAACGATACAACACGACCGATATTTGTGTGACAACTCGTCCATATGACCGAACATTACGACGCGATCTTACGACCCCTTAGTGATAATAAGTTTACATCCCCAGTGCAACCCCTGTCCGTATAGTGACACAACTAGTATACGCAAAGTGTATATTGTGATGTTTTGTGCCAATGCTCCTTGTGCCATATTAGGAGGTGTTAATTGTGTTCACAAGTGCAGTTGTAATAGGTAAGTGGGTATCTGTAATTATAAAGCAAGATTTGCTATCATTTTAATTATGATTTTGCATCTGTGCTTAGATCTAAGTTTAGTTTAAAAGATGCGACCACTATGTATAATACGATCATCGTACAACCGCGGAATAGTTTATAGTTTGTAAGTACTACCTGAATTTAACCCTATCCACACCAAACACTACTGTTCTTCTTCTTCAACCCGACGCCATCAAATGCTGGATGAAGGTCTTTTCATAAGCACGCAATTTTAAACGATCTTGAGCTTTTTGCATCCAATCCTTTACCGTGGTCAGATTGTCGGACCATCTTACAGATTATCTGCCAACATTTCTGCGCCAAATTCATGGTCTCAACTCTAAAACTTTGGGGTCCCCCCCTCATATCCGTTCTGCGACAAACGTGCCCCGCCAACTTCTACTTCCTGCTCGCTATCACCCTGGCTATGTTATCCAATTTGGTTCTAGTTCGAATAGCTGTGTTCATGACTTGGTCTCGGAGGGATAATTCCAACATAGCTCGCTCCATGGCTCTCTGAGTGACCTGCACCCTATTTATGGTCTGCTTAGTAAGTATCCACGTCTCAGCGTCGTACGCGATGACTGGGAGAACACATTGTTCTAAAGTGCGGCATTAGAGATTCATTGCTATATCTCCCTTAAGTATGTCGGTTAATTTGCCAAAAGCAGCCCATGCTAGTTGGATGCGGTGCTTTATCTCGCTATCTTGTCCACATGTAATACTTATATGGTTAAACTCCGATAGACATAATTTTACAAATTTTTTGGCCATGTTATGGTCGGCTTCGTTGTTATTGCACAATATTTTAGAAGTATTTTTTAACCTTCACTCTAAGAAACACTGTTCAACTCCTCTACCATGATCTGCAGATTTTTTTTTTTTTTTTTTTTTCTATTGGACTGCAGTAGGTCGTCCTAGGGGACGGTTTCTACGTAACCGGGCAGTTATTGGCGAGACCTGAAGGGTCTCCAGCCAATGGGGGGGAAGTAAAATACTTAACCTAAGCTAACTACTTGTACTACACTAACATCATGACTACCCGCAACAACAGCACTAAGGGCGACCCCTAGTGGGACTCGGACCTCGGCTTAGGGCGTTGCTGGCGTGGACATAGGGGGGGGGGAGACAGCTTGATGAGGGCTGAATTATCGGGGTGACTGCGGAGTCTGAAGAGACGACCGGCTCTACGACGGGAGAGCTCGGTGGATCGTGACCGGCGGCGGTGGGGCGTCGCGACGGGCCTCGTCGGCGAGGACGGTATGCCGGGCGGCGGCGTTTGTTGTGTAGTGTGCTGGTCGATTTACTCGCCTCCTGGAGGAGGGTAATTTCGTCATCGGGTTCTAAAAGTGTGTGCCTGGGACGGCGAACTTTACTTATGAGAGAGGGACTGTAGTCGGCCGCTGCGGCGACTAGGGGGTTCGGATGGCGGGGGATCTGCAGATGCCTCATGCTTTCAACTTAAATAATTATAGCATCTGCAAAATGGATGTGTGTCAAATGTTCGCCATTTATTGTTTATGCCTCTATGAGACCAGTCGAGAAGCTTGAATATAGTTATCCTCTAAAAAAGATGAAAATAGTTTAGGCGAAATGGTATCTCCCTGTCTCACACCTCCCTTCACAGGCACTTTGTTCGCCAGCTCGTAGACTTTTACTTGAAGTGTAGCACCGCGGTAGATTTCTTTGATGGCTTCCACATATCTCATGTCGACCTCGTATGGCTGTCCAATGCTCAACTGTGTCGAACACTTTATCAAAGTCAATAAAAGTGACTACTAATGGTTGGTTGTATTCCGTACACTACTATGTCACTTGGCGTACTGTGTGTATGTGGTCGTCGAGAAACCTCCACAGGATCTTGCTTGCTCCATCGGCAGTGCCGAGTCCAGCTTACTTGTTAAGCGAAGTGTGACTACTTTCGTAAAAAGTTTATAAATATGACTGAGTAGTGAAATGGGTCGGTAATAACAGAGTTTTGTAACATCTCTTTTCTTATGTAACAGTATCACGAGTGCATTTTGCCATGTTTCTGGTGTAATCCTAAAAGGTGTGTGTGTCGAGTAATCCTTCAAACAGTACCTTGTTGAAGAGCGGCTGCAGATGCTTTAGCACTGGTTTACTGCCATTCAGCAAGTGCTCGTAAATGACATTATCTACACCGAGTTACTTTCCGTTGTTCGTATTCCTCAGAGCATCAGGTAGGATCAGGTGTTCGGATATTGTACAGATCAGAATAGAATTTTTCTACACCCAACGTATGTCCTTTTTGCACATAACTTAATGAAGAGTAATAATTATAATTGTCTGATATGATCACCTTTAAAGTTAGAAAACCTAAAATAGAATAGACCTTTGTGGCTATTATTGTACAATGTGCATTTATTGTATGTGTTGTAACTATTATTTTAATATAAAGTAAATGCGTCTGCGTATTGGTATTGATAATACAAAATCAATACACACCTGCAAATATATTTCATACTAATTATCTATTGGAAGATAATTACAATAAGTTGTATCGTATCCTACGGCGAGCACATTGAATCGGGGTCACATAGTTTATGAAGCGTAGAACAAACATAGCTCGTTGAATCATTCAACAAGCAGCACAAAGGCAACACAGAAGCCGTCGTACTAATGTATCATCTGTTACAATGTTTCTTTTTCAGTTTTTTTTTCGTATAATAATGTGCACGAAACAATTTAGATGGGTCTTGGCATTTTTTGTCTTGTTACCAATTTCAGTACCCATAAGTGGAGACTGAGGTATAAAACCAGAATGATGAACAGCAACTTCTACAGTGCACTAATTGATTTTGAAATTCTTTATTCACATATAAAATATACAGAAATGTTTCATAAATAACATTATAACTAATTAACTAGCTTTATTTATAGACGAAATTACATCTTTATAAAAATAGAACATGAACAAAATAGTTTTTACAATGTTGTGAACTAATGAGGTTATACTTGTATTGAACATTGATTATGTCATCATAGAAGAAGCAGCCTAGGTTACAGTTTTTAACAATCTTTCACTCAATTAATTTCTCTTCGTAACACATTTTTGACTTCTACTGTGTACTAAAATCAGTAATGTAATGACATTGGGTACTGATACTGGTAGACTAATCTCCGGAAACTCACTTCTCATTTGTGGATGTCGGGATGACCGAAGTTCTATAATAGACATTATAATTACACCAACACCTCCATCAAGCAAAGACCTAGCTATCACACAACAGCAGTTCCTCAATGACAGCATTAGGTTTTATTTAGCAGAAGACAGAACTATCGCTATTTATATGGTACTTTTGCAAGTTAATGAATCAAAAATGTAAAAACATAATACTTTTGGCCATCTGGGAATCTGCCGGAAGACAAGACGTAGTAACTAGTAATAATGTTTATTTTGTAACGAGACTATGACATGACAATATTGATGACAATAACAATTTACATGTCCTCAGCATTCTATATACGCTTGACAATCAATCACTGTACAATATTTTAATAAATTATGTAACGAATCAACTATTTGAATTTCGTATAGCCTTAAGATTATTCCATCGTGTGATAAATCATGTCCCATGAGGAAATATGTATATTGCATGTAATTATTCTTAATGTCTACGCGATGGTGACAGCACAGGCAATAGTCTGTACTTTTCAATAGGCTTAATGATTGACAAATGCTTAATTACCTTAATTGTTAGCGTTTTATCGGTATCCTATAACAGCGCCCACTCACAATGTAGCTTACAAATTAAATTATTGAATAAGCGTTTAATATGATTCTGCAATGGCTTATGATATCTAGGTTAACAATTAAATTGGTGATTGGTTAGTTAAGCTTAGCTAAAACCTTTGATATTTCTTACTTCTTCTTTGTTTTATTCATTGCCTTGGTCCCGTTTAAACCTCGTCGTAAGATGGCGCAGAATCGAAGTAACAAAGATAAATACAGACTCCGCTATACCCCTCTGGCTCTCACATACACACGACTGAACAAGGTAAACAAAGAGAGATCTTTTTCTCTTTTCTCGTGTCAGCACGAGCTATACAAAAATAGCTCATGCTTGGTGAAAAGATTAGCCAGTCAGCAAGGTTGGTAGCGGGGCTGACTGCCCAGGGTACGTACTGAAGTATTGTCACTCGTGGAGGCTACAAAGAGAGATGCAGATGTCAGTTAATACATTAAAGTCCGGCGCCAAGCAGTTTACTGTGTTCCGTCGTGTTTATGTGAGAGCCAGAGAGGTATAGGCGAATTCCTCTTTACATCTGTTACTTTGATTCGTGTGCTCCATCTTAGACCCTGCCCGCGCTTACCATCAGGTGCGACTAGGATCAAACGCGACCAAGGAAAAAATAAAAATGAAGAAAAACCCTTCTTATTCCCTGGAAAATGTAATCTTATAGTGCTTACCGCATGTATGGGATTTTCTTTTCATGCAGATGCATCATTAGTTCACCACTCAAGAGACGAGGGATGGATGTATCTGAAGTTTTTGGCTTTACAAGTATGTAATAATTTCACATTGTGTATATTCACGCTCCACACATTTATATTGATGCAAACCAATCAAAATTACCCCTTCGAAGCAACATAATGCCAAAAATGAATTTATGGTTATCATGATAAGCACTTATTGCACAGGCTTCGACAATTTACCGCCGTAATAAAACTAGTCTGTTGGTAAAACATGAAAGTGCACTTAATTCCGGATTGTTTCAAAACCGATCTATTATTACAAGTGGGCTGGGCTGGGTAGGCACCGGTGGGCATTTTGACCGCTCCCATCGATCGCCGTTTCACACAAATTGGCAACATTCACAATTAACTGGATATTGTGGCCAATTTGTGTAATTTTGCGACAACCTACGCACGCGGAGGTGACATCACCCCAAAGATTTTGGTTCAGGGAAAGTTAATTGGTTGGATTAAGTACGACAATTCTGAATGAATAAACCAGATTTTAAAAGTTCAACGATTATGTAGATAATTGTGTTAAATTGTCAAGAAAAAAATAAGCAACACTATACTTTGTTCACCCAAAGACGAGTCCTGAGAGCTCGGTCATTTCGTAAATTGTAGCCATAAGGAGACTACTCTATCGATAAAACGTAAATGTAATAATCAAAAACCGTAAAATAGCTACATTATCCATGTTTTTTTTTTAATATTTGATGTTCTTTGTATGGTAACGTTTCATAGAGAAATAAGGAATCAAGTTACGGTGAAAAGCGTATTTAGCACAGCATAGGTAGGTATTGCATCTTTTTCTCCGTTTAGTTTATCTACAATCTACAACTAAACATATTCGTACGACTAATTATAAATACAGTTTATGAAAAAATAATAATATTAATAACGTGACTTCCGGTTTGCACTAGGAAATACTGATAGAAGGATTTCGGCGACTTCCGTCTTCACTTCCTTAGAACTAGTATTGTATCTAATCGATAAACTCGATCGAACAAGTTGCATGATTTATGTAAAACCTCCATTTATGAAAATAAGTCCAAATTAAGATTTTAATGAATAAGTATTACACAAGTATTAGTCATACTTACGTTAACTTATTACTCGGCATAATAAAGTCTTTATCTTTACATAACCCGAATATTATGTCTGACATACTTGTTTCAAGCTTTAGTGAAGCCTCTTTTTAATGAAGTATGTCGTTACATCAAAGATGTTACTGTTCATGTTCTTCTTCCGAGAATAAATCTTAAAAAATATTTGCCTGTAACTGTCCCACTGCTGGGCAAAGGCCTCTTCTCATATAGAGAAGGAACGAGCATTGATCGCCACGCTTGCTCACTGCGGTTTGGCGATTTCAGAACATTATTAAGTCCAGGTTTCCTCACGATCTTTTCCTTCACCGTATGTCAGTGGTGTCTTAGATTAACTAAGAAAGTACATATGACATTGAAAAAGTCACATTGGTACATGCCTGGGTTTGAACCCACAACCCGGTGCTTAACAAGCGGGTCTGTAACCTCCGGGCCACCACGACACGACTTAATTCCGGAATTTTCTTAATTTTAGAATAATTAATATTCATACTATATTCATTGTCTTCCTGTTCTTCCAAAGGTTGTCTGGTAGATATTGCTATCAGCGATAAGACGGCTATTGTACCCTTCAATGTATGATATTGTATAAGAGCTGTGTTCCAATTTTGGTGTACATACAATAAAGTACCTATATTCTATTCTATTCTAATTATATTCAACAAAACTATTTTTTAGTGCTCAGTAAATAATATGTAAATGTAAATCGTAATGACTTCTTTACATCCTGAATACTTTCTCCAATTTTAGTGTATTCACAATTTTGATCGCTAATTATAATTATTTATTTATCTCTACTACGATGCAAGTTAATCTTCGTTACGTGACTCGCATCACAGCCCATTCCCAACCATTGTTCTCCGTTGCGTCAACTCTTCCTACTAATTTGAGTGTCCCTTAGAATTGCACTAATAAAAACTTAACATCAAATTCACACAGAACTATTAGTAAGTACTTCTGATTGCGTCAAATCTTATTACTCAAGCCGACTTCATACATTTAGTGTGGTTTTATGCTAATTCCAAGAAGTTTTAGGGTGATCAACCCAATTAACACTACTTTTCTCGAATTACGGTTAATTTAACCTCAGTTTAGGACTGATGAAATCAACTTCTCTTTATGCGAAATTCGACACCAATAATTAAGCCTACATTTAAGAAAACATGAGACTATTATACATATAAGCGTGAATATATTCACAAAGGTACTAAGATCCGTTTGAAAAAATTATAAAAACCAGTTCTTAAAAGACAGTTAAACTTATTACCCTTCCTTTTCCGTAGTCGGGTAAAAAAGCACCATTGTCATCCTACTAATTATTAAACGTCGTCTGCCATATAAAAGCTACATACATTAAAACACTAATTTAATCAAAAACAAAAAAAAATAAGTATTACCTTAAAACAGTATTGATCCACAAAAATAATTATACCTATTAACTATCGACATAATCGTAATGGAAAACTTCGATACTTGATCCCACAAAAAGTAACAAGGATCCCGGAACCTTTAGATGTATAACATCATTGATATGATTGACGTGCGGATCGATCATCTGATATCATTCAAAATTGAATTACATATAAGAGGTACCTAAACAAAAACTTCAGACAAATTCGAGTCAAACTCACACTCAACATTTATACTGGTTTCCGTAAACTATTCACACAAGATGATTAACTTCCAGGAATATCTCTATACATATTTATATCATGACTCATTAACTTTGAAGCATCTTAATTCTACTTTTTATTATTTTCATATTAGAACCAAGATACCGGTACGTGTGATTAAGTTTTTTTAACTCATTCACTTAAAGAAGACACCGGTCCAACATTTTTTGCCCTTGCAATAAAATCAGGATGATGATTAAAGTAATCCATCAGGTCACGATCCACGACCAAAAAAGGTTATTAATTGCGAAATCAACGCAAACTGAGCCTAATGGATCTAATTGATCGTTAGCAAGAAGCGTTGAACCCGGTTTTGTATGTTTAATTAGAAGACTTCTCGAAGAGCTTCATACAGCTTATATTTTATATTCAATTATCCAAGTGATGGATCGCTCGGGTAATAATGCTTTGTCAGTTGAGAAAATGAAGCTCATCTATTGTGTATGTACTTATATGTTGATCTATAAACTTGCTTAGTTGAAACGTGTGACAAGGTTTAATACCCGATTAAATCAGGATTCAGTAGTTTTATTTTCATACTAGATGTACCCGCGACTCCGTCCGCTTGAAAGTGGGAAACCAATATTGTGTCGTAATAACTAAAGAAACTTCTTGATAACTTTAAATTATAATATCTTTTTATCAAGCGAACCGATTACGATGAAACAAAAACTAAACGTTACTCCGAGATACGCACAACATTTGTCTATAAAAGTCAACCACATTGTCTCTGTGCTTATAATATTAGGAGATGCATGTAAAACAAACCGACAAACCGCAAAACAGATAATCAGACAAAAAATCTACAAATGATCGAAATGGATTCTATTGGTTATATTTTAACCCCCCGCAATTTTCTTTAGACATGTCCAATTTACGGATATACCAATTCTACAGATTTATTATATGTATAGATGATCCGTAGTTGCAGTGGTCATACGCTTATGAAATGTTACATTTTAGATGTACCTAACAAAGATTTTGTGACACGAACCGATTAAACATTGTAAACAACCAAAAGGTTCTTACCAAACGTATAAGTAAAGTAATAACATTGATTCAGTATCATCTAGAATTATAATGTTATAACGTAATATTATGTACTGTTTGCTATTTGCTTACACATAGCTTCTGCTTCCTAACTAATAACATAAACACTCAAGTTTACATATGCCAGTATTTGCTTTAAAATCGGATTTTACAGATTCTAAGATTGTAACATTTCCTTAACCAGAACTTCCTCGTAGACCTATACAATGAACGATGTATATTGCCATCAGTTTAGTGAACGGATTAGTGATTGCACAATGTTTTCGCAAGCGCTCAAAAGGACGCTACAGCCCATCCTCTTTATGTAGCCCTTAGCTGCCCTCTTACCACCCATGCCATGGATAGACAGGTCGTGACCACCACTAGCAACTCTTACTGCGTAAATTATTGCTCTCCATTGCTTGTTTAGTCCGTAGAACTTGCAGTAGTCGACTTGCTGCGGATATGTCCACAGTTTGAAAGTCGATTGCAGTAGTCAACTTGCGCAGTATAACTTGCTGGATTTGGCGCTACAAGATTTCATTTGTCATTTTCACGAAATTACGTGTGGTTATGTTATGGTGATTAATCGAATGTGATACAAAGCTTACCCTTGCCTTACCTAAGTGACCTTGCAACGATGTCAATCTTATTTTTAAATAGCCGCCGAACTAGTTTGTTAAGCATGTACGATACAGGAGAATTTCTAGAGTCGGGCAATTTGAAGATAAAAAGGTTTATGTTAATTGTCAAAGTTCATGTTATTCGCTACCTTAAGCCTAAGCTGAAATCAAAGCATCAATCACCTGCTACGAGTAGTTTTCAAAATCATCAGTATCGTAGTAGCCCCACTCTTTAAACTTCCAAATTTTCCACAATTAACTGTCCTGCGTAGGCTGCACACGAAAATCTAGGACAACAACTGTTATAATTGTAACTTGCATCACACATCCCATGACCGTATTTCCTAATGACGGGATATCCCCACGTTACCAAAAAACAATTAAGAAACCCGCCAGAACTAACGTTTATTATCACAAACGGATACATTCATAAAAAAAAACAACTTTGTTAAAACTATTCGTTACGCATTTATTGTGAGAATATGAAATAACAGTTATGAAGTGTTATGTCACAAAGAAAAAAAGAACTTGTAAAACTCCTTTATACGACCACATTCCGACACAATGGTCAGTTAGATTACGAATATGCAAATTGTTATAGTTTAGTGAAACACCGCCTGACCTTACCGCGGCCTCGACAGACATGACGCAGCATCTCAGCGCAGAAACTTGATCAACTAGGAAGAGGAAAATTATCTAGCCACTACATTTTTGTTTGTATATGTACAAATACTTTATACTCGACATTCTTTAACACATTACCAAGAAATACTACTACTAGTACAAGATTAAGAAACACTTTAATTACGTAGCTAGAAATTGACGCGTGCTTTTATGATGTTCCTTATTTTCTCACAAACATTAGAGGCTAGAGCATCCGTCAAACAGTCGTGCCGCATGTCTAGGAAGAAGAAGCCATTTGCACAATAACTTGAACACTTTGATTATATCCATAAACGTAATAAACATAATTCGAGCGCGGTTGTAAAACTAGAGTGAATAATTCCTACATAAAATTAAATAATAACAAAGGAGTTAGTCACGTTAATATAGATTGCTCCTCACGGCACAGAATAATAAATAGTTCTACGTACAGAAACTTCACTAACGTAGAAATCCGTACAATGCGTCTAATACCTAAAAACTCTGCTCTGCGTATGCAAAATTGAGCTTTAGTGTTAGGTGTAAGCGCTCCCATTTCATTGTGCGTTCACGCTGTATTTCATATCGGTTTGGTCCCTCACTAACATACGGTTCGATTTTCTTTAGGCCTTCACTCAAGAGGCGAAGCGGCGCAGCGCGGCGCGTAGACATATTTTCATACCTAAACCGCGCAGTGACACAGGCTTGCTCACAGTTTCATTGGTCATGTCTGCCTCACTGCCTCACTGTCTGATGGACGGATGAGATAAATAATAATTTCCCACGTTAATTGAGTGCACCGCGGCCGTCGGTGTCGCAATCTTTTTATTGTTTCGGATCAACAGACAAGACCCGGTAAACTTATCTACGGCTCGCATCAACCTCGAATTATCAAATGAATGGATACAACTCTATTAATATTGAATTTATTGCGATATCAATCATTAGGATATATGCAACAAAAAGGTTAATTAAACTTTAATTCAATGGTCATGAAGCAGCAAAAACAAAGAGATATGCAGGTGTATCTATAATAATAAAACACTTATATTAGTCCCGTCATTAGGATTCGGCCTTTACCATTCATTATAATGAGTAACTGCGTACAGTTCCTTCACATTCGGCACAATGCTAGCTTAACGCGGCGTCTGCGCTCACGCATCTCGCTAATAACACCCCGTGCACAATATTAATTAAACCTCCCGAAGCTTTATCTGCTCGCCGGCGGAATTGTCTTAATTTTTTTAACGCAGCTATCTACCAACATATCTCATTACAGGACCTTGGCTCGAATACCAACTGTCCGTTGTTTTTATACGCCGCTGTCATTTGAGAAGGTTGTACCGGAGCAGCACTCAATGCAAACATGTTACTAGTGTTGTTCGATGCACGCGACTTATGTTCGCACTTCACACCCGTCTCTTGAAAAATAACTCGCAACGGATAGTGAACTATTTATGTCCATGCACTTAATATATCAAAATTAATTATGAATTCAGATACTTGTTCGGATAATTTATCACTATGTTTTAAATGGCAAAGTGCCTTGAATTTATTTTTACATTGCACTTACAATTGGCCGATAATTTATAAATGTTGCATATTATCTTTGATCTAGATTCATACAAAAAATCAACGAATTCAAATTCAGCACATATCAACATATAAGATAAATGATTGTTGCACGTGCTAAATAATATTGCAAGGTTATTTTTGGTACATTAACTTGGTCAGAGTCACTAGGAGAATCGATTGCTATAGTTTTTATATCACTGTATAATATAATATTTTCTGGATTTTACGCGAATGGTATCCATTGATGCAAACAATTTTATGGATATATATCACGCTCGCTTTCATTATTTTAAATATTTACGTGCAGCATCCTACATGCAATTTATTTCTGCTGTAGGCATATATTTGTGTATATGATTGCATATATTGCACTAATGTACATATATTGCGGGTATATATCATGTCTAAGTATGTAAGATATATATGTACCCATATTTTGTTTTAGTATGTTTTATTGATCTCAGGATGCTGCATTTATATTTAAAATAAAGAAAATTAAAAGGAAACTTGTAACAAGTAATGTAAAAAATGTGATAAGATTGATGAAAATCTTATTGACGTGTTTCAGCTTTTTGTGTGTACTAAAAATAATGTTTTATATGATGCATCGCACATTAGACGTTCATGGAGGCCGCCAGACGTTGCAAATAGCTATTAAGTCGTATACGTCACGTTTACGTAATTTACAAAAACAAACTGAATAAAAGGTAAGAACATACGCTTCATGATCACCAGAACCCGCCTACTCTGATATACTTAAAATGTCGACAAGTGGCAAATAAATGTCAGACTTGTTCCGGCAGTGTAAACAACGTCGTCAAGGTTGGCAAACATCGGAATCACGAACTAATTTGTTCAACAATCGCAGCTTTCAATCTAAGCTTCTACAAATTAAACATATTGTTTCATTATCTTCAAAAACATAGCCTCTTGCTGCTCTTGCAGGTCTTATTTGATATTCAAATTAACAGCTTTTACATATTATTTAAGTAGGTCTGGGTAACTCCAAAACACGACACCATTTTGGCGTATGTTTGCAGATCGATTGTGCAATGCTGGTAGGCTATTTAGTTTAAACATTCCTCATCTCTGAGCCATACTTTATGAACCAATTGAAAAAACCTTAGCTCTACATAATGTTTAATTTAGTACACAACTCCCTTTAGATTAGGTTTTCTTCAACTAATTCAATTGGAATTCTAAATTCAGCATGTATCAAAAGTCAAAATGTGGGTGGTCGTAGTGATGGCACTAAATTCTTAGTGAGCAAGTCAAGGTCAAGTTCTGAGCACTTGGCTCTGGCTTGTAGCCACACGTCGGGTTATGTAACAACAGCGACCGGCCGCACTCACGTAGTAACAACCGTTGATTGATCTACTTTAAACTGATCATAAGTACAAAAACCACAGCACTGTCTCCAACGTATCTTGGCAAGCGGCGAAATAAGGAACTAATTTTTAACCCTACTAAATTCGATATTTTCTTGACAAGCAGCGCCTCCAAGAGCTGTCAAGGTATACTGGGCACCCTCTGTTGTTATAATGTTCACTCTCACTATGTACACAGACAATAATAGCAGTATTGTGATCACAAAGACTATAATTTTGAATATTCAAATTATAATGAGAGATTATTTTGTAGTTTAATAGATTTTGATTTGTTTTATAGCACGTTTTTTCAGAAGTCAGAAGAGCCAAATATAACAATGCAGGTGTATCGATACGATACGTTTTGGATGAGGAAGGAGAAAGAGGAGGAGAGCCCCAAGGAAAATACTGCCATAATGTAAACGATTTTAAGATTATTCTCTCACGTTCGCAAAAGACAACATGTTAGGCTAATAATTTCCGGCTGCCATAGCGTCTGCGTAACCGGCAGAAAATTAGTTAAAACCGCAGAATAAATAATATCTGCGGTCACTCACTGTATATGACTAAAGTCTCACCAAATCTAGCCGTGTGCTTCAACGCAATTGTGGCAAAATACTAGACCGAAAATGGATTGGCACTAAAAAAACGGATCTTTTCAAAACAAATACTATTAAAACTAAATAATATGAAAAGACAATAAATTCAAACAGCTCTTGACTTTGACTTTTGAAACTCGTAACTATTTCATAAGTCAAGAGCTGTGCGCAGAGGCGATCAAGTAACATTCAACTTAAAACTTCATTGAGCCATCAAAATAAAATAAATAAAACGTTACCAAAAATACACGGAAGAAACACTTGAGACGATGATTGTCACTATTTACCTAGTAAATATATTTTTAAAAGATTTAGAATCCCTATAAGAGCTAGCGCGCACGGGTGACTTTTGTCACCGTGACAATTTCATCACTCTTAATAAAATCTAAGAGTATGTATGGAGATGCACCCAGTTATTATGTCGTAACACACATACCAATGGACTTGAAAGAGTGACAAGATTTTCACGGTGACAAAAGCCACCCGTGCGCGATTTTATAAGAGTGATGAAATAGTCACGGTGACAGAAGTCACCCGTGCGTGCTAGCTCTAACAAATGTTTATTGTAGCTGTTTATGAGAAGAGTTCAGCCATAGATGGACTTCGGGCTGATAATAATATGGTACTTCCACCGGAATTTAACAGAATTCCTACTTATTTAACGTAACATATCATCACGTGTGTATTCCCCGGAAGGCTGGGCAGAAGTGTATGGTATATCCTTATTTATCCGTTACGTTTAAGTCCCATGTAATAGAGGGCGAGCCTATGTTGCCATCGACCAGGCACAAATCCAGACTCCGGATTGCCAATGAGAAATTCCAAAAGGAAAAACCCAATAACACTTTGCCCGGCGTGGAGGTCGAACCCAGGACCTCACACTCAACAGTCACGCTTGCGTCTATTAGGCCAACGGGACAGTGTATGTATTATGATTTCTGCGTATGGCCGCCTGTCTCCTATTTATGGGACGCCTACATATAGCAGTGGACTGCAGTACACTATGAATTATCATTATCGTCTAATGACGTAATCATCGTACAACGTTTACTCAAGAAGTAGAAGCGACTTACGTGTCTAAAATCATGCAATTTCACTAACATTTATGCTGTATTTCCTTTAAAAGTATGTGACTCACACCGATACGTAAAAGCCCATGGTATGACATATATCATCACATTTCATAATATGTATTACGTATTACAAAACTTTTTGAGGATGTGCCATCATATTGTACTGATCAAAGGATCGTGTGCGCCGATCTTCCGAGCGTGCCAAAAGTCACGCATGCGTGCCGAGCCTACGGGCACGTAGACTGACAGACTACTTCACGTAGATAGAAAACAGATGTTTGGCTATAAATTATGAATAGTCATAGGTTACTAGGATTCATCATAATAAACAGCAGTTTCGAAACATCCCATCATTAAGCGGTGAGCTTAATTGGAATAAGATTTTATAGCTTCTTTTCCTCAGAAAACTATTTATTTTAAATGCAATTCTTTATCAGGAAGATACTACAGTCTATGAAAGTTCTAGTACATTAAATACTTCGTCGACTTACCTATGCAAATAGCTGGTTTTCCGCAAAGAACAGACCATTCTCTCTGAATAATATTATCAATTTTGACATACATTATACCTTTTCAAGATGAACGGTAGAAGATTCTCCTTTGTGCTAATCACAACATGCAAATCACCAATCCATTTGCCAAACATGGTGGTTCTGAAAATGGACTCTAGCGCAGCAGAGGCCTACGAGGAAGGTTTTCTTCAGCCTTATGGACTTTGACTTTGTGGACTGGTTGAGTTCATACATAGATATGCAGAGATAAATCAAATTAAAGCTGTGGTACCTGCGTCATAAGCCAATGTCGTCGCTTATACAAGGTTAGTCGTAAATGGGATACTAATCCGCGAGCCACTTAAAGTATCAATAATGACTGTTTTAAAACAAGTGTTTATAATTTAAATTACGATACTTTATTTCCATGCTAAATGATTTTTATTGTAGTTTTGTCCCATATTCTTCATCCCTGCTTAAGTTACGAATCCTGAAATTGGAGCTTCTAATCCGTGACTCCAACTACAATCTAAAATGTAAACACAGCTGATCGTAGCTGAAAATAGATAGAAATCTTTGAACAGCATTTCTCTTAAACTATTGACTTTCGGGAAAAGTTATTCATTATAATGGGTACTTTAAATCCCTTTCGGATTAGAACCCTCTTTCCGACTAACCTTACTTGTAGGTATAACACCACAAACATGCATTTCCGAAACATTACAGAGGGAAGCCAAAAACATCGTAATAAAATGACTAATGACCATACAATTTTTGAATTACTGCCTGTGATTAGCTAGTTTTCTTGAAATCAATTGATACAAAAAAAACGTGATTGCGTTCTCTATCAAATGAGTTTAATAAGTGCATACCGGTAAACTTGCATATACGGGGTGTTGTAATACAAGCGACAATATGGCAACAAATAGCTACATTTTAATTGCAGATTGAATGCAAATGATCGCGGCGGAAAATCGTTGAAAATATCATCTAGGTATATTTAAACGCTTTTTAATGTGTATGTCAGGCATATAACCTGTTTGGTTAGTAACTCTGACAGTCTCTACCTATACCTGTTGTTAAAGACAGACTACAACAATTATTATTAATATGAAATAATTAAAACCGGCCAAGTGCGAGTCGGACTCGCGCACGAAGGGTTCCGTACTATTATCTATAAAAACGGCTGAAAAATCACGTTTGTTGTATGGAAGCCCCCTTAAATATTTATTTTATTCTGTTTTTTTTTTTTGTATTTGTTATTATAGCGGTAACAGAAATACATCATCTGTGAAAATTTCAACTGTCTAACTATCACGGTTCATGTAATACAGCCTGGTGACAGACGGACGGACAGCGGAGTCTTAGTAATAGGGTCCCGTTTTACCCTTTGGGTACGGAACCCTAAAAAGAAATCAAAGAAAAATTTCATACAATCAGTGTTATAAGGGTGAATGTAGATGGGTGGCTAGTTTACGCTAAGATGCGTAAACTAAACACAAGATGATGTGGGCATCCTGGCCCCACAATTATTGTCCGACTCGATTAATCTAACATGATGCCTTCGTTGTTGAAAGAAGGTATCGTAATTCAATTCATCATTATCATCATCTTTCTGTCCTTATCAAAATTTAATTAAGTCTATGCAGTATGTATTTTCTTCCATACATTATATACCTACATATCTCTATCAGCCGTCTTCTTAGTGTTCACTTCTTTCTTAGCCATATCATCTTTCATACAATCCATTCGTCTTTTGTTTGGTCTGTCATTTTTCAGACAGCCATCCACATTCATACTTAAAACTTTTCTTGTAACACGGCCCTTATTGCTACGCATTATTGAATATAAAACCAAAATATAAAACAACTATTTGTCATTACCTTCCTCAATGAAGCGTATCGCGTCTATTAAGTATTATTCCATAATAAAACGCTTAAACCTTCAAATTGAGGTTCAAAGGTGAGCTACAATAAAATTAACTGCAGTTCATTTTGTTGGTAAATATTTTAACCGCAAGGACGAGCCTCTGACATTAACAGGTACTACATTCTGATCGTATACTCTTTATAATAGTCGCCGAGAACAAGTCGATAACACTATAATTACACTGCAAGTGCAAATTATTGTAGTTATTAACTGCAAGCATGCATAAGGCCGCCCAGTGCCGCAAATAATGCAAAACGATAATCTTTAAGCTTTCAATAGGTCATTGAATCCCTATCCGAGGGGTCTATAAATCTGATGGTATGTACATCTTTGTTCCCTTTCAGTGCAACTTGTTTTGCCTAATAGGAAATGTTAACTGGCTACCGATAGTGATCTGCGACCTTTCGATCTCGTCGGAATACAATGCCCATTTAAAAGCTGAAAGGAGGTGATCGCGTGTTCTCTTGACGCAAGTACACTAACAGTTTCTCATGCTTGTGGTTAATTAGAAGTGAGGCCATGAAATAAAAGAATATTAAACAAACTTACTCATTTACATACAGGTACTAGGTACATTTAAGTTTCATCTAATTTACTATTTTTGAGAATTTTAGAGCTATATCCTTTTCACCGTAAGGTCAGTCCTACCGTTTTTCTACGAAACGTTACCATAAAAAGAGTATCAAATACGTATTAAAAAAAAACAAAACATGGATAATACACCGAGGTACCCGAAAGATTTTAACCTTCGATTCCGATGCCTAATTGGAGACGAAAAGCTGGGATATAGTTTATTGAATCAAGCTTAATTTTTGAAATATTCATTATTTACGGAAATACACAAATCGAAAAATATCTATGGTAACAAAACAAGTCCCATGAACGCGGCGTTGCGACTTTTGTCATACCATACCCCTCTCGTCGTATGTCTTATTTCTCGGGGAGAGTTGTTGTGAAGTGAGAAGTTTCTCATCCACTCACACGATAATTTATAAATGTTGCCAGTTCAACCTAAGGTATTGTTTACAAGGAAGTACTAAAGTTAATTGATTTACTAAGTAACGACAAAAAAAAATTACTGAGGTGGACTTTCGTTGATATAAATAACATTTGACTCATAATACCATCAGAAAGGCGTGGTTAAAATCTTTCGGGTATCTCGGGCCCACGGTGTATAGCTATTTTACGGTTTTCGATGATGTCGTTTACGTGTATTCGATAGCAGTCTCCTAACGGCTACAATTTACGAAATGACCATGTCAGGACCAATCTTTCGTTGAATACAGTATAGAGTAACGCAATTAATAAATATATAGTATGTTTTTAAAGCAAGATCATTTACTTACTAAAATAATCTTTTCTAAATTCCATACATACCAAGTATTTCAGAATTCTACTACATAAGTGCATACCATTACTGTCACTAAACAATCCTAAAAATATAAAAGCCTAAGCAGATAAAGAACGTATTATGCAATAGTCCCTACTTGTATGAATGTATGTAATATGTATGTTTATCTTGTGTAAGCTATTTGCCCAACCATTATAGTTTTACAGAGAATATTGGTAAAGAACAATTAGCTGACGGTGCAATCAAGTTATCAAGTGTCGTGACAAGGTTATCACTATAACTACACGTGTGCTTGACTTGAGTAACTGTACTTCGTAAGTTTATAGTCATACATAAGTTTCTATGATATGAATGGATAAGAAGCGGCCTAGAGGTCCAAAGGTCAAGAGGACAACATAAACGATACCTGTAGGCTTAAAAAAAAAACAACGAGAAATATTTTTAATCATCCTTATAACTATAAAACATGGCGGAAAAAAATATAGAGAACTTTACCGCGTGAACTGAATTTCTTAACGCTTGAAATGTCAAAATTACAATGATTGCAAGTTGACCGACATACCTCTGCCCTTTATTGCCGCAATAATAACTCACATCACATATTTCGCAAAACAGTAATAAATTGAACGACAGAACACATTAAATTAATGCTCCACATTAAGGTACTCAAAAAACAATCATCACGAGGGTCAACGACAGCATTCAAACAAAAAACACGAAGAGGCGATGCCCTGAAACTACTTTATATAAAAAAACTGCGCACATACGTATCTTTGTCATAATATAATATGATACGTGATGCGCATTTGTTATGGGATCATAAACTTCAAAAGGAACAAGGCTGAGTCACTGATTGAGGTAAGGTTTCCATCGTCCCCGGTGCCCTCGACTTCGAACGACCGTGACAGGTCCATGACCACACTTGGAACTAATCTGATATGGACGGAGACGCATTTTCCTGAACACTCGGAGAGCATACAGCTAATTGGATGTGTGCACGTACGGTTCCTTGATTTGATTTATTCTCTGAACAACCTACACCAACATATATATTATGAGCCAAGGAAAAGGCAATTTTATTTAAATTGCCAACACTAATTAAATGTTTAAAAGATTTGTCACCTGTGGTGGAATGCGGTATAAATATCTATTTATTATTCGTTTTGAGTTTTGATTAAAGCTATTACGTTTTCCTAAATAATAATTATACGAGCTCAACAGCCAAAGTTCACATAACTGTATGCAATATCCAATTCTCATGAATACCGTATAAAGAAACAAATCAATAAATAAATCAATTTGTTTCAAAATTCGCAATCGCATTTGTATTATAAATAAGAAATGACCTAACCTAAGCTCCGCAAAATAAACAAACAATCACAAGTTGGCGGTTCATTGCAAAATAATTTACATACATTATTTGTATTTTATGGCATCATCTAATTTAACATAATATCCACCTTCGCATAATCTGACGGTTGTGATCGCCCTTGCTATCACCGATGGACGTTCAAGGTCAGTGGGGCGACCTTCCTCGGAGCACAATGACCCTAGCTCGCTTCCGGGAGTTACAGGGCAAGGTTTCATAATAAGAGCTTAATAGATCGCTCATAGTAATGATGCCGTTCGTTTTTGTACGGGACGTGGGCGGATAACTGACTTTTAACTAGTCGCTCTTTGTCAGTGCGTGCATACAATTATTTAGTCCAAGTTTTTTTTTTCAGTTTTATTATGTTGATTTTAAATGGCTATCGCTTAATCCCCTCTTAATCATCATCAATCATTGTCTATTAATTTTGTTACCGGGTCTAAATATTATTTCATCGCGCTCGTTATTTGAAATGTACAAAACTATTAAGTTCAGCATCAGCAAAACATTATTTAAGTAGGTCTGCAATTCTCTTTTGGTTTATTTAATCATAATCAAGACAAGTCCTTTTTAAGGCACAAAATTGAGGGGACACAGAAATAACTTTAATTTTTAACTTGACCTTGAAAGTGAACTCTAAAATATTATTTCAATAAATACATAATGATATGTTCCACGATCTGACATAATATCTAAAATATGCACCATTACATTATACGGTATTACCACATTTTCGAAATCACCTTAATTATGGCTCGTGCTTTCTAAACTATACCCATATGAGACAATGTTATAATTAAGAACGGCACGAAACTTAAGGCAAATACTACAATAACAATCATCAATATTATAAACACATTAAACATACGTTACACATAATATACATGCCAAGTATTTACATTCACTTAAAACTATTACATACAATACAACAAAATGGATGAAATTTCTAACAGCGAACGTGTTGTTTGACTATCGTGACAAACTTTAGAGTAGGTAAGTATAGTTATTATGAAACGGTATACCAACGTTGGCCACACAGTAAGGATAAAGAGTTACTGCATTACTGCATCATTCTCCTCCGCACTCGACATCGTACATCACTCAGCTATACAAAGAGAAAGCCACAATGTACGTAACTGTTGGCAACATATCATTCTGCCAATATCCATGAAATAATCCATATAAAACACACAAACTGCTGTATTTAATCGTTATGCTAACAAAGATAAAGAAATTGCCGTTTGTGGTACAATAAACTTGGTCCGAGCTGCGTAACTATTGTTTAAGCACATAAAATTATATGCATAATCTCAGTATAATTATATACTGTAGCGGTAAAGAGCTTTTTATGTACAAGAACATTATTATCCCACTTATAGGCCAACCAGTTATTAACAAGAATTAAGGGACAATTTATATTAAATATACACAAGCTAAATAATGCATATAATTTAGTGTTCAAGTGTTCACCCTTGAACTTTGGAAACCACTTCATTATAATAGCACCGGTGTTCGCATTGACAGTAACACAATAATGAAACAAATTTTAAGTAAGTTGTGCTTATTTTTAGCGTTCTGTACGAAGCTTGGGTATGTGTAAATCGAACGTTTTGAAAAAATCAGTAAGTTATGATTATTTTCGTGTGGTAGATAAAGAACTGAGGTTTTTCTTTAACATAAGCTGGTGATGACTAGAGTGATAAAGTATTTCCACTTCAGTAAAATAAAAATTGGTATCATTGCTATGAACTAGGGCGAGCAGATGTTTTAAGCTATGCCAGGAATGTTGTGAGGAATAGATCAATTTGAACGCGTGAGGCAAGAAAATAATTCTGATCATTTAAAGAAATACGAACGAGGGAACTTTATTTATTCGGAAAATGTATAATAATAATATTTTGTCTTCATGACGTATAAAACCAGTCCTTAACTTGAAAAGATTTTTTTGTGGATCTTTTCTTATTTATGAATATCTTTTATTATTTATGGCATTGTCAACAACTCAAGTTTGTCTTTGCATGGTCGACTTATTACCAATAAACAATGAACTTCTCGGCAACAAAACCTTAACGAATCAATTACCATAATAATGTAGTGAACCTGTGCTAAATAATAGAATATTTATATTCGTCCTCGTTTTCGAAATATGCTGCCATAGATAACTAAATTAAGCGCTCAAACAATACAGTTCCGCTATCGACTTGTTAATAAGCATACTGAGTGAGTGACCGTCGACATATATAACTAAACAATTATTAGTTTCAATGTCGCACGTTGGCAAAATTATAAATAACTCCTATCTATATAAAGAACTTGTTCTGACTGACAGATTCATCAACGCCGGCTGGATCTAGGGATTTGAAATTTGGCGCGGAGGTTCCTTGCTTAATGTAAGCACGAATTAAGAAAAGATTTTTGGGAATTTAACAAAGTATTAAGCAGTGTCCAAGTAAGTATGGGAGAATCTTATTTCATGGCCTGATTAACTCCAAAATTAATATGTAATCTAGGTGTGCCCGCGACTTCGTCCGCGTGAAGTCTGAAAACAATATTGTGTCGCAATAACTAATCAATTTCTTCTTGATAACTTCAAATACTAATTAATATCTTTTGATTGAGTGAACCGATTATGATGAAACAAAAACTAAATGTTACTCCGAGATACGCACAATATTAATCTATAAAAGTGAACCGCATTGAATCAATACTTTTTACGTGATGCATGCACAAACAAACCGATAAACCGACAAACAGATGAACAGACAAAAATTACAAAAATTGATCGAAATTGATTCCAATGATTATCCTTCAACCCCCAGCATTTTTTTTATATTTCTTTTGTATTTTATTATACAAGATTATTCGGAAAGGGGCTACTAATCCGCAGGCCACTTAAAGTGTTACTGATGACTCTTTTAAAGCAAGTATTAAAATTCCAAATTTCGATCATTTTTATTTCCATGGAAATTTATTTTTATTTTAGTTTTTTCAAAAATTCTTCGTCCCTGCTTTAGTCACGAATTCAGAAAATGAAGTTTCTAATCCGTGACCGCAAATATAACCTAAAATGTAAGCACAGCTGATCATAGCTGTGGATAGTTAGACTTTAGCGTTTTTTATGCAATCTTTGAACAGCTATTTCTCTTAAACTATGACTTTTGGGGAAAGTTGTAGAACAAAAGTTAGTCATTATTATGGGTTCTTTAACACCCGTTCGGATTAGTACCCCCATTTCGACTTACCTTCTATACGTATAGATAATGTTTAAGGCACTAAAATGTTAAAAAACTATTTACTCGAACGCGCTCGCGAGTGCCCAGCTTGTATTTAATAAGTGTAACATTCTAAGATACTTTTAAATACGGTTTTTCTTCAGGCGTGAAGGTCGGGTCAAATAATTTTAAAAGAAATAAACATAACAGATAGTAGTCAAATTGTATTCACATTGCACGAAGTAAATAGTGTCGTGTTTAGTTTGTACTTGAAGAAATATTCCGTTAAAAATAACGTTTCAATCTTGAGGTATTTATCTCTGTGTATGTGTGGATGTGGATAGATAAACTATTAATCAACTGTATCCATAGTAAATTCGTTGTCATTGTATGTTCGGCCTCTATCGGCACAATCATAATTTCACATTGCTTAAGTATGTAGCAGAGAAGTTGGCAAATAGGGCCTTAATCGTAACCAGTTCTCCTCGACGAAGGTTAAAATATGTTCTGTATAATAAGAAGTGAACCAACCTCGATGGAATACTTCGGAAAAATTTCTTCCGGTAGCGCACCCACTTGTAACTTGCAGTTGTCTTCAAACACTTCCGGCAACCCGCCTTAATTTATGTCAAGAACTTCATATTGATAGAGGTCAATAATTTTATTGATGTAAAGATTATTATTTTCAATTGTATGTTTTTTTCATCATATTATTATGTTTTCTATTATTTTCCGAGTCTTACATTGAATTCAAGGCTCTGAACTTTATGGTGATTTGTTTTGTAATGGCTGTCTTCTGTCCGTTTGTAGTAGTTAATCAATAACGTCGATTTTATTTATGCAAACAATATCTTTTCTTTGTAACTGTAAGCTCGCACTGCCTCGTTGGTCTAGTGGTCGCAAGCACGACTGCTAAGCGTGAGGTCCTGGGTTCGATCCCCACGTCGGGCAATGTCTTATTGGGTTTTTCAGTGTGGATTTTCTCAGTAGCAGCCCGGAATTTGGATTTGTGACGAGTTGATGGCAATAGGGTCGCCCCCTGTTAAATGATTTAAACATAACGGCGAAATGAGAGTGTACCTACTATACACATCTGCCCAACCCTTCAAAGTATACAGGCGTGATATTGTTATATTATAAAGTCGGAGTGTGCTGTATATTGAATGGATGGTCTCCTACAAGACGCAGGACACGAATAGTAATTATTAAATGTTATTCAACCATCCTTGGGTTAAAACACCGATTAAAGTCAATGGTAAGTTGCTTAAAGATGTAAAGAAATAAGTTACTAGTTGATGATGGTTTTAAACGGTAGCCAATTATGGCCTATACAGATATGTAGGCCTATTTTTATTCTTCGTAAAATCTGCACCATCATTTGTGCTAACCTTCTTTACTATTTGCTTCTAAGATTTGCTTCTTTCGTTATGTTGGCAGCAGTGCAGCTGTAGACCAAGGACTTTATATACGTAGTACTTCCCAAGTAACAAAATTTGATACCGTAAACCGAGGATACTTTGATTAGTTTTTGAGCCTCATGTATTTATATATTATTTATTTTTGATTTTAGATGCTACAACAAAATTTTTTTATACAAACTGAATTAACAGATAAGTACATAAAACCAAATATGCTAAATAAAAAAAAACAGAGCATTATTTTCGAGAAAAAAAGGAGAAATGTTCCTCATCAAACTTGGTCCGTAGAGCTTCTACTTTGATGATCTCTGTTCTATCATTGAGTTTCAAAGTAGCCCCAATCGAGAAATCTAAAAAACGTTTTTTTACAAATTCAGGGGTGTAATTTAATATTTTTTATCTTCGCCATCTAACATCGCAGACACCTCTATACCGAATGCTAAAATAGGAAAACTGTCAATGTTCCCAACAATATTAATTTAAAATGCATAAGTTTTATTTTCACAGAGATATTTGACCAAATGCAATATTTTTAGTAACTATCAATATCGCCCCTGTATTTTAAAGTAACCTCGGTTTACCGGTACTATAAAAGTCCTGAGAACGTTTTGGAGCGTGCTATATTACTTCTATGCTGTAGACACGTTGTACGTAGTACTTATTATTACTTCTATGGTAGATACGAAGATTCATTCGTTATGTTGGCAACAGTGCAACTGCACACGAAGAAAAAATCTGCATCTTTCTTGATGCAACTGTTAAACAAAATGCAGATACATTGCTGCAACACATATCTGCATACGAATCACACAATCATAGTCCTTGCAGCTTTTACTAAACGCGAATTTGCTCCGTATTTCACACTCGGTGGGTTTGTTACGCAAGCCGCACAATCTCTGGGTATCGCGAGCAGTTTATTATTTAATTAGTAGCTGAACTGAGTGCACCATAAAGCGCTAAGGCAACCACATCCGTTTCCCGAAGGCGAAGCGACGCCGCGCCGTGTTTCGCAACGCCTGTGCATTCCGGCCGCGTCACCGCGCGGAGATACGATACACACTCTTTGCGACATTGTATTGTTTTCTGAATATAAAAAAGCTTTTTACTAACTTCAGTGCTGCTCTGAGAACTGTCGTTAATGTACCTATAAATTGTGTTGATTAAATTGGAAACAAATGGTACTTTGATGGCGATATAAAAATCAATGGAGAGATCTTTATAAAACAATATGGACTACTAGAGGACGCTCGCGGCTTCGCCCGCGTGGATGTCGTTTATCGCGTATTTTTCGGGATAAAAGTAGCTTATGTCCTTTTCCAGGTTTCAGACTATCTCTGTACCAAGTTTCATCAAAATCGGTTCAGCGGTTTAGGCATGAAAGCATCACAGACAAACAGACAAGAGTTGAGCCGGGTCCGCAGCGCCAATTTTCTAACATGTTATTGTGTTTTTGCGAACAAAACTGTTAGGCCACGCCCCTATTCGGTTAGCAAACAATGTTATCATGTTTGCAAACACGAAAACACGGCGCAGCGGACCCGGCTTTACTTTCGCATTATAATATTAAGTAGTAGGAATAACTGCATAAGTACTTTGATAGTAATTTGACTATTCTATCATTGTTTTTTTTATTTTTACCTCCTCCTTGTCTTGTCCAAACTATGTTGGAATCGGCTTCCAGACTAATCAGAAGCGGCTAACAAACCAATATTTTACGCGGAGTAACTTCTATCAGACTTCCGCAACCCAGTTCCTGGACAATGCCAAAATACTAAGCTTGTCACTATACCGAGTGTTATAGTTATTCGTATAACACCCGGGACTAACGTGCGGGATGGCTCTCGAAGTCTCGATGTATAACAAACGGTAACCCACCCACGGACTAGCCGCGGCAAGCAGATCGTATGATTGGCGCGATTGGTTGGACCCTCTCCTTATTTTATTTTTACTCATGGTTTTTAAACTGTGCCTCAGTTCACCACATTATTAATCCATGGTCACAATCCGCACACCTGGTAGGCACATTAGTACTCAAAGTATGCTATTCATTAGTCATTAGCTGTAGTGCATGGGTGGATGCCATCCAGCTTACGACACCGAATTGCGCCACGAAAATCTAAATAAAAGGAATTTTGTCTAAAACACTTTACGTGTAATGCCATATCGCTAATATTATTAGATACATATTCCACAAAACTCGTTTACTAAAATTTAATGCTAGTATAAACATCAACGACGGCACATAAATCTGTTGCACTGAATATTCGTGTCAAGTACGAAACTCGTCTTATTAACATTTTAGAACAGTTAGCCGTAGCCTGTAGCTCGTTGGTTAGTTAGCACTGAGTAATTCGCACTTCCCCTTAACTCTCGGTGTTGCATCAAAGAACATTTACATATTATTTAGTGTCCGACCGAAACAGGATTTTTAGCCGAAACAGAAACCGAAACCGAATCTTCGGCGCCAGTCTCAGTTTCGGCCGAAACCGAAACCGAACCTTATTTAGACATGTAAAAAAATCTATTCTATTGCACAAGGTGGGGCAAAAGTAATCACCCGATGTTGTTTTGCTGTTATTTTTTTTAGGAATAAAAATGTTTGGTTCTTCTTGTGGATTATGTTTACTTAATGTATTAGATTTTTTTCCATCAAGTCGAGAAAATGATATCGATCAAGTGGCCGCCGTCAGAATTGATACCATACGGGCTCGTTTTATGGCAGTTTCCATCACTTGTGTCAGAACTTCTGGCGATAGGTTCTAGCATTCCTGTCGGATATTCTGTTTAAAGACTTCAAGAGTCTGAGGCTTGTTTACATAAACCCGGGACTTCAAGTAACCCAAAAAAAAAAGACCAGAGCGGTCAAATCGGGTGATCTGGCCGGCCAGTGCAAATCGTCAAAGCGAGAGATAAGACGCTGCGAAAATGCTTCCTTCGGAATATCGGTTATGGCTCGTGCAATGTGCGCCGTTGCTCCGTCCTGTTGGAACCACATGTCCTCCAGTCCCAATTCATCCAACTGAGGAAGGAAAAAGTCGTTGATCATGGCTCTATAGCGCTCGCCGTCCACAGTAACGGTAGGGACGGCGAAGTTCTTGAAAAAAAATATGGAAAATGCCATAAAACGAGCCCGTATCCGGTCGAGCCGGTCATAAAATCTGACGGCGGCCACTTGACCGATATCATTTTCTCGACTTGATGGAAAAAAATCGACTTAATTAATTAAATAAACATAATCCACAAGAAGAACCAAATATTTTCATTCCCAAAAAAAAATTACAGCTAAACAACATCGGGTGATTACTTTTGCTCCACCTTGTATAGTGAAATCTGATATCTTTTTTACACATATACCGCTAAGCGTGACACAGTTTACTCGTGTTAAATGAAATGAAAGACAATAATGGAAATATTTAACGAAAATAGTTATTCATTTATGGTATACTATTATGCATTAACAATATAACATGAAAAAAAATGTTAGGCGATTGTCAAAAATCAATACTTATACATAAAGTACAGACTTCTTAATTGAGTATTTGTGTTCAATGTCGTAAAGATTAATTTATTATTTATTGGTATTGAGATCTTGTATTTGATACTTGGTAGTTAAAGAATTATTTACCTTATTATCAGTATCAACAAAAATTACAATAAATTGTACTAAATTCCGTAAACTTTGTCAGAAATCAACAAACAAAAATACAAACACAACACAACTACGCCGCACGCCGACCGGCGAACTCAGCTGGCAACCACACAGGAGTCCCGAACTCACCCGAAGTCAGCCGGAAGACGCGCGACAATACACGAACACTGAGTTTCGGTGCGGCCGAACTTTCGGCTGATTTTTGGCCGAAACCGAAACTGTAGCCGAAACAAGATTTTTTGGCCGAAACTGGCCGAAACCGAAACCGAAACCGAACCTTCGGTCGGACACTAATATTATTATATACATTAACATGATCATGATACGTAATGCCTATAATCTGAATACTAATATATAAGGAATGTATCTCTTAAAGCTCGCACTATTACCATTCGATTAAACGCTTCGTAGGCAATGTTTGATTTTAATTACGTTATTTTGCTTATTAGATTCATAACTTGGGGAGGAGCTCGTGGCTAAATAATTACAGCCGCATAGACCGATCTTCCAGGTTAAGCCACGCTTGCCGAGGTTGGTCTGTGGATGGGTGACCATTTACCATAGCGAGTTTCCTCCGTGCCTCGGAAAGCACGTAAAGCCGTTGGTCCCGGCTGTCATTTGTAGATCTTTGACAGTCGTTACTGTTGGTCAGAAGCCAGAAAGTCTGACAACCAGTCTTACCAAGAGTATCGTATTACCCAGTTACTGGGTTGTGGAGGTCTGATAGGCAGTCGCTCCATGTAAAATACTGATATTCAGCTGCATCCGGTTCGACTGGAAGCCGACCCCAACATAGTTGGGAAAAGGCTAGGCAGATGATGATGAGATTCATAACTTGGTTGGTTTACGAGATCTTTATGAATATAACCAGAGCATCTACAACACTTATACATATACTGCTCAGATTATAAAACAAAAGGCAGATAGACTGTACTGAACCATAATGTGAGGCACGTCTGTAGACATGTGTGCGTGACAGCACTATAAGAACACGTTGCCTCTTTGTGCGTGTACGGTTGCCATGATAATGACAAAATTCCCATAATATTTCATTATATTAAATAAACAATTTACTGTCTCCGAAAAATGCAGATACATACAGAGTTATACATAGGTAATTATGTATATAAAGTGAATCTCTGCCATTGAGTCAGATTGTATTTTAATGCAAGTACCTACTTTAGAAATTTACTAATCTCAGATTACAGAATAGAAGATGATAAATAGAAATATTTTGTGGATTTATGGCAGTCATTTAGTATAGTCGTGAATGGTTGTAATTATGTTTTTGATAGCTATATTTACTTTATGTTGGCAAATCGACTGACGTACATGATTATTATTACTTTATTAGAGACAGACAATACATTAAGTAGTTTTAGTTACGAAGACACATACAAACGGACACACATACCTACAAACATACCAACCAAAAAACGCGATAAATAAAACACTATAATCGAAATAAATATTTTTGTAAATCGTTATTCCTGTATTCTTTACTTATTTCCTAACTTAGGGGGTAAATGGTTTTAATATAAACAAGCAACACCGAATGATTTTTGTTAAGGTTTTGTGTTCCAAGATGTCACTAATAATAATCACGTAAAATAATATCCAAATAGATAAATAATCAATAAAACCTATAAAAAGATACTCCATCTTCTTTATTTTGTTTTTAGGAACAGTTTTTGCAATGTTTATAAACGCAAGATGGCATTACTATCATAAATATTAAAATTATCGATGACGTCCTAACAATGCGGCGCTTCGTGTCATACTGACTCGAGATTGTATTCGCTTTTGAATTTGTATTTGCTTTTTTGGCCGCACTCACATTGTTCCTGTCACTCTATCTGCCTTTTGTTTTATAATCTGAGATATACTGGATCTCTACATCCCTTAGAATAAGTACTAAAGCATAGAAGGAGCGCTACTTAGCATAAACGAATCAAAATATAGCCATGCTATTTACTCATATGGCGGACTCGCTGTTGTCAGAGCGGGAAAGGTAAACTTTTGACAGGCCGTAAAAAATAATTTTGTAACCTTTTGCACAGAGACTAGGGATGAGGGTATTCACACTATTAGACTATAGCTATCGATAAAATAAAGTCATCGTATAATGTATATTACGAAATATCTGAAGTAGTATTGTAAGGCCGAAAGAAGGTCACTATCATTGTGATAACCAAATAACAGCCATGCCGGATATTGCCATAGTACATATAAATACTTACTTCTTAGAAAGTTATAATGACAAAAGTAAAGTTATACCTAATATCATTATTATTCAGCCGAAAGATGCCCACTGCTGGACATAGGCCTCTCTCGAGCATCATCACTTCGACTGGTCCTGTTATTATCGCTATCAATAAATAAAGTCATCGTAAATGTATAAATGTCTATTATTTAATTTGCAATTACTAAAAGCTTCACAAAAGTTAAATACATTATTATTGAGTATTCCTTGTAATATACTTGGACATGCACGTTTTTTTCTGTCACTAGAACGGCGCCACGTGGTCTCAGGTAAGTTGTCAATTTCGAGGCGCTGGAAATTTTAAACAAAATAATTATTGTTTTATAATAAATTATATAACTAGTGACCCGTCCCGGCTTCGCACGTGTACGTTTTATAGCTTAAAACCTTCCTCTTGAATCACTCTATCTATAAAAAAACTGCATCCCTAAAAATACAAGATTTTAAAGATAATTACGGTAAAGAGGTGTAAAAGTTAGTGGCACTAAATGCAAACTGATTGAGAAGTAAGTTAATCATCGTTCATTTAATACGTTAATTTTGTTTAAATTCACTGTTCTCCTAATTATTTTATCTATCAGGCTTGAAGATTACGACTGTATTAACAGCATTTATTTGAAAGATAAACAAGACAATGAAATATTATCTGAAATAGTCTATTGTATGAATGGCCGAAAGAAGATGTCGAACGTAATGTTGCAAGAAAAAAAAGATTTTTATTTTTTTATTTTCAATCAAGCTAAATCCAGTGCGGGGTTAATCTGTCCCAATTTTTTTTAAAGAAATTACTCGAATTCCTTTACTTCCTGTAGACATGCAATTCAATAAGAACTTAGGCTTTTAAATTTAGATTGAAGGTATAATGTTGGTATAGAGTCCTCCTTCAGTCTCCGCCATTTGCCAGAACGAGTAAAAGAAGATAAAGTGAAATGGCTGGAGCAAATTCTGTGGTGCTTTCTTGGAACCCAACCAATTTCGTGAGCTACCACGGCAATCAATTTATTTTGAAAATATTCGTCACAGGGAAACCTAAATGAAAAAAAAAGTATAAATACCTAATTAATTAAACCTAACACAAAAATCACGTTGTCGATAGATTTATCGATAAAATTTTCGCACCCCTTTAATAATTTCTTTGGCGAATATTCATATTGATAAATAGATAAGATTTAGATAGTTTATACTTATTTATTTTACTTCGTCTAAAAGGTAATGTCTTACTTTTACTAATTTTATGTATAATGAAATATATTTATAGGAAAATCTATGAATAAACATTAAAATACTACGTACTTGTGGAAACTGATATTTTCACTTTGATTTTTTGTACATCCCTTGCGAGATTTACATTTTTTTACTATTCAGGACGTAGCGCACACTCTTATTTATAAGAACAATGTGCACATATACAAAACACAATTAATTAAATATAAATTCTAGACTAAAATATTTTTTCAAATCACCGCGCCACTGACACAAGTACTGACGACAAAATTTAAAATGTCGTTGCCGTTTGACAGGTGGTACTAGTGGCGGGCTATTTAATTTGGTAGCGTGGCTTTGGCTCAAAATCTCGAAATTGCTCTTATTTGACAGATGCCCCTGTACGTTTTTCAAGTACCGAGGCGCCTTCTATGCTTTAGTACTTATTCTAAGCTACATCCAAACGCTATAGCTTTGATTTTGACAGGTCAACAATTTCCATAGCAATGTACATAGGTACGTTGCTATGGAAATTGTAGCTATGGAGAAGTCGGATTGTCTACACATATTAACAATCCGACTTTTCCATAACTATGTACCGCGCAATGAATATTGTTGTATTGTCAAAATGAAAGGTATTGAAACTACAAGTGTGATACGCAATTCAGATGCTGGTTTACTGATTTACGCCATTTTCGTCGTTTATTTTTTCTGTCGAATACTCCTTAATTATTATTATTTTTGGCTCGTATTACATGCGTTTCGGGCTAGTAAGAACAAATTAAGGCTCAGCTCCTAATTAGGCGCTAATTTCTGCAATACCTATACCTACGGTTTCTTTTTATCATTAAGATATTTATAACGTGATGATAAAAAAAACAATAAAGACAAAGAAAAGTGAGCAGTAATACTGCTCACTTTTCTTTGTCTCGTTGTTAGGTTAATGTGGTTTTGCCGTAGGCTGGAGGACAATCGATTATAATAGACGGTAACGTAGCAAAATTTTCATAAACTGAACAACCTACTAATTACATAACAAACAATAATTATACCTTATTAAGTAATAAAGGCTATGGTACTGCAAATTAAGCCATGAGCTACGGGTTAAATATCAAATAATTTTCGATCGCTTTAATATTTTGAGAACTGTGAAATTTGCTTAAGTATCATTCGAAATGTGTCAGCAGATGACCTACATTTAATTCCAAATTCTTGCCTCATATATCATTATCTCAATTATATACATCCATTCAAAAATTATAGAATTTGTCACACAAACTCAGTATGTCCGTTAAAGTTTTACACTGCAAACTGTAATTATTATAAACAAATTCTTAGTAAAATATCACAACTACTGAAATATTTCATCAAGTTTCATCAAAATTCGTTAGTAAAAAATACTCAGCTGGAACAGTTTTAGCAACCTTAATATTTATGATGAAGAGTTGTAACATAGTTACGTTAAAACACTCTGCTTATATTTTAATGAAACTTTTAGGATCATAAACATGAAATGTGTAACTACAATAAAATCTAATTACCTTCTTTTTCGTATTATTTGGTAAAAAAAAATACAAAAGAACCTAACGTTAGCACAAACACATACTCATAACGAGGTACGTATTTATACTGTACTTGTACTAAGTAAAATTGTATATGTTACGGCTAATAGCCGAAGTGTGGCTACACCTAGTTTTAGCCGGGTACAACTAGGTGCAGCCGGCCACATGCGGTTAAACTTAGATGTATCCTACTTATCCTCGGGTAGAACTAACCCTTCATCATAGCGGGTAGAACTAGGTGCAGCCGCACACCGGTGGTTAAGGGGAACCCCGACACGGATAGGTTAGGTTCGGTTACTTTAAACCCTGCAGACAGAAATAGGAGCCCCGCTCTGCGGGGCTCCGTCGACTTAAGCTACACCTAGTTCTAACCAACTGCTACTGGTTGCACCTAGTTGTACCCGGCTAAGCCTAGGTGTAACCGCCATTCGGCTTTTACCAGTAACATATATACTATGATAATAATAACGAAGGCTACCTTCTATTGCCTACCTTTTAAGAGCGATTTTTTTAGGGGGTATCTATCTGTCTTATATATCCCTCATTTAAGACTTCAGACCCAGCACATAGTTAAGACTCTTTCATTTGTGGATTAGACGTAGATTAATTAGTTGTTCCGTCTTCAAGGTCTTCTAAACCCCGTAAGAAGGCACATTGTTTGTCGTATCATGTCAAAGATTCCAGATATTTTGTGGGGGGGCTCACTGACTATATTCTTACTAAATAAACAAGCACTACAATTGCACTTAACTTGTTTCAGGCTGGGTGAGCGATGAAGGGGTGGTTCGATGCGTTCCGCGAGGAAGGCGGGCCGACCCTGTACGCGTACCACAATCGCACGGCTGTCGCGGCGGACGTGCCTGCGCTTGCGCTGCTCATCGCGGCGCTCACGCTTTACGTCGCCTTCCTCGCTGTCTTCCCCGGCATCAGGAAAGAGGTTGTACTCTTCATATGATACTTTACATCTAAAATAGTTGTAATGTGTGTAGTAGTTACAATCAAACTAGCCCATATTATACTCCTAACCGTAGTAGGTCGCATCCAAAAGAGGTAATGTCTGTAGTCACAGTACTAAGTGAGAGGTTAGTGACGTAACAGCACTGACGACCTGGATCCTCTTCAATCTCTTCACAGGCTCTGAGATGTTTGGTTAAAGAGGATCAGTCACTGGGTTTCGTGATTTCATGGTAATCTTATTTTAGAACTGCATGGTTATTGCAGCTATGGAGGCGTAGACCTATGACGACGGTCTGCGAACTATGTAACAATAAGAACACCGAAATGTCAAAACTTCACCTAACCGAAGATTGACATTTGATTATTTTCTTACTCCTAGATATAATTTGATGATAACAACACGGTGTGATTGTAAAAGTTCACCGACAAGTAACCTGGTGATGCTATTTGATATATTTTTAATTGAATCACGGACCTAATTTCAGAAGGCAGTCCTAAGTATACAGGGTTACAGGGAAAGTCGTACTGAATATTAAAGGACGTTATTATTCAGGGCATTTCTGATGGATTTGATTCTGTAATATGGTGTCCAAAACTTAACCGTTACGGAGATATTGAATTTTAAAGATATGTTTAAAAAATCCTTTATTTTTTGGGATTATAGCTCCTAGGGTCCGTTTTTTTTTGTCTCATGTTAGTATTTTGTATCTTGTTTGTGTCTTAATAAAAATGATTAACAGAAACTGAACCTACTACTAACAGCTTAAAAAGACTGCTCGACAACGGTTAGAATTGAAGAATTTTTACTACCTAAGTGTTTTTAAAAAAAATGTATGGAACTTATTCTGCAAATAATTTTAAAAACTTCTACGTCTCTTTAGCTATTCAAAAAGGTATAACATCTACTAGGTATGTTCATAAAATCTTAAAAAAATGTTATTTGAATAGGCCCAACACAACATAAAAAATATCTTTAAAATTCAATATCTCCATAACGGTTAAGTTTCGGACACCATATTACAGAATCAAATCCATCAGAAATGACCTGAATAATACCGTCCTTTAATATTCAGTACGACTTTCCCTGTAACCCTGTATATATGTATCTGTCAGTCAGCCAAACCCCATAACTTAAAAATCTCTATACTTCATAGCAGAACGTTTATTTTTAAAAGACAAATCACTCATCTCAAACTGATTCAATTAAATATACCAACCCAGTTATTACTTTGATCGCTTCTTTAAAATTTGACTGGTACGGGCAGCTACCAAATACACAAGATAATAATAAAGCGTTATTACTTGGCTATATCTTCAAACATTTCTTGACAATCTAATGGCCATGGTTTTGTGTAATATTATCTCCACCTGATTATACTACGGAGTGCGTATTTATGAAACGTGTCTGCAGACATCACGATAATGACTAGGTATAAGTCATAACACCGGCATTAAGACCTATCCATTGTTTGTTACAGAGATTCTCAACATTCACGATAGTCACACTTAGTCTTTTCGTCGGCACCGTCATACTAGGTAAGCATTATGGAATATCCAACTTTCCACTTTCTTTGTTAATAATTAGTGAAACGTAACCGCAGAATTTTTTATAGTATCTACAGTATTAACAGATATTAAAAGCGTCAATCATTGCGGTCGACGTAACAGCCTTGGAAGCGATTTTAATGACTTAATTACCGTGATTTGCCATGAAAATCCTAATGGATACTTAATTAAAATACAAGTACATTGCTTAAAATCAACAAAAAAATAAGATTATATTAAATTCAGTTAAGTTTTATTGACTTAGATAAAACTAATATCTAATAGTATTTCGTAAATATCTACTAAATAGTGGGGAAATAGAATTTACCGGGCTATTGATAGAGACCCACTATAGATGACGAAAATAATTGTTGATAGATACTTTACAATAATTGACAAGATGATTGAGATGCTTATTTCTTCACACTATCCGTGTGTCAAATTCAGAATAACCTCCGGTTTCTGAGTTAAGAATTCTTGGATAAGCAATACTTAACTTATCGAGTACTGTAATTATAGCCACAATAGATAAACAATGGCACTGACGATCCGGATCGTCGGTCGGGCCGCTAGGGGTTAAGATATATTTGAGTACGGAGTTGTCAAAAAAATGCTATAAAATCCATAATTTTATTCAACAACTCCGTACTCAAATGTTACTCAATTACTGCTTACCCTAGAATTCTTAACTCAGAAACCGGAGGTAAGTCTCAGATAGCCTTATAACAACGTTGAATTATCTAATCAAATAAAATATGCAACTGTTCTATCTGTAAAAAGTATAATTCAATAAACTATGAATAGTTGTAACTCTTGACAAAGTGAATCCCAAATAATTTAAAAAACATTATTGATAGTACGTAAAGGGGAGGCCTTTGTCCAGCAGTGGATATCTTGTGGCAAAAATGTTGTTGTACCTTATGAGGAAAAGCCGTATCTTGTTATACTGGAACCCGACCCTAACGAACCTACTAAGGAAGAGGTTAATGATGCACTATGATGAGGAAAAGATATACAAGGCAATGATTGGAAAGGACACAGTCTTTATGAGTTAGAAAAATTCAAAGGGTCGGTCGTATTTTTATATAATATTTTAAACACAACTCTTGATAAACATCTTTCTTTGTTCGTATTACCATAACCAAATTAAAATTAAACAGATGTAATTGTAAAGATTTTGTAAATTTTTTCGTAATGAATCCGCCATTGTTTTCGGGTGACCGCTCAAGTGGTGAAATCAACTTGCCTTCTGCCATTGACCGCGATTTTCGTGTGTCAAACGCAGTTTTGGCTCTGCACCTTTGTACACACTTCATCTCCTATGTATACTTTATCATGTGGCATAAATACCCGATTCAATACATGAAATATCAATTTCACTGTTCTAGATCACGCTGACTCTTACCAATAGCGATTCATTATAAATTCAATGCAAGTACTGAGATATTCCGGTTGCGATAATTTTAATAACGGTACAAGGCAAAACCGTGTTGTATGCAAAGTTTACAAATGCCATTACTGGGACTGAACTGAATAATTTTGACAGAGATCTTTTGCATGTTAGCAATAATGTGGTACAAGTCCCAATAATTCCCACAAGTAGGTACTTTCAGGCAATGACATACTGAATAGTAGTTAGCTCTAGGGTGAAAGATCAAGAATCTTGTCATCAATCATTTATTTGCGTCAGACTTTTTTTGTCATTTCTATTGTCGTGAGTTTTTGCTAATGTTTTTGTTGTGGCTGTTCCAGTTTGTAAGCACGGCTCGTCGTGGCACGTGGCGGGGGCCCGCGTGGCTCGCGCCGCATACCGCGCCTTCTCAACAGAACGGCTGGACTGCTGGCTCGCCGTGCACGTTGGCCTTGGACATGTCAACGTCACGCTCACAGGTATAATTTGATGAAGTCTCAAAAGGTCCTAATTAAGTAACGATACCAGAAACTTGATGAATGTAATGGATTTTTAAAAACTAAGGGCCCGTTGCCTGCATTCTGCAGATTCAAATTATTTAATAACAACAAATTAAGAGTGACTACCTAGTTGGTCTCGTGGTTGCAAGCGCGACTGCTGAGCGTGAGGTCCTGGATTCGATCCCCAGGTACAAAGTATTATTGGGTTTTTCCGTAAAACATAACGTCGAAATGTGGGTGTACTATACACGTCTGCCAACCCTTCACACAGGCGTGAGTTATTTAAATTAAGAGTTTTCAAATTCATATTTGGATTTTGATCTGGTTTAGATATCCTCATTTATCCACAACCTTTTTAGTAATTTTCAAACTCCTTAAGAATTATTATATCAGATTACGAGGCACAAAAACACAAATAGTTCAACAGTACAACGCTGATACTAAAAGACTTTACCAGTTTCATTTTTTATGAGAACTTTTAAATTGTGTGTGTAATTCCTTAATTCCAGCCCTATCCTGGGGCAACACGACAGTGGGGGACCCGGGAGTGGACTACAACGAGCAGTTCCGCTGGGAGGAGGCTGGGGCCATCCAGGAGTTCTACCGGGACGGCCTGACGAGAGGCCTGCCGTTCCCTCTATTATCAGTCGCGGAACACTTCGCAGTCCAACACGAGGGTTTCGAGTGGGGAGCCAAGTACCGCGCTGCGGGATATACCACATCTACACTACTATGGTATGGACCTACTGAGCTAACTTGTGATGATTCTAAACAGTTTTAATGTTTCAACGATATAAAGCAGAGAACAAACTCATAATTCAGTCTCTTCTGGGATGTATCCAAAAATATGATAGGTTTTTTTTCCTTTGAGCTTGCTTAGTCTTGCAAGCCGTGTTTTTTAAGACCATGATTGTGTGTGACCATACAATGTGTCCGGTCATGGACTAGCGATATTCTAGGTACTTATATAGCAACTATTCTACTACAAATATATAACACACTAGGGTCCAATCCACTTCCCCGCTATTTGGCAGCCATTTTGATGTTTTGTTGAGATATTCTCTATCATAAAGTTATGAAAACGTGAACCCATTGTATCGTAATGTAAACTATAGACAATATTGTTGCCCTCCAATAAGCCTATGTATCTATTCTATCTATCTTTCTATCTATTTTATCTCAGTAGGATCAAAACTTTGAGAGATATGACTTTTTTGTACACACGTACAAGAATATCTAAACGAAAAAGTGGAAGTGGATTTGACCCTAGTGTATAGTGTATTTGTGTACTAGAATAGTTGTTATACGTTATGTCATATAAATTATGGTATAAGTACCTAGAATATCGCCAGTCCATGACCGGACACGTTGTATAATTGTCGCACAATAGTCTCATCTATTATCGTCCTAATATCCTCTCTTGTCTTCTAGGACGTCGCTAGCACTATGGTTGCTGATGAACCTACTCCTAGTAGTGGTACCGCGATACGGCGCATACGCAATGGCCACGCTGGGCGTGACGCTGTGCGCGGCTGCAGGAGGCTACTGGTCCTCGCTACCAAACGCACCTCTAGTCGTGCGCCTTGACGGAGCCATGCTGTTCTTCTCGCTAGGATGGTGCTTCTGGCTTGTGTTGATAGCAGGTAAGGTTTGTGACGTTGCTAAACAATAAAATTCAAGTCCAAAATCTTAGTAACTACTATTTATACGACAGGAGTAGCTAAAGCTGCAATGAGATTGATTCTGGGGCTACTAGTAATCAATCGAAAGTTCACCATTTAAATGTCACAAAAAGGTAAAAATACCTACATATTAGTTCATAACACCAAAAAATCTGTTCGTTTAAAACTAATAAAACCAATTGTATTCATTCCAGGCTGCGTATGTTTAGCGGTTGGCCTAATAATTGCAATCCTGGACCTGATCTGGCCACATCGGTTCTCCACGGTACTGGAGGTGGATTACGACACGCCGTACGACAGACATGTACTGATCGTTGACAGTCGACAGCGAGCTAGGCCGCAGCCACAACCCTCATTACCTACTAGGATACTTAGGTACAGTCACAACGATTTTTATCATCCGAAACCAGAACCAAAACTGTAACTGTGAAACTGCTCTTAGAGGGTGTACAGCCGCAATCGGTTGTACCCTAAATATAATATTGTTGCTTTGTCTAAGATCTTAAACAGTCACCGTTGCCTGGTGAACAAGATTATTTAGGTAGTACTAAGTACTGATAACTAGAAATAAAAAACAACCCCCGCTTTATATCAGGCTAAGCAAGAAACGCAAAAAGCAAAAGTTCAAACTCCTCATCTATCCTAGGCTCCGCCCACATGGAATAACAGGTTACAATAGAAGATAAAATGAAAGCGACATGTTGGTCTTGTGGTAAAAGAAGCGGCTGCTGACCAATTTGGTCCTGGATTGGCGATTTCCAGGTCATGGGAAGCTTTTTAGTTTTTCTTCGTTATGAAAAATGAAATAATAGTAGGTGTAACGAAAAAATCAAAGCGGCCTGGTGTTTGAAATCATGCCCGGTAGATGGCATTAGGCTATCTGACCTTCTACATATTACCTACGTGGGACTTCGCTCATCAACGAAATCGTGGGTGATCGACAATGCACTACCTCCATAAAAAAACTTAGTTTTTCTGTCCCTAATTCGTAGCGCTTCTGAACATTGCAGAAGACTGTCATCAAAGACCCGCGACACAGAGGGACACGTCTCAATGGCAGTCGTTAATGAAAATGATAGGGGTCGAGACAACCACGCCTACCAACATGAGCAGAGGAAACCCAACTCGCCGTGGAGGTACCCGCTCTTCAGAAGACAGATCGACAGGTAAATAAGAACACTAACTAATGAGTTATACGCTTCTGAAAGATACCTGATTAGGGAGTAGAAGATTTCTGAACTTTAAAATCATTGATGTTACCTTTCCAGTAACAGTTAACGTTCTTCAAACACAAAATAGCTAAAACGCATACCTGATGTTGGAAAAACACTTTTAGCGTCCGTCAACGATAAGTTTTTGGTTTGCTTCAAATAGGATGACCCTATCTATAATTTTTCTTACACTTAAATACTAAGCGCCTCGTGGACGATAGATTAAAATCTCGTTAAAGGCGAGACAGAGCAAAGACTAGCCTAGCTTGGGCATTACTGGGTCTTAGACACGGTCGTCGGTCGTAGGGCGACGTTGACGAAATCTCTCTACATATTTTATAGAATATATTAGACTCATCTCCAAGCCCTCTAGATCTACTGCTTTATCGAGGACGAAGCGCGTAAGAGGCGAACCTCCCTAAGTACAGACAGAAGCATCATCGATCTACGAGGTGCTTAAACTCAATAGCATTTTTTGGATCTTTGAAGCTGTTTCTAAATTTCATGCTCAGATCAGCAGTGGAGATACCTAAATGTGATCTTGTTGTTTTCATCAGCTGTTTATAGAACCAAGAAATTAAATTTCCTGTTTCAGAGCGGACTCAGCATCGAGTCTGGGATCGAGCATTAACGGTAACAGTTCCGGTATCAAGATGTCGCCACTGGCCACGGGAGCTCTCCCGGCGTCGCTGCCTTCCATCCCTCCGCATAGGTACATTACGAGTACATCTCGGTCTTGTGGCTATGTTAAATAAAATGCTGCTTGCTGAATTTACTTTGATGTAAAGCTGCAATTCATTAGAAAGTGAGTATTTGTGCAAACTGACCCGTTGAAGATGACGAGTGACTTCGTGATAGTAACTATGCAAAATAACTATTTTTGTGCATTTATCAAAACATACTTCAATGACAAAACTCATTATCATAATAAATATCATGAAAGTAAAAAAAGCTTCCTGTGTTTTTCCACATAAATAAAATCCTAAAATGTTTAGTAAAAGTACGTCGTTTTTTTTTCAGATACCGACCTCAAATACCAGCTGCGGAGCGAGTTAAGGACATGTGGTGATTAGTGTAATAATAGCATAATTTACCAATATTAATCACACTGAACTAATAATAATAGGTGTTATTGGCGGTACGTCATCTTATTAAATTACTGATCTCTAAGGACTTTCAATGCATGGTAAATAGACTTAGTTAAATAGACACAACTCCAAGAATGGTATTGAATCGAAATGTATAAATATCGAAATTGTTTAGTGATAAAACGTAAGAAATACTATAGAAACTCCACAAAGTAGATCAAATAAATGAAGTACCATATTTCTTATATCTAAGTCCTTGACTTCTGGCTACTATGAAAATATGAAACGTCACGTGAAATTAAATACCTTGAAGCTTTATGTTTCATATTTTTAAAGGAAACCAAAAAACTTCAAAGCCAATTCACAATATTGTTAAAAATAAAAGAAAATTGTAAATATGTAAATTATAGGTAGGTATCTAAATTATGTGTAACAAATCCGTCCAGTGTCATAAATTAAATGCCTAGGAAATAATTTTGTATACCTCTTGTAATATTATGAATAAAATATGTTTGACTGCATCGACACAAGTGAATGCTTTGTGCCATGTATTGATACAAGAGCAATGAATTGTTAAATAAGTAAACATGACTAAGGAGGAAGATAAAAATAAACAAAATGGAATATCTACTCCTTCAATATCGATGCTAAAATTACTTGACATGACATTGAGTTAAAATAATTAAAAACAATCAAATAATATTGTAGACATGAATGTTGAGGTTAATAACGACATATCAATTAATGTAAATGACATCGAATCAATTAAAATAATTCGGTATTCTATTAATAGAACGAAGTCATTTAGGTGTACGTTTAGTTTTAAGTTATTTATTTCTTATTTTCAGTTCTAGTTGGATGCGTGAATGTTGTGTGTAGCCATTTGTAATAACAATCACAATTATAATTCTACGTCACTTTAGTCCTAACTACTTACATCACGGAACATTTTCAATGTTGTGAAGATGTGTTTGCAACAGTGAATGTGTATTGTACCTATGATATGTATTTTAATTGTAACAACAGTGAGAATTTAGAGTGAATGATTTAAATCGTATTTATTGTGATCAAAAAAGTAATTATACAAATTCGAAACATGGACATGGTGTACTTATTTGTGAAGAGAAATTGTATCCACCTTTGTATTTCGTTACAGAGTTATGTCAACAAGAAAAATCGTTATAATCTATGACATAGGCCCCAGTGCATAGCGGGCTAGATTATACGACTTAAAAATCAAACAATTATAGTTACCACACAACACATTTAATCACACTCTTAAAACACACAAAAAGAAATACACAAATCATCACGAAAGTTACAAAAATATTATATTTATGTAGAAAATATATACTATAACCTACATACTTATCTGATTTTCCGTAGTTTACACGACGGAGTAAGAATTAATAACTAATAAAAATATGAGTATTTAGGAAGCGATTTAGGAATCTACAAGTATCTGGTCATTTGGGACACAAATTACATAAAAGACAATAGCGCAACGAAATGAGAGGTCCGGCTTCTTCTTATTTGGTGGGCTAAGTGGGGTACTTCGATAAACGATCGATCGATTCGATGAGGATTAACTTCGTTGTGTGTAGTCGTGAAGTATTGAAAATTGTAACAAGATTGGGTGCCATATGGATTTCAAATGAACTTCAAACTAACGACTGAAAACAATCTCTACCAGTGGCGAAGGCTCCATACAACTCGATTCCTATCGGCTTCCCTTTCGAAACGAGTAGTTACTGGAATTCACGCATCACACTTGAGCAAGGTAAGCATTTTTTGGTCCGGCTTCCCTTTTAAGAAAATTCACCCTACGCCACTGATCTCTACCTATCTTGTTTTAAAGAAATATTTTGTGGACAGTGACTCATTATTCTCAAGATGGACCCCCTAACTATCTGCCAATACAGGCTACACTGATACCAGTGGCTAAGGACGTTGATAGATACAGCCCTAATTTCACCATCACGCGTCTGCAAAAGTCAGAGTGACTTTCCCTGTTAATACGCTACTAGGCACTTCCAACTCCGAGCATGTAGCTCTGGCGGCCAACTATTAAGGCAAGCCAGAGTTGAGAATCCTATGGATACCCTTGAGGTTTTAGTGTGCCGACCAAACAAGAAATGCAAAACAGAGCCTTTAACACAGTCTCAGAACCGTGACACTACTCACCAACAGCTCGCCACAAGTTGCCCTGCGGTTTGCATGATCTTATTTTGATTATATAATGACCCGTCTCATCTGACGTCATCTGACTCCTGACTTAAATATCATGATGATGATGTAGATGTATGAAGTTTATCGTAGAACTAGCTACGCGATGTTCTAACATCTTTTCTTGGTGTTCTAAGATTCGCGAGACCGCAAAATATGTATTTTAATATTTAAATAACTTATGTTATTTTAATAAACGAAAGTTATATTATTATTGTATAATTAAAGTTATATTTTATCTTTCTAAATACCTTATTTTTTGGGTCCTCTCATAAATCTTAGCGGGTTTTATTCGAGTAGCGGTAAACTAACTCGTTGACGAACTTGCAAAGGGATTTACAAGCATAGCGTGCATGTTAGTGTAAATACTAGTAAAAGACAAACAGATAAAAAAATCCCAGGCATGTCATAATTACTTAAAGCAACTAACGAGCATGTTTTAAAGAAAGAAGAAAATAAGAGCTAGGTTATATGTTATTGTCAACCCACACGGCACTATGTAGTTTCAGCTTACAACACCCAATGGTGAACGGCATTAAATCACACAAATAAAAAAACTGCTTACGATGATTGTAATAACTAATCCTTCAGAATTTGGTGATTTCTTCTACTAGGTATCTAAACTAGATTATTATTATCTAAGTCTGTTCCTTGACGAGATGATCGAGGTTCAGCTGACAAAGGAACGCGCTCCAGTTCACGTAACCGCTTTGTATCTCCATGTCTGTTTCACTCCACCGTTGACACTGTGAATGAAGCAAAACATAAACATCTATATCAAAGTATGTGGCCCAAATATAGAATACCAGTTCTCATAATTTTATTCATAAAAAACATGACATAAGTAGTTACCTAAAATCACGTCGGGATTCCCCAAAGTGTTGGGCGGAGGTGCAAAATACCCCCTCATTTAATTTTCACCGTTATGTTTAAGTCAAATTTAATGAGGGGCGAGCCATTTACCATTAACCGGGAACAAATCCAGATTCCGGGCTGCTACTTAGAAATCTTACACGGAAAAACCCAATAACGCTTTGCCCGACCTGGGGATCGAACCCAGGACCTCACGTTCAGCAGTCGCGCTTGCGACCACTAGACCAACGAGACAGTGTTTTTTTTTTTTTTTTTCCTTTCTTCCTTAATACAGCCTAATTTGTTGCTTTAATCATCACGGCAAGCAAATTGATAGTCGTAGGTTCTACTGCCTATCCTCTTGACAGAATCTCTTTGTCGCTTTTTACGTCATCGATCAAAAGAGCACGAGTAGCCTTTTATGAACCGGGAAATCAATAGCTGAAACATAAAAATTGTAAAATCTCCTAACCTCAGTGTACTTGACAGGTGGTGCATGACGCACCACCTTCTCGTAGTCAGACTCAGTGAGGTTGTACACTGGCCGAGTCTGGAAGTCTAGGAACCTCATCAGGTCTTCATACTGAATGTTGCAGTTCTCGTCCTTTGCCAACCTGTCACAAAAGATCATCATCATCATTCAGCCGAATGACGTCCACTGCTGTACACAGGCCTCCCCAAACAATGTTGGGGGGGGTTTGCCATAATCGCCACGCTTGGCAGGCGGATTAGCTATCGCAGTATGGTTGTTAAAGTACTCAGAGAACGCTGCTGCCCATCCTCGAGTGAACCTTAGTCGCCTTTTACGACACCCACGGGAAGAGATGGGGTAGTGCTATTCTTTACATCCGGCACCACACGGACGTGTGATTGCAACAAAAGATACAATAATACAATAATCAAATCAATAGACGGTTAAAAATTATTATGTGTCTACTGAATACAACTTAATAAGACAAATTAAAAAGAATCTAACGTAAGGTACACTCAAATGACGGTTGATAGAGCCGAAGACATGATCATTGTGCCTATCATGCGGAGCGCGACATAGTTTTAGAGTCGTATTATGTCGTACCGAAACGAGGTAAGCCATACATTATATCGTTAATTTGGGACAACAACGTCTTAAGTCCGAAAACCGGATTATTCAAAAAATGCCTTTTACTCAAACATTTGAAAGTCGTTTTCTGAAAAAAAACGGTTTTCGTACTTATGACGTTCTTGTAGCAAATGAGCGATATCGTCTCGGCACGAGATAATGTGATGACAAAATTATGTCAGGCGAAGATACTACTCACAAAACTAAATAATAATAGAAAGTAATATCACAGAAAAATATTACAAATGAGGCAAAAGACACTACACTTATAAATGATCTTGCAAGTCGTACAAGAACTTTATCCCGTTTCCCTAGAGTCCTCGCGCCTTGCTTCAAGTGCGTCACTACTATACACTATAACACTCACACTCCCAGCATGCAGTCCAGAAGTTCGCAGTTGATGGGCAACCGGTGTGCGCGCAGCAGCTGACGCAGCCGCTCTACAGTCAGCACGCCCGAGCCATTGGCGTCAGCATGCATCAGACCTTCGCGAAGACGGTCCCGATCGTCCCACAAACCACGTGTTAGCTCCGAGAAAACGAGGGATCTGTATGTAACATCAAAACTATCATCATTAGCCGTCAAAGATAATTTCAAACGATTTAAGTGTGAATACGCCGTAACAACAACTTAATACTAAACCTTTAATTAACCGGCCATACGAATTTAATCGAAACTACAGGTGTCCCAAGTGTGAGATTTTTTTCGTTAACTAGGTAAGTACTGTAGTTACTTCACACCAAAAATGTATCAAAATTTAAGCAGCGCCTCTAGGCGCGTCGTTCAATTCTATCGCGAATTTCAGTTAGTGAAGGCCGCGCCTAGAGGCGCTGCCTAAATCATCATACATTTTTGGCGAGACGCAATTACTGTAGTTAACGATAAAAACTCACAGAGTACAGGACATGAATTAATTGTAGTGTAGGTAGATATAAATTAGTAAGTATTTAAAGTAATGTCGGTAGATAGAAATATTCCTGGAGTTACTTGAATTATAGCTGTGCTGTTGGACGCTCGAGTTTTATTACAAGACCCCCGAACATTACATTGGCGACGAGGATTGCCTAATTCGGACAGTTTCGCGTGTGATTGTGCGTGTTACGTTTATTATCACAAGTTTACGAACGCTAAATAAGATGTCGATTGGCAAAATAAAGGAATTCGACGTGAAGTGCGGCACTTGGTCAGTGTATGTGGACAGGTTAGACATGTACTTTAAAGTGAATAAAATCGTCGAGGACACGAAATTGCCTACCCTAATAGCCGTCATGGGGGATGAGGCATATGAATTGTTGTATAATCTTGCAAGTCCACAAAAGCCAGCGGAGTTATTATATGACAGAGCAGTTGAACTATTACGTCAGCATCTAGAACCTTCGCCGTCGGTACTCGCAGAGCGTTATCGGTTTAGACAACGGAGGCAGGCCAGCGAGGAAAAAGTAGCCGCGTATGTGGCCGAACTAAAGAAACTCGCCCGATATTGCAAGTTCAAAGATGGATTAAATGAGAATTTACGGGATCAGTTCGTCTGCGGGTTGCGGAGTGACATAATTCGCCAACGGTTATTTGCGGAGGCCGACACAATATCATATACGGACGCCGTAAGGTTGGCAAGTTCATTAGAGGCGGCGGAACGGGACGCGGCCGCGGTTGAGTCGACGGCGAATGTGGGCATCGTGGGGGACGCAGCGGGCAACGGGGCCCTGCCGGTGCAGGCAGTGCACGCGCTTGGCAGCAGCGGAAGCAGCGGAGGTGCCGCAAGGCAGGCGCCGCGAAGTGTGCGGTCTGTACGGGGCGGTACAACAGCGTCGACCGCACGGCACAGCGCCGCGCTAAGTTCACGGCCGCTTATAGGCGGCGGTGGCGCGGGCAGTGGCGGCCGGCGGTCTTGTACGGGTTGCGGAGCAACGGAGCATACTTACTCTGTTTGCCGCTTCCGTAACTACGTGTGCAGCAGCTGCAGACGCCCGGGACACTTGCGTCGCGTATGCCCGGACAGGGTAGCGATCGCGGCTGGGTCATGGGGCGCCGGCGCCGGTCTCAGGCGTTCAACGATGTATTACGGAGGTGCGAGGGAAGATCTACCAGGCGAGGAGATTTCACCGGAAGAAGATTTTCATCATCTATGCCTGAATGACTACCGAGCGGTAAAGTTGCCCATATGTGTTGATAACATCACTATTTCCATGGAAGTCGACACCGGTACAGCGGTCTCGTGTATTAGTGAGGAAACATACAAGAAATATTTTAGTGCTCATAAATTAGAACATAGCGAATTGGTTTTAAATTTTTATGACGGCTCAAAAATTAAACCCATAGGAATGTTTAAGCCGGTGGTAGGGTATGGGGATTTTAGTAAACAACTGGAATTATTTGTAATAGGGGGAGGTACAACTTCATTACTCGGCCGGCAGTGGTTAGCAGAATTAAAAATAAAAATTCCAGTTTTTAGCAGCTGTAACAATGTAAATTGGAAAGAAGTTAATGTGTCTAATGAGATTAATGTACTCTTAAACAGGTATAAAGAGTTGTTCAGCGGCGGTTTGGGGCGGTACACTGGAGGCAAGGCTACGCTGCGCGTGCGCGAAGGCGCGGCGCCGGTGTTCCACCGCGCGCGGCCCGTGCCGTACGCGCTGCTCGGCCGGCTCGACGCCGCATTGGACGACATGCTGCGCGACGGCATCATTGAGCCCGTCGACTGTTCCGACTGGGCCTCGCCGCTGGTGCCGGTAAATAAATCCGATGGCTCGCTGAGAATCTGTGCTGATTATAAGGCAACTGTGAACCCTGTTTTGTTTATTGATCGCTATCCATTGCCTAGAATCGAGGATCTTATTGTGAAACTTAGTGGAGCTGCCTATTTTTCTAAAATTGATTTATCCCAAGCGTATAACCAAGTAGAATTAGACGATTCTAAGGAAATTACAGTAATAAATACTCATAGGGGTCTTTATAGGTATAATCGGTTAGTATACGGTCTATCGTCGAGTCCAGGGATTTTTCAACGAATAATGTGCAATTTATTGAAGGGCATTCCGAACGTGGAAATATTTCTCGATGACGTAATTATTGGCGGGAGAAACAAACGAGAACATTTAGAAGCCCTGGAACAAGTTTTTAGTAGATTACATCGATATGGTTTAAAATTAAAAAGTAATAAATGTGTATTCTTAGTAAAAGAAGTAAAATATTTGGGTTACGTAATTAGTAACGAAGGGATTAAAACGGATCCGTCCAAGGTGGAGGCTATAGTTAACATTCCCCGACCATCAAATATAACGGAGTTAAGGTCATTTTTGGGAATCATAAACTTCTATGGGAAATTCGTTAGAAATATAAGTAGTAAATTAGTACCGCTTTACGAATTGTTAAAGAAAGGTAAACAATGGGATTGGTCGACTGACTGCGAAAAAGCATTCGTAGAAATTAAAAAAGTTTTAGCGGGCGCGAATGTACTGGCACATTACGAACCGACGGAACCATTAATATTAACATGTGATGCGAGCGCACGCGGAATAGGCGGAGTTCTGTCGCAGCCCAGTGGAAGGGCCGAGCGACCGGTAGCTTACGCGTCGCGCACGCTTACAGAAGCTGAAAAAAACTATTCGCAAATACATCGCGAGGCACTAGCGATTATATTTTGTGTGAATAAGTTTCACCAATATTTATATGGCCGTAATTTCATCTTACGAACGGATCACAAGCCTTTAGTTTCAATATTTGGTCCGAATACGGGGATACCGACTATGGTGGCGAGTCGAATGCAAAGATGGGCGATTATTTTATCCGCTTATTCATTTTCTATTGAGTACGTACGCACCGATCAGAATGGAGCGGACGGGTTTTCAAGGTTACCGCTTGCTTGTAAACAAACAAAGGCCGTGCAGCCGGAGCAAACTCATTTGCACTTTGTACAGCAGTCATTATTATTAGATTATAATGAGATTAAACGTCAAACAATGCGAGATGGGGAATTGGGTAAAATATTAAGTTTTATACGAAATGGTTGGCCTAGTGAGTGTGAGCTTAGAAACTTAAAACCATACTTTAATAGAAGCAAGGAACTTTATGAAGAATTAGGGTGCATAATGTGGGGGCATAGGCTAGTAGTACCGGAAGCGTGTAGGAATAAAGTGTTACTGATGTTACATGAACCTCACATGGGTATAGTTAAATCTAAGGCTTTAGCAAGAAGCTACGTATGGTGGCCCGGGATCGATGAGGCTGTGGAGCACATGTGCCGCGCGTGTGAAGTGTGTGCGGCCCAGGCCGACGCACCGCCTCGGCAGTCGCCGCGCATGTGGCCCTGGCCACACCGACCCTGGAGTCGGATACATATCGACTATATGGGTCCGATAGGCGGAAGAACATACTTAGTGGTCGTGGATGCCACCTCTAAATGGTTAGAAGTTTTCAACGTTTCGAGCACTTCAGCGTTCAGTCTCATAGATAGATTAACGGAGCTATTTAGTAGGTGGGGGTTGCCTAGACAGATAGTTAGTGATAACGGCTCTCAATTCGCATCGAAGGAATTTCAAGAATTTACAAAAGTTAACGGAATCGAACACATTTTTACAGCCCTTACCACCCCGCTTCAAATGGTTTAGCAGAAAACGCAGTTAGACTTCTAAAAAGAGTAATTAAAAAGGCGATGGTGGAAAAACAAAATATAGATAGGGCAATGTGGACATATTTACTGCATTATAGGAATGTAGAACATTCTACAACCGGGGAAAGCCCAGCGATGATTCTTTTAGGGAGACGTATACGTACTCGGCTGGACACTATCAGACCAGATAGGATAAGCAAGGTACATCGAGCACAACAACGACAGGTAGAATCTGTGGAGGGAGCGAATAGGTGTATAGGGGGTGAGGGGGACGATGTATGGTATAGACAATACTTAAAAGGTGAGAGATGGATTTCCGGTCGAGTGGTAGATTGTCTAGGTCCTAGCAACTACCGTGTCCAGGGTCAAAACGGGGAAACAGTGCATAGGCATATCGATCAATTACGTAGGAAAACAGGAACGAGATTATCCTTAGTATCTAGTGGTCCTAGTATCTCAGAGCGATCAAACACAGATTCTCAGACGACACTTAAGGAGGATGACGGCACTGGTGAGAGGACCCAGACGGAAGGGTCGCCGGAGCGGGCCAGGTCGTCCAGAGCGGTGGCGGAGCCGCCGCCGGCTCAGCCTATTAGTGAACCAGTTCTAGACGCCCAGCCTTCAACTGAAAGTCTGGTTGCCTTGCCTCAAGTGCCACCGAATCCACCGCGCGCCGTTAGACAATGTAGGCTTAAGGTGTTTAATTATAAGCATTAGATAAGTATTGTTTTTGTTAAGTTAAGTTAGTTGATAAGTCTTATTGTATGTATTAGTTTAGTAGGGAGGAGTGTAGTGTAGGTAGATATAAATTAGTAAGTATTTAAAGTAATGTCGGTAGATAGAAATATTCCTGGAGTTACTTGAATTATAGCTGTGCTGTAGGACGCTCGAGTTTTATTACAAGACCCCCGAACATTACATTAATATGTCACGTTACGTTCATCATTGATCGCTGATACTGGCTTAACTTTAATGAAACAAAATTTCGTACCGTAGGTACATAAAGTTCGGAACTATAATCAATATTAAACGGAATAAATGGTCTACTCATTTTGAAGCTGTGATGTGGAAAGTATGTTTAAATAGAATACTGAACTCACTTTTACTCCAAACTGGGATGTTAATCATACCGATCACCCGAGCGAAGTCACTGGCAAAATCTGGTAGCATAAATAATTTTCTTCTAAGACATATTAATTAGGAATCATCATGAAATACCTGATCATCTCCCGACGTGGAGCTCTCTCCTGTCCATGGTCACCACGGAAGAACCGTATCAACGTCAAAAACTCGTGCTCTGTCATCTTCTCGCACATTATTTCTTTCAGTGCTTGTCTACGTTTAAACAAAATTTTGCATTTACATCAGAGGATATAAGGAGATAATTATTTGTTCAAATAAGTGCTTCAGTTACACAAATCAAAGTTTCAGTTATTTACTATTATATTATTATACTTGCAGAACTTACTTGAAACATCTTACAGACATGAGGTCTTTCTTGTCCGGCTCTACAGCTTCCATATATTTTGCTACAAAATTCTTGTAGCCATTTTCTTGCGAAGCCAATATACGACGAATTTTATCCATAATCAAAGCTATATTAGCCATAGGATACTGGTGAACAATTTACAATAAAAAATGGTTAATTATATCAATTTACTATTTCTCAACTAGACAAAGGAATGAGGACTATAGGAAAGTTCTGTATTTATATCTAAATCAATGAAGCAGGGCCGGATTATCCCTATCAGGGCCCCTAGGCAATGCAGTTCTCGGGGCCAAAGGGGCCTTACCCTTTTCTTACTTTTTAAAATACATTTTTTCTATTACAAAAGTCGAGTCGATCAGATCGACTCCTTTGGTATCCTGTTACTTCAATCTCTAAAAATCAAAGTAACTCATCAGCCGACTGCGCGCCGCGGCGCCGGCTACGTTCCAAATTAAAGCTTACCTTACCTATATCGTCAAATACACCTATTTTTAGTTCTACTATGTATGAAGTATTTCGACAACTGACAACATGCGTCTAAAAAAAGGATAATATTGAGGAATTCTAAAAATTAAAAAAAAAAACATTTATGAAACGTTTTTTTTTTCTTGGTGCGTGCACGGGGCCCCTAGTTGATGTGGGTCCCTAGGCAGTTGCCTAATCCGCCTTATGGATAATCCGGCCCTGCAATGAAGCACATGAATTCACTACGTTTAAAACTCATTCGTATTTCTTGCATGTCACAGTCGTAGTTTTTCATATGAAAATACCGTTGCTCATCCCTTTAACATACTCTCTACTCGCTAACCAACGACGCAAAATAAAGAAATAGGTATTAAGCCCAGAGTTTTGTTACGGTCTACGAATTAGATGACATTTTCAGATCTACAAGTGGGTTGTAATGACGTAAGCATACCTGCTCAGCGTTAACCTCCATGTACCGCAGAGCATACTCATCGGCACCAACGAGGCGGAACCGATGCTTGTTGACGACCAGCTCATTGCCCACCCACATGTCTTTATCCGTGTACGCCGGGGGTTCTTTAGGCACAAAGAAGTTCACGTCTGGAAGGTACATTTTGTCACGTGCGAAGAACTTACCACCCTGTTGAAAAGTGTATAAGAAGATACAAGTATAACGCAAATCCAAATGGAGGAAACACACGACACTATACTCTTTTCACCCTAAGATGAGTAGTGACAGGTTGGTCATTTCGTAAATTGAAGCCTGCTATCGAATCGCTAGGAGACTGCTTTCGAAAAAACATAAACGACAACATCAAAAACCGTAAAATAGCTATACACCGTGTTACATAATTCCCCATGAAAAAGAAAATAATAATCAAGTTGTCTTTTATGGTTGTTGTCCCTCAGACCTCTCAGAGGAAATTAGGTAAGAATGTAAATAACTTTTCGGATAGTTATAGATAGTAACTTTTCAGTGATGATTATTTTATGTTTTATGCAAATTCTTTTTTTTTTTTTTGGGTCATGCTACGGTTTTCAAATATTGCCAATAGACTCTTTACATGGGACCTTTTGACCGCCTTTCGGCTTTAGGGGTATTTTTTTAACATATTGTGTTGTTTTTTTTTAATAGTTGATTTTCTTTGTATGTTAACGTTTTGTAGAGAAACGTCAGAAATCAACTTACGGTGAAAAGGGTTGGGGTGGAAAGGGTTGACCATAACAATAGAGAATTCAGAAGAAAAAAAAATGAACAAATACCTAACACTTTATTACACAAGCTGTCACACGAAGTAATAAAATACACATTTAATTTTAAACCTATCTTACCGGCAGCAATAGTCACCAAAAACAGTGCTTACCAAGTAACCTGAATTACGCTCGCCGAGTTCAAACACGCCAATAGTATCATCACATAAGAAATATTTGATGATGAAATAGCGCCGGATGTCTTCGGGGTTGTCGCTAATCAGACGAGCAGCAAAACGCAACACGTGCGAATTAAATCCAATTCTGTGAAAGTAGCAAATTATTTAAAATAGAATTGAAAGGTTCTGGCTAGCCTTTTTCCAACTATGTTGGGGTAAGCTTCCAGTCTAACCAGATGCGGCTGAATACAAGTATTTTTCATTACTCATACTTGGAAAGTAGGTCTGAAGTTGCCTGATGAGCGGGTTGAAAAAGTAATACTTTCAGCCCTAGGGAGAATCGTTTTCAACTGGCTGCTGTCAAATTATAAAAAAAAAACTAGTTCTATTTTCACATTTCTATTGAACCATGTTCTAACTTTTTATACAGCCACTTAATTACAGCGCGATGTAAAATTGTAATAACATAGAGTTAAGTATTAACTAAAGAATATATTTTTTTAAATGTATCTTTAAAATAACATAGATTTGGGCAAAATATTTACCATTTTTTCAATGATAAAAATGAAAAATAATGGCTGAATAGCTGGCGGGCCACAGAAAAAAAAACAAAATAGGCGGGAAAGCGGCAATCCGATCACTAATTTTTTCTTAGCCAATTCATGTTTTTATTTTTACTTTCTTTGTATTCGTAATGAAAAAGCACAGTGTTTTTTACCTCGGGTTAAAGACGTTTAGTCCCTCGAACTATTGACGCCCTCGCTACGTCTCCGGACTACATAAGTTACTTTCACCCCTACCTATACCTAGGGTAACAATGTACTATTACAGGAAGCGACTGCTATCAGTCCTCCGCAACTCAGATACTAAGCAATGCTGATAACGTAAGGTTAGACCGGTTGTCAGAATTTCGGCCTTCTAAGTACCCGTAACGACTATCATAGGTATTCGCATGAAACCCGGGACCGATGGCTTAACTTGCTCTCCGAGGAACGGAGGGGATATGTGACGAACTGTCACCCATCCACGGACTGACCGCGGCAAGCGCAACTTAACCTTGTAAATCTTATGATCTGCGCGGTTATTAATTAGTCATGAGCCCCTCAAGCTCAAAATAGAATCGAAAGATGTTTGTTTATAATGTACCTACACGTTAAACACAATACTGCCGTCCTACGTCTAAAAGGCCGCTATGTGACTAAACCTAATTTTGAGTTATGAGCAAAAACGTCGAAAGTGTTGTCCCTAGAAATTTTGAAGGTATACAGATGTTATTGATTATACCAAATTATTGGGCTACTTTAAGCTCATTGTATAACTTTTAATGAGTTACAGGACTAATACAGTTTTAAAATTAAAGTTTTTGTTTTACGTCATGCTTTTTTTGGAGGTACTGAAAGGAGACCTGACAAGCTTCATACATTTTTGGACCAAAATCCAAAGTAGCCGGCCAAAGAAAAGTATATATATATATTATGATAGTACATGTCTGATATCTGAGTCACTACATAAGGTTAAAATGTTCGTTATTAGTATAAAAAATTAAAGAATTTATGCGTTAAGATATTAACTAACAGTACGTAGTATCTTAATGTTTGTAAGTAAAAATATATATACCTACTATATATATACTAATACGCTATTATAGCGTATTAAGATATGACGATACGATAACAACACTGGAGATAGGATAGCTGTCCGATGAAACTAAAGTTGCATGGATAATTAAAAAGCAGGGTAGTCACACAGGCATGCGATCTTTCAGCCTTCATGGCTACCTGCCTCTAAAACAATAACAAGTAACGTTTGGCACATGTTTTTCACATACAAATTCTGTTTTAGTTTTGACTGAAATGGAATATTTTAACTATAAGTAGTGACTCAGATATCAGACTTAGAGGAATGGCGTCTTATTAAAAAATGTTTAGGTATTCATGTACTATCATAATATATGCATAATTTTCTTTGGCCGGCTACTTTACTTTTTGGTCCATTTTGTCAGATGTCCTTTGATCATCTACAATATAGTATGGTACCTATGGTATTTATTATAGGGCAATATCTCAGTAAAAGTATCTGGATCTCGTAATTGACAAATGATAGAACAATACGGACCAGACTGATCGATAGTGAAAATGTTGCGCTTTTACTTAGTTTATAAAACTCTTTTTTTTTCATTTAGACATAGAACGGCAGAAGTCTGTAACACAGTCAAACCCTAAACTTACCTGTCCTTATTTAAAAATTTCAAAAAGTCTCTGTGCTGTGGTTTGGGTTCAACAGTACGGCAGTTTTCAGCAGAGTCGCCGTAGGAACCATATCCATTCCAGGGTGGTAATTCACGGTCAGTCATCGCGGCACTGATACATTCCTTGCTTTTGTCATCGGGCAATGCTAAAGTAGTGAACGTATCTGAAAAATAATACTCCCAATTCTTATTTATTATGTTCATTGCACAATGGACATGAAGATTTAGCTTTACTTATTTGCTGTTTAATATTTTGTAAATAATTTGAAAGATCTATGATCAGTAACAGACGTTAACGGGCTCATTGATCATAATAAATAATTCGACCACTCATTCCTTATATTTGTTTTCGAGCGAATAGTTCCAACCAAGTTCAATCGTTCAACCAAGTAAATATCTATTAATGGAAATAACAAAAAGCAACTCGAATCAATTATGTTTTTCTAAAAGCATTATAATTATTTGCAATCCTGTTTTCCAGTTTATAACACGTTCAAAATATGTACCGAATCCTTGCCACATCGAACTCACCGAATCCGTATGTGACACGATAATACTCCTTAGTATACGGATCACAGTCAGTTAGAACCACGTTGCGGCCAAACACGTTCAGAACTGCTCCGATGCTCAGATCTGCCGGAGTGTAAGATGGTACTAGCGGACCGCCTGTCATTTCTATCTTGGTTGGTATTTTCTAGAAAGTCATCAACGTAAACTAGAGAATAGGCACCAATAGGACACAACAAAATCGAATAAAAGCTTTTTATTGATATCAACAAACTGAGATTCTTTGTGTCGTGAGTTTTATTTTATACACATTCGAATCAATAAGATACTTGAAAGAAACGAATGCGTTAATCTAACTCGTAAACATAGCACAGAAATCAATCGTTTGTATTGTCAGAAAGTTGATGTTCTACTTCCACAAGAATTGATAAGAAAGCAACCACTCAAAATAAGGCGGAAACTCACACGAGGCAGACGCATTCTCCTTAAAAACATCGGTCCAACTTCCACACCAGAATTTGGAGTTGCAATTTCTTTGATTTCAATAGTATCGTCAGCTAAAAAATAATGTATCTCCAGTCTATGCATTGCACCGAATTCTGAATCACGATCATCCCAATAACCATAGAATCTAAAACAAATGACATCAAATCTAAAGAAGTGAAAATTACAAACTAAACTAAATGTTACGTAGGTATATAAATTAATTAAGTAATTTATGTATTTAATAAGTCAATGATTTAAAATATGTAAGTTTTCTAAATTTAAATAATACCGTGGTAAATAGAAGAATTCATTTTATTATTAACACCTTAATTTATGTACTCTATTTTTGGTGATATAAATATCATTATATTACTGAAGTTACAATTCAATCAATTATTTAGTGATTATACTTAAAAATGTCATCAGCGTTACAAAATTAAATAAGGTAGCTTAGTCCTACAAAGAGAGCAAACATCTCCCGTCCGCCTGTCTTAAGTGCCACCACTAAGTAATTGACGTGTAGCGAGATCAACTGCCACACTCAGTGACCTTTAACGGTTACTTAAGTCCGACTTAAGTAACCGTTAAACATGTCTAAATGTGGCAGTAAGTTTTTAATTAACAGAACTTCAGGAAGCTGCTCTCGAAGCATTAGATGATGCGAAAGAAAGAGAATTGATTGTTCTGAACAATGACTGCGATAGACAATTATTGATTGATGATTGAATCGCGAAAAGTACCGCAGGCTTATGTAATTTGCTCGAAATTTGAGATATTCACCGCTTCATTACCTATTCCTGAGAAATTTTAAATAATCTTACCTTAAAACTTGTCTATCAAAATCCAAAAATTGTCTAAAAGGTCTATGCTTTGGTGGTTTTCTGGTGTCCCGCGCTCTCTAAAACAATTTAATTGTAATATGAGTTACACGTTTTGCTTCATAATGTAAGTACATCACACTATCACTTACTTCGATAGCATCTGGATACGGTATAGGATCTGGCACATTGATACCGAGGCGATTCAGAAACACTCTCGTGAAGTTGTCACAATTTAAAATCTAAAACAGAAACCCCATTAAAGTGCATAGATATGATATTCTTGTACTAGAATTCAGATCAATACTTTATGAATTATTAGTAGCTCAATATCAGGGCAATGCCTTTCAAAATGTAAGTTAGGCTGATATTCCACTTATCAAATATCTTGGTCCAATATCGATATCCAATATTTGAACAAATATCTTTGACTTTGTCCAAGATTTTGCGTAGTCTGAGAAAATGGAGAAACGTGGAGCGACTTATGTGCTGCTAATATCATTAGATTATTATTAAAAAAGAAAACATAAACAGCTTTGGGTGAAGCCATGTATCGGAAGGCGAAGAGAAAAAAGCATTCGTAGTTGTATACACCTCTGAACGTTTTGTTTTATTTTTGTAATCTTGGTGACTCGTATTATAAAGACATTAATTGCTTTCAGCATTTATCAAAAATTTCGTCATTGAAATTATCCACGAAATCTTAGTTGCAGCCATTTTGATTTAAATGTCATTAATATTTGGTCAAATAACGGTGTTGCTGGTACATTTGATGAAGTCGTCCAATTTATTTGATCAAATGTACATTGGACAAAGATATTTGATAAGTGGAATACCAGCCTTAGATCAATGAACTTTACCTTGAATACTTTTCCAAAGAATGTGACTTCCCGCCCTATGTTGAGATCAAGTACGTCGTAATACAAATCGTAACTGTACGGGAGACGAATTCTTTGACGACTGATCAATGTTCCTGCATAAAAAATAACCATAAATATACTTAAATACTATTGTTATAAACAAACAAAAGAACTACGTGTAATCGAGGAAACGGTAGGATGATCCTAATCTTACTTACCTTTAGTAACTCTAAGGCTGGACATCCACCAGAGCTGTGCGAGGAAAATGTGCGGTGCGAAAATGTGTAGCGAGGATGTGAAAAGGTGTGACCCTTTCCACCAGAGCTGTGCGAGGAATGTGTAATGCATAATGTGTTAATGTGTACAAATGATCATCTACCTCTTCCAAACACCATCTATTGATCGACTGGTAGGCGCATATTTTGAAATCCTCGCACATATTCCTCGTAACACATTCCTCGCAACACATTCCTCGCAACACATTTCTCGCAACACATCCCACGCTCGCATTTCTCGCTTGTTTTGTATGAACAAAAACCTCGCTCCGCTAAGCCCATATCCACCAGAGCTGCGCAGAGCGAAGCTAGGTAAATGAAGTGATTCTATTGGTGCTTACAAAACATATTCCTCGCTACGCAGCCTACCACAACTCTGGTGGATGCTCAGCCTAACAGTCGCAAATGGTTGGGGGCAAAGAGTTTCAGATCAACCATGTAAAGGAGGTGGGATATTACCTGACCATCTCTTCTCAATCGATAGCCTAACCCCCGGGACCCCTACAGCAGTGTGCTTAGCAGGTTCAAGGCTAGGCAAAACTACAGCGGGCTCAGCAGACCTATCGCCCTGGAATATACCCCACTTAATCCTGATTGGTTTTCCTGTCCCTCTTTTCCCACTATAGTAATTAATTAAGTAAGTAAACAGGTTTTTATTACGACGCAGGTAAGATTAATACTTAATTTTGAAAAAAAAGAGTAAAAGTTCAAACAATTTGTACAAGTAGAGATTATAGATACCTTGTAACAACCCACTGTTTTCCGTCCTCGGCTCAATCACTTTAATCGTACCATCTTCAAGATAAAAGAAGATATTGACCTTTCGCAAAATGTGAGAGCCAACACGCTGTTCGTGTAAAGTTTGTTGGAAAAAGCCTTGGAAACGTAGAATCTAAACATTAAAAATATATATTACGCTAGGTAGGTACTATAAAATAGTGTCGCATGGGTTTTAAGTGAGAAGTACATAATATGTACGATATTTATATCGCACTTCCCACTAGCATCGAGATTCGATCGAGACATTGTCAACGGCCAAGTAGCTGACCAACGAGAGCCGGGTCAACCTTATCTTTGTCGTTCAGCAAGTGCATTTTTACCCGACTGCGCGACAGCAAAGGCAGGGTTATGTTTTTTATTTTTACTAACGGACTCATTCTGATATTTGCAATAGCTTGCCCAGCTCGTCGACCGAGATAGATTTAGTTGGTTATCGTAGTAAAAGCAACGTTCAAAATAGTTTTAACTCTTACATTCTTATCATACATAATCCAAGTCGGCAGATCTGGAGCTTGTTTCCGACAATACAACGAAGGTACCCTGTTGACACCCTCTGCTTTGTCTACTAACATGTTCGTGTTTTCGATGGTCGTGAAAACAGGACGCACTCCGAAGCTCTTCTTCCCTATCTAAAATGGAACAATAAATCGTTTAGAAACAAACATAAATGGGTTAGAATAGTCATTGTATTACACAGTCAAGAGATTTTTACTCTGGTATCCTGGGCCACATGTATTCTTATGGAACTAACTCTGCCGAGATACTGTTACAGCGATTACACACTGCATCCGATGCGAATCCGTGAAAATAAGAATGTAAAAAACTCGGACCGAATTCGGATATCACTTACGCACTTATCCGATCTCTGATCCAAATTCAAACAATTCAGGGGTCATCTTTGTCATATCCAATAGGCGTCCGATTTGAATCCGAGGTAATGCGAAAGCGTTCATACAAACAGTACTACGGCTACTTCGGTCCGTCAATTTTTCTTCCGAATTAGAAACTCACAGATGACAAAGAGAAATCGGATGACGGAAGTCGGATCTAGTGCGTAAACTACCATACAAATAGTTCTAGGACTACTTCGGAACGTATTTTCTCGGATTCGGATCGGATGCAGTGCGTAACCGCTCTTACTATAACTTACCTCATAAAAAAACTAAATAGTTACTTATCTGCCGCGCATGCGTCCACTATGACGAGACCAATCATGAGGCAATTATTATATTACTTTTAAGTACGACCTATACCTTGTAACTTTGCGGCTCAAGAGGTGTACTGAATTCCCTTTACTCTATTAAGGGCCGATTTTTCAATCGTCAGATAAATTTTATCCAAGGAATAAATATGACGGTTTGACATATTTTCTATAGAAAAGTTGTCAAAACATCAAACTTATTCCCCAGATAACAGTTATCTGACGATTGAAAAATCAGCCCTAAAATAATAATAATTAGCCCGTTTTGTCCCACTGCAGGACAAGGCAACACAGAAGAGGAACGAACGAGCATTGCTCAGCACGCTTGCTTACCGCGTGTTGGTGATTTCAGACCAATAAGTCCAGGTCCTCACGCTGCTTTTTCCTTTACCGTAATTTAGTTGTGTCTTAGATTATGTGAGTAAAATGTATTTACAGGTGTAGGTACAGTCAGCGTCAAATAGTTATATCGGGACGAACAGACTGTTCATAATTACCTAAACGACTAAAGAAATTAAACATTATAGGATAAAGTTCTTGTCAGAATGACAGAAATGTCGTTTATTGTGTTCATTCTGAAACACCCCTTGTATCATTGAGATATAGTTTAATTTTCTTAGTTGTTCAGATCATTTTGAACAGTCTGTTCGTCCCAATATATTTGATACTGACTGTACAAGGTAAATGTGCCAGGTTTTGAACCCGAAACCTGGTCCTCAATAAACGAGCCCCTAACACCCTTAACTCAATTTAATAGTTATAAAAATATCTCATATTAAAAAAAAGACATCATAAGTATTAAAGTAAGATAGTAAGTAACTACCCGATTCGTTGCTGTGGGCAATTGAATTACCTAATCACCTTCTGGGTGCTAGGACGGTTGAAAATATTTACAGTACCTACTCTTAGACTGAAGCGTTTTTATCCTAAGAACTCTACCATCTAATTCTCTAATTTCTACTTACTCACCAATGGATTATTTCCATAGCCAGGCAAAAGCGGTAGTCTTGGATTTCGGATCGACATGTTTGAAATGAAAATCCAATCAACAAATTAAATAGAAAATGTAATTTATTTATTAAAAACCTCAGTATATTTACTTCAAAATCAAAACAATATCGTTACTATAGAAACGCATCTACTATATTATTATGCAGCGTGATTGATGCAGCGATGCAGCGCCATAGATACGGTACTTATTACTTCTATGCATAGAAGTAGTAAGTACTTAGGTGTGTCCGCTGCATAATGGTATACAACATCACAGCGATAAAGGCTCTCCCACACAGGTGCAAAATACCGACCGTTAATTCCGGCGATGACACTGATATCCGGGGTCGTCCTATAAAAAAAATGTATAAATAGGTATAAATAAGATCACATGTGGTGTCATACAAAATGTACTAAGAATTGATATCGCAAAAAGGCATCGCGATAATTCCGGGCGGTAGGTACTTCGCATCTGTTTGGGGAGCAATATGTGTAGATCTAATGCAGCGTACACACTAAGACAACGAACGGGGCTCGAAACCCCTAAAAACCTAAAAACCGAATGAAACCGGATTCATTCTATGCTATAACTTTGATCAAATTCAACAAATGACAAACGTTATAGTGACTATATTGTCTTCGGGTACAAGATGATCGAAGTTACTTAGATCAAGGGTAGAACCTCAAGGTAGATCAACACGATATCACGTTAAATGAGATGTGAAGTGAGTATTAATAGCTATGTATGCCATTCAACGTGGCAACGCTGCTAGGCTTCTGGGCACGCTTCCAAATGACTACGATGTGGAGGCGTTGAAGTACTTCAACGCCTAAGTGCCCTTTCTGAATAGCTTTATTTTAGTAGATTGTCAAAGTTATTACGCCACGTTTACTACCATGTTTACTCTACTTCGATATCTTAGAGCTATTTCGTAAAGTCGCGCTTATTCGCGCAGTCGACACGGTGGCCAAGTGCGTAAAACACTTCCAAATATGAATGAGATCAACGAACATAGGTAACGGTTGTCGGCAACCAAGTCGATAGTGCGTTTTGCTCATGAAGGTGATACACGGTCATTTTTAACATTCATAATTTACATATTCTTTAGTACCAAATCCACTACCAAGTGTTACCACAGTTTTACTACGCAAATTATTGCACTTCATTACTAAGCGTAGTTCGTAAAACTTGCAGAAATCCACTTGCTGCAGGTGTTTCCACAGTTTGAATGTCAATTGCGCAAGTCAACTTGCGCAATAAAACTGCTATAGGTATATGCTCTAAGGCTAGTGGAGTTGGCGGGAGGCGGGAGGAAATCATTCAATGAAGTTCGATGTTTATTATAATTATCCTAAAAATGATTCATAGTGGATATTATTACATGAAATTGGTGTAGCTTTGTGTTATAGGTGTAATAGTGATAGTTATGTAGAATAATTGAAATAATCGCTTACTCAGGGAGTGCCTTCGAGAATTTCATAGAGGAATAGGTCACTTCACATTGCCTCCCTGTGTGAAACAAAACAACTAGGTAATATAGATTTGCCGCCAAAAACTTCAAGAAGTAATCAAATAAATATCACATTAATATTTCTTAATAGAAAACAAATATACAAGGTTAGTCAGGAAGGGGGTACTAATCCGAAAGGGTGTTAAAGTACACATAATAATGAATAACTTTTGTTCTACAACTTTTCCCAAAAGTCAATAGTTTAAGAGAAACAGCTGTTCAAAAATCTCAAAAAAAAATCTATCTATCCCCAGTAATGATCAGCTGTGTTTACATTTTAGGTCATATTTGGGGTCATGAATTAGAAGCACCATTTTTTGAATTTGTAACTAAAGCAGGGATGAAGAATTTTTGAAAAAACTAAAATAAAAATCATTTTATTTGGAAAAAAAACATATCGAATTTTGAAATTTTAACACTTGCTTTCAAACAGTCGTCAGCGATACTGTACGTGGGCTTCGGATTAGTACCCCCTTTCCGACTAACCTTGTATATGTTATGCTTTAAGGACCGGTGTCCACGGCCGCTAAACAATTAAAAACGAAGACATGACAAATATTTATGACAAATAAGATGACAGCTGACAATGCTGACATTAGCATTTGACAATTTGAATTTCATTGTTTTATTTGTTTTTGCCATAAAAATTCAATTTGAATTGAATTGATTTGTGTTTTTCCGTGTATTTGTTACAAAAATAACAGGAACATAAATAATACATACTAATTACTTTATTATAAACCCTTAACAATGATTGACGTAAAAACTAAAATTCATTCATTCTTCATATTTAATTCTAGTTTTGGCCCTAGGGAAGGCGAAGTAAGTAGAAAATCAACAAAATCCCTAACATTTGTACTACAAATAATAAACTAGTAGTTTAATTTTACGTTAATAAACCTAAACTATGCCACACATGTATTTGTGTTTCCCAACAAAGACTATGCCACCACTTTCCTACCCGTGAGTGTCGTAGGACACGACAAAGGATTACATCCCTTGGAGAGAGAATGGGCAGCAGCGTCCTCCTGCCGGCTAATAACAACAAACTGCAACAGACCGTCAATCCGTCCGTCCAAGTGTGTTGATTAACACAATTTACTGTTCACTGTAGCAATCATTTGATATTAAAATATGTTCTTGTTTAAATGCATTCTATTTCTCTGTCATTGCATTTCAAAAGAGTCTGGTATCCACAATTCATAAAATGTGGTCCATGTCACATGCTTTCTGTCTTCCAAAGTTATAATTTAATATATGAAATGAAAAGGCAATATTTTTGTTCACAATTTTAGGAGCTTCAAAGGATATTATTCTATCATCCGAGTGAAACAAGTGCCGATACACAGAAAATGCAAGTTGGCTTATGCGAAGCCGTCGTTAAATTCATGTCGTAAGTTAAAAGATATTTTTACTGAGCTAAGGGCCTATTTTACAAAATTAGTTTTCGTAATCAAGAATTTATACACAGGGTAATCATTTTTTTTCATTTTCTTTTCAGAACATTCTCATCAGAGTCATGTGAAGCTTTACAAACGCAGACAAAAAGATACATATTTTATCAACCGGAAAGAGGGTATTGGATGGTATTGGTAATATGACTAAATTAATTTGCCTCCACTTTTCTACATTTGGGTTTAATAGAATACCAGTTAGAGATGGTTTAAAGTCCCACATAATAGAGGACAAGCCTATTGCCATTCACTGGGCACAGATCCAAATTCTAGGTTGCTGCTGAGAGTTTTAGCATAATCCAGTAATTTCAAGCTTGGTTTTTGCACTCTAGAGTCCAGAGGTTCTCAAACTCATTTTGTCCACTGCCCACTTTGAGAATCAATTATTTTGTAGTGCCCCCTAAAATTGTTAACTTTACCACGTTTTAACAATCACAATCATTACTTTTAGCGCCCCCCTGTAGGCCTCTAGCGCCTACAAAGGGGCGTTATCGCCCACTTTGAGAAAGACTGCTCTAGACCAATAGACCATAAGGCTGTTAAATAAATACCAGCCTATAACTGTCCAACTGCAGGGTAAAGGCCTCTTCTCATATAGAGAAGGAACTAGCACTAATCTCCACACTTGCTTACTTTGGATTAGCAATTTCAGACCATGAAATCCCCACAACTTTTTCCTTCTCTGTATGTCACAAGTGTCTTAGATTAACTAAGAAAATACATATTATGACATTGAAGAAGTCACATTGGTACATGCCTGAGTTAGAACCTGCATCCTTTTGCTTAACAAGCGGGTCTGTAACATCCTGCCCACCACAACATAACCACAGTTCATAAATTAAAATATTTTTTACTGTCATGAATCTTTATTTTCTAGGTTGTCAGAATACCATATACAACAAAAGCATTGTCAGCTATTGGAGAAAGTCGAGGAGATGTTGTAAGTACATGAAATATCTTTACTGTATGACTTATCACTAGCACCAATATTTTTTAATGTTACTGCTGCTAGTCGCCAGATCAAAAATCTACCGTAAGGATGTCAATCAATCCAGTTACTTCTTTTGTTTATTCCAAAAACTCCTGTTCTATGCTTATGCGTCTGTAGGTAGACCAAACGCAGATGATGATGCTATTCTTGCCTATCATCTGCAGCCAAATCTGAAACACTGTTGAGTATAGATATTGTTTTGCTAGTGCCACTTTCCTCAGTCCTGTGCTAGTAACATACACACTCATAAATCAGACATCCTACACTCCAATTTCCTTCTCTATTCATAATCATTATAATAATATCATACTGCCAACTGCCACTGCATCCTGCACCGATCCAAGTCCAAAACCCTGAGAGCTTTCAGATTGAACTTCAGAATCTTTTCGAATGCCTAGGGAGCTCCGTGGACGATTACAATGATGGGTTTGTGGAAACTGTCCATACGGTCGGGTCTAAGATCTTCAAGACCCGTCGTAGAAATAGAACCACAAAGCTCTCTGACCCTACTCTTAAGCTCATGGACGCAAGGCGCGAGATGATTCTGCAGTCTCCAGATGACGCGCTTAAGTACCAGCAGTTCAACAGACGGATCGCTAAGTCCTTGAAGTGCGATCTACGCCGATTGAATACTGAGCTACTGAGCGTATTAAGGAGGCGATTGAGCGGAACAAGGGCTCCAAAGTTTTCGCAAGAGATTTGTCTATTGGGCAGAGTCAGCTTTCGAAACTGAAGACCGATGATGGCAGAATCGTATCCGCTAAATCAGAGCTTTGGAGAGAGGTTGAGAAGTTCTATGGACAGTTGTACAATTCAACAAGTGAACCCGTCACGAATCTGGCAAACGACCCAAGAGATTGATCCAACACTATACCGAAGACATCCCGAATGTCAGCCTGTACGAGATTAGGATGGCTCTGAAGCACCCTAAAAAGAACAAGACGCCGGACGATGACGGAATTACGGCCGGACTTCTGAAGGCGGGTGGAAAACCGGTAAGGCCCTTCAGAAGCTGTTTAATTCCTTCATACTCGAGGGGAAAACGCCACAGGCATGGAACAGAGGTGTGGTGATACTTTTCTTCAAAAACGGTGATAATACCCTACTGAAGAACTACAGGCCCATCTCACTTCTGAGTCATGTCTACAAGCTATTTTCAAGAGTCATCACGAACCGTCTTGCTCGCACGTTTGACAATTTCCAGCCTCTGGAACAAGCCGGATTCCGAAAAGGCTTTAGCACCGTAGATCACATACATACGCTGCGGCAGGTTATACAGAAGACCGAAGAATATAACCCGCCTCTTTGCTTAGCGTTCGTGGACTACGAGAAAGCCTTCGATTCCATCGAGACCTGGTGTACTACCTTGACTATCGGTACATCAAAGTGCTGAAGTGTTTGTAGGAAAACGCCACTATGTCAGTTCGATTACAGGATCAGACCTCGAAACATATCCTTCTGCAGCGAGGTGTAAGGCAGGGAGACGTCATCTCTCCGAAACTGTTCACCGCGACATTGGAGGATGTCTTCAAGGATCTAGACTGGAAAGTACTAGGCATCAACATTAACGGCGAGTACATCACTCACCTTCGGTTTGCCGATGACATAGTCATCATGGCTGAAACCATGGAGGACCTCATTACAATGCTCGATGACCTTAGTAGAACTTCTGAAAGAGTGGAGTAAATGAACATGGATAGGACAAAGATCATGTCAAATATCCATGTAACACCCACTCCCATGAAGATCGGAGAATCTACACTCGAAGTTGTCGACGATTATGTTTACCTACAAACTTTCCAGTTACGTTGGTCCAACTTCGAGAAAGAGGTCAATCGTCGAATCCGACTCGGCTGGGCAGCGTTCGGGAAGCTACGTATGTAATATTTTTTCGTCCCAAGTACCGCAGTGTCTCAAGACGAAAGTCTTTGACCAGTGCGTGTTGCCAGTGATTACTTACGGCACTGAAACGTGGTCGCTCACAATGGGCCTCATAAGAAGGCTCAAGGTCACCCAAAGGGCAATGGAGAGGGCTATGCTCGGAGTTACCCTGCATGATCATATCAGAAATGATGAGATCCGCAGGAGAACCAAGATAACCAACATAGCTCGAAGAATTGCCAAACTTAAGTGGCAGTGGGCGGGGCACATTGCTCGCAGAACGGAAGGCCGATGGGGCGTAAAGTTCTAGAGTGGTGACCGCATACCGGAAGACGCAGCGTGAGTAGGCCTCCAACAAGGTGGACCGATAATCTGGTGAAGGTCGCGGGAATCTGCTGGATGCAAGAAGCGCAGGACCGGTCGATGTGGCGATGCTTGGGGGAGGTCTATGTCCAGCAGTGGACATCTTTCGACTGAATGATGACATCCACTGCCGGATGTAAGCCACCTATTAACTCTTCTTTTCTCAACTATGTTGGGGTCAGCCAGTCAAACCAGATGTGGCTGAATATCAGTACTTTACATGGAGCGACTGCCATCAGACCTCTGCAACCCAGTTACTGGGCAATGCCGATAACCTAAGGTTAGACCAGTTATCAAGACTTTTGCGCTTCTGACTACCCATAACGACCGTCATAGGTATTCGTTTGACACCCTGGAACGACGATTTAACGTGCTCTCCAAGGCATGGAGAGGTCTCGATGTAATACGAATGGTCATCCATCCACAGACTGACCGCGGCAAGCGCAGCTTAATCTTGCAAATGATATGATCCGCGCGTTTGTTAATTAGCCACGAGCCCTTCCCAGTAGTCTTCCTATTAACTGCCTTATTAAATGGATTGCTGTATTACTCATTCACAAATTTAATCTGTCTTTCTAGGTAGATCCATCTGTGATGTATGATATAATAAAGTCAGCATATAAGATGTTTAGAATGTTTAGAGGACCTTTCAAGCACTTTCCTACGGAAGAAATATATACAGTATGTGACCAGTTCTTCACACCTGTAAGTTATAATTATTTTTTTTTCAACCTTTCTATGATAACAGCAAGTTGATCTTCAATAGAGTGTTTTTGATGATTCTTCACAAATGTTCACCAAATAGTAATTTATTAATTAATGTTCTACCTACTCAATTTTCAGTACATAGCTTCAAGAAATCTCTCAAATGACATATCAGATGTTATCCAAGGTATCAACTATTTACCACTGGACAAGAACTCGTTCTTCAAAGTGTTGTGCTTCATTGATCTGTTGGAAGTCAACTACCCTCACTTCAAGTGTATTTCTTTTATCTACAATGAACAACTTATTTGGTAAGTTTGTAAAAAAACCAAGGAATGCTGATAAACTTTAGATTATATGCCTGGGAAACCTACTTCTCTTTCTTTGTAAATCGAATATATTGTCTAATTACCATCTTATGTTCACCCACAGGAATGGCCTAGCTACACATGACATGTTAACATTATACCAATATTTAGTACAGTCACTGCTACCAAAGCAGGTTGAAAAGGAGATCCAAGGCGGTGCAGTGGCTGCCGCTCAGAGGCACGGTCGCTTTATCCACCCTCCTGAAGGCATTCACAACAAAGACGACTTACAAAGACTAGTGAAAGTACACCTCATGCGGGAGGATGACTTGGAAACGAAACAGTATTATTTAGTTGTTTATAGAACTATGAGCGCCACTGTCTGTTTCACTGTTGATGGTAAGTTGCTAACAAAAGTTGAGATGCAATTAAAAATCGGTACTGGAATTCAAGGCCGTGGTCTGTTATAAACGCCGTAGGCCGCGTGACGTTATACGAGGCCGACGAATGCTTATTATGGAAATGCACTACAGTGGTCTCGCTCAAACTCCGAACCCGTGACGCCGCGTCAGGCATCGGGACTAAACACACTTGTCAGCATCAATTCGCATTTCGCTCATAGAAAATGCGAACGCACGCTTTCACCTTTTCGTATCGATTCAGCTTTCGCTTGCTTCAGCAAGATTTCGCATTCTACAAAATGCTTTTGCAGCTGAGGACACGAGGTTACATGTTAGACGGATACCTAAGTGTGTCTAAAACCAACCAGCATATTTGTGTATTAAATTTGATTAGTCTTTAAGTAGTTTTCGTACCTAGCATATTGTTGGTTGACCATTGAAAATACAAATCATATCATTTGTTATTCACTGCTATGATGAGTTTCGATGTTTTTAGCAATACCTACAGCTATTGCTCACAATGGAGATTGTCATGTTACTTTAAAATATCTTCTTTATTTTTCTTTGCAGTGAAAGTGGAACTTGAGTTTGAGATGTTCAGATCCCTAGATGCGTTTATCGGGCCTCAGTTATCTGCCATAGCGTCAACCATCAGTGAGCAATGTACATTACATGCATTACACACTGCACAGCTTGCCGTCTCGGAACACAAATTTGTGTACTTCAATAGATTAAATTTAGCATTTAAAACTACTGTAAGTATCACTTATCTCCTTTGTGTTCAATAAAGTACATTATACCACAGTAGACATAAGCTAAAGCAGTACCTCACCTTAGTATTATCGCCTGAATTGACACGCATTGTGTACTGAGTATAATGCACTCTTTTAATGGGACTTTATTCCAATAATACCTTAGAAGTCTTTGTGCAGTGCGTGTCTGTGTGAGTGTGTAAATTCGTACGATTGTAGGTAGTTGAAGTACTGCTTTAGCTTATGTATATACTGTGACTATACTAAATTTTGTCTTTGGATAGAGTGTTGCTTGTACATTTCTAATGTTTCCACTGATAATCTTTATTTCAGCCACATATGAACAAATTGCACCCTTCTACTACTATAAAGCCGGAAGTTTTAAGTATAATAGCAAGTATACATTCAGATAAGAAAAGGTGACTTACATAATAGTAATACTATAACTGGAGTGAATAATTGTATCAATTTATATTTATATTATGTATATTCTTTTTTCATCAGCCTTGGAAACTATGGAGAAATTATAATCAAAACACCAGATGAATATTGGATTACTGGGAAATCTTCCAATGAAAGAGAATTTTATGTTATCATTCAAGAGAAAAGTGCCAATCTCAAAGAAATAGCAGGTATATATATTTTTTTAATATGTTAACTATTAACAATGAAGCAAAAGCATCAATAAAAGTTCATAATTTTCGAGAGATCCACTCTAACAATGGTGAGTGAAACTGTGTGTTTGATATTTGAAATTCACAAGATATTTTTGTTTGCAGATGAAGTAAGACGGATATGTGAAGCCCAAATGAAGGGAATATTTTTTTATCCAATGTAAATATTATAATGTTGGAAATCATAGATGTATGAATCACGCATCAGTTAATCTGCATCCGTCTGGCAGTGACGCACGTTATTAGTACTGACTGAACATATACAATGCAGATTGTGTTATCTTGTTACACTTATGTTACAAAAATAAAAAAAACTTCTATGTCATATATTTAACATTGTCTATAATTATTTAATTTAGATACTCTTAACACTGATAATGAATACTCATAGCTTAACAATAATTGAATGCTAATCAAGAGAAACTTTGTCTTCTTTTTTCCAAACTTTTTTATACACTTTTATAACAAGGTCTCTATTTTCATATCCCCACGCAAGTAGGACACATAATAACAATATTGCTCCAATAAATATATGAAGAAGTACAGAGTCTCGAGATAATTTATTTTCCGAAAGTTTACAAAGGCATCCAGCTATAAATAGAGTCAACAAAAAGAACTTTCCAACATAAAGGCCATCCAAGGGCTTATAATCTGTTCCTTTGTATTTATTACTGATAAAATGGACACTATGCATTATTCTAGCAAACATATTAATACAATTAGATATAATAAAACCTACTGGTCCAAATATAAATGTTAAAACATATGATAATAAAAGAAAACTTATTGAAAATAGTACCATTAAATAATTGTAACTGTTCAACTGCGCACTAGTCATTGTGGCAAATGCATAACATTCAGTGACTCCATTAATTGCTAACAAAACTATAGCTAAACAATGGCTTCTTAACAATTGTACTGGCAACCCACTCTCAACAAATGACTCTCCTCCATACAACAAAAGCAATGTTCTTGCATAGCTTTGCCCAAAGACTAAAACTATCAAACCAATAGAACTGACTGTTTTACAAACTTGTGATAATACTGAACATGATTCTTGAATTTTATTTTGATCTTGTTTATGAAGAGGTAATTCTCTGCTTACCATTTGAGTAAAATAGAAATAGCTGCTATCTTCAATAGGCCTGAAAACAAACCTAGCTGCCAGACTACCCAGGTTGTTTACAACATCATAGGTGGCCTGTTCACTGAAGGTCAAAACAGGACTGACAGACATCACATATTTTTCTCCTTCAGTTAGAATTTGCTTCACAACACCTTGTTTAGCAAAACTAAGTGTCAATGTGCTTAATTTCTTATTGAATGTTGTATTAATCGATCCACTGTATTTTGGTAAGAAATCCCTTAGGGATGTAAATTGAAAGTCATCCATATTATCATACAAACTATGCAAAACAGGTTCTGGAACTATTTTACTTTTAAGAGCTCCTTTTGCATAGAGTGGTTTATTTTTAATATACCAATAAAAAAATATGTAGTAACAAACAACTATAGTTCCTATACTTCCAACTTGTGCCACAGAAAACGCAATGAGTGCAAGAGACCTATCATATATTACAATAGATAAGAATAATACAGTTCTTATAAAAATATGCAAAGTATCAAGTGCAACTTTTAATTTGATAAAACAGAAGAGTTGTGCCACTAATGCTACATTAGCAGAACATAATTCTAATACACATGACAAGGCCACACTCCAGCAACCAAATGTATATTGAAATGCATGTTCTGGATGACCAAGTGGTAACAAATTTAACCAAATGTAAACAAAAACTATGGACAAAATACAACTCACAGGCACAGACAACCAGATTTGGTTAATAATTTGCCTCCAGCTGAACTCATCCTTTTGGCCTAAGCAAGCTCTGTTGAATGGTTCTCGACTGAGGAATAATATAGTACTCTCTAAGAGCAATAGCCTTACATTCATAATACCAAGAACTTCATGTCCAACATTCCTTATAACCCATGCGTTAATCACAAATGTTATACATCTAAATAGAATTTGAAATATAATGTTAAATGATGCATTCTCAAGGCTACTCATTAACAAGTTTCGTCCCATGATGTATTAATTGTCAATCTCAAACATTAACAGTATTCCCTTCGCTTAGTTGTGGTTGTATACTGCGCTTCACTACATATATTTTCTTATTGGAAAGACATATAACGAACCAATGGTCATCATATGTTATTGATATCTTCTTGAATTGTTCATTTGGTCCAAAAGCTAACGGATCGACCCTGAAATTAATAAAAATGATAATTGAAACTAAAGTAGTTAAATGCAAGGATTATGAATAACACAAGAACCACGTCATGCCTTTTAACTGCGTAACTGATTCGGGCGAATTGATCATACGTATTTAAAATGTGCTCACTTATTTGATAAGGAGATGAGATCAGTTATTATTGTAGCAACACGTTCGTCGTTTTCTAATTCTCCGCCAGATTCAAGGACAGCCCCATCCTCTGTTAAAACCAAGTAACCGATCTGGTCAGGAATTTTTTCCATTATAACTGCAATATCAAAACAATTTGATAACACAAAATATTACAGGAAGATGACTTGAAAATGTTTTGTTTTACCTCACCACGTACATAAATTAGCAGAATTTTACAGAATGATTTGACATTGATTGCTGACATTGTTGACATTTGGTGTAGTATTGCTGTCGTGAAAAATGTGAGAATATTGTTATTCTCTCACGGAGAATATTCTCGGAATACGCAAGGAGAATTTAAAAATTGGCTGATGATGCTATTGTTGCCTATTTTGAAAGTAATAGTTTTGAGTACAACTGAATGTTTTACGAAGTTTGCGTCGAAATAATCTACTCTACAACTTAAATTCTCAATAAATTCTCCTAAGCGAGAAATATTCTCGAGAATTTTCAAAAAATCTCATAAGTTCTTATGATATTATTAGTAAATTATAATTACTGTATTAAACAAACTTAATTATTCTCAAACAATCAGTGTTAATAAAATTTGCAAAAAAACGTTATAGAAAATGTAACAGTGGTTATCAATAATTTAAAATACATTTATAATTATTATACTCAGAAATCAAAGTAAAAATAATTATTTCTTTGGTACAGATACAGACTAACATTTTGCGAAAGAGACATAATATTGCAAAAGGGACACTTTGCAAAAGAAACATTTCGCAAAGGGGACATTGTGTGAAAATGACATTTTGCGAAAGCGATATTTCGCGAAAAGGGCACGTTTGCGCAGTTTTAGCCCCAATTGCTTACGATAGTCGCGTCGAAATGAATTTAACAGACAACGCCAATAGTTTTCTTCACTGTGCTCTCTCACATGGCTGGCATGGTTGTGTCTTTATTATGTCTAAATGATGATGTCCCAAGGTAAATCGCTTAGAATAATATTATTATTCTAAGGGCTAATTTTTCAATCGTAAGATAACTTGTATCTGGGGAATAAGTTTGACGTTTTGACAGCTTCTCTTTTTAAAATATGTCGAACCGTCATATTTATTCCACGGATAAAATTTATCTGACGATTGAAAAATCGGCCCCAAGATAAATACAAGGACTTTATTACGTAGCACATATTACTTCTCTCGATAAATTAGGGTAAATCGTTGCTAAAAAGTTTTGAAATTATCATACAAACAAAAATTCACCAGTGTTGCCAACCCCTACCAAAATTTTCCCTTAAGACTCCCCCTAAAAAACCCTAAGTACCCATAGGATCTCGTATGTAACCTTTACTTGATGTAGTGTCCAACCGCCCAAGTCGTTCATAAAACAAAACGCATTTATATTTTTTTAATTAAAGGATTTGTACATACGTACCTAGTGCTAAACTACAACTAAAATTTAATATTGTTGATAATTTCTAGAACGGCATCATCATCATCGTCAGCGGTGCTACTGTTCAACGTATTTTTGAAGTCATCACATTCTTACGTTAAAGACTTTTATCATATTTGCCATATGTTCAAATATCACACAAGAGTCAGAAAACCCATAAATAATCTCTATTCGGCTCGCAGTTCATTCCATTCCACGCACAGGCAGCGTTCGTTCTAGAATTAAACCACGATGCGGTGTAGAGTTTTCTAAGATACCGATAGATTCCTACTGTTGTTCGATTAAAATTACAGATTTTGTTAGAAATCCCTAAAAATATCCTCAAAAAATTTCGGTCCCTGAAAATCCCTCTTTTAACACTTCTTCCGCCTTTTAGGGGGAAAACCCTAAAGTTGGCACTGCTGAAATTCACATCTCTATTCTGTGTTCAATTGTTCATAGTTCATTCATTCCATAGTCTATGTTCATTCATTCATGTATCTAGGTACATACTTGTTCTAGTATAGCTACCTATATGATTAGAATTACATAGTTGTAAAAAGAGAAAATTGCTATTATTTCTGTGATAGCTAACTATTTTTCTCGAAGTGTTTGTGGTAAAATTAGTAAAAATATAGAGTCACTTTAAAAACAGGCAAGTACCTTCAATATATAAAGTAATTAAGCAATCCATACGTAATTTAATTAGGCTAACCAGAATTTGTTACGTACATAAACATATGCGCTATAAAGTATTATTTTGCGTGCATTCGCTGCAATATGCGAAAGATAGCCTCGATAAAAACAGAGTTTTCATTTCTATGCTACGATAAGGAAGACATTGTCCAAATCCTTCTTTTTTATAGGTAACTGCGACCCCTCTTCCTTAGTTGATTTATATTAGAGGTTGATTGATAGAGATACTGAGATATAAATCTGGAAAATCCTGAGTTTTATGAGAGTGGTGTTTGGAAAACAACGTATTTCTCGATATCGTTGTAATCCTCATGAACGTGGTGAAATGGTTATTCTATTTAATAGGTTCCTGTGCTTCCAGAACCAATGTAGAAAAGAAAGGCAAACAAAACATTTTTTTGTTTTATGATAAATGCGCCTTAATCTAAGCCATGGGTGGCCAACACGCGGCCCGCCGAAAGTGACTTGTGGCCTTAGAGCTGGGTCATACCTATAAACAAAAAAAAATTTCTTGTGTATTTGTCTTAAAATAAATGTAATTTCTTGTTATATTAGTAAGTGGCAGCTCAAGGTATAATCTTGTTTTTAATAATTGGCCTGCTGATAAGTTTGGCCGCCCATGATCTAAGCTAAGGTATGATTTTTGACCTATTTAAACAAATTTATTATCGTCACTACTTTATAAAACCAAGTCCCTGCCGCATGTCTGTCTATCTAAAATCAAGAGCTCAATTTGTGCAGTGGCTGAGTTCTTCTTCTCTCGTGTCAGTGCGAGTTATACGAAAATAGCTCATGCTGTGGTGAAAAGATTAGCCAGTCAGCGAGGTTGGTAGCGGGGCTGACTGCCCAGGGTGCGCCAGACGTACTGAAGTATCGTCACTCGCGGAGGCTCTTTTCATGCACCCCCTGAAGTGGCTGAGTGATTTGCTTCTCTGCTGTAGGTTGTAGTTTTAACTACTACACTGAAATAATATTTGTGTGACCTACTGATAGTTGTTCTAGGTCTTGGTGTTTGTGCATGCATTATTTATACCTATAAACACATGGTACCTATAGGAAAAAGGGTATTGTGGGCCTATGATAAAAAAAACCTTATTTATAGGTATACATAATATTTTAAATACTTTTAGGCACCCTGAAAATCTCTGTTCATAATTATATGTATTTATTTAGCTAAGTTAGTACTTATATGTTATTCATGTTTTACACAATTAATATTTGCAGATTACATAATATTATTGATGTCCTATTATTATGCAGTAGTGTTCTCTTGAAGACCAAACAGTTTAAAACATATACAGCTCCATATGTTCTGAATATTATTAACCAGTAAGTTAAGTACTTACAATCTGAATGGTAGTGTCCTCTTTTAAAGCAATATTTTTATGGTACCTATACAGTATAAAAAATGCTGATACTGAGTAGAAGTTTCATACATTCAATCTTGTTTCTTTTTTTTATAAATGCAAAAACCAACAATACAAGCAATTTATTCAAGATTTGTTATGGCAAGTAACATTAAAGTCATAACAGGCCAGCATAAAGAACAATGCCCATTTTTCTTTCATGCTCAGTATCAGTTTTTTTTTTTAAATGTACAGAAATGATCTAAACATAAAAATGTGCAAAATAACCAATACAATAAATGCCTATCTTTAGTCACAAAAAGCCACCCTTCACTAGATATTCAACAAAATGTGTATTGATCCTGCTAACCTAATGGTGTAATTAATGTCCAATATTAGAAAAATATAAGAACTTAAATTAATTTGCGACTTCAATACATTTTCTTTACTTTTTGGGCCTAATATGGACATTAAGAATGTTGTTATTTTAGGAGTTGGATTAGTCTCTAAAGCCAATTAAAAATAATAAATGGCCCCAGTAGGTAAAAGAATCAATAGCGGTAAGTATTGTAGGTACTTATGTGTTTATTCGACAGTAGAGCACTGGGCTAATTGAAAGATTTGCTATAGTACTACAATTTCTTGAGCTATTACTTACACCAAGGCAATATCAATTAACACTGAACTATTGAACTTACTAACACGTCGTTTGTCTTATCTTCACACTAGTTTCGATTCAAGGATAAACAAATCTTCAACTTCTTCAAATATAATAACAACAGGTTTCAGAGGTATTTAATTCTTTATAAATAGTTATACAGCATTGACAGTTTCTATTATTATTATTTCCTTTATTCATCTATACACATATTCATTACATTTTTAAATATTTCTCTAAAAACAAAAAAAAAATATAAAAAAATAGTAGCCCACCCCTCCACCCATCGGGAACAGGGTCCAAGCTGCCGGCCGGCGGTCAGGCCTCCAGAGAGAGGAACTTCCTAACAATACGCGCCGTGTCCAGAACTACCGCTTTCTGAATCAAACCCTTGATCCAGCTGCCTAACGCGAACCTCATCAGATGTTGGTCGAGGCTCTTGTCTATTAAGCCATTGGATGTAACGACTATCGGCACAATGACTGCTGCTGAGTCAACATCCCACATGTCAGCAACCTCGTGAGCCAAATCAAGATATCTGATTTGGCTCACGATATTATTATTATCAGCCTGTTGTGTCCTACTGCAGGACAAAGGCCTCCCTTCCCTCTTTCCATTTTTCCCGGTCTATTGCAATATCTGGCCAATCCTTTAAGTAGGAGGCCAATTCGTCACGCCACCTCCTTCTGGGTCTACCGCGTCGCCGGTTCCTGTTGTTCGGAACCCATTCAGTGGTTGCTTTTGCCTAGTTTTGTTGCGACATGCGGCAGATGTGGCCAGCCCAGTTCCACTTTAGTTTGGCGGCAGTGTTACCTACGTCTGCGATTTGAGTTTTGGAACTAAGTATACTGTTCTTTATACGGTCTGTAAGTTTGACTCCAAGAATACTCCGTTTCATTGCTCGCTGGCAGACCCGAGTGTGGACTTTTGAAGTTTCGTTAATGATCACGTCTGCGCTCCATAGGTGAGGGTGGGGAGAATGCATGAGTTTCCTTATAAGAGAAAGCGGAAGTGATCCTTTCATTATTAGGTGTTTCATTGACCAATAGCTCTTCCAGGCATTTTCGGTGCGTCGCGCTACTTCTTTATCTTGCCTCGCCTGGAAAGGGAGTGTATTTGGTCGCATATTCAACTCCCACACCCTCAATGTCTATTTTGCGTTTCGCGCTGTTTGTCATTAACTTTGTTTTCGTCATATTCATTTTGAGTCCGACCTTGAGGCTGGCGTTACTCAGTTTTTCGAACTTAAGGCTTAACTCAGCCGAAGAAAAGAAAAGGGCAATGTCATCGGCGAAGCGTAAATTAGTTAATCTTCTTCCCCCAACGACAATGCCCTTGCCTCGCCAGTGCGCATTTAAGTTTTGGAACACTTCTTCAAGCGTTGCTGTGAAGAGTTTTGGAGACAGGGGATCACCTTGTTTGACTCCTTTTCGGATTGGAAAGGATTGGTGGCCTGTGGTGATATGACACTTTCTAACAATTAAAAAATATGTTTTTGTACTTACATATTTTACATTGAGCTCAAATAAAGGACAATCACCTTTTGGGTCGGTATATACATTCAAGATTATTATTGAAAATAATATTGAATGATGAATATTATTGAAAATAATATTGACAATGATTATTATACAGTGTAGACAGACGGACGGCATTTCGACTGTAAGCCAAATACAGAAATTCGATTCGCAAAAATCAAAAGCAACGGGGATAAAACCAACGTAATGAAGAATATACGACAGTAAGCGGCGGAAAACGCGTCTCTATAAACGGAACCTATGAATTATCAAATAACTATACCCTTTTCATCGTAAGGGGGATATTACACTATCATATATCTAGATCATAGATCTATGAGTCATGACAATGTAATATAGACATATGAATCATTTCTTCATACACAGATAAGTATGACTAGTCTAGTATGACTTAAAGTTGATATAAGAGATATGATCCTATATACAAGGTTAGTCAGAAAGGGGGTACTAAACTAATCCGAGAGGGTGTTAAAGTACCCATAAGGCCTCTGCCTCGAATTTTGCGGGCAGCGGGGCGGCGGCGGCGGCGGCGCGGGAGCGGCAGGATCTTACGCGTAAAATCAAATGGACCGGTTCTCGAAAACAGCGGCGTGGCAGCGGCGCGGGGGCGGGCAACGAGCGGTGCACTCCAGTCAAGCGGTGACCGCCCGCGTTGCGCCTCTGCAGTGTAGTATAGTGTTGTACATTTTTTTTGTGACGTATCAAAATGTCGTCGTACGTGCAAGAGCAAATTATTTCGGCAATCTTTGAGAGGACACCCATATGGAACAGCAAAGATGCGAACCATAAAAATAGAAGAATACCAACCAATAATTATGGGAAGAAATGAAAAACGTTTCAAGAATATAGTCAAAAGTTTCTACACTCATTCTGGTGTAGTCGTAGAATTTGTTGGGATTTTGTGTGTTCTTCATAATTTCGATAAAACTCGCCATTTATTTTCCTTGCCCTATAGTAGGGATCCACTTCTTCCCACAATAAATCGAGCGTTAGGAATAAATTTGAATCAAAAAGATGTTGTCGCCGTTTTTCAGACATTTCGTTCGCGAATAAAAACAAATATCTCGACAACACAACCACGAACACAACACTACTCCGCTATAGTGCCGCGCGATCTGCCCGCTGGTTTGGAGAACAAGTATGCGTTGCCCGCCCCGCTGCCGCGCCGCCGCCGCCGCCGCCCCGCTGCCCGCAAAATTCGAGGCTGAGGCCTAACAGTGAATCCCTATTGTTAACCGACTTCAAAAAGGAGGAGGTTCTCAATTCGGTTGTATTTTTTTTTTTGTTTCTCCATATCTCCGTCATTTATTAACCGATTTGTAAAATTATTTTTTTGTTCGAAAGGGTATACTTCCCGATTGGTCCCATATAAATATTGTTATGATTAGACCATGAACTTCAGAGATATGGAACGGAACTCCTCATCGGATCAAAGCAAAATTCTCAAATTACTAATATTGCTTTGTTTATATTTGTTGTTGGGAACTGACTACTGGAAAAGAGGAGGGGTGCCCCCCCCCCTTAGAATGTTTTCATTATATCGTGTAAGGTATCATTCGAAAGGGCTTTTTATACCCGACTACGTCAAAGCCAAAAAGAAGGGTTATGAAGAGAAGGGGGTTAAATTGATGGCACTAAAACGTATTAATTTAATAAAAAATAAACTTTAAAAAAAAGTATAAACCGACTTCAAAGAAAAACTAAAAGGAGTAAAATAATTACCATAATATAAAATTAACAGTTTCAGAAGTCGGTGCAACTCTACACTAACAAATAGAAGCCACCGACTTCTGAAACTGTTAATTTTATATTATGGTAATTATTTTACTCCTTTTAGTTTTTCTTTGAAGTCGGTTTTTTTGTACAACTTTTTCCTTATGATCGGCTGTCTTTACATTTTAGGTCATATTTATTTGGGGTCATGAATAGAATTGTGCAGAAGCACAATTTTCTGAATTTGTTACTAATGCAGGGACGAAGAATTTCTGAAAAAAGTTTAAATAATAATCATTTTGCATGGAAATAAAATGGTTGGCGGTCTCTGGGGGAGGCCTACGTTCAGCAGTGGACGGCAATAGGCTGATATGATGATGATGATTATGGAAATAAAAATGATCGAATTTGGAAGTTTTAACACTTGCTTTAAGACAGTCATCAGCGATACTTTAAATGGCCTTCGGATTAGTTCTCCCTTTCCAACTAACCTTGTATAATCCTAGAAATATGATAGTGTCATATTCCCACGGTTTTTGATGATGTCGTTTACGTTTCTTCCATAGCTGTCGGCTACAATTTACGAAATGACCGCTATGTCAGGACTCCTCTTGGTTGAACAGAGCATTAGGAGGGTGAACAGAGCATTACCTATTTAATTTTATTTGTGTACGTTATTCAATTCGTGTTATTTTCTTTTTTTATCAGGTGAAAATGTTAAGGTTTCGTCCCAAACTGGGAAGTGAGCGCAACAGCGAATGGCGCTGTTGCTTTTGTCTTCATGTACGCACAGGGACGATTCTACTGGGAACATGGCATCTCGTAAGTTTTTAATTAATATTATTTTTATTACAACAATGTCGTATAGAGAGCAGGCGAAAAATTATAGCAAGCCCACCAATTAATTCCTAGGTTTGATCCCACAAGATATTTTTTTTTCTATTGGACTGCTGTAGGTTGTCCTATGGTACCATTTCTACGTAACCGGGCAGTTATTGGCGAGACCTGAAGGGTCTCCAGCCAATGGGGGGAGAGTAAAATACTTAACCTAAGCTAACTACTTGTACTACACTAACATCATGACTACCTGCAACAACAGCACTAAGGGCGACCCCTAGTGGGACTCGGATCTCGGCTTAGGGCGTTGCTGGCGGGGGCTAAGGGGGGGGGGGGGGGCGGAGACAGCTTGATGAGGCCTGAATTATCAGTGTGACCCAAGCCAAATGCTAAGGCATTTTTCTATAAGGAAATTATTAGTTGGAGGCGTTTAAGCCCAGATTAAAGGCTATGTGGGACCTAACTATTACCACTAATAAATTAACAAATATGCGTCAACTTTGTTATGATGACTAACTATTAAGTTATAGGTACCTAATTAAAATAATGTTTATAAAATACTAACGTTTTTCCTTGTTTGGTTTCAAAAAACAGCTAATAACATTATAGGCATGTGATAATATAATTTACTGTTTATTATTATTCAAACCACGTGATAAGAAAAATTTGCATGCGTGTTTCAAGGCAATGACAGGTTAAATCTATTTAATGTTGCATAGCTATTACCGACGATGTAACGCGTCACGTCTGTAACAAAATATTTAAAAAAACTTAGTGAAAATTTAATAAATGCAAAACAAAACTGACACATCTATGTTCCCCCCTACTCAAAATTTGGCGATGATATTATAGCTCCGTATGATAAACAAGGCCACCGTCATTTATTTCCCCGTGTCCCCACACGAGCTAAAATATAAAGTTCCCTCACCGCACGATGGGAATAGACGCGTGTTGTTGTAAGATTCAACAAAACCCAGCACGCTTGGTGGTAGGATCTTCTTACCGTTCGACTGGCTAGCTATCTCACATTCCGGCGCCAAGCAGTTTACTGTGTTCCGTCGTGAGTCACATACTCACGAGGGAACACAGTAAACTCAAAAAGAGCCAGAGGGATATAAGAGAGTCCCTTTATCTTTGCTTTAAGAATTCGTATGCTCCATCTTAGAAGATATCTGCGCTTAGCATAACGTGTGACTAGGGTCGATTTTTTTAATTAAAAACCATTCACAAATCCAACCTACTTCTTACAACTAAGAATGACCTAACCGAAAAGCCTCATGACATTTTGTCCGACTTGAGATTCAAAGCCATGTTTGGGAACCATGCTTGAGACTACTGAACCAATGAAGCTGTTTACATACATAGAATATAGTTATCTATATTAACAAATTTTTCGTAGATGCTGCACCTCATAGCATTAGGGTTCCTGGCCGCTATAGTGCGCGATCCCCGACTGCTCGACGAGCTCGAACGCGACTCTGCCCCCGTGGCTGACTGGAGTGACGTAGCACGCGTCAACGATGCCATGCCCACGCCCCTGTCCAACGTAGAGCCGCCGCCAAGCTCGTTCCCTCAACATGTTGGACAACCGCGAGATCATAGCCTCATATATCGTAAGTTTTCCTTCAAATATAGAGGTAGTAAGCAAATGCAGTAAATATGTGAGCTAAAACTATCCACGCGACATTAGTACCACTACTTCACAACCCGGAAAGAGCAGTCGGCTTACTTCATACAAACGGCCGCGGCGGCGCTGAACCAAGTTCTTGACACAGACTTTAGTCCAATGGTTGGTTCTTTTATCTGAGCTGGTTATCGACTTTGAACCTAGGAAGAATAAGCGTATTAATACTCCATTTGCTTACTACTTCGTGCCCTTAATGTTATTGAAGTATTGATTTTAGTGTGTTTGCGAAATAACTTCATTTGCTACTTAGATCAGACATTATCACAAATGGATAGAGGATAGGGCGGCATTAAAGTTATTTAAAGGTGACCGCGAGGTTTGATATAAGACCTCTCGTCGCCTGTCAACAGTTGTGTTAAACATCTGTGACCTTGCAGAGTTTTATTGAAATACGCAATACAATAAAATGATGCAGACTTGCACCGTTTTTTTAACTAGTATACCCACAGTTTATCAATAATTACTGACTCGTGCTTGTAATTTTGCATTTAATGACCAACCACAGCTTCTGAGTAAATATAATGTATAGGTACAAACAATCACACACACACATGGCCATCTATAATAATTATTATTGTCCTAAATCTTTTCAATTTATTTGAATGTAGTCAAACATTTTCATTTTGTTTGATTATAAAAAGAATACCTATACTTACATATAAAGTACATGCATGTATTGTACATGTATCATCTTTTGAATTATTGTTAGAAGTTTAGATAATAATAGCTGCATCATTATCATGCATAATTTGCTTGAAATTAACGTCATGAAACTACCGGAAACGGGGGAAATAGAATAAAAAATAATCTAACTGATTGCAACTGTGTGTGTACTAGATGATGTGGATGTGGGTGCACTGGTTACAGTGTGTACCCTGGCCATCACATTCATGCTGATCTACGGAGCCGCGCTCGGCAAGCCAGCTCATCTATTGCCATTCTTCTGCCTCCAGATATTCGACTTCGCGATCACAGTGTAAGTTTTCTTTCATTTCAGTAAGTATATCAATATAGCCTTGCCTGTTGACGGCAATGGCGATCATTATTACTGCAGTCTTAACTTTTTTGTGCTCTGTGCCATCGGATATAGAGTTCAAAATTCAATATACGATTAACCACAATTAATTGACGTTGACAGTGAGGCCTTCGATAATTGTGATTATGAATTAATTAAAACATGTGTCATGTTCATTTGTACTTTACTATACTCTGTTCAACGAAAGATGAGTCCTGACATAGCAGTAATTTCGTAAATTATACTAGCCGTAAAGAGACTGCTATCGAAAAAACGAAACGACATCATCAAAAACCGTAAAATAACTATATTATCCACGTTATTTGATATTCTTTGTATGATAACGTTTTGTCGAGAATCGTCAGGACTCACCTTACGTTGAATAGGAGAATCGTAGATTTTATTTTTATTTGCCTGATGTTACAATGATCATACGCAATTTTACGAAATGGTCTTTTGTAAGCCTTAGAATATCAAATTGTATAAATCAATCTATCAGAAAAGACGATTTTTATTGTTCTTACAAATTTAAATAATATGCATATTTAGAACTAATAGCAATGCATACAAATAAACAACGCGTAACATAACTTCAGTCACCCCAATTAGAATATCAAGTTAAAAGTACATTTTTTTAAGAGATTAGCATTTTTTTTTTCATTCCTAATTGCATTTAAAATCCAGTATAATTACTTTGACATATGTATTCATTTTCTTTATCTCGATCGACTGACTAATTTGTTAAAAGCTTTGAGGTCGCTGGAATGTATTAAACGCCCGTTTCACCAACGTCAAGAAGCTCAATTGGATTCCCAGATCCCTACAAAGTGTACTTCAGTTTTGTGTTTAACAATTCTCTGTTACCTCTAACTTAGAGCTGAAAAATCAGAGCTTTTACATCTGCTAACTATGGCTCAGTACACTGCTGTTTAATTCAGAGATACTCAGTACCAGTTCGCAAAATTTCATGGCAGCCTCTAAAATATAGATATAGACCGGCGTCTCGCATGACCTACCAAGTTACTAACATGCGGCGTGGATAAAAAAAGGTTGACCACCGCTGGTACGAGCTGATCTAACTCTCCAGGGACATTGATACATTATTACTACAATACTAATAGCCATGTCTATCCGTCAGTCTGACCGCAACTGGGTACCTGTGCTACCTGCGCTCTATCCACCGACTGGTGGCAGAGACACGTCGTGTGCCGTGGCGAGCACAGCTCCTGCAGTTGCCGGCACCTGCATTGGCGCTCGTCGTACTTTCAGCATTCCTAGTTGCAGTGCTGCTCAAGGTAACGTATAAGCGTAGATAACTTTTTCTCTGGAAATGGCTGTTATAGCCTCCAAATGGACAATGTTAAGCAACCTACACCTACATTACACACAATAAATCATTCAAAACACTAAGAGTCGTTTAGTGTCAGTGAGTGAGACGATTTTGCTGCAGGGGTTTGAAAGATGAGCTAAATAAAATTTAAAAATAATAAAGCTCAACTGGAGCATAACTGAGTTTTCGAACTTATGTTTATGACACAATCAGGATAATCGCCCAGTGCGCCGCCACAGTGTGTTTGTTTTCATTCGTATCTCTTAATGCGGTTACCCTGTAACTATAAATTGTCTGTGACATAAACTGTTCAATTAATAAGACTCGACCGGTCAGTATTAGGTAGAGGAAAATTATAAATGCAAATATTACGTCAAACCTCTTCTCATAATTTACGTCACTAGTTTATTTTTATTTAAAGTTCAATAATAATTTATTTCAAACCTAAAATACATAATTTACTTAATTAATTAATCTTTACGATTTATTTGTTTTCCAGTTTTAATTTCTAGTTTATTAGGTAAAAAAGTCGATATTGTAAGGATTAATTTAGTTTATAATGAGTTAACATTTTTAGCTCGTATTATTCTACGCCATTCGCAACTGTATCCATTAAATTGTTGCATAGGTATCCTACATTACACTACCTACAATATTTATAAAACTTTTGTAAACCATTTTCTAAATGAAATTTTATTCAAACCGCAGGGCTACTGCATCAGCGTAGTATGGCGCTGCTACAAGTACCTGACGATGCGCGCGCACGCCCTCCAGACTCCGTTCGTGATCTCGAGCGATGACGTAGTGACCACGGCTCAGTTGGCGCCGTATGCGGCCGCGCCTACGCCGGACTACTCCAGCCTGCTGCCGGACTATGAGGAGGCAGTCAAGCAGACGCCGCCGCCGTCATACCGTGCAGCCACGCTCATGGCATCTTCTGACCCCACTCTTACAACTGTTGTAAGTACTTTCATTACGATATTTATTAATATTTGACTTTGATATTGCTTATGTGCAAGTTCTGAGGTATTTGGGATGGCAAGTTGGACAGTTATTTAACTATTTGTGCTGGTATGTTTTCGCGTAAACCAGAACCCCCTTATTACAAAAGATGGTTTAAACCAAGACCTAAGATAAACCCAGGTTTAAAATATACCCATCACTTTCTTATATCACATAACAAAAAGAGGCGGGGCTACTCTAAAACCAGGGTTTTTCTTAGACTATCTTTTGTAATAAGGGGGGAAGAGTCTGTAACAGATTGACCGTGTGCAGATAATTTTTCCGTTACTGCGTGCTCACTCACATGTGAGGGTCGTACTATAGCCTGAACGCTTATCTGAGACAGTTCCTGAGGGAGCTGCGCGGTGCTGGAGGGTGACAGTTGTCATAAATTGACGAATCAATGAGCTCTCGCGTCGCGTCACCACACCCCTCCCGTACCGCGCATCTACCTCAGGCACTGACTCAGTTATGTGCTAGACCTGCAGTTCATCATACTTTTTAACTTTTTTAATGTTTTCCCTTCCACTCTTATCAAAATTTGTATTCGACTGAAATTTAGAGTTAAATCGCACTGTCTTCGCGCAACAACAAATTATTAAAACGCGACTAATTTCTAATGTTCAACAGCAGGAGGGGACACAGAACGAGCACCAACAGCCGCAGTCGCAACCACAGACGACCAACACAATGGTGGTGCTCCCACAAAATGGCACGCAAGCCCGTGTCTGAATCTCATCTAAACAACTGACAGCATCGAGGATTCATCTCATTACGATAGGAACACTTGTAAAATAAGCAATTTTTGAAGCACGACACGATTGCAAATGTACGGTTTTCTTTTGCGCGTATGTGGCGCTGTTGTCACACGCCAAAATGACTTTCATGAGTACATAGTCAGAATACATTGTAAGAATTTGGTGTACGACAACAGCGCTGTAAAAAAGCGCTAACTCTTCGTGCCACAACAATCGCTTAATTTATAAGCGTCCTTATCATACACCAAGCATCTTGATCGCTCAATATGGACGTAACTGCACTTAGTCTGTGTGTCTAAAAGTAAAGTAGATATCTCCAGAGTATAGTAACATTTACCTGTGCAAGGAAAACGGCCCTCATATTTATATTTAAGTTCCCAATCCTCGTTGCTTTGATGTAAAAAAATCTTCTTATATGTATAATTATTTTTAAACTCTTTGTATTTCACTTTCATGTAGATCTATTTATTTTTAGACCACTCACTGAGATGATTTTAATATTATTTATTTTGCAATATTAATACCGTTTCATTTTTGTAATTATTGTACTTGACTTGAGTGGGATAGTTAGACTTGAACCGAAAAGTTTATCTCGATGTAATCCCACAGGTTTAAAACTAGATTTGTCATACCATGAGTATAGTGCCATTACGTTGATTGTAATAAATTTTATTTTTGTACTTCATGAAATCATTAGAATTATATTCCCTATCCAATCATAAAATACACCATTAAGTACACGTTTCGAGACACCTAACGAGGTATCTCATTTGCGATAAATAGCTTGCTGTACTTAGTTTAACATAATTTGTTGATTTGATTTTGTGATAATTTTATTGATTTTATTTTAATAGTATCTTCTTGGGTATCTGAATTGAAATCAAGAGAATGCTTAATGCACTTATAGGTGAAGTTATTAGTATATTATTGACATTCCTAAATATTGCATTGTTACTATCTTTTAAAACTTTACGTTTGGCGTCAATTCGTGACATTACGCCGTCCATTCTGATTTGACGGTAGCGGCCTCAAATCCTGACATTGATATAAACTGTGTATAAAACACTTGAATAATGATAAGCAGCAGTTAGCTGTTGCAATGTAATGTAGTAAATACTTTATCAAATGAATTGCGATCATTAAAATTGTATAAGTACATACAATTTGTTTGTATTGATGTAAGTAGAAAAAGGATACACTTTTTTATCAATACTAGAGAATAATAGCAGATACCTTACATAAGTGTGGTTTGTTAACTACCTATTCAGGGTTAATAGTAATTTGAGCTTGCAATAGCCTTCCTCGCCAGAACTATAATTATATCTAAAATAATATACATATAAAACTAAATTAAACTCAGATGTAATAGTTATTCACGTTGTGTAATTTCTCTAAATTTTATCTGACGCGTATTCATAAAAGTAGGTACAGTCGTTAAAAAAAATGTTAGGCATAAAACAACAAACGCATACAACAATTGCATTGGTGCCTTATCATTATCGTTGGCGATATGTTTATAGTACCTAATCTACTTATATTGTTTTCACGATAAGAAGATTAAAATGACACATGTCAATAGGAGTTGCTAGACATGTGACTGTAGTCGATTCAACTATCGATAAAATTTGTAAAATTTCAGCGAGAATTTGACAAATTATTGTAATGTGATTTTATATACATTTCAAATACTTGTGATTTAAGTAATTAGGATTAAGTCAATTAGCATGCATATCTTCAACAATAGACGATTACGTGCTGATGCAGGCAGCAGGTATGGGATGAGTGAAAATAAATGTTTATTTATCACCAATAATAAGCCCAGTAGCCGGGTCGCGAAAAAGAGGTTTATCTTGCGACAGGTTCGTCGGTCCTGAATTTTGGATGTGTTATGTTAGGTGTTTTTATGAAAAGCCCACAAACAGACACACAGACAGAGAGAGAAACAGACAGCCAAACAGAAAGACAGACATGGGCTTCAAACCTATAAAATACCTCTGATTTTGAGACGGGAATGAAAAATAAGAATTTAATTTTCTACAAAATTGATGTGAATATTTTTTGGCATAAAACCCATAAGGAGTTATTTAATAAAAACTCATTTTTGGGTTCTTTAACCCAAGATGGCAGAGCGCGCCGAGGTCAGTCAAGGTACAAAATTTGTAATTTTTATAAGAACACATATCCAAAATTTAGGACTGACCGACCTTTTGCAAGGCAACTGGGCTATAATGAGCCTTATTTTAATTATTCAATCAACTGAGCCTATCGTCTATAATTATTACGATAGTCAAAATATTCATTCTGTTAATATAAATTTATCGAAATTATTTTATCGATACGCACGTCTCTGGCAACTGGTACCATCTGACGCAAGTTTGAAAACGCGTCGGGGTTTTTTCAAAATCATTTATGTAATATATAATTATGGCGTTAAACACATATAACTATATTGTTTCTATGTTTCTGATTTTAAAACAACCTTTTGGGTAACGCTTTATTAATATTTTAAATTGATTTAATACTTGTTGAATTAAATTGTCATACACAAGCGCCATTACAATTTATTTTCATGTCATGAACTGACATCTGCCAAATTAATCAAGTTACCGTGAAAGCAATTTATCGATCATTCTAAATAATTAGGTACAAACTATCTAATAAAATGTAACTAGTACCTAGATAGAATTGGATGTGCCGTCATAGGAAGTTGCTAATCTCATCGTTGCTTTACGTGGTAACTTATTAAGACACCGTAAGTAGTTTCGTATTGGCCTAAATTGTAAAAAAAGTCGTCAGTGTTTTCTAGTAGGTACTTTGCTTTGAATGTACTTCGTAATATTTAAATCTCGTCCAATATCTGAAGGACTTATAGTACCAACCGTGTTTGATGTTAGTAACTACTTATCGTACTTAAATGTGCGGTAGTTTCTTCTAAAAGATTATGTAAAGGGCTAGTCTGGGCGAGATGAATCGAGGAATTAATTGATCGAAGATCATTTGCTCAGTTACATATAAAACCTTGTATTGTTTATGAAATTCTTTGTTATTTTGTCTGTGTTTAGCATCTAAATTGTAAATGCACTAACGATAAATTGACGCGTATAACTTATTACTTACTAAATTATACTTAATGTAAAATATTCTTGAAATAAATCATACATAAAATGAAGTTAGTGTTTTTATTTGTAAAATATCTAAAACTGTTACCCACATATTTCAACAATCCTTATTTTAGTCTCAAAGTAGTAGGAAAACAGTATTGTACAGCCATGGGCACTGTACAATCAATATATTGTTGCAGAATAAATAAAAGGGCCAAGTAATTAGATAATCTCAACTTGTGACCCCAATTAAGCAACTTGCTACAAGTTGAAATTTCTAAATTTACGTTATTTTCATCCATATTCTTTCCAATACAGGCGGTTGACGCTTTGCTCATCATTCAACTAACACTTCCACGACTGGTCGTTACCGCTTATTGCCTAATAGCGTCATGTAATTTTTTTATTGTGATTGATATCGCCTACGTGTAAGTGTAATAAACTGCCACTTTAACTAGCCAAATTCTTCTGTAAATTATATACCTACATAGTAGAGAAATAGATACCACTTTAAATAAGGAAGTTGTGAAAAAATATTTTAATTTCCTCTGATCGATTTCCTTAATAATATTGCAGCAGTGTCCTGTTTAAGATTCTACCTGAGATTGTTACAGAACTCAATGTTACGTAAGAATAAGGATAGATCCTCGAAACTTCCACCCCAGCTTTAAAGGTCACGTTGAGGGACAAACATGATTTACAAACAATAGCCTGCATATATGCGCGCGCAACACGCTGTTGCCGGCAGGTTTCAGTGATTGCGAGGGTCGCGGTCGGACGACGCTAACCGTCGGGACGCGCGCCGTCGCCTGCATACTCTATTTATATCGACGATTCACCCCCCGCCTCACCTCGCGCCTGCGCAAAACGCATCTGAAAACTACGAAAGTGAAAATTGCACATCATGATAGCACACGGTGCACCACCGCACCGCTATACATACAGGACTATTGCAGCAACTGAACCGCTAATTAGTAAGTTGAGGACACAGAGCGAGCCGGCGTGTAGTGCGCCGCGAGGATGGCCGTAAGGCGCACGGCGACGGACCTCATCAGCACTGCGGTAGTTCTGCGTCATATATCAGCTGTTTCGCCGGCGAGGGGCGCGAGCTCGTGACGTTTCTGGCGTGTCGCGTGCCGCGGGCCGGCGGCGCGATGGCGTCCACCATGCAGCTAGAGTTCACGCAGGCGATGACCGATTTCAAGACGATGTTTCCAGATATGGACGATGATGTTATAGAAGCCGTACTACGTGCTAACCAGGGTGCGGTTGATGCGACAATTGACCAACTTCTAGCGATGAGTACTGATAACCAAAATGAACGCTTGCGGCTTGAAATGGAACGTGTTGAAGGCAGCACACCGTCCCGTCGCAAAGATCGTCGCTCCGGCTGCAGAGCTACAGACAACGGCGATGACAACGATACTACAGCACTTGTGTAAGTATAATAAAACCATAATAATGTTGATAGAATATCGTCATAAAGAAAATACACACATTAATGCCAAAACAAGACAGTAGATCCATTCCTCCACGCTGCGACACAAACAAATCACGTCAGGTGATTGTGGATTGTGTCTCCGTCGAAACGATTGCATCTTCCGTTCGTAGTGATGTTGTCATCTATACCTACCGGTAGGTCAACTGACAATTGAGGCAACAGGTTAGCATGACTAGCAGAGATGGTCGAGCATCGCAAGTGATATAGGTGCATGCACATTTTGTACTAAAATGTTGAACTTTAAAATTTGTTTGAAACTATAAATAGGTAAGTACCAGTAAGCAAGAATGGCTGAACCCTTGCCGGTCATACGTAGACTTATTTTTGATTTCCTCTGTCTTTATAACAACAGTAGGTAATCCTAAAGTGAAAAATAAGCATTCAGAGCTCTATTCAGTTTGATGATTAAGATTCTTGGACAAACTCGTATTAAAACGCAATTAACAAGAAACAGGAAGCACAAAAATCATAAGATAGGTAGATACTTATTGTATGATATCTACTTACAAAATTGTAATTAATTACACACTCTGCAATATTCATATTCTTTATATCCTTATCACAACACCTGAAAGGAAAAAGCATCGTCACGGAGCAGACAGAATCCCTTTGCAATATATCATACTTTGTATGCATAATAAATATAAAACCTGTGATAAAACCTTTTTCTCCGTATTACCTTTCATTTCCTTGGCCCTTTGCCAGGGCAAGTTAATATAGAGGCCAGTGTGCTAAGGCCATATAACCAATGCATGTTTTTGGCAACTTTTGGCATTTCCTTAGGGAAACCAGGGGGACTAATAACGCCGCGTTTGGTGAAACATATTTCGTTTCATGTTCGTGACCATGACTGCAAGTAGACTGCACATCCAGTCGCAACTGTAAACTATGCAACTGCCAAATGCAGTTTGAAGGCAGTTAGGATGTAGTTAGTGCAACTGCGTGACAACTGCCGACTGGGTGTCCCGCCCACTTGCAGTTAAAATTTCGAATATGAAATGAAATATGTTTCATCAAACATCCCTCAGGCCTTTCGCAGTATGATTTTATCAAACATTGATCCGACTGGCATTTGATATTTTACCTGAAAAGTCTCTTACGCCAAATAATTATGTAAGTAACCTACTACTAGGGATAGTAGAGAGAAATAGGTACCAAACTATTCTTGTTTGTTTTTACAGAGACGTTGATGACGAATCAATTCCTTTAGCTATAAGAAGAAAATGGGTGCCACGAATGTTGGGACCTCTACCGCCGATGTTTCTGCGAATACCGCCGGGTACCGACGCAAGAATAGACCTCAGTCTAGAGATGGATGATGACCGCATCGCCACTTTCCTGCAGAACGAAGAATTTATGGCTGAACTACGGTGGAATCAGGAGTTCATGGCGGCACTAGACAGTGAACAAGGGCAGAAAACAAAGTGTCATGATGATGAGGCTGCGTTCAAGGAGAGACTGAAGAATATGGGTAAATGTGAGTAATCTTCTGAACCTACATATCAATTACCAACTCAACAAACACAAACACGTAGTAGAATTCAGGTCTGCAAATATTTATATAGTAAAGCCGCATTACATTAGACTGAAGGTTAGCTGATCTAACAAAGTTGGGAAAAGCCTGGGACCCGGGACGCATGGCTAAGTCACTACGAAGAGATTCATAAAGTATGTATGTATGATTATCCATTCTCTGAGTAGGTACACCACACGCACTATTACCATATTACGTCCATTACGTAAGCAGCAGTGTTTTCCGCTCCTATTATCTGGCGAATGGCGATACATATTAGATTAACCTTTATATAGCAAGTTTAATGTGCAGTGTGGCAGAGTCTAATAGGCTATACCTACTACGAGTCTCGTGCTTTTATGATGCAAACCCATCAGGAAATTATTATAATCATACTAATTAATTATCTTATGAAGAACTGGGTAATTTCGGTTAGAAGATACTAAAGTTTCGATTAGAAGTATATTGAACTATAAATAACGAAGAGATTACGTTAGCCCCTTGTTGGTAGAATCCGGTATTAAATTATCATAAGTGGTAATAACATAGTCATATTGATAATACCTCATTAGCTTCAGCTTCCTTATGGCTTGTGGGGAATGAAGTTTATGAACTCAGTGTTCGGTCGTTAAATTTATAGGGCCTAAATAATAATAAAAATATGGCACGCACTTAATTTTTGATGCCCTAAATAAATTTATTGCAACATGAATGAAATGTTCAATTTTAGAATTACATACAATTATAATAGAGCTATAGATATAATTCGGTGTTATATGCACTCCAATCTTAATGCAATTGCTTCGCAGGTAGTTAATACTCATCGTAGATATCGATGACTTTGCTCTAGGGTTGCGACATATTACAAAAAGGGGGCGGTAGCTAGATCCAGCCTTTTATAGATGCCTTTTATCTAAATGTTCCGGGGCCCCCTATGGGGCCCCTTGGGGGTCCTGGAGCGACCCCAAATACTCAGGTTATAGCTACGGCCCTGATAACAATTAAATCAGCAGTCCGTTCACGCTGATGAGTCCTCTTCAAACTTGTGCAAAATGTGCAACTTAGAAACTGACGTTCCAGGCGGTATTGTTTTCACGTCTATTGTTTTCTATTTTTATAAATCTCATAACTCCCGACCTTCAGTGTTGGTATTATCTTTACCCCGATGACTTAGAGTAAAATTGTGCTAAGCGAGTGTTGACGATCTGAAGCGATAAACAAATTAAATAGGGTCTTGGAAGCTATAAGACTTGGTCTGAAATGTTTCGTTTGGCGGTACCCTACCAAAAGTCAAGCGATAATTGTAGGTAGTCCCTTAAATATGAGCAAGGTGTACAGTCTCAATTTACCAGCTGTTATGTTTAACATCATTCCCTGAACTCCAATGTTGAAGATCTTGGCTTGCACATCGACACTGCCCTTGATTTGCGTACAAAGTAACTAATGTCAGCCGGAATGTTACAGGAACGCTTGCGATCTCTTTATCGATTAAAAAATCTCTTTCCATTTAATACGAAATCAGTGATTGTGCAGACCTTAATCTTTCCCATAATTGACTTTCTTTATTTCTAATTGACTATGAGTATGTGTGTTACTACTATCATCATACTACCATCTGAATGCAGATATCTTCTCAACACACTTGACCGTCTTCATAATAAGTGCATTCGATTCATTTTGAATCTACATAAATATCATGTGTCCGCTTATCGATCCCATAGTAGGTAGCATTTACTGTTAGCATTTAGATTTAAATGCCAACAATAAATGCTACTAGGGTCGCTTCTCAAATGGTTGCCTTTTCGCCAGAGCGCAGAGTGAAAAGGACAGAGTCAAGAAAAGAGGAAAAGGTAGCGACCCTTTTCTGTTTTCTTGATTCTCCCACTTTTAGTTATCTAACTCCTTACTGTCATTATATTCACTCCAATCACGACAAGAATCTTCGCTCCTCACACAACCGTTTCTTACAATGTCCCTCTTATCGTTCTGACTATATGCACTCTTCTTTCTTCGCCCAGTATTTTTGTTCTGTAGACTGCTCTCCCCAGGATAGTGGCCGTCCTGATTTCCGTCGTTGCTCTTTTAAAACTAAAATACCTACGTAAGCACCTTCACAAGGAATTGGCTGAATCATCTCGGCGTTTTTTTCCTATTATTTATCTTAAATATTTATGTAGATATGTATTTGTAAGTTTTATTTTGTACGCATATGGCTAATACTTAAATTTTCATTGGTTTAAATAAAATGTATATGTACAGGTTGTAAATGAATTCGTGTAATTCCTTAAAACCACGTTATCTAAGAGTTCTGGTATAGAATAACACTGCACGGGATTTTTTCAAATTCAACAAAATGTTATTTGCTTTCTTTTTCCGAGTCATTATAGCGCCCCGAGTTAACTGACTGCGTGGAGCGATATCGCACTAGTTGTGCCTGCTAGCTCATTCATTTCATTCTATCATGCGTGCTCTTAGCAGAAAAAAAAATACAAAAATAAAACTTGGATGTTTATTTAGTGGTTAAGATAAGACCCCTACCGCAAGAAAATAAAGTATTTTTTACTTTCATCTATGTAAATCCCGTGTGCGGGGTTAATCTATAACTACCAGTAGTAGATCATATGGTTTTAAGGAATTACACGAATTCGTTTACACTCTGTATATTAATAATATGTATATACGTTAAATCTCTAGTTATGTAGTATTAAATAATATATTAGTAGGTACTTCTAAAAAGGTTCTATAGTTTCCCTTGTGCTTATTTTTAATATCTTTCACAACAATTCTGTTCGACGAACCTACCATGTTTTGTCTCTCCATCACCCTAAGGTCGACTTGTAGACAATGCGACATTACCTCAGTCCGCCTCTGTACCTACTGAAGATACCAAAAAACATAAATCATTCTAAACGTTTTCACAAAACGTTAAAAGGCAATTAATGAATATACCGTTAAACGTTTAATATTACTTACATCTTAATTACACAACATTGCTCATTCATTGTATTGCGTCGCAGCGTCCCGCAAGAAATTCGCACAATTATCGAGGATGTTCAGCCGGGGCGGGTCGCGGCGGTCGGGCAGCGCACGAGCACCTCCGCGCGGTCCCCCTGACAGCCTGCTGCTCCAGGAAGAACACAGCGACGACGACGACCGCCCACAACACCACGTCAAAATATAACTACACTTTACGAACTTCGAGGTTGAGCTTTAAATGCTGACGGAGATAGCCTTAAAGGAAGTTACAAGGTTCGGATAAGACTGGGTCTGTTTTGTATATTTAGGAAAGGAAACGTTTGATATTTTTATTTAGGTATAAGCACCTTAATTAAAGGATCAGCCAGCACTAACAGTTAACGTCTTTCAAGTATCTAATGTCTTCGAAGTAGCTTTACTCCTTTTCTTATAACAATAGACAAAAGTGGCCCACTAAAACACCTTTAGAATAATTTCTTCAAGTAAAATTTCAGTGTGTTTAAATCCCTCCTGGGATCCTTGCTATAATGGGTCCTATTTGTCTAATGTTATATTAAATTAGAGTATAGGTTGCATCAATGTTGTTCAAAGTTGCAATAACTATGTATATAAGTAGTACATGGCTTATACTGCGTCCGTCGAAATTGTAAATACATGACAATGAACTTGGTATTCGCCTGCATAGAAGAGCCGTCTTACGCCGAGAAGCTAGAGATAGCAGATTCCATTAAATTCCCGTCAAATATAGCTTTTGTTAGATAAATTACATAAATTCTGTATTCCCAAGTACATATTATAGCTGAATGCACGGAAAGCGTCTGTATAGGGCATGATACACGAAGTTCCGTACCCCGGCTATAGGTTAAAGACGGCCCTGGCCTTTGTAAAGACAGGTTTATAGAAATAGTAATCTTATGGCGTCTCTCCTATACTAAGAACAAAAATATTTTCACATACATCTTCCAATAGATATGAAAATTGTTTAAGGACATTTGGACATGGTCTAGCTAGACATGGCATTCATAACGAGTACGGTATACGAAGCCGCGTCAGTACTGAGTCAATTTACATAGAGATGATAATCAAGTGATCGACTCTTCGATAATTACTGTAACATCTGTTCTGTATAGAAAAATGGCATTGGGCAAAGGTACGCTTTCAATGAAAGGCTGATAAAAGAAAAATTGTATAAACTAACCACATCTTAGCTAGGTAATGTAAATAAATAACTGTTCTAATAGTTAAGTAGTCTGCTTCGTTTCGATCTACGAATTTTAGTGCCGTTAGAGATAGACTCACTTTGTTTAGGTCATCTCGTTGATCGAAATCTGTAAAATGATAGGTAGTTAGATTATGCACTGACAGTACTTTTGCCTGCACGATTGACCATGAAAATGTAGCTTATCTGAAACCTGAAGCTGTACAGTTCTTGCATCATCTTACTGTTCGAGTCTCACGATAAGGGCAAACAAGTTACTCCATATTCTTAAATCTAAGCCTAAGTTGTGTAGATTTTGTAGTGGCCTCCAGAGGTTTTCTAGTTTTTTTAATTCTTTGGTAGCTGTTTGGTATGGCAGAATTTATTTCCAAATTTTTCTTACGAAATCAACGCTATCGTGTACCACACAACTATCTCTGAATCCTCAAATAACATACAATATAAATAAAAATATACACAATAAATACAATCAACAAAAGAAAACAATTATTTTAAAACACCGTTATTACCATCTTTCGACTTATACCTAAGTACCATGTTAACAGCATGCAATTATTGTTTTGTATGGATATCAGGCTGCAGCCAGGTCCCAAGCATTGTTAAATATTTTTTTATAAAATTGTAGATATTTACAAATAGATAATTATAATTATTTCATGTCTAAAATGACATCAATTGTTAAAATTTGGTAGGCACTATACAATAATGTATACTTTTATCTGGCTAGAAAATACCTTAGATCGCATGTTTGTATGCAAGAAAATTCGCTGCAAAAATAACGTAAGAAATAATTAAATTTCATTGCAACAAAAAATAAAAACTCTTTGTTATTTTGCAATTTATGTAAATTACAGCAAAATATTCTCTAATATTTTTCGTGCATGTGGTCTTGAATAGCAGCAGAAACTATACCTATGTACAGACTGCGGAGGAATTGCGACGAACCGTATCGTAATCAATACAAACTACAAAATGCACTTTGTGTACGAGAATAATAAATAACTCTACATTATAGAGCCTTTGTGTCTACAAGAACAAACAAGAGTTTGGAAAGCGTTGCCTGTGTCTATCTACTGCTACTTATAAGTATGTGTCGACAATGGTGTTAATTGATTTCAAGCTACCTGCTGTATTAAAAGATACTATTTATAAAACTGATTGGCTCTTTATTCATTGACGCAAGGTATTCAGTGCCAAGTTCTGATGTTGGCGAATCGGTTCAAAATGAATAGGTAACCACTAGGTACAATAATGGAGATCTATCCCTTTGTTAACCGACTTCAAAAAGAAGGAGGTTCTCAATTCGTCTGAATGTTTTTTTTTGTCTCTTTGTTACGCGCCTTCTCCGCCAATTATGAATGGATTTTGATGATTCTTTTTTTGTTTGGGAGGCCATGCTTCAGAGGTGGTCCCATAAATATATTTTTTTTTACGAAATTGATACAGCTGCGCTTTTTAAAAAAATCAACAAAAACAAAAAAAAAACATACTTAGATGACGTTTTGGTTTGTTCCCTTCAGCAAAAGTTTTGATGAGGACTTTCAATCTCTGCTTTAAATGTCATCACAGAAACATTAGCCAAGAAAAAAGAAGATTTTATGTAAGTAAGTAGGTATTTGTAAGGAGCCGTCATGATAATTATACAATAATACCTATTCTTAAAGAAAACTGCCTAGTTGCTGGAAAGATTACGCAACCATATTATTATCATTTAAATTTGTAGTCTTAAACCGAAGAAGAAGTCGGTACAATTCTACTCAGTGTAGAATTGCACCGACTTCAAAAAAAAAAAAAATTATATTCTTTCAGAAGTCGGTGAAACTTTCAGTGTAGAATTGCACCGATTTCTGAAACTGTTAATTTTATATCATGCTAATTATTTCACTCTTTTTTTAGTTTTTTTTTGAAGTCGGTTTTTCACTTCTATTTAATTATCATCTGCGTCTTCTTAATATTGACGATTGAAATCAATAAAGTCAATATTAAGAGCGTTTCCTAGGTACTTTACTTCTAAATTCTAAGAACAACGCTGTCGACGTACAGTCAACATCAGATACATAGAAGCAATTCAGGTACTCAGATAATTCTACACTCTCAAAAACACATTAACATCTGCACAACAATAGCGTTCAAATTATTGTTAGCATCCAATGTATCAAAATCATCTGAACACTCGCAATTCAAATATTTCTATGCAAACAAATCATCTTGTCAACTGAGGTAGTCAAATGTAACTAAGCAACCAAAGTGTTCAAAAATATGTAAACAATAACCATTTCTCAATATATTGCTCAGTGATACTAAGGCCTGTTACAAACCTAGACGTTTTGGGGCGGTTACAGACCTTGGTTTATGCTCGTTTATCAAACTCGACTTCAAAAAGGAGGAGGTTTTCAATTCGGTTGTATTTTTTTTATGTTTGTTACCTCAGAACTCCGTCATTTATTAACCGATTTGAAAAATTATTTTTTTCTTGGTACGAACGAAAAGTACCTATACCCTCTGGTATAGGTACTTTTCGTTTAGTCCCCTAAAAATGTTGTTGATGAACTTCAGAGATATGGAACGGAACTCCTCATCGGATCAAAGCAAAATTTTCAAATAACTAATATTGCTTTGTTTATACGTGTTGTTGGTAACTGACTACTGGAAAAAATGAGGGGGTGCGTAACCCCCCCACCCCCATTTTCCGGAATGTTTGAATTATATCGTGTAAGGTATAGCATGAAAGGACTTATTATACCCGACTACGGCAAAGTCTAAAATAAGGGTTATGAAGAGAGAGGGAGAGAGTATGGAGGAGAGAGGGTTTAATTTATGGCACTAAAACGTATTCAATAAAAAATAAACTTATAAAAAAGTAAAAACCGACAACAAAAAAAACTAAAAGGAGGAAAATAATTACCATAAGATAAAATTAACAGTTTCAGAAGACGGTGCAATTCTACACTGAAAAAAAATTGTAGCCACTGACTTTTGAAACTGTTAATTTCATGTTTTTTTAGTTGGTTATTACTTTTTTTTACAGTTTTTGCATGCGCGCATTCAAGCGCATTACATTTCGCGCTTCAAAAAAACCGAACGCACGTATATGCTACTGTTCGCACTGCCAGTGGGTCTCTCTGTAGCAAAATGGATTCGACCGCCATGCCAGTGTGTTATCGCTGTAAGGTGTACAGTGTCCTGTGACGTTATTAAGATTAAAATGTAGGCAGGCATTGCAATTAAAGGCAGGCGGTGAGCCACTAAATGTAACGCGTATGGTTTTCTATACCAGCGCACGCACTAGCGGTTCTTTTTAAAGTGACTGTTTTAAAACGTATCGTGCTAGATTTTGGCTAAAGGTATATTCGATGCGATTCGATGATAACTGACTACTAAAATCAGGCTACAGTGCATGTTCATAGATAAGCCGCTTTTAGCATTTGAAAAAAAAGGGGTGCATGAAAAGAGCCTCCACGAGTGATTCTATTCGATACTTCGGTACGTCCGGCGCACCCTGGGCAGTCAGCCTCGCTACCATCCTTGCTGACTGGCTAATCTTTTCACCACGGCATGAGCTATTCTTGTATAGCTCGTGGCGACACGATAGAAAAAGAAGCATTTGAAAACCGCTTGCGTAAAATCATAATTATTATCACTCAGTGCGTGCTTAGTCGGGCTGATTTTACATCGTTAGATATTTTTTAACCGAGTAATTAAATTGACGCTTAACAGATTTTGTACTTTTTTGGACACGGTTATCAATCCGAAACATAGTTAAAATGAATCGAGGTATTTTGTAGGTACCTCTTTAATACGAATTCAATTCCTGAAGATATACTAGAAAATGTAGCAAATAAAAATTTCAGTTTCATTCAAACTGATTGTTGCGAATTTGACGACACGTTTGGTGCAGTGGCTAAGCGATTGGCTTCTGCGCCACGGGTCGTGGGTTCGATTCCCACACGGAACAAAAATTTGTATGGCCTACAGATGATTGTTTCGGGTCTGGGCGTTTGTTTGTGAGATTTGTGTCTGTAAACGCACCCACGATACAAGAGAAATCTTAGTGTGGGGCAACGTTTTTTTAAAGAAAAAAAAGAAAAAAAATTTAATGGCTTCCGCGCGGAATAAATACTCGTTTCAATTTCCTTACGATGTTTTCCTATAACTTGACTATCAGATTATATTATAAACAAAAGACACGTCAATGACGTCACGCACGAAATGAAAGGGATATAGCTATATGAAGAAAAAGAAAAAAATGCTGTATTGACACAATAGTACACATTGTATCTATTTTTGAACTTTTAATTTATGACTCTAAGTACAATCAAATACAATTCATTTTACGTTGCTATCCTGACTTTCTGAATAACGTGTTGCTTAGTTACCTTTGAATGTTTAGCTTGTTTACTTACCATAGACTTTTAGTTTGTAAATAAATATTTGACAATGTGACTGCTCAGATATATTTGGAGTTTATGATGCTCAAATCAATTTGAACAGTTTTGTTGCATAGATGTTTTTGGTATCTTGAATGTGTTTAATTATTTGGACACCTGAGTTGCTCATCTACTTCTGATGCTGACTGTACCATAGTATAGTCATCGGTGGTCGCGTTGCTCTATGAATAAATTCTATATTGTTCAAATTATTAAAATAATTACACATACAAATTCATTTACTGTTTGTCACATGTGAAAAGACAGCTGTTGTGACATGGTAAATATAGTATCGCTGTAACATACCTAAGTATAAGGCGTATAGCTACAAATATGTAACGGTTCTTAAGCTTTTGAATGTCCATTGAGATGATAATTCTCATACTAAGTTCCGTAATATCGATATGAAAACTGGTTGCACGTATGCTAACGAAGCACCCATAATTAGTTCACAATTTCTATGCGAGCATGGTATTAGAGTACCTACCGCTGCCTCGCATAAGGAGGCATAGCGAATCATTGTGCGGTTTACACACGATCGCGCCGGCGCCGATCGACGCATATCAAGAGTCATCAAATAGTTCGACGAAGCAGAACGGGAAAGTCGTAAGCATTGAGACGATTCAACGACGTGCATGCGACGGACAGAGACGTCGGGAATAGCAAATTTAATACCTAAGTTATTAGTTTCACTTACAAAATTAATTGGACGGACCTAAATTAGACTGCTGTTGTAACAATGAACGAAGGTGAAATAGACCATCCTATTTCCTCCAGTGCAGTTTATTAAGAGTTAATCAGTTTCAATATTTATACAAAAAAAGTTTGCTGTTTTATTAATGCAAAAGCAAAAACAATAGAAGAATAAAGTCTCTTCTGTACGAAACATTTTAACAGCCAATGGAACTAAATGCCCCGCCCACTGCCAATCTATAGATACCGACTGGCTTTTCACGAGAAGGAAGAAGACGAATCGGCCAGTGCCTTAACAAGAGTTTTCCTATATAAACAAACCAATTAATTTGTTACAGCCAGGCACATTGCGAGATAGTACCTGATATCACTAGAGCAAGGGTCTCCAAACTATAGCCCGCGGGCCAGCGCTGGTCCGCGAGCACCACCAATCTGGCCCGCGGCAGTGAACCAGATTGGTAGTGCTCATCAACGTTCATTGTTAATGACACCACCAAATGATACCCCCAGGGGTGTGGTTGCCAAAAAGGATTTGTTAATGACACCACCGTCATGTTGGGATGCCACAATTAGTTATAATATAATATGAGATTTAGTTTACACATAACCTCGTTACCCTGAAGGGCAACATCACTATTCATCAGTGGTGTCTTTAACAAATCCTTTTTGGCAACCACTCCCCTAGGGGTAGGTATCATATTTGATGGTGTCGTTAACAATGAACGCTCATCAAGACTAATGTTGGTATGATGAACGAACTAGGTCTTGACTCCTTGGGACGTAGTAGAGGAGTCAGTGTGGCCCATAAGCTAAAAAGTTTGGAGACCTCTGCACTAGAGCAAAGATGGATCAAGCAAATTCTACTTCAGTCGCTTTAATTCTCTCGTAATTTGATTTTGAACTGTGTAGAGTCTGTCTGTAGGTATCACTGCCCTGTCACTGTATCTGCAACAAATATCTCTAAATTGGAAATAAGTACAAGTCTAAACTGTAAATTTATCTGTAGATATACCTATTTTCATAAAGCCTAGACATCCAAGATTTTCACCAAAACTGCCAGGTTTTTTATAAATCTCCTTGTTAATGCTAGTTTACGGTGCGTTGTGTTTCCCAGTAAAGTGCATAATGCGTGAGGATCTGCCATGCAAAGGTTGTCTAATACACGGAAACTCACTGAGTTGACCGTTTCAGGCTTCGAGGTATCTATTTGCGGACCACTGATTACGCGTAGATACTATTGAATCGAGTTCAGAAATAATTTAATGACGATACGTTTGGTGCAGTGGCTGCGCGGTTGGCTTCTGCACTACGGGTCGTAGGTTCGATTCCCACACGGAACAAAAATTTGTATGGCCTACAGATAGTTGTTTCGGGTCTGTAAACGCACCCAAAATACAGGAGAAATCACAAGCCCTCCCTGTTTTAAAAAAAGATTAAAAAAATAAAAAAATATAACCTAACGGTTTAAAAACTCTACAACGCGATTCTCCTTGTGATATGTATTTCTATAGGCACCTGAGTTAGATTAGAATGGGTAAAAATAAAGGGAAGCTGAAAGATTAAAAAAAAAACAATGTAAAGTTTATGCAGAAGACGACACGTTAAATGCAGGAGGTGAGCGATTCGCTTCTACGCTAGGGATCGTGGGTTCGATTCCCGCACGGAACAAATATTTGTTTAGCCTACAGATAGTTGTCCTGGTTCTGGGTGTTTGTGCATGTAAAGATTTGTGTCTGTAAACTCACCCACGATAATGGAGGACTAGCAGAGAGGGGAAAAGGTAAAAAATAAATAAAAAAACTTGCACCATCTTATTGAGATTTGGAAGAACCATGGTGCTTCTATGTCGTCTCGCTCACGATGTTCAGTCCACATTTCCAAAAGTTTTGACTTAAGAAATGTGCATAATAGTATCAGTCACCGGTCAACCTATTATTACCAAAGTTTTTGTATTCAAGAGACTCATTAACTTAACAAATGAGTGCCTGCTTAAATATTTTAAACATCCGTGGAATTCTCATTAAATATGTGTACCACAGCCACAAGTATTTGGGACTTTTGGTCAGCAGGTACAGAGTTAGCTTTAATAAAATATTAAATACAATTATCTACTATTACAATTTACTTTCAAACGATCTTGTAACACGCTAAAGAAAGTCACATTACTCATACGCAGATGTCTCCAGCATTGTTGGTGGTACGCCACTATGATGACATACATTTTCCATTATAATGGCCGGTACAAATGAATGAATGTCGAGGTACTTTGTTAAATAACTCTCATACAAACACGGCGTGTAATTAAAAATATTACTAGAGTTTCTCATCCGGAAAATACTGAGCGAAACTCGGAATATTTAAAGACTTTCATGAAATAAAACAGTTGCCATGAATAAAACATACACATCTGTTCATTGGCGTTATGGTAGAATTAGGAACACTTTAAGCCTCTTTAACTACCTATTTGACTTAGTAGTACAGCAATCATCTATTCATTCACATCTTATGACGCAGCTTTAAAGCTTATCATCAAAATAAGCGTCAAAACGGCGAAGAGTCTAATGACGGCGACACGCGCTACCTGTCCGAGCACTTGTTTAGGGAACATACACAATCTTCATATTGCGAGGAATGAACACGCTACTCACGCGCATGCAAGCGAAGCACCATCAGTAAACCGTTTTCACGAAAAAAAATCGTCTATGTTGGTCCCAGAACTAAGCAGATCTAATGCTAGCATGAAATTATTTGTAATCCGTTCCTAAATACTAGTCTTACTTCAGGCAAGATCCGACGTATGAAATCCGCCGCACGCCCGCCGCTCTGCGCGTCTTTGCTAAAGACACACAGTGTAAAGCCCCCAGTAAAGATGCGTCTGCGCATCGAGCACGTGCACCCGTCACGCATCACGGACACCCAGAAATTCGCTTAGTTTGTCCTGAGACTCCATGCCACTCGCACGCATGGAGGCCCGGTGCTTTTCCCGCGCAAGTGACTATGAAAAAGCAACCTGATATTTATGACGTGGGCCTGGCCGTTGTGTTCTCGATAGCAGATCTAATAAGAAGTAGCAGCACTGAAGAAATATTTTCGTGAGTATCTTCTTTTAAGGGCCGGTTAGGGCTTTGACCGTACCCGGCGCATCGGCTCCTCGGAGCTAAAAGAGTTAAGTCGATCTATACTGAACCTGTTGTTCACCTTGTTAAGATCGACGAACTTCTTTTGCTGGAATGATTTGCAGTTTAAATTTTTTGTCCGTTGGCAACGCTAAGTCTGAACTTAATAACAATTGTTACGTGTCTGCGGTCTCTATTATTATGAAACTTATCTTAATTAAGTAGTCCGTGCAATTAATTAATCTACATTGTTCTTGAACTTAATATTTCTCTGTAGGTACGAACATATTATTTACGTCATATATTTATCTTTATAAATTCAAATATGTACATTAGGTACAGTTCAGAAAATGGAAAACATCAAAAAAATTACTCTACGTAGTTTTAAACAACATCAACAAACAATTAAAAATGTCGCAGACTGTCCATAAAATGTTAAATACTTATCAGAACGAGTTCTACTGGATGCAATTTATCGTCAACATGCAAGATAACATTTTCATGTCGTACTTTACTATTTTGGTTGATAATTACCCGAATGCTTTCATCTGAACGAGCTCATCATTCTGCTTTATGTTATGGGCCCACAATTACGACCTGAATTAATCGTCGTCAATTGATTCAAGTTAAAACTTTATAAAAACGTAGCGTGGAAAGAAGGATCATTATTCGTACATTATGTATGCAATCGACATTATCCCGAGCCGGTGCCGGTGGAGCATCCGTTGTCCATAAACGCATAGTTGCTAGCTGAACAACTTTACTTTCATTTACATAATGCGAACGATTATATATTATCGGACTGCAAGCTATATTTTATCGTGCGTGCAAAAAATTACAAATAAATTACTGTTCGTTATGAATTTATTAGCAAGGAAAATGTTATTAAAGTTGTAACTCAAGATATGCTTTTCTAGACATGGAATTAGTTAATGATGCACTGCATTGTTGATTTAGGGGAGGCGCACATCATCCATCTAACTAAACTACTCAAACAAAGAGAACTCTATGGAGAAAAAAAGAATATAGATTTAAACAATTGACTGATTGTCTAGTTGCAATACTGATGTTCTGGATTCGTAGGTACCTTGGAGCCAGAGAGCACGTTAAGACGGCGGACTCGACTGTCATTTAGTCCCATAGCAGACTTCTGGGTAGCCAGCAGCTCAAAATTCTGAACCTAAGGATATCGGTATCCCCCAGTAATTGGATTATGGAGAATATAGTCAGCTGCACCGGGGGAGTCGAGACATACTGGCGGATCCAACATTTAGCTCAGGGGGTGGTTAAGGCTGGCAGCCTTGACCACCTGCTTCTTTTAATGTTCGCTTTCCATATAAAAATAAATTTGGCAGGAGTCATAGTCGTGAGCACCAGCTTAGGATTCTGGGCCTATTTGATGAAACTACTTTTGTACACTTACTTACTTTGGTACATAAATTCAGCTGAATATTTCCAAAATATGGAGAGCAGACTTGCAGAGTAGTTTCATGAAATGGGCCCCTGGCCAGGTCCCACGTGACCACACCTAAATTCAGCTCTGTGGAGACTAATATTTAGCTGAATTTAGATATTTAGCTAGACTATTAACAGACGGGATATCGGCATATGTTATTATCTATTCAAAGTTCGATAGACAGTAGTTAGGTGTTAATTTGACATAATTGAACTCTCAACAGAATTAGCTAACTCGTTGTGAGAATAATACACAGTTGTTTGTTAATTTTATTATGTAAGACGATTAACTAGATCACACACGAATTACAAAACATTACTTACTTGATGTAATCTTATAAACTATTGTAAGTATATATGTGCTATGTACTTACTTGCTTCCTTGCCTTAAAAGGACGTAGGTATATCTACTTACTTCGAACTGAAATCTTTTCGCTGTTTTTTTTACTTGCCTATGGAATTATGTCGACGTGATCACTTTACAAGCCCAACTCTCAAGGTAACCTTTCATTCTAAAACCCTTTTTCATCATCTTCAGCCAGTATTCATCCATTGTCCCCTGAGTACAGTTCTCATCTCTGTTTCTCACTCTTGTGATTTCCCTAACCACAGCTTGGCAGCTGTCGGTAGGCAGACCCGGCATCTGCCTACCGATCTTCGCCTCTTTTAGGCCATCATCAGCTCATGTTATCTATTTAGACCATCGTCCTCTCTTCTGGCCAGACAGAACTCCATATCCAATATTGATTCGATTTGATCTACAAGGTTGATGTGGTAGCTTGACTCGCTTTTCATTCAATGGTTCACTCATTTCTTTCCCTCATTGTAATAATAAATTGTTGTGTTGTTTTCCTATACCTACCTACAATTTTTTCAAAACACATCAAGCCACACCCGGGATCAGCTAGCGACGCGACATCACGACATCGCGTTTATGTCCGATGCGGGTCTGTCATTGCTTCTACATCTTTATGTAATTATTTCTCGTCACGCTCTTTATGTTTACGTATAGAGAGGAAATCAAAATGGTATAAAAACCGGATATGTCTGCAGCCATTCGAAGGCAAAGCATTAATCTAGGTAGGTTGTTAAACCCATTGAAGTGACTTAAAGTGATCATTAATTCTTATTTGCAAGTCAACTCAAGACCAATCCTTAGACAGCATGTAAATTATGTTTATCTAGTACATAAATTACGTAAGAAATTATGTATTATGGGGTCATAACCTCTGTACAACAAAAGCATATCTCCAAAGACTTCCTTGTCCGCAAAACGATCTCGTAATAGCGCTCGCACAGGCTCTGGGCAATGAAAATCAAAATAAATGTCCAGCCACAAAATAGCTCGACGATCATAAATCAAAGTGTTTACGACGACGCGACACTTCGCCTTGTAATCCTACGGGATGGCCGATGGGCCCCGAGAGCCTCGGGCCTCGAGACACGTAAAATGTGGACTCTATAATAGGAAAAATAATGCCCTCATGGGACAATAAATCATTGTAATTTAGAGTATACTTACATTACCTATAACTCTTGAAAGACGGCTACGCAAATATTCATAACTATTGAACTTGTAATTTGTGGAGGTGAGTAATAATAATTTAGACGTTAAGCCTGTTTTGAATCATGAGAAACCCAGAGCCCAGGTTTGAAGACAGTTCAAGGAATTACTTGGAAGTTTTTATGTCCGGTTTAATAGGCAGTTTGGCTTCGAGGAACAATAAAGAAAGAAAGAGTGGATGATAATTCACTTTTGCTGTTTTATTAAGTTTTATAGTCTAGACCTGAGTCGTCTATTTGTATCAAGTGAGTGAGAGTTCGAAATTCAAATTATTATTTAAAAGTCACTATTCTTTTTACATACTTAATTTAACCATAAAATTGATTTGTGAGCTTCACTACGATTCATTTTCAGCCGGTGATAATTCACGAAGGCAGGTGTGTACTTTCGTTCACGCAACTGACGTCAATCACAGAATCGATGGTGTCCCAGCGTTATTCACAGCGAGTCTAATGCCAGTTATTGGGCACTGGTCTAACAGCGGGCTGTCACGAGATTTTTAAAGAGAAAACGGAGAAAACCCTGTTTCTTTTGAATATGCATTGTAGCTAGGGTTACCAAATGACAGGCATTTTAAGCCGTGCGGCCTGCATTGCCAGACAGGCATATTTTTTATTGATTCTCTATGACATTCAGGAAAACACGCAAAAAACGCAAACGCATTACATTTATTTATTTGCAATACATGCATGGCGCTGCTTGTAAAAGCAATTTGAAAATATGTCAATTCGTGATATTGCACATACGGATAGTAAAGCGCGGGTGTGTTATTTGCGAGTTACGTATTAATGTGTCATAGTGAATATAACCTTAGACAAGCATTTTTCTGAACATTCAGGCATTTTAGGCACTCTAGGCAGATATTCCTTAATTTTGAAAGGGTATCCCATTTTATCACATTCTGGGACCGGAACTATTGCTAGAGGCTTAGACTGTGTTGTAATCTTAATAAAGTTATTATTGTATTATTAATTAACATTAAAATTATACACCGTGGGCCCGAGGTACCCGAACGATTTTAACCTTCGATTCCGTTGCCTAATTTGGTGAAGAAAAGCTAGGATATAGTTTGTTGTCATTATGAACAACTTTTACTATGGGACGAAACATGAAATCGCAAAAAAAAAATCAGCTGTTCCCTACATTTATGTTCGCATAACTCGTCAAAATGTAGGGAACAGCTGTTTTTTTTTTCGCGATTTCTGTTTTGGACCCATAGTAAAAGTTTTTCATAATGATGAGTACCTACAGCGTCCCCTTAAGAGGCTGTGCGTTATTTATGTTACACCTTGTAGATAAGCCTTACAATGTGACTACGTTGTCTTCGGGAACAACAAGCAGGAAACATTATCGAAATCTGACATAGCGAAACAACGATGAAAGTTGAAATACAAGGTGTAAGCGAATTCGTGTAATTCTTTCAAACATGATCTATTAATGGTAGATATAGATTAATCCCGCACGGGATTTAGATTGATTACATTTTTTTTTTTCCAGTTTAGGTATTTTTTTATGTTATAAACGATGCCATGCATATGAATGAGGGCACGGCGACACAACTGACGGGCATGACTAGCGCGATATCGCTCTAAGCAGTCAGTTAACTCGGGACGCTAAAATCACTCAGATACAGAATAACATGGTTAATTTTTTGAAAACTTTTTTTTGTTGATTCTGAAAAAAACCTATGCAGGGTCAAACAGTGTCACCAGTAGATCACGCAGTAAGAAGGAATTACACGAATTCGTTTACACCCTGTATAGAAAGATGAGCCTAAGGACCGAACTCCACAATAATAACCCGTTGGCTATTACATCGCCCAAAGAATAGGAGAAACTTAGTTCAAACTAGCCTTGGACCCGCTTCGGCTGCCAGGGTTGCGGACTTTGTTCGAAAGAGTTACCGCGGCCCTGGAATGCAAAGGGCATTAGGAGGAACACGGATGGGTTTTAGTCAGTAAGAGTCTGACCACTCCCTTCCGCTTCGCCCAGAGGGGAAGAAGTCATTTCGTTCATTTCATTTCATTTCTAGCCTGCGTCATCCCACTGCTGGGCAAAGGGCTCTCCCCATGACTTCCAGTTTCTTCGATCCAGAGCCAAAGTAGACCACTGGTCATTGGTTTTGTCTGGGTCGTCCCGCCATCTTCTTCGAGGTCTGCCGCGACGCCTTCTGGCTGTGTCAGGGCTCCATAAAGTGGTTATTTTGGCCCACAGCTCATTGCGGCATACGTGGCCGGCCCAGGCCCACTTCAGCTTAGCGGCTTTTTGAACAACGTCAGCAATTTGTGTTTTGGAGCGCAGTGTGCTGTTGCGTACATGGTCCGTTAGCTTGACTCCTAGAATGCTGCGCTCCATAGCACGTTGGCAGACCTTGAGTTTGGACTTTTGAGTGTTTGAAGAAATCATTTGAAGACAACATATCCAAGATTTAAAAAAAAGACCTACCTCGCTTAAAACCTCCCGGAAGAAGTTACCTAAATTAAGATTAAAACCACATCAAAATCTATTGAGTAGTTTAGAAGACGCAAGCCGACAAACAGACAGACGCGAAAAGCGATTTCAATTAATACCTAGAGATAGATATTCGCCATCTCGTCTGCTTCTTTGAAACAAACATTCATTTCATTTCTCAGCCAGTCCTTGACGAAGTGGCAGTGTAATTAAATCTAAAACAAAATGCAAAAAAAAAGTTATGTCCTTGACGAACCTTCTCACCAAGAAGGGACAGGTAAGGTCAAACAAGGTTGATAGGTCTCCTTCTTTTGGGTTGCCATAGCTCAAGGCAGCCAGCTTTAAAAGGTCTGTATAAAAATCAAACAAAAGGAAATAGTATTTATTTATCGTTCTAAATTAAGAACGTATTAAAAAATTGGCTATAAAAATAAGCTGTTCTTCAGTACATTTTTCATTTGGCTGGAGACCCTTCAGGTCTCGCCAATAACTAACGGCCCGTTACGTAGAAACGATCCGCAAGGACCATTTTTACAAGCAATCAAACAGAAAAAAAACCGGCCAAGTGCGAGTCGGACTCGCGCATGAAGGGTTCCGTACCATTATCTATAAAAACTGCAAAAAAAACACGTTTGTTGTGCAGAACCCCTTTAAATATTCATTTTATTCTGTTTTTTAGTAACTACTTGTTGTTATAGCGGCAACAGAAATACATCATCTATGAAAATTTCAACTGTCTAACTATCACGGTTCATGAGATACAGCCTGCGTGACAGACGGACGGACAGCGGAGTCTTAGTAAGTGGGGTCCCACCCCCGTTTTACCCTTTGGATACGGAACCCTAAAAAATAATTACATTACATTTTGCGATCAATCGATAAACCTAACCTAAATGTTTAAGTTAAAATTGATACTTAGATAGGATAGACTACTTCGTAGTCTCTAAAATATTTATTTAGTAATTTTAATTCAATAACATCAATTTCCCGTTGCCTCCTCCATCGAAAATGGGGTGGGTTTCGGTACATAATTCTGAACAACCCCAGGGTTTTTATGAATAAACTACATATTCTGCAAATGCGTCCAAAGATCTGCATCTATCAGATGTTAATAAGTATATAGATTTCAAGCAAGATCACCATTCCATGACACAGGATATTGCGGAAGTCATTCTCTCCCAAAATCGAAAGTGATTCCCATCGTCATCATTCCGGGCAATGATCCCGCACGAACGTGAAAATAGCTGTCAATGAGGAGGCGAATTTTCAGCAGAGGACGTTTAGGTGCGACGGTAGGTCGCATGTATGTAGTCGGCCATATACAACCACGTATACGGTCCATATGAATCCCCGATCCCAAACTGTCCCAATACGAAATATATGAATTGATGCTAGTTTCTGACATTTACATATTTACTAAGAAGTTTCTGTCAACAGTCAAACCGTAGATTTTGCATTGGGATCGATTATTTTATCGACAGATAAAATAAGTAAGTAGGTACTTAGATTAATTAAGAAGTTTTCATATTTTACTGGAATGTGTAAAGTAACTCATAGTGCTACATGACGACCACGACCGCTCTGACAAGAGCGAAGCGAAAGAAGAAGTAGGTACCTACATAACCTAGGTATCTTATGTACTTTTCGATGCACGCACTGCAAAACTGCAACGGTTTATTCTCTTTAATTTCACCTAGTACGCTGTCAGTAGCCAGTAACTACCCATTGTAACAACGCACTTAGGTACATTAATGCAGATACATGTCACAATTCGTGCAAAACTAAATAATGCGGTAATTTAAGGTTACCGTACAATTACTATTCTCGACAATTCTCGTAAGTAATTGAAAAATAATAGCCAGCAGACAGAAAGTGGATGGTCACGACACGAAGAAAAAACCAAGTTTAATTATTATCCGTGGCTTTAGATAGGTACACAAAAAGTACAATAAAGTGCAGTCAATCAATTACATTGAAACACGGTGTATGTTCGCAGTAATGTTTTTAAATTCCACAAAGTGTTTCAATCACGCTTGTAATTTCATATCGGTTTCTTGTGATTTATGAGCATATAAGCTTCAATGACTTCTGTCTAGTTATGTCGAAGATTGCGATGTTTCGTGTATGTTCGTTGTATAAACGGCCTTTGATGTAACTGTAACAGTTACTGCTAGACATAGGGATCTCATAAAGTGTAGCTATCACCTCACCACACTGTCGACTGAGCAAGTGGGATTTCTGGTCACCGTGAGGACTATGGCGCCAAACCCACTAGCAAGTTTTTTTTTTCGTAAGTTTTAGCAGCAAATATCTACTCGCGTAAAAGTAGCAGAAGTCGAGTTCCTGCGGATGTACCCTTTGAAAGTTGCAGACGTCAATTTGCGCAACAAAACTTGCTAGTGCTAGTTGTAATATTAGTGAAGAATTTACTCTATTATTTGTTTACCTACCCCGCAAAAACATGCACATCATCTTCATTAAAAGTGCGTTCGCCAAACAAAATTCATTAACAACTTAACACCTTAAGTAGGCGTTAAGCCAACGTTGTATCATCCACTCATCACATCACAATGAATGAGCGATGCAAGTGAAATATCAGTTAAATAATTGTCTGTAACGGAGGAATGTGACGTGGCAGCACTCAGCAGTGTTGGTGTCTCCGCCACACAATCAGTTCAGGCGAGTTTCACTCCGAGTATTCGTGCTGTTACTTTTACAACGCGCTGCCGCACACGAACAACGCTCTGTTTCCCTAAGTCTCATTGTTTCTACTTTGCACACTGTCAAAGGAAAACTTTGACTTTCCACTGGGTCACCATAAAGAGCGGTTATACATATTACCCAATTTGCATAGTTAAAGCATTTGCTAGCATTACACAAGTGATTATTAGATGATTAGAACTGACATAATGATATAAAAGAACCTAATTACCTATGCAAAATAACAATGAAAAACTAACTAACGATACATCTTTTCTGAACATGTTATTAGTTTGCAGGATTTTTAAACACTATCAGTTATCAGTGCAGCGCTAGTGCGCTAATACCTGATGCTTATCTATATTTATTGACGAGATAGATCGATTACGAAAGCACGTTCACACGTAGCAAAATATGCTCTTGTTATATAAAATATGGTTCACATTCACACTAGCTGAATAAAACAAAGTATGGAGCAATCATTGGATACGGTCCGCGCGGAGATTTGGAAGTGATTTAAGATAACACAGCTCAGTCCCGTTGGCTGCAGAGATCGTTTGCTTCTACGATTGTCGGATGGCTCGAGAACCGAGTCCACACACCGTTACTTTCGCACCAAATCTGCCTACAATACGTTGTTCAGTGTACTTTGATTCGGATAATAAGTTTAAAGTCACGATCCGGTTCGTGAAGCTGTCTACGTAATCTCCCGGCTGAATTAGAGGCTTCCTTCTAAGGAGAGATGCATATTTTATATTAAAGCTATCGCTGAGACGAATTGCGGTCACCGCGTGGATTTATTTTGTTAGGGTTCATGACTCATGTTAGGAGATAATACGGTTATTGTACTTCCAGATCACGCAGGTATTTTATGCTTTGTATCTATATAAAAGTGGTTAATTAGCATCGAATAAGTTAAACTTCAATAAATAAAAAGATGTAGATAAATGCCACTTCGAGATCTAATCTCGTGTGAATGTGACGGCCCTTATCGAAAAAATCTGGCAGGTTAAGTTTTACGAACTTATTAAGTAATTGTGCTTCTTTAAATCAACTGACAAGATCGGTTATCATAAGCCTGACTACTTAGTTAAATTTGTGTTTCATTCCACTTTTGCTTCAGAAAAATAATTGATAGGTATTCCTCTTACATCTTACTTTAGATGAAGATAGATACTAAGCGACATTATGACAATTATATCTAACATTTAATCGCAAAGCTAACTTATCTAATGTCTCAAACTTGTTAACTGGCTACTAGGAACGACTATATTTGCATATTGGTGTAGATATCATGCTCACATAGACATAGAAATTCAAACACGTATGAATTGTTCACGCTTTCGCTTGCGAGGAGATGAACTCCCCGCATATACGGTAGCAAGACAATGCGCGTTAGTGCCATTTTACCACTTAATTAATACTTAGAATAGTAATGGTGCATAGTAATTAAATATATTGGAATTCTAAAAACTAAAACTGCAGTTCTAATATTTTCCAAAATTAAGCTCATTACTCCTTTGATCACTTTTCTCTATCTATAGGTACCTATACTTACATAATAAATCTGTAGACTTGTCCTGCCTGAACAAATGACATATTTAAAAACAACCGGCCAAGTGCGAGTCGAACTCGCGCACGAAGGGTTCCGTACCATTATCTATAACAGCGGCAAAAAAATCACGCTTGTTGTATGGGAGCCCCCTTAAATATTTATTTTATTCTGTTTTATAGCATTTGTTGTTATAGCGGCAACAGAAATACCTACATCATCTGTGAAAATTTCAACTGTCTAACTATCACGGTACATGAGATACAGCCTGGTGACAGACGGACGGACGGAGTCTTAGTACCTAGTTAATAGGGTCCCGTTTTACCCTTTGGGTACGGAACCCTAAAAATGTAGCGGTTTAAAAGATAGACAATAGAATCCATTTCGATCGCTTTTGGAATATTTATCTGTTTATCTGTTTGTTTGTGCACGCAACACGTAAAACGTACTGACTCAATGCGGTTGACATTTATAGACGAATATTGTGCGTATCTCGGAGTAACATTTTGTTTTCGTTTCCTCGTGATCGGTTCGCTCAATCAAAAGATATTAGTAGAATAGAATACATTTATTTGTCAGAATATTGTTACAATGTTGTTAAAAATATTTGAAATGTCCATAATATTCTGCCGTTTCCGGCGTACAAATAATGTTTGTACGCCGGAAACGGCAGAATATTATGTATTATGTATTTTAAGACATCAAGAAGTTAGTTTAGTTATTTCGATATAATATTGGTTTCCGACTTCCACGTGGACGGAGTCGCGGGCACAGCTAGTTTCTCATAATCCCTTGGTTTTGGCCTTGCATTTCCCATCTCAAGAACTCCACCCTGTAGGGGAGAGTGGGTAGGATTCGTACACTTTTTACTTTAAGCCACATAAAACAAAAACTATTCATTATTTAAAAATAACTTTAATGCTGTCACATACTGCACTTATCAGCCTTTAAGATGAATGATGTGTTGTTTCGACATAAGAAAGCATGGCGATGCTACGACAACTTTACTAAAATGAGAAAAACGTACGAACCTACCCCACACGTGGGGTAGGTTCGTACATAGCGTAGGGAGCTTTCGTACATAGTGGGGTACCTTCGTACAATGAGAGAAATAACCACTATTCAATGTAATATTATCATTTATTGAGATCACAATTAACACAGAATCAGCCTTTTTTTAGGGACAATTATCAATTATTATTTTGTGTACCTCAGTAGGTACTACAAATAACTACTTACTCTTAGTAACAAAAATGGTAACAAAAACGTATCATAACTTTTCTCTTATTAATATAATAAGTAGGTACCTAATGAATCAACATAATAAACTCTACCATTACAGCAACAAGCCTTAGTCTTAAGTATTAATACACGTAGGTACTATCCGACAGCATACACAGATAAGTCTTTCTCGAAGCTATAAATGTGGGACGTTCTCGCTGTCAAAGCAGATTTTGATGGTGTCAGTATATGTACCATATCTGTTATATTGACACTCCCCTCATCCTTGGTGGTGGGAAAAACAAATTTCCAGGAACCAGGCTTCTTCCTCATAAATGAAACTATGTATTCAATAGGACTGTATTTTATAAGCACTTGCCCAACATAATATAAAACAGTATTTTTTTAGCAAATTTGACTATCACGAAACATCCTTGGTTAATGTTCATAGACATAACTGGAGTTTCATCTTGAACATCCAATTGCTCGGACGTTTCTTCGATGGGAGAACAAGAACTTTCTCTTAAACTGATATTAGTTTCATCCTCAGAATCAGACTCGTCCTCACTGACAGGCTTGAAAGTTTTCTTTTGCCTCTTTGATTTAGTTGTCCTTACAGTTTTCTTCTGTCTTTTTGGATTGGTGTTGGCGGATACTAAATTGAAAGCTCGCTTCATCTCCTTAGCCTTTTGTTTTATCTCTTGCTCTTGCTTCTTCAACTGTTTTGCTTTCTCTATTTCTTCTAGTCTTATTTTCTCCGGAGTATCTGTATATATTCTCGACTTTCCTTGCTGTTTCCCTTTTCTCGACTTTTTAGACTCAGTTCTGTCTACTATAGGGTAAGGCTTCACATACTTTCGCGGCATTTTGATTCTGTAATAATAATATATTCGGTAAAAAAAATGTTTAATGCTATGCAAGTTAGTGTGGGGAGGATTCGTACAGTACGAATCTACCCCACTGCTAACTGCACGAAGGTACCCCAAACCAAAAATACAACGATTTAATTTAAAATTAAAAATACCCGTTATAGTTATTAGAAAACAACTGCGTGCATTTAAGACCTCAATACCATTCCACCAACTAAATTGAATCACTTTTATAACTAGAGTAAAACTAATAACATTTAAACACGTTTCAAAGTGAATCCAAAAATTACTTACGTGGAGCGAAAACATAAACGGGCCTGTTGTGTCGAAGCCGGGAGCCGCACTGCCCCGCCGCTCCGCGCGTAGCCTATGCGTCCGAGTGGGAGTTACGCACACAAACATGAACACGCCAGTGTTCTGTATAGCTTAGATATCACTACTGTACGAATGCTCCCGTTGTACGAATGCACCCCACTCTCCCCTATAGGTAGACAGGTATACCCTATGCGAAATTATAACAATCACATAGGTACATAGATAGACCTGTTAATGTCTTTGAAGTATACGTATAAATTAGTATTATTAAAGAACAATAGCCCAAAGGCTAACGCTTTGACACGGACACGCGGCCAAGCCTTAAATTCAAATCTTTCATCGTTATATTATTGTGGTGAACCCTTTCTTCGTAAAATTTTATTTAACTTCGTGGAAAGGTTAACAGAAATATTAGTACATTATGTCTGTACCACAACGTCAAAGTTCTATTGAAAAATAATAAAAAAACACGTAAAGGTGCTTTCAACTAAAACAGAACAATAACATAATAAGGGTCTAGACATTCGTGATCACGTTCCTTGTATATGCAAGTGGGCATTCAGAATGTAAGCGTTACCTCGGCTTTTTCAATCTTAACGACCTAAAATAAAACGACAAAGAATACCAAATCGGTTAAGTTAGGGCTCCTAGGAGGTGCAAGGCGACTGTCGAACCGGTTTGGCCGGGAGATTCTTTGTTTGGTTATCGCAGAGTCGAAACATCGCGACTCGAGTCGAGACGGATATATCGCTGCTTGACTGACGCCGCACTTATTTTTTGCAGAGATAAGAAGACGACCGCGGATGTGTCTGCAGCGAGACTCGGGCAGCTGAGGCCCCCGGCGGCCTGATGGCGAGAGGAGCGGTGCGCGCGCTGCTCGTTACGGCGGCCCTCGCGGCGCTCTCTGGGGCACACGCCGCGCGCTTTGGTGACCGCCTCGCGCCACGGGTGCCTGCTGCGTACGCGCCGCGCAACGCCCCCTCCGCACAACACTACGCCGATAATGAATATGACGACGTCTACGAGCAGGAATACGAGGAACAAAACCTCTCCGTCGAGGAAGACGACGAGCAGCCGGAAATGGCACCTCCTTTGCGCCGCCCTGCACGCACCGAAGCTCATCGACTTGAGATGAGCACTGAATACTTCGTAATACCAGAACGTAGTTCATCGCCATCGCCACCTTCGACATCTACAACTGTCACACCTGCACCACAACCGAACTTGACAATCGTACTGGCACCGACGCCGCCAAACTTAGGCGCACTGAGGTCAGAGTCTTGGGCAGTGCCAATATTAGCTCTCGCATGCGTGAGTATGGTGACTCTCGGTGGTTTCGAAGCATTTGTGATATGGGGAGCGAGTCGCAAGGCGCCGAGCCATCGCCACCTGTTGCTTGGACAGACGTTACTATTTGGTTTGTTCTCGTGCGCTGCTACCGCCGCATTGTTTGCAACAACACCGACTGCGTTCACTTGCGGAGCTGTCCGATTTGGTACGGGCGTCGCGTATGTCATCGTGTTCGCTTCACTCCTAGTGAAATGTGTATTTTTGCTTAGTTTAAATGGTGGAGTATATTTACCGGCCGCGTACCAAGGACTACTATTGTTTTTCGCTGTAATGATACAAGTGGCGATCGGTGCACAGTGGCTCGGTGGCTCTCCTCCACGTGTGATAAGCGGCGGCGGACGGTGCGACGTCCACATGTCAGATATGCTGCTTTCGCTGTGCTACGCGGCGTTTCTGATCGCAATAGTATGCGGAGTGGCTCTGCGGTCGCGAGGTATCCGAGACAACTACCGGGAGGCGACGCACATCGCCGGTGCGGGCGGCGCCACGGCGGCGGTGTGGGTGTGCTGGGTGGCGGCTGCGCTGGGCGCGCCCGAGCGGCACCGTGATGCGTGCGTGGCCGCCGGTCTGCTCGCGACCTGCGCGGTTGTGTTCGCACTCATGTTTGCACCGAAAGGTCGGCGTCTAGCAGCGCTAGGCCGCGAGGGCAGATGGGATGCGGACCGCGACGAGGGCCTCAGTTCGTTGGGTGCCGGTGGCTCCGGCTACTCGCCCTCGTTCTTCCACTTCAAGCCGGTCAAGTACGGTATGGTGTCGGCGGCGGCGCCGGTGCCTGCGCCGCCCCCTGTGCTGGACCGTAAGGAGCCGCCCGCTCAGCCAGCCGGTTAGTTAAGTATCTAAAGTGCGCTACTAGTGAGGACTAGCGCTTCCACGCACACAGATTGACCGCAGAACGCGACGTTCTTTTCGCAGATCCGTATGGAGGCCTGTTCGCGAACTCGCCGCACCCGCACTCACGCGTCCTGTACTCTCCGCCGCACTACACCATGCACCCCCTTATGCTAAACTATCACTACAATTACCCGCCCTATCCTTACCTGCTGCCACCAGGTAACTACTCATATACCTACACTCGCTTGTAATAAAATGCACTCTCACTTATACACCTATATACCTATTATATATTTATTTTCAATACAAAAAACTATATTTCGGTTAGATAAGATAATAAGGTTTTCTTGAGAAACAGATTTCAAGTTTACGCTTTTGATATTATCAATTCCCTAACCAAACTAACTCCAATCTAAGGTAAGCTAAACCATACTGATTGTAGCATGTTGTGTGCAGGCGTGATGGTGCGTCCGGAGGAGGGCAACGTGTACACGAGCGTGGAGCCCACCTTCAGCAGCAACCCCAACGTGTACTTCCAGCGCACGGAGCCGTTGCACGTCGGCATGATGTACTGAGCCCCTGACAAACCACAGTTCCGAAGCGAACACTGGGATTTGCAGCGCGACGCCATTGTCACTTGCCACCGGCAATCAGTGACGTAACTATAAATATGTTGTGACGAAACGTTCCTACTGCTGCATAAAGCACTCTTATGCATATTTCAAATAGATCCACAGAATTAAATGATTTAATTATTTAAATTATTTGAAAATTCTTAACAAACAGTCATGCAGATTATTTGTGAAATGAAAGAATTGGTTACATTAGTTACTCCAAATACAAAGTGAAAGGTGAAAGCAATTATTTTCTAGTCAAATTACCACTATAAAATCCAATTTAATATGTTGGTTATTGGAATACCGAAAAAATAAATTATTAGCTATTCTTCATTCGACAATTCGACACATAAACTTGTATGTGCTTTATACAGCAGTGGTAACCAAACCAAAATGGGATATTATGAACTATGTGAAAAGACTTATGAACTTTGTGTTGAACAAAAGCTGTTTGTGATTTTAAACTATACTCAACCCACCCTGAAGAATACGAAGAACAGCTGTTAGAATAAGATTAGATAACTTACTATTAAGTATAGAGAAAAACCATTTAATTGTAAGTTTTCCTTATGCAAATTTGTAAATAAAACTAAAGACTGTTTCTGGTTATTTCATTATAATTAAATTATAAAATTATTCTATATTTATTCAATGTAAACACATAAATAACTGTGCAAAGTTTAGTACACATGCCCCATCAAAACAGAGGCATTTGTGCTCAACTTTTGTAACAATCTCACTCACTCACAATGTTGCCACTTTCAGTTCTTTAGACAAAAGTAGTTGTTGTTCATTTTATTCTGTTGGCAACACTATTCACATGCAGTTCTTTACTTGGTTCCAGTGGAGAGCAGGGCCAGAAGTCCTGAGGCGACAGTGAGGGATACAATGTAGTTACTGTGATAGAAGAGTTAAGGATATTGAGATAACACATAAATAGTAAAAATATTCAGATATTTAAAACATTTCCCTGAAAACTACAGTATTTAACCACTAATCTCCCAGCACTGCGAATCAGTGCATCTATTGTGTGTATGATTCCAGTTTTCAATCAGTTGATGATTACCAAGTATATTTAGATTATATAACTCTATGTTAAATACTAAAACAAATGTAGCATTATAGATACTGCTATTATTAAATTAAATAAATTGCAATTTATGATAATCTGAACACTCATACTGACTGGAAACACTATCTTTTATCCACTTAGTCCAGTGCTTTTTATAAACCTCTCCAAGAGAGTGAATGCTCTTAGTAACCATGCTGAGCACACGCTGATACAATGATACTCTATTCTGAAAGAAAGTTCCATTAAATATAAACACCATACACAAGTTATGTTTGATTGTAGTTTGTAAAAGGATACACAGTAGGTGTGAAAGTGCGCAGGAGGTAGAAGCTGCTCAGGATAACGATGGTCAGGAAGAGAGCATTGTTGTAGAAGATGGAGTAGGTGGTAGCCTCATAGTCAGCCACTTCATTCTTCTTCCATAGGATTCTGGAAAATAATTAACAATTATGATTTATTTAAAACCTACACAACCCAAGTGTCAACAAATTATAGTCAGCCCAATTACAAAATAAGACAGGAAATGATTAAAAAAAATCTAATTAGACATTAAAATTATTCTGAATCATTTACATTGATCCTATCACCTTTAATAGAATGTAAAATCAGTTATGGTTTACAAGTTGTGTATCTATTATTTATCAACATATTGGAGCCTTAGTTAAAAATACACCTTTATGTTTGTTTATACAAACCATATAAATACTAAAACTGATAATATAGGTACCTAAAATAGCAATTCATATGGACTTATAATTTGAACTTGAGTTACAAACATATTGACTACTGTCTGTTTCATTATACTATAGTTCATATACAAATAGAAGACAGATGATTACCTCTCGTCCTTCTCCTTCCTGCTCATCTTCTTGTCGTCAGCCAGCTTGCGAGCCATTTCGCGGGCCACTGCATCTTCCCTGCGCACGGCGACACGGTGTTTCAGCTGGAACTTGGTGTTCCTATAAGCCAGCGCCAACAGCCAGGTGCTAGCTGTCGTCACCATCGCGAACCAAGCCAGGGAAGAGCTCACCTCCAGGGCGTGTACCCTCCAGAACAACCCTGCAAGTGACACACATAATGAAAGTCGAACGGTACTTTCACTACCGAGTAATCTCCGATTTATGAATAAAACTACACGTTTTACTGACAATGTTTTAACGTCTCAATATTAAGGTAACACTTACATATGGGAATAGCAGATACGATGAAAGCATTCCCATAAAAGAGGGCTGAAGATTTCGTCGACACATTCCGGCTGAAATCTTGAAGCAGTAATTCTTCCTCTTTCGTGAAAGCCTTGTTTGCCTTACCCGACATGATTGTTTATTTAATATTGATCTTATATTCACTAATACTTAACACGAACTACGTGTAACAAAAATACAAAGATAGCTGGTTATTATGCCACCGCTTCAGCTGGCTTGTGCGCTGGCGAGCGAAAGTCAAACGTCAAATGACATGTAAGCAACGTGTCAAAAATATTGCCATGACTCTAAAATTGTGTTACCATATTCTGAGGTAACCATAATAACAAGACTGTATTCATAAAGCTGTATTTATTCGTATAATAGAAACTAAATACCGTAATAATTTAACCTTGTTTTAAATTGAATACAAAATAATTATTTTCTGTTATTGATAATCACACGAGATTGGTGGCACGCCACGTCATGCGATACCCCAACAGTCGGGTCAGTTCTTATAAGGGTCAGTCAGTCAGATAAAGACATCCCTCCCGCATCTCTCTTTTGGTACAGTTCTTCTAGAAGCTAACCCCGATCACTCACACACATGCGCGCAAACATTCGTATATTGTACGAATGTTTTCAAATTGGTATGGAAAAGCTTTGCATAATCATTTGCAAATGTGGTCTGGTCCCACACTTGTGGGTTCGCGGATTCGTACGAATGTGAGTGACCGGGGTAATAACAATGAGTGAGGTGTTACTAATCACAAAACTGTTTGGTTTCACCGTTTAAATACTAAATTATCAACCAAAGGTTCACACTCTACTAAAGATTGAAGACATGTAACTGGGGCTTAATTTACAATCGATCGATTCTGTCTGTAACATATTATTGCAGAATGGGACACTTTGACATTCGCTGTCACATTTGAATTTTAAAAAATACAAACGTTTTGTACCGTGCCGCCATCAGCGTTTGTGTTGTGTTTGCTAAACAAAAACTTTGATTTGATTTCAGTAAAATACTTCTAATGGAAAAATATTTACTGTTCTAACACACTTGTCTTCGAAATGAGTCAGTTTGAATTTGCTATACCACTGCAGAAGGACGAATTACTAGAGTCTCACGTTGGTCAATATCATGTTGAAGATATTGTACAACCGCGCGTACTTTTATCCAAATTACAAGGTAGAGTTTATACTTCTCTATTGAATAGTGTGTACGCTACGAAAGTACTAACAAATATTTAATTATGCTCCATATTTACAGATGCCGCGCGAGCTTTTAATACAGAAGGGGTAGAATACATATTAGAACACTTTGATACTTACTTTTCCATCATAGTACATGGTAACAAACTTGAATGGAATGTTATAAATAAAGGTAATACACAGTATTAGTACCTAAACACTCTTACAACTTTATTCAATTGCCTAAACATAATTATAAGGATATTTTATTTAAGTATAACAGATTGTTTTCAATAAAAATGTTTACAAGTTTTAAACTCATTTTTAGGATTCGACCATATCGTACGTGCGAGTAAAAGTCTTTGCAACCACCTAGAACCAATAGTACAAGAGCAAGAAATAGATCCTGATGTCAGAACCAAGAATTTAAACATTTTGAAAATGATTATGTATCTGTTCACTCAGATTATGAAAACTAAGGACACCAAACTTGCTGCAGATGTAAGCTATTGTAGTAATTTCTAACCTAATTAAGAATTCTTAAAAAACTTAACAAAGAGTTGGAAAATATTATAATTGATTAAAATTATTTGTTAGATAAACAATGTAAAATAGATTATTTTCTGGTATCAAACTCAAAACTCGTTTATTCAATATAAACTAGTATTACTTAGTTCTTTTTGAACATCAAATTTATATAAGACTGCCCCAAAAAGCGCCCACCCAAAGGTATCAAACCTTTTTGTAGTAACTGACTCAGAATTTAAGTTTGAATATTATGATGTTCAAGTCACCAGTCAACTTTACATCCTCTATTCAACTTCTTATCCAATAGGTTATGGGAAGGAAGGGGCTTGTGGCTAATTATCAATGGCACGGATCATATGACTTGCAAGGTTAAAAGCTGTGCTTGTCGCGGTCAGTCCATGGTGACCGTTCGTTACACACCGTGATCTGTCTGTCCCTCAGAGAGCACATTAAACTGTTGGTCCTGGGACTCATAAGAATACCTATGACAGTTGTTATGGGTAGTCAGAACCTCGAAAGTCTGACAACTGGTCTAACCTTAGGATATCGGCATTGCCCAGTAACTGGGTCGCAGAGTATTGATGGCAGTCGCTCAGTGTAAAATACTGGTACTCGGCCACATCTGGTTAGACTGGAAGCTGACCCCAACATTGTTGGGAAAAGGCTAGGCAGAACAGGAAAACTGGCCAAGTACGAGTCGGACTTACGCACAAAAGATTCTGTACCATTATCTATAAAATTGCCCAAAAAAATCACGTTTGTTGTATAGGACCCCCCTTGGATATTTATCTTATTCTGTTTTTTAGTATTTTTTGTTATAGTGGCAACAGAAATACATCATCTGTGAAAATTTCAACTGTCTTAACTATCATGGTTCATGAAATACAGCCTGGTGACAGACGGACAGACAGCGGAGTCTTAGTAATAAGGTCCCGTTTTATCCTTTGGGTACGGAACCCTGATAAGATGTAAGGAAATATACTAAAATCTAGTGTTTTGTATTCAGAACTCTACAAAGCTGACACTAGGTAAAAAGGGCAAAAAGTCAACAGAAGATGAGGAGTTTTGTGGTTGGACTGAGTCTGATAAGCAAGCAGCCTTGATTACACTAAACTTGGTACTTCAACAGCCTCTGTCCAAACTGTGGGACCCTCCATTAGCTGAAGATAACTTTGTTTCGTAAGTTGTCAGATTTTAGTTTTAGACTAGTTTTGCTATAAATTATGTTATTATATTACCTATACCAATAGAAAGAGTAACAGCGATTACGCACTGCATCCGATCCGGATCCGTGAAAATAAGAATGTAAAAAACTCGGACCGAATTCGGATATCGCATACGCACTTCTCCGATCTCTGATCCAAATTCAAACAATTCAGGGGTCATCTTTGGCATATCCATTTGGCGTCTGATTTGAATCCGAGGTAATACGAAAGCGTTCATACAAACAGTACTACGGCTACTTCGGTCCGTCAATTTTTCTTCCGAATTGGAAACTCACGGATGACGGAGAGAAATCGGATGATGGAACTCGGATCTAGTGCGTAAACTACTATACAAATAATTCTATGAGTACTTCGGAACGTATTTTCTCGGATTCGGATCGGATGCAGTGCGTAACCGCTCTAAGCCTACTTGATATTCTGTGTATTACTCGACTTTCAATAATTACTATTCTTATAAGACCCAGTTGATCAACAAGCAACAATAATTGGATGTTTTGTTCATTGACTGGGCTAACTCTATGTGGTTTTATAATTCATTTTAACAGTTCATAAACTTCACATTTTAAACATGCTTCAAACAATAGCAATATGTAATCAAACAAATAAATCCACTTACATATTTTCAGAATGGTGGCAGAGCCCTGCTACAAGGCATTAGAAGAGCAAATAATAAAGAACAAATCTGTCAGAGAAACTGTGTTCCAAGTGCTTGGTGTGCTGATAAAGAAGTACAACCATGGCACCTCCTGTCTTATCAAGCTGGTTCAGGTAATGTTATTTACAAATACCACTTCTTTTCCTAGCAATAAGGCTGTTTTGTAGTGATTATTGTAACATTTTATATTTTTACTTCAGGTCCTTCAAATGGTGGAACATGCAGTATCGCCAATATGTGCAGGAGTAGTACAACTAACCAAAGAATTTGGACTTGGAACTTTTGGACCACAAATGGTATTATGTTACAGTTTTTATCATAAGCATTTTGTAACTAAAAATGTCAAAAAAGATCCTAGCAGCAATATTATTTCAACTCTGTATTAAATAATGGCATAATAAGCATAATCCACATTCACATCGGCATCTGTTAATTTATGTTGTATTTTGTAGGTGCGTGAAATAGCAGAGGCATTAGCCTCTTCAGATGACGAGAATGCTGGTGCTAGCACTGAGCAGGGGGCTGCCAGGAATTGCGGGGCATTCCTACTAGAGCTAACCAAAGAACTGCCCAAAGAGATGACCAATGCTATTGCAACCATACAACCATATCTGGAGAGTGATGAGGTATGTTTTTGAATTGTACTATTTGATACAAATATCTTAGATATGTTTATCAAATTATCCTTAAAACAAAATTAACAGCCCTATAGACTCCAGACTTGGCTAGTCAGTTGATAATCATAGAGGCACCCATATTATATTTTAGGCAGCTAAGTTATATAGTTTCCAACCATTTGTTCATTGTCTAACCCTCATGGATATGGTACCACTATTGCTTCACTATCCTGAATCATCATCATCTGCCTAGCCTTTTCCCAACTATGTTGGGGTCGGCTTCCAGTCGAACCGGATGCAGCTGAATATCAGTATTTTACATGGAGCGACTGCCTATCAGACCTCCACAACCCAGTAACTGGGTAATACGATACTCTTGGTAAGACTGGTTGTCAGACTTTCTGGCTTCTGACCAACAGTAACGACTGTCAAAGATCTACAAATGACAGCCGGGACCAACGGCTTTACGTGCTTTCCGAGGCACGGAAGAAACTCGCTATGGTAAATGGTCACCCATCCACAGACCAACCTCGGCAAGCGTGGCTTAACCCGGAAGATCGGTCTATGCGGCTGTAATTATTTAGCCACGAGCTCCTCACTCACTATCCTGAATGTTTCTGGGCTAATATTCTCTTATATTATTACAGTCATACACCCTCCGCATCAGCGTTTTAGGCATGATGTGCGAGGTATTGACCGTAGAGCTCCGTGGTGAGGGCCTCACAGACGAGCAGCGAACGCAGCGAGACGACTTCCTGGACGACCTGCACGAGCACCTGCACGACCTGTCCGCGTATGTGCGACACAAGGTATGTGTCCTAGTGTAGTGATGTACTTAGGTCCATGAGCGGAGTGTTCAACACCACAAATGATGACACAGAGTAGAATCACAGTTCCTGGGTTGGTAAAAAATTTCGAACTCATTCATGCATCGGTAAAACCATTTGTATACCCTAAATTTTGCTCTCTATCTTATTTCCTTCATCATAGGATTAACTTATGTACAATTATAACAGGTGCTTCAGTTCTGGTGTCGCCTTCAGAGAGAGAACTGTGTACCAGTGAATCGACAGCGCACAGTGCTCGAGCGAGCTATCGGACGCCTAAAAGACAAAGCCGCGCTCGTCAGGAAAGCTGCTATACAACTACTCAAGGTATAGTCACAAATGAATGCTCTTACCAAGCCCTATTCAGTATCCTAGCATAAGTCTCCCAACGCCGAAGTTCCAAATAAAGTCACCTACTTGGACATTTGCTACCATATATCTATTCAACCCACAGTCACAAATTAATGTGTATAGGCCTCCTCTGATTCACTCTAAATACTCCGGTCCTACGCCAGTCATACATAGCATTACTATCTATGGGCTGGGAAGGGCCTTATGAGAAAGGTTTAGGCCTTAGTCCACCATATGAGCCTGGTGAGGGTTGGCGGACCCGTTGTCCCCTGCCTTATAATGTTGTACTGCAAAGAATCCTTGACTATTCCCAATATTTGTTAAATAAACTCTACACTACACATTAATTTAATGTATTGTTCACATTTCTCTAGATATTCTTAGAATGTAATCCATTTTCCGCACAACTGAAACTAGAAATACTTGAAGACCAATTGAAAACTGAACAAGCCATATTGGATGACCTTCAGAAGAAGTTGAATCCGGGCCCTGACCCTGAATTAATTAAGAAATGGGACAAAATAGAAAGTGACGTCATTAGTACTATAAAGAAAGGAATGGATATCCTTACGCAAGATGAGCCAGAACTATCCCAAGCGTCGTTGGAGAACTTGTATGACGCGATTCGCAAACATTTACGTGAGAAGAACTATTATAAGGCATATCTTATTGTAAAACACACTGAGAAGCAGTATCCTGATGCTAAGTTTCTCAGATGTAGCATGGACAAAAGTGATCAGGTAGATATTACATTTACTTCTTTTTATTGTCATCTTATCGTGTTCATGGAATCGGCTTCGGCTGACCCAAAGCGACAACAACAACATTGTTTACTGCCTTATCGCGTTTACACAAAACTTGAAAAATACTACACTACACATTACTAAACTTGATTTTGAGTCGGTACTATCGGTAGGTATGCAGACACACTTACATGACCAGCACCCCGATTCATAACCTTTTCGATAAACAGTTGTCAAATGATTCGATTAGCTATCTCGTTTCGTCTATGACTCTCGTAACGAGAGGAAAGGAGATAGTAAACCGAATCCTTCAGCAACTGATTAATCGAATCATTCTGAATCAAGGCGTTGGAGACTAATGTGACAACACATTACAGATCGACTACTTCGTGGCGCTACTCCGAAATATATTCGTTATACCAGACAGGAGACAGTCAACCTCCCTAACACAACAGTGCGAGCAAGAACTGGCCATGTACAAACGTTTAGAAGAAAAAGAAAACATAGTGGCTTTCCTCCAAGAGTCGGTTCACTTCAGTCGCATGGTTTCTGAAGCCGTGCCGTTAATAAACTCCTTGTTGATGTCCAAGCAAGCCGGTGACGTCAGTGAGGCTATAGACTTCTTTACTACGGCGCATCATTTTAATATTGAGTCGGCGAAGATGGGAGTTGCGAATATGTTGCTACTCGTTTGGTCGCCCGATCAGGTAAGTTGTTAGTTTGCTTTTTCTGCAGAGTTATTTAGAAAAAATGAAAATATCACATTTGTATTACGTCTAAAACTCGAATCTTTTTATGTGCTATTATGATTTATTTAAACTGTCTGTACTGCCAGCTGAAAAATATACAGACTGAATGTTTCTATAATGACACTAAATTAATCTTTGGCACTTTAATCTGCAAATAGAACTCATAAGTCTTGTTTATTTATTTTAAAACTATCATCAATAACATTTGAAATTCCTCAGGATAAACGCGAGGCAGTAGAGCGGGCATACCGCGACATGTATCTGGAATGCGACAATAAGGCTGAGCGCGCTCGTTCCTTCGCCATCGCCAAGAAGCTGGTGTCCCTCATGACGCACATCGACCGCGGCAGCGCACTCGCTCTTGAACATCTCGTGGACAAATGGGTCGAAAAGGGAGATATAAGTCCTGCTATTATTCAGGTACACAACATTGTTGTATATTGCTTTTGATTAGCACCACGACCACGAACCCAGAACCTATGGACTTTTTGCCATTATTAAAAACTTGTTCTCATTGTTCACAGGTTTTCTGGGAAATGTTCCTAAAGAAAATAGATGGCACAACGGAGATGGACAGCTACGCCGCACTTACACTTCTAGTTATGGTCGCTAAGGCGAAACCCTCCGTGGCCCTAGCCAATCTCGACGTCATTCAAACACACGGGTTAACGGCAGATTACAACTCGAGGAACTTGAGTGTCCAACTACTACTACCATTGAACAAAAAAAGCCAAAGATATCCCACAGACCATGTAATTTTCACGTCGATATGCGAGAGTGATATAGAAACATTTTCCAAGTTCGATAAATTCACCGCCTTCGCAGCAAATTCTATAGATCTTATATACGCGATCTGCGACACTCCAGAAATCGTATGTGGAAAACTTCTTGCTGAAATGTACAGGCGGGTTGAAGAGACGATTGTGAAAGATTGTGATAACCAAGAAGAGGTCAGCTTACCCATGGAACTGTTGACTCGCTTCGTGTTTGTGCTTGGGCAAGTTGCGCTACAGCAGCTGATTTATCTTGACATATACGTGTACAGCGAACTCAGAAGGAGGAATCAGGTCATTATGCGTATTTTATTATGCTGATACAAATATACTTGTGTGCAAATAAATCGAGCCACTTCTATTTTTCATGTATAATTGTTATTATGTTTGGTGCCTATTATGGAACAGATCAATTCGAAACATATATCGCCTAAAAGATTATTTGATAACCTCTACAATGAGGGTAGTTTTTTGTCAACTTAGTAAATAATCCATGAAACCAAAACTATACATAACCAGGACACGTGAAAAAAGGTGTTGTGATTCCTGACCCGACCACGACATGGAACGGAGATTTTACTATGGCACAAAATGGTTATTTTAATTGTGTTTTATTGTGCCACTTATCCTAGGAATTTGTGCCTAGTACTTTTCGAGTAATAAGAGTACGATTGTGGTCGGGCTGGGGATCACGGTTCCTGACCCGACCACAACCAGATCTAATAAAATATCAATAGTGGGAAGTTACTGATTATGCCAAAAATATGTGTCAAATTGTGCCTATGGCACACGAAATTCTTTTACTATTCATGTCACAGAATATATCTTAATTCGGATAAAATTGAATAATCAAGAAATAAAGTGTGTCAATCACACGCTATGCAATTTTACTACGCCTTTGCAAGCAGTTTTATTTTGTGAAATTATGCTACATTTAAAGCACTTTATTATTTTATTTTACTGGATGTGTTCACGACTTCGTACGCGTATATATGTATTTATAAAAAAAAAAATACAACCACTATGTTTTGTAGCATTATATTAGTGTGTTAAGCTTGTATAAAAACCGGTCAAATGCGAGTCGGGTTCGTATCCTGAGGGTTCCGTTACCCAAATTATAACGATAAGTTGAAATTTAAACATAAATTATCTCGTTTAAACAGTACCAGTACAAGCTGATCCCTTGCTGCATACTTTTACTATTAATACAGGAGTCAAGAAGTTAATAGTTAAGAATTAACCTTTTAAAATATAAAAACATAGTTTTCAGACTTTTTCCTTTACTTGTGATGTAAGATTTTGCATCTTGCCAAATTTCATGATTCTAGATCAACGGGAAGCACCCTGGTTTTGATTCCCGAGCGATTTCCATAGATTTTTTTTATTTTGTTTTATGTAAAAATTCAATAAATATAATATTAAGGAAGCTGACAAAATAAACTCCATTTTTATTTCTTACGTCGTAACAAATATTTTTATTTCTTACGTCGTAACAAATGACCAGTTTTGTTACGACAACAGTTCAGTTAAATCTTAACTAACAGAATTCAAATGTTTAATTGCAGACTAAATTATACATAGAGGGTGACTACTTGACTTAATGCGTTGTGTGTGCCATAGGCACAATTTGACACATATTTTTGGCATAATCAGTAACTTCTCACTATTGATATTTTATTAGATCTGGTTGTGGTCGGGTCAGGAACCGTGATCCCCAGCCCGACCACAATCGTACTCTTATTACTCAAAAAGTACTAGGCACAAATTCCTGGGATAAGTGGCACAATAAAACACAATTAAAATAACTATTTTGTGCCATAGTAAAATCTCCGTTCCATGTCGTGGTCGGGTCAGGAATCACAACACGAAAAAAGGAGTGGCTTGATTTATTTGCCCTCAAGTGTATAATTTGTAACACACTTTTCCTTCATAGCAAATACATAAAAACCAACGTTTTCTCTCGCAACTAAATATGATAATTAAGGTGAAATTCTGTTATCAGGTTCGCGAAGAACGCAAGGTGGAAGAGAAACGCAAGAAGAAAGCGGGTGCGTTCGCGACGCCAGGTAAACGCGGCCGCATGGACAACTTGCGACGAACGACGCTCATGAATGTCAGCAACGCCAGCGCCTCCTCACGACAACAGCGATCTGCTAGTGTCACCTCCAACAAGGGACCCTCCGTAAGTTCGTACTGTTCACAAAGGGCCAAGGAAAGACTTAGGAGATTACGTCAAGGGGAAATCTGTAACCGTAAACACCAATCTGTTTGCCAAGCATAGTTACTTGTTCAGATAATTCAATCCATGAAGACGCGCTCTTCTTGTCTAAATCGCTACAATGCAAAAGTGTGCATTATAAATTGCTATTGTGTTAGTTCTACCGCTACAGAATAGTTACGATGTGTTCATATCACACACTAATCACTACATAGTATAAAACAAAGTCGCTTCCCACTCTCTGTCCCTATGTATGCTTAGATCTTTAAAACTACGCAACGGATTATGATGCGGTTTTTTTTAATAGATAGTGATTCAAGAGGAAGGTTTTAAGCTATAAAACGTACACGTGCGAAGCCGGGGCGGGTCGCTAGTATAAGATAATAAAAGATATGCGCATACGCACCACGCGGCTCTTACAAAAAGGAGAGGGGCGCGTCTTCGTGCATCGAACGCACTAGTGTTCATTGCGAGGCCTATGTTTACGGACTGTGGAAGTTTACGAGCTGATATGACAATACGATGCGATCGACGGGCTTTTTTGTTGAAGATTACACCGCGTATAAGCACATTCTCATGCGCCGATACGACTTAGGTAATCAAAATCTTCAGTAACCTCTGCTCTGTTGTAATAGGTGAATACAACGATGACGGAAGATGAAGCTGGTGTTGAAGGCGCAGTGGCCGATGACGCAGACGCGGAGTATGTACGCGGCGTGTGCGAACGAGACATCGTCGGCGCCGGCACCGCACTCGCGAGATACGTTCCGTTACTACGGTGGCTACTCTCTAACCCCGCTCGAGCATCACCAGCGCTGCAGGCGGCCGCCGCGCTTACATTTACTAGGTAACGACATTAGTAACCCACAATTCACTGCTGGATATAGTACACCAGCAAGTGAGCATTGCCCGTGGTGTGCATGCTAAATAGGCCGATGCTTAACCGCAGAGTTATGTTAGTTCTTTCTTGTTGACGACACTGCTGTTGGTCACTGGTATGTGGGCTGGGAAGTTGGCAAGCTAACAGCATCGTAATAATGTTTTCCTTCTCAATACGATTTTAATTCCAGGTTCATGTTGGTATCGAACGCAGTCTGTGAGGAAGGTCTACAGCTGATGGTGACAGTCCTCAAGAAATCTAAGAACGTGTCTCTTAGGACCAACATGACTATCGCCTTCGCTGACCTTACGTTGCGATTCCCCAATCTCACACAACCCTGGACTCATCACATTTATCACATGTAAGTACATGACTGACGTAGCTTTATAATTTGCTTAGAAGATTTCTGTTATGGACAATACATTCAAATTTTAGCAAACATCTCAGCACCTTTATCATCTCTAGCTACAACCAGAGGCGCCGGCTTTTAGAAAACCCCGTGGGTGCTTATGCCCATGATGACTCATTTAAAAGAACTGTCGAAATGCTACAAGAAAAACGCACTCCGGCCGAGGAATAAATATCCTACATAATCTTAGAAATCGCAACTAAAAAGAAAGAAAGATAGTAGCATTTTATAAATGTAGGAAATATAGGTAAAAAAATGCTAGATTGGACAATAAAGTTGGTTCGCTTGTGTACCCGCGCATCACAATCGCAAGTAAACGTAGTAGACGTCTTGCCGCGCGGTAGGTGAGGTTGTAAAAACATCGCTCAAAGCAGATTACTGATCAGTTTTGATGTCTATGATCATGGGGGCTCCGCACCCACTATTTACTTCTCGGGTGCTGGAGCCCCCGAGACCCAACGGAGTCTGCGCCTCTGGCTACAACTGACCCTTCAAGTCCATACTGTTAACGATAAATACAGGAGACTGTTTTGTTGACAGTCGTGAATAATACTGATAAGATTCAGAATTACACTCACGATTATTTCACTCATCTAAACAAAACGTAGTTATATGCGTACCTGAATTCTCCCTTAATTAATAAAAGAGTGTTGGTGTATTTTACATTTGCAATTTATATAATCTATAAAACTATACAATTTTAGACTAAGCGACACAGAATTGGAAGTGCGTCAATGCGCGGTGAAAATGCTGTCGTTCTTGGTTCTCCACGAAATGGTGCGTGTGAAGGGACAGATCGCAGACATGGCGCTCTGCTGCGCGGATAAAGACGCACGAGTCGCCTCCATGACGAAATTGTTTTTCAAACAACTGTCCCAGAAAGGCAATGCGCTGTATAACGTCATGCCGGACATCATATCAAGACTCAGCGACCCTGATTTAAATGTGCCTGAAGAACAATACAGAATTATTATGAAGTGAGTATATCTTCAAAATGTAACATTTTACGTCTAAAAACACATCTCTTATTTAACCCTTGCATTTTAAACGTTTAGGCATTTTACGAAACGCTAAATCCATGCAACGCTAAATCTATTTGCCAGCAGTTTGTGAAACATCATGTTCCTAAGCTTTTGCCGTATACGTCAGTCACCTATAGCTGTGCCTCTCAGAGTTCTAAATTCAAAAATCTGTAACGAAACTGATGACACGCTCCCCAAGAGCACCATAAAAAACCGCGAAACAAAATCAAACATATACCCCCTTATTACAAAAGATGGTTTAAACCAAGACTAAGGTAAACCCAGATTTAAAATATACCCATCACTAGGTTTTTCTTAGACCATCTTTTGTAATAAGGGGGATAATGATTTCCGCAAATGAATCAACGTTTCAGAAACGCATAGATTCTTGATTCTTGTTTGTGAAAGTTTAAAAACAAATAGTCTACAAGTGAATGTATGGCTTTAGCGTACAATGTATTTTCCACAGTTCTTGTATTTTGTTAAGTTGTGAAAATTATGTTTTATTATACCAATAGGTACATAACATCACTCATACAAAAAGATCGTCAAATGGAAGCTTTAGTGGAGAAACTATGCCAAAGATTCAAGCTTTCGACAGAAGAAAGACAGTGGCGCGACCTCGCATACTGTTTATCCCTGTTCACATACAACGAGAGGTCTCTACGAAAACTGATCGAGAACCTCGACTGTTACAAGGATAAACTGCACTGTTCAGGAGTTATGGACTCGTTTACCACTTTGATGAATAATACGTCTAAAATGGCTCGAAATGAAATTAAGGTATGTTGAAAAGGAACACTTATAAACCATATTTTTTTAAGTAATAATTATGTTTCTATACTCAGCGTTTTTTGATCACCACCTTTATAGTGCTCATAGCTACCTTACGCCGGGTGACTTCAGGTTTAGGTTTCTGCCCTCTACAACATTTCATACCATGACCATAATAGGAACGTTTCAGGCACAAAAAACGTGCTCCGAGCACTATAATGTCCACTGTAAAGTATCAACAGTATTCTATTCCCGTTTAAAACGCGTACGATGACCGTAACCTACCCATTTAATTGGCGTAGAGTACACTTTCTATTGATTTAAAATTTTGACACGCCTTTTTGAACGTGTAATCAGTGATACTTTAAATTGTCCGCGACTTCCGACTTTTCCCGTATTTGTATAAAACAAAACTCTTTCAGACTCTTGTCACGGAGTTGGGCGACAAAATAGAGGAATGTTTCGCCGTCCGAGACGGAGAAGAAGGCAACACGGAAGAGAACAGCGAGGGCGGTGGCGCCAGCGGTTCACCGCCACAACGCCGGAACGAGACTGTGCGAGCCACGCCGCGACGCAAGCCCGCGCCGCGCCGCAACCGACGACGATCCTCTTCTAGCCCTGACGAGGTAATACCGACTGTAAGCCCACAAACACGGAATAATTTAATTGCTTGTAAATAAATAGAAGCAATAATCAAGTTGGATCGTTGCAACACTGTTCAGATTAAATTGTTTCGTGTCAATGAGCCTGTAGACTAGCCACTTATGCAGCCGCAACAACCATATTAATTTCTATGTTGTCCAGTCATCAGCTGCATTTTATAAAAGTATTAAATTATTGTTAAAACTCATTAAGTACCAAAATAATAAAAGTTTTGCTGAGGCAGTTCGCCAACTCGTTTCAGTTTTTGATAGGCGTAGTGTACCAAATAAGTCATCTGTTGGACGTTTAATCCGGTAATTTGAGGAAACCGATTCGGTCTTCTTCTTCTCTCGTATCAGCACGAGCTATACGAAAATAGCTCATGCTGTGGTGAAAAGATTAGCCAGTCAGCAAGGTTGGTAGCGGGGCTGACTGCCCAGGATGCGCCGGACGTACTTAAGTATCGTCACTCGTGGAGGCTCTTTTCATGCAACCGATTCGGTGATGGGATCGAACTCCTCATGTTTATCAACGTAAAGTCTGCCCAAACCATCGGGAAATATAGGCAGGCGTGATGTTATGTAATAAAATTGAAGTATTTACATATTTATACCTTTTCGCAGAATGAACCGCCTAGCAACGAAAAGACACCTCATAGTGTAAGAAAGTCGAGCCGCAGGGCGGCAACAAGATACAATAAAACATCAGCAAATGCTTCAGATGAATCAGGTAAGTCGCTGAAATTAGTGCATGCATTCGCTCATACGACATGTGTATTGTAAGTACTAGAACTGCTTTTACTTAAATGAAATAATGAACTGGAAGCCCTATTAGAACTAATTAACATTTTTTAACAGATGAAGACTTTCAGAAAAAGGAAGACGAAGATGTTTTCAAAAAACCTACAGCTAAGAAAACAACACGAAGAAGAAAATGATAATATTCTTTTAGTAAAATGTGTTAACGCAAATGACAATAATTTCATAAATATAATTTGATTTACTAAATAAAATTATATTGATTGATTACTCCCTAACGCCCGCAGCTTCGCTCGCGTATTATGTCGAACAGGTATCCTATGCCTTTAAAAGCACTTCAAGGTGTTCGGTTGCGGCCGTTATATGGAAATTAGAATCATCATATTCAGCCTTCTTGTGAATTGTGCCCACTGCTGGACATGGGCCTCCTATTTTGCATGCAACCCACCCCGGACCTGATGAACGCATCACAACCGGACTTCTATTATTATACCGGCCGGATGGCCCATAACAAGAGGTCATGGAAGGAAAGGATAAATAGCAAATAGAGGAGACTATATTTTACTTTTAAAAGTATTAAATGCTGCATTCAAAGATTTAAAAGTCTTTCTTGAGCCGAGACCCGATCGTAACCTCGAAGAGTTGAGCCCGGAGCTCTAATTCGACGTTATCGCCCCGATGTGTCCCACTCACTACCCCCATAACCCTGACCATCAGCCCGATGTCCTTGACATAGCGCTTCTAAAGAACGTAAACCTCGGTCTACGCTCTATAGAGACGCATGAAGAGCTATACTCCGATCACCGCCCCGTAGTCCTTCACCTAGGTCCCCGGGGTGGTCCCCCGAATCCTGGTCAACCCGCCCCGACCAAAACTGTCACGGACTGGGGAAAACTAGAGGAGCGCCTCAAGTCTTCCTCGTCCGTTCACTTAGATTCCATCCCCGACGATATCGTTACGATCGCCGACACGCTGGGCGCAATCGACTCCCTTACCAGTCACGTACAGTCCGTGGTGAACGAGTGTTCACGGCAGGTTCCAGCGGTGGATGAACACCGCTGGAAGCTGCCGGACGATGTGCGTGAACTGCTGACGGAGAAGAACGCATCCATCCGTGCCTATGACTATTTTCCCTGCGAAGCTAACCGCGCCCATATGCGTTCTCTACAGCGTGCTGTAAAGAAACGTGTACGGGAGGTTCAGGAAGCCCACTGGGACAAGATGTTGAGCGACCTAGAGCCATCCCATCTGGCCTTCTGGCAATTACAACGAAATCTAAAATCCGATTGTGTAGCTTCAACTCCCCCTCTCAATCGTCCGAATCAAAGGCCGGCCTTTGAAGACGACGAAAAGTCCGAATGTCTAGCCGACAGTCTAGAAGCCCAATGTACTCCCAGCACCCAACCCGCAGACCCGGTCCATCTTTCCAAGGTGGATCGCGAGGTCGAACGTAAGGCCACCCTCCCTCCCGATGAAGACCCCGACGACCCCTTACCCCCCATCACCGTAGACGAGGTCCACACGATAGTGAGGAAACTCAAACCTAGGAAAGCCCCCGGCTCAGACGGTATCACCAATAAGGTGATCAAACACTTTTCCGCCCCGCTCATAGTCCTCATGACCGCCATCTTCAATGGCGCTCTGAGTAATAACATCTTTCCGCAAGCTTGGAAACAAGCCACCGTTATCGGTATCCCCAAACCCGGCAAACCCAAGAGTGAGCCCACTAGTTACCGCCCCATCAGTCTTCTCAATGTATTTGGGAAAATCTATGAGCGTCTCATTTATATCCGTTTAAAGGATTTCGCTGACTCCCGTAAACTCATCCCCGACGAACAGTTCGGTTTTCGAACCCAGCACTGTTGCATTCGACAATTGCACCGCATAGTCGAACACATTAGCTCCCGTTTTATGCGCTCGTACAAAACGGGCATGCTCTTCTTCGACGTAGCGAAAGCCTTCGACAAGGTCTGGCACAACGGTTTATTATACAAACTGTACCAATTCAACGTGCCGGACCGTCTCGTGCTCATCATTCGAGACTTTCTGTCGGAACTGATTTACCAGATACAAAGTTTAAATTATATATCAAGCGCGTACTAATGTCTAAAGCATATTATAGCCTAAATCAGTACATCGTAGATAAAGATGTCTGGCATACGATTCCCTCCTGCACACTGCGACCCTCTGGCACCGTCTAACAGAACAAACGGACATTATTCAAATGCCTACTTATTGTAATTATTTTTTTGACTCAATAAGTACCTATGTTATTTTATCTTATTTTTTAATCTAATGTTTCCAATTTTGATTGTTTTCTTTTCTTTGACATTTAATTTAATTTATTTATTGCTAATATTTGCTTATATTAGTTTGACATTTAATTGCAATTATTAATTATTAATAATATTCTGTTAATACCTACGCAAGGCTGTAAAATGTGAGGACCATGCAGCATCTAGTGTTACGCTTTCATTCTTAATATTTGACTGCCTATTGTCTATCGGTATGAGTCTGTCATGCTCACTGAAATGTCTTGCTGATGGTGGCGTTGTGCATCGGGTCGTTGAGTTCCCTGCAACATGGTTGAGTTGAGCGACGCCGATGTATGCGTCATGCTCGTGAACGGGTGCTGTCTGTTGGGACTGGTCAGCTCGTAACTGCTATGGCAATCGTTTTAAAAGGCTAACTTTCTCATTACTTTTCATGTTGTTAACCACATGTACATTAAATCTGCATTGTTCTTACATTACTACAATGAAAATTGTCAAAACATTTACTTTTTTAAAAGAGTGTCTATGGAGTTTCTTGCCGGTTCTTCTCCAAAGGACCTACTACTTGGAACTGAGCCCCTAGTGTTGACCTTTTGAAAGCACCAGGGATCTGGTCTACTTGAAATAAAAACTATTTGACTTTGACTTTGATCGCTCCTTCCGCTATCGCCTAGAAGACACCCTCTCGTCCCCTCACCCCATCCGCGCCGGAGTCCCTCAGGGCTCCGTGCTATCGCCCCTTCTGTTCACGCTGTACACCAGCGACATTCCCAAACGTGGCTTGGACAAGTTGGCTCTCTTCGCCGACGACACGGCTATCTACTATTCCGGTAGGAGTCTCGATAGCATCTCTCGAACCCTTCAAACCGCAGCCAACGCCCTCGGGGTCTGGTTCCGGAAATGGAGAATAGAGGTGAATCCTGAAAAGAGCGCAGCCGTTCTTTTCGAGAGACACGGTGATTCCCACACCCACATCCGTCCCGTCCTAATGTTCGGCAAACAGATCCCTTGGGAGATGAAAGCCAAATACCTGGGGGTTATCCTAGACCACCATCTGAGTTTCCGAGACCACATCAAAGCGGTGCGCGCTCGCGCCGCTTTCGCTGTCGGTCGCCTCCACCCCATCCTTAGAGCACGCAGTAAATTGTCACTTAGAAATAAGCTGAGAATCTACGTGACGTGCATCCGCCCCATCTTGACTTACGCTAGCGTCGTGTTCGCACACGTTAAGCCTTGTCGTTTCAAATCCTTCCAAACCCTCCAGAATCGAGTGTTGCGCAGAGCCGCGGCTGCCCCGTGGTTCATGCGTAACGTCCAACTCCATCTCGATCTAAAAATGCCAACCATCAGGCAATACCTCAAACGCATCTCCAAGCGTTACTTCAACACTGCCCCCCTCCATCCGAACCCCCTAGTCGCCGCAGCGGCCGACTACAGTCCCTCTCTCATAAGTAAAGTTCGCCGTCCCAGGCACACACTTTTAGAATCCGATGACGAAATAACCCTCCTCCAGGAGGCGAGTAAATCGACCAGCACAATACACAACGTCCGCCGCCGTCCGGCATACCGTCCTCGCCGACGAGGCCCGTCGCGACGTCCCACCGCCGCCGGTCACGATCCACCGAGCTCTCCCGTCGTAGAGCCGGTCGTCTCTTCCGACTCCGCAGTCACACCGATAATTCAGCCCTCATCAAGCTGTCTCCCCCCCCCCCCCCTATGTCCACGCCAGCAACGCCCTAAGCCGAGGTCCGAGTCCCACTAGGGGTCGCCCTTAGTGCTGTTGTTGCAGGTAGTCATAATGTTAGTGTAGTACAAGTAGTTAGCTTAGGTTAAGTATTTTACTTCCCCCCCCCATTGGCTGGAGACCCTTCAGGTCTCGCCAATAACTGCCCGGTTACGTAGAAACCGTCCCCTAGGACGACATACAGCAGTCCAATAGAAAAAAAAAAAAAACCGAGACCTGAACCAACTGTGAGTTGGCTCGCGAAAAAATGCCAACCTATATTTTTATTTCACTTAGATAGTATCAAATATTAGGATCAAATCTCTGTAATAAACGTTGTCTTTAATAATTGAAGGAACATGAAATCTAACATTAACTTGGTGCAGTCCGCGAGGCCTAGGCTGAGCTTTGCATTTCTGTGAGTGATCACACAAAAGTGTTCCAAAAAGCAGTAATAAACCGTTTAAACCAACCAAAGGAGGCGTCGCGCTCTAGGCCGACGTCACACCTACACTATCTATGTTCACTCACACAAATGCAAAGCTCAGCCTAGGCCTCGCGGACTGTACACACGGCTACACTTCAAGCTATGCAAAACCAGTATAAGCTGACCGTTACTTGTGCGAAAAGATTATACAAAGCGACGCCAAGATAAACTGGTTTTGTATAGCTTGATGTGTAGCCGTGTGTACATAACAGTATAATTTATCATATACTAGTTACATTCTCTTTGTAATTTATTTTGTGTACCAAAGCAGCAAATACTCAAAAACACTTAATTTTATTCTGATAATTATTACGTGAACTACGTTTAGTTTCAAGTGTTTGTTACAGAGAGTTGATCCATAACAACAACACATAATGTGGCGACATTTATCAATGGTGCCATAAAATACAGAATGGTACTGTTTTGTACTTATTCTAAGGTTTTGCCGATTCGATACACGGGTGATGCAAAAGATTTTTCAAAATTTATGAATTCAAAACTTTTTGCTTCTAAAAATAAAATAAGTCTATGTATTGATTGGATAGCGCTGACAAGTCAGCTCAGCTGTTCCTGTATTTCCTGTCAGTGTTGTCACCATAGCGATTTTGTCACTGGATCTGTGATGACTTGACCCCTTTTGGCGATTTAATTTCTGTCGTTTAGCAAATTCTTATATTTTTGCGATTACTAGCGTTATGTGAACCCTATCATAATAAGTTTAAAATATTCATGACTTATTATATTTTACAAAAAGGAGATGAAAAATTTTATAATATTGCGAAGAAATTGACCATCAAGTAATTTAGAGCGCTATTATCGTTGTAAAGTTGATATGAAGGCGCATTTTATCATGTTGGTGAAATTATAGTTGAACCCTTTCATATAAGATTGTTGTTTAACAAAATAAGATTACTTTTCCATACTTATAATTTATGTACGATTTAATAAAGCAAAAGAGAAAAATAAAGGTTTTTGAAATATAGTTGTTACTGAAATAACTTGTGATTAGCAATTTCTGGTGACTTTTGCTTAGACAAATTGGTGACTTGGGAATTGATCTAGTGAGTATAGTTTTTATCAGGTGACAACACTGCTTGCTGTTGCAGCACTGACTTGACAGTAACGTGACAGATAACAATTTGACATTAATGATGAATGACATCGAACTTTGACATTCGTTATTTGTTTGGTGGATAAATATGAAATTAATTCTATTTACCGGTATTAGTTTAAGAAGTAATTTAAGGTCTTTTTTAATATTACTTTTAAGTGTTTTAATGCTTCGATCTAGCGTTACAATGATTTTGACTCACTTTAAATGTCGTGGAGGGCTTTACCCTCGTTCTAATATTGAAAGATTTCCTGTGCCCGACGAAAAAGTTAGCTGGTCTTCAGAATTTAAAGAATATCAACCACTAAATCATACTGCATCCTCCATACATGGGAAACCGTGGGCAGATCCTAATATTGGTAAGAAATTATCTTAAATGATTTTTCATCAATCTAACTTTATTAATTCCAAGCTTATGATTTTATTACGTTACTTGTTTAAAGGGGATCCTGGTTTTGAACCACAATGGAACAGTATGGATGATAAAGCGAACAGAGCTAGCTATATGGGCCAATACAACATAGAGAATGGATATCCCCTAAATCCCATAGGAAGAACTGGTATAACTGGACGAGGGGTTCTTGGGAGATGGGGACCAAACCATGCTGCTGACCCAGTTGTCACTCGCTGGAAGAGACTTGAGAATGGTGAAATTGAAAAGGACAAATCTAGTAATAAGTAATTGTTTTTATTAATGTGATTGATTTTATTGCACAAAAATGAACTGCCTACTTTACAATAAATGTTTATTTCAGGCCTATTCTGCAATGCGTAGCAGTGAAGAGACGGGACACAGGCGAATGGGCACTACCAGGAGGTATGGTAGATCCTGGTGAGAAAGTGAGTGCTACAGCTGTCAGAGAATTTCAGGAAGAAGCTATGAACTCTCTGGCTATGGGTGAAGGTTAGCAATATTTAAATTCACCTATACATAATATGGAAGAAAAATCAAATTTAACAATATATTAATGAAATGTCTTATTTCTAGATCAGAAAAAGGTTTGGTTCCAAAGGTTCCAAAAATTCTTCAATGAGGGAGATGTAGTGTACAAGGGTTATATTGATGATCATCGCAATACTGACAATGCCTGGATGGAAAGTGTAGCATATAATTTCCATGACACCAATGGCTCTACTGTTGGTGCATTAAAATTACATGCAGGTGATGATGCTGTTGGAGTGCGCTGGATGGATGTCACTCCAGACATGACATTATATGCAAGTCACAAAGAAATAGTAATGGAAGTTTTTGAAAAACATGTGTCAAACTTTTCCCAATGAAGCCAATAAATTGTCTTTTAGAAGTAAATTATGGTTTCATTTATTTGTCTTTGTGTGGCATGAAACTGGGCCAAAGATATTCAGGATGTTTGGTAGAGGGGCCGACACAATTTTTTGAGGCATTGGGGAGGTCATTGGCTAGCTAAATCTAAATAAAAAAAGATGCATTTAGGTTCTTTTTTAATTTAGAATTTATAATTTTTTTGTATAATTACATATTTTTTTGATTTTGGAAAAATGACATGTCATTTTGTTGAAACCAATTGTATGAAATTGATTTATTTAGAGTAAAAATATATTGCAGAATAAGAATAATTTATTGTTCAGGAAATTACATTTAGTTTGCGTTGATTCCTGGAACTCACACTAGGATTCCCTGTGTCGTGAGATCCAGGCTCCATCGTTCCATTTACATAATTTGTTATTGCACATATTTACATAATACGTAACTAATATCATTACACAAAAAAAAGCAATACCATTGTACAAAGAAATAACCTAGTATGTATAGGTATGCATGTATGTTTTGTGTTATATGGGGTGTCAGTGTGGGTGTATGAATTAGGATACATAGTTGTGTTGGTGTTGAGAGTGTCTGGATGTTGTACCTGAGGGTGTTTATTGTTATGTAAAGTTTGTGATACTGAGTAATATATAAATAGGGATATTTTATTTATATTACTATATTTTCAGTCATATCATAGTCCAGAGTAAGAAGCCATTTTGTAACCATAATTTTACATTTACTTTGAGTAAGTTGAAGAATTTAGAGTCGATTATTGAGTTTCGAGTAAATGTGCGGTCCCATAAAACCGAACGACCTTCTACCGACTGTTCTATGGCATTGAACCTTCTCCCAATATACCCTACGACTTGACAGGATACAAGTGCTAAAAATTATATTTCATTAGTTAAAATCGAGATTTTGGGTAAATAAAAAAAAACATATCTCCGTTACAGTGACAATTGCGACATGGGATTTTTGGGTAATAACTAGCTAATGACCTCCCTAATCCCCCAAAAAATTGTGTCGGTCCTTCTACCAAACACCCTGTATGTCCTCAGATTAGCAGCCCATTGATGAAAATAATACAGATGTTAAAAAATAACCCTAAGAATATTGTGGGGTTACTCGGTATCGGAAATCGATCAATTTTCGCAGAACAACTTTTTCGGAATTCACGTATTTTTTCATTACTTTTTTTTTAAAGTACCTATAATTTTTGAAGTTGTTCATTTTACTATACCAAATAGCCCGACAAAATTCTTAGTTATTTTTTTAACGACATATTTATTATATCTATGGAATGACACTGGGAATGATGATATTAATGATATCAATATCAAACTAGGGCTGTTGGGGGCTGAGTCACCCTCGTACGGACGAGTTTCCCACGGGGGAAGGCCACCCTTAGTTCGAAACCCCCCACACGTGGTCCCCGGGTGGTGCCAATCAGGTGACAACCCACTGGTGGTAGGCTTCGGCCGTGGTTAGTGACCACCCACCGGACAAAGCCATGCCGCCAAGCAGCCTAGCTGTGTTCCGGCGTGATGTCCGGTGACACCGCTCGGGAAAACGGGTCGGAGTAGTTACTTTACTGCTGCATGAGCGTCTTGCCATGCTTCGTTGCGCTGCATCGTGTAACTGGTCGTGGAGGGTAGCGGGATCCGAGGCACGGTGCACCGCTGGCCGACCGCAGTTAGTAGGGGGCCCAAGTAGTGAGCTAGCCACTCACGAAAGGCTGCCCCGCCAACTCGCGAAAAATCCCAAGATGCGCCACCGTGCCGGTTGGCGACCGGACGACAGGGCCCAATGGATACTCCTAGGGGGGCTCGGGCGTCGCCGCAGCCTCCAGATCAATTCCCCAATGATGAGGCGTTGCGGCGCAGCCAGCAGCGTGGAGCCTCACTCCACTGCCGTTTTCCCACCGAATCACTCATCGACACCTATTATGCGGCACATGAATAAGAAGAGAAGGGTTACACAGCGGGTGCACGCCTTTTCATTTAAAGTGCACCTCACTAACATCCGAGGACTGCACTCAAATCTCGTACCAGTCCACTATCACCTAGAGACCGACAAACGTTCACTTTTATTCATCACGGAGACTCTGTGCTGCGGGTAATGGGGAATAGGTATCGAGAAAATTATCTATGCCTGTGTCTACCGGTCGCACAGCGGAGATGAGGAGACAGCCAGGCTCACAGAATACCTAAGCGAGGCAGCGGAGGCGGCTCAACTGAAGTACCCTACCCAATTAGTGCTTCTGGGGGATTTTAACGGCCACCACCAGGAGTGGCTATGCTCATACCGGGACACTGACCATGCTGGGAGAAAGGTGCGAGAGCTTGCTCTGACGTTAAATCTTACCCAGCTGGTCCAGGGGGCTACGCGATTACCAGACGTTGACACGCACACGGCTTATTGCTTTGACCTTCTGCTGACAACTGATATAGACCGCTACTCAGTATCGGTTTCGTCACCTTTGGGCAACTCCGATCACTGTCTGGTGAAATCTGTATCTGTTTACTCCCCGCCCAATCTCAGCCCTCGAGGCACTCGGCGGGTGTGGCGATACAGGTCAGCAAATTGGGATGAGATGCGGTCTTTCTTAGCATCTTATCCTTGGCAGTTGATGTGTTTTTCGTCTGATGATCCTTTGACCTGCGCGGACGCTGTGACGGAGGTGTTGCATCGGGCCATGGAATACTACATTGCTTATTCCGATGTACCACTTTCCGGCAAAGCTCGCCCGTGGATTGGGCCTCAATGTGGTCGCGGTGAAGCCCGTAAACATGAGGCATACCTGACCTGGCTTGATGCTCGATACCGTAAAGCGAAGGACATTCGTCGGAGGAAGAAGGCGTTTAACAAGGCTGCCAAGTCCTGCAAAAAGATTCTTCAGAGGGCTCGCTTTGACCACATTAGTCGAATAGGGAACAAATTGGCTTCGTACCCTGCGGGTAGTAAAGCGTTTTGGTTCCTGGCTAAATCATTCGAAGCGAACTTCTGCCGCCCCTCACTACCCCCACTGCTGAAACCTGATGGGACGCTGGCTCACACCGCCGAAGAGAAAGCTAACTTGTTTGCGGAATCTTCACGTCTTGATGCTGGTAGCGCAATACCTCCAATTCCGAATAACAGCGCGACATTTATGTCGGAAATTCGCATTCGCCAAATGGAGGTTCGCAAAACGCTGCGCAATCTTGACGTAAACAAGGCCAGTGGGCCAGATGGTATTCCAGCCTTAGTTCTGCGGACATGTGCGCCTGAGCTCTCTCCTGTGCTGACGCGCCTCTTTCGTCTCTCTCTTGAGACTGGTCATGTGCCGAAATCGTGGAAGCTCTCCAACGTGCAACCCGTGCCCAAAAAAGGTAGTCGTGCCGACCCTGCCAACTATAGGCCCATCTCGGTTACGTCCATACTCTGCAAGACTGGAACGTATACTTAATAGCAGGCTCATATCGTACCTAGAAGCTAATAAGACCTAGCGTAGGTACGCCACTTACATATGGAGTGAGGCCATCGAGAAACATGGGGAAACGCTCGCCGTTTCCCTGGACATCTCAAAGGCTTTCGACAGGGTTTGGCATGACGGTCTTATTCGTAAGCTTTGTTCATTTGGCTTATCCACCGGTTTCGTTGCATGGATATCGGACCTCCTGAGGGATCGTTCGATTCGAGTGGTCATTGATGGCTGCTCGTCAGATCGAATAGCTATTAATGCCGGTGTCACCTAGGGGTCAGTGCTCTCTACGACGCTCTTCCTGCTGCATATCACCGACCTGCTAAAGCCCGGAACCTTTGGGTATGCAGACGACAGCACTGTTGTAGAGAGCTACGTAGCCAATGCACGGACCAATGGACCACAAACCCAGTCTGAGAGAGGCCATGGTCGAGCGCTTGAATTTTTCCCTTAAGGCAGTCTCCGATTGGGGCGATGCCAACCTGGTCAAGTTCAATGCAGCTAAGACCCAGGCGTGTCTGTTCTCTACCAAAAGGAGGCTCCTACTTTTTGAGATGTGTCTATACCGATAACTGACCATCTTGAGTTCTTGGGCGTTACTCTGACGTCAACACTCAATTTTGGCTCCTATATTGAATCCAAAGCTCAATTGGCTGCTAAAAAGCTGGGTATCCTTTCGAAGGTGCGGCGGTAGGTAGGTACCAGCTTGAGGCGTTGGAGTCCATTGAGAAGCGTGCCAAGAAGCTCATCAGCAACGAATCCCTTGTTCAGACCAAGCTACAAATTCTTGAGCATTGGCGCAAAGTTGCTAGTCTATCGGTTTTTATCGGATACATTTCGGAGTGTGCTTCAGATCTGCATGATCTAATTCTCCCTGCCCTTTTTTCTATGGGATGGCCAGAAGCACGAAAAAGCGCCATCGGTTCATGGTTGATATACCAAAAACCCGAACGAAACGCTTTAATTCCACTTTCATTGTGAAAACCGCCAAACAGTGGAATGCGCTGCCCGAGTAGGTGTTCCCTGACAGCTACAATCTGGGTGTGTTCAAGTCACATCACGAGAGAATCGGTTTCTTCTGGGCAAGCGTGCTCCATCGTAGACCGCATCATCGCTTAACATCAGGCGACACGGCGAACATGGCAAACGAAGGCCGATTACCAAATAAAAAATAAATAAAAAAATGGGCCCTTTTGCCACAATTTAATAATATTGGATAAGTGAAAAATAACAGTTAAGTACTGCCTTTTTGATGAGTGTTTTAAAGACAACACTTTTGTATACAGATTGGATTTTGGTCAGGATAGGTAATTAAAAATGTGATTATTCAAAACAACATGATCTTTATTTTTCTTTTCAATAAAATAAACATACATAAGTTTGTATCATTTTCTATAGTTACATAAATTGAACAATGGTGCCGATTCTGTTGTACACAAACTAAATTTAGGTTATTGCCATCTTTTACTCTGATAAAAAAAGAAAGAGACGGACGTAAATAAAAGCTGTCTTTAGTTGAACAAATTTTCCATCGTATAAATTAAGACGACACGTCAGTAAGTGTCGGATGAAAAGCCTAAAAACATTGTGAAGTTCAAGGCGTAAACTAGTTTACGCTTTGACATCTCATGCCGGCTGTACACTCTCGCCGAGACAGCCCGAGACTTAGATGCTGTCCTTTGCTATTTGATGTAAAAGGATAGAGATAGCACCTCGTGCTCTCTCGGCGAGAGTGTACAGCTGGCATCAAACTTACCTCTCTCGTATAGGTCGTGCCGACACGAGAGAAGAAGAAGACTTAATTCTTATTTATCACGGTCCTTTTCTCGCGCTGTCAGCTAGTAAAAGATAGCAATTTTCTCATTTTAGTTTAGTTGGTGTACAAGAGAATCGACAACATATCACACGATCTACTGCATCTCAATCTACAAAAACTTAAATGCACAAATATTATGAAAAATTGTTCACTGATTGAATTCAGTCAGCATAGACTTTTTATACAAATATACAGGCAAAAACCAAGTAGCCAATTAATATTAATTCAACAACTGTCTTCGCATTACCAATCATTTGAACAATATAGGTAAGGTCCTACCGAAATACCTGCCAACCTATATGGGGTTGTTCAGACTGTAAATAATGATGTCTATAATTAACAAATGCAGTAAAAAAACAACAACTAAATAAATGCCAAGATTTTTTTTACTGCACTACTTCACTTTCGTATACACTCGCGGGCATTACGACGACCATGATGTAATAAAACAAGGTAGACTCTTCCCGTAACAGATAGATCACGTGATTTTACCTATCTACGTCATAGCTACTGATGAACCAATAAGCTTCGGCTCCTGGGGGCCTACTCCCTAAGTCCGTCATCGAAGTTAGTCGCCCGTCCGAAAGTAGCCCGAAACGTAGAAGTGAACAAAACAAGTGTCATGTTCAACTTTTCGGACGGGTAAAAACACATCGGTAGTAGGGACAACTGTCAAATTGTGTTGTTATTAATTTTTAATTCAGGGGCCTAATTCTCCTAAAATAAATTGTTGCCAAACGCAATCGAACCACAACCGTCAGTCAGTTTTTGTTTTCGAAAACTTTCAAAATGATTGATTTTGTTTTTTGTGTCAAACAATAAGACAGCTTTTGAAATTGAGAACTGTCTGAATGAACGGTTCGGCCTTAGTTCGGTTGTGATTTTTCAAGATTTATTTTAGGAGAATTGGGCCCCAGGCCCCGAAATAATCGTATGTCCGTAGGTGATAGGGAGTAGGAAACGTTCATAACTAAGGCCGAAACCACGGACTTCGTGCTTAGGGAGTAGACCCCCTGTTGTCAAACTTTTTTGTTATCGTTAGGAAAATAGTGAGTATCAGGAGGACAGGAGTTATGTTATAAATAACAATGCAGGTATGGCCAGGCCTCCACCACTCAGCCGTACCTACAGCGATATGTGCCTACAATTTCGCGTGGAGACGCCGCCACCTCGCCAGTGGGCTGTCAACACTCGCGCGCGCGCGTGTGTACCTATTATTTTAAATAAGTTTAGTGAGCAACAAGAATGGCTGGTCTAAAACATTGCTCATTTGATGGATGTGTGTCGAAATACGGAGACGACAGAGTGTCATTTTTTTCACTACCTGCAGATGAGGAAAAATATGTTCAAATTAATTTAAAAACGATGATAAAACTTCGTTTTCATGTGCATTATGTCGGCAACTAAACCCCATCTACAAGTTAATTAGGTAACAAGTAGGTACAGTCATATAGAACCGTAGTTTTAACGTTTATTGTTTGATTACATTGATTTACATCATTACGAGCGCAACTTGAAAATGTGATTTTTTATTTGTTGAGATAACTTAACGATTTTGGTGTCAAATTAAAGATGGTGATCTAAAACCATTATATCCGTTTGAATCATGCAAATCTGTCTACGCGTTTAGGAGATAATTAAGAATTAGTATAGTGAAAATGTAAACAACCAGAATTTTTGATGTTTATTGTTCTACGAACATTTTAATTATTGCAAAATATGAAAATATTATTAATGTAAGTTAATGAGGAATGTTAAACAAAGAGGTAGCCTAAAGATTGAAGGTTATTTGTAAATTACAAATGACGAACTTTAATATTCATTGTCTATCTACCTAATTGACCGTGTAATCATACACATCAAACTAGATAGATTCCGTGGTCAAGTAGGTAGATAGACGTATAGTAGCAGCGGCAAGCCGAAAACCCTAGCGCCACAGCTAGCGCGTCACTCCGCGCCAGACAGCGACAGAGTGGCGCGTTAGAAGAGAGCGGCAACGTTTAGGTGAATATAGCGTTAGGTACTGAGCGCTTATGCGAGCTGAATTGCACTTTGTTGCTTTGTAGCAAGAGTCACTATTTCTATTAATTGTTGCGCGAAGTGTTGCTTCTGTTACTATTCTGTGGTATGGCCATGTACCTATTCGTGTACATGACTAGCGTCAGCGTGTATATATTATTCTAATAAGTTGTTCGGAAAGTCATTTCTTTTTTTCTAACAGATGACTTACTTGTATTTTTTCACAGCTAACTTCATACTAAAGCCGCTTATCATTATATATTTTGATAGCTGATATAGCAAGGCTTGCTTGGGAAAAAGTTCGGTTAATTCTACGAAGTAATTTTTGGTTGGTTTTTTGGCTTTCAAATATGGAGAGTGAAAAGCAGCATTTTCGGCATATTTTACTTTTTTACCATCGAAAAGGTAAAAATGCTGTTCAAGCAAGAAAAAAATATATCCGATATGTATTGAGAAGATCTATTGACAGAACACCAGTGCCAAAGCTGGTTTGCAAAACTTCGATCTGGCAATTTTGATGTTGAACCACGTTCTTTAGGCCAGTTGAAGCTGATGAAGACACAATAAAGGCATTAATTGATGCAAACCGGCGAATAACAACTCGTGAGATCGCTGAGAGATTAAATTTATCGAATTCGAACGTTCATGATCATTTGAAACGCCTAAGTTTAGACAAGGGTCGACTTAAAATTCAATTAAAACGAAACTATTTTCCGAACAATAATACGTACCTAGAATATTATATAATTTAATATACCTTTATTAAATCGTTGTTATCGTATCTGGTTTTGCTTGTAATATGTTGTGTGTGTTTACGAACCTACTTAGCGATAACGTTGATAACATGCCCGATAAGGATTGTTTCAAACAAAAAGTAACCATTTTTATTTTACTCTGGTCACTGAATTAGTTGTTTTTTTTCCGTTACAATCTTCATCGTTTACACTGTTTTCACATTTTTAGCAACCCTTTATAGTTTGGGCAGGTATTAGCAGTACTTATATTACAATAGGTTCTGTGAGCAATCTTGTTTTTTTTATCAATTTTTTATTTGCAATTTATAAATACGAGGCAACGATTTTTTATTAAACGGTGAATTACATTTTATTCTGCAGAACATATTTATATACTAAACAATATATAAAAGCATGTTTATACGTTTATATATTGTTTAGTATCACCTTAATATAAACAGATTATAGATCTGTCCGCCGCTTCTATGCCCGTGCACGTGCAAAATTCTTCCAATGACTAGTTTACACTATTTTCGAGGATCGCCTCGTACTGATACAAAATCTAATTTTATAAATGCAGACACTTAAATGATTTCTTTTCTAGAACCAAATGGCAAACACGATTTTTTAGTTCAACCAAATATCATAAAATAAAAATAGATGAAATATATAGAAATAAAATCGAATGAATATGTACAGTCTTATATGCCAAATTCAGTCAAAGAACTTAATTTGTCTTCGTAAAATTAGTAAACCGAAATATAGCACCTATATTTATGTATAACCTGGTTCAATAAAGAATGGGTATAAATGGCGGATGACAAGTCATGCTGTCTCACTCATACTCAACTCTTTTTCAACTTTGTCAACTCTTTTTGCTTGGCCTTGTACGGTGTGGATAAAAAAGATTGCATAAATATTCATTCAAATCTAAACGTTCACAATTAGAACCCTTTTTCGTTTATTTTAGCAAATTAAAACTTGTTTTAAAGTCACGAAACTTTAAGGATGTTAGCAAATCATTTTCAAGGATGGTATGGTATTTATAATTTTGTACAACGTGCATAATAATAAGATTTAAAATACATTAACTTTTATTATTATTTTACTAACCACACCGTACATTTCATAAGTACTAGCCGCCATTCCACCCTCTTTTATTGGCGCAGGTTATATTAGTATTTCCAAAACATGGATTGGTCATCCATTGCACCTTCCGTAATAGGAAGTGCCCTAACTACCAAAACAAGATACTAACATAATATATGTTAGTGCAGTTTGAAGCAACAATAAACAATTACTCGTCAAATAAAAATAATGCAACATAACATAAGCAACAACAAAACCCTAGCCTGTCGTAGTAACACTAAAATATCCCATTCCCTCTAACAGCTTACATCTGGAAAGTCAAACAACTCGTACAGTTTTCTTTTCTAAATCAGTACAAAAATGTTTTTACTAAAGTATAAACGTAAAGTACAACTTACATTTATTGTTTCTTATGATGAGATTATTGTTCCCGTAAAGGTTACAATTCCTTCTCCAAACACTTAGTTTTAGTGACTTCACATCTATCTGAGCCACCTCACCAGAAGTATTTGTAGACACGCACTTGTAAACACTCACATAGTTAACATTCATTAGTGAGTGTTCCGTCGAACAAAACGTTCATGCACGTCGAGATGCTCGCGTTGACGTGTATATCTGATTCAGACGTCACGTAATCATTGGTGAATAATTATAGCAGCTACATAATGCTATGCACAACGTTTCCCCAGTTGTAATATTCTGTTTCTTTGTTTTCTGCTTCCAGTGAGGTTGCGCCTTCAAATTAGTCTCCTTATTTTAAACCACCCATTTACTGCACAAATATAAAATATTGACGATTTGCAAATCTACGTAGAGTTACAAATCTATAAGTTAGATATCACAATATGGTCCATATCACAGCGGCATGTGAAGTGCGAGGAGATGCTACGTGGCCATGCCGACGGGTGCGAGTGAACTATACGCGCGGTAACAGTTCACGTCATTCATGAGTCGCTGGATGTTCTGTGTAAATGTTGGTAAATCCTGCAATAAGTTATTGCTTATATAAATTAAAAATACACTTAACTGTTGATTCTGAATGTCACCTAGACTTTGAGGGAAGAATTTAAGATTCGTAATAAGTCACTGCATAGAAACGCATCTCTTAAACAAAGAGGACTATTCTACGTCATTGTGACGCTGCTGCCCGTCACTTCCTCAGGCGTTTGAGCTGTGATTGCAATGACATCGAGCTAAGGAAGTGCGACAGGAAAACAGTGAAGTCCACGAGCAAACACATACTATGGCGTATATTGCTGATGTCAATCGGTCGCGCGCCTACGAGCTTCGGGCATGATTAGCCGATAAATGAAAAATAATTACCGTGTCTGGTGGGAACTGCGCTAAATGGTGTTGATGTTCTGGCAACAGTCCGGGCAGCGAACTTAGAAAGTGCGGCAGGAATGCGGTGCGGAATGCGTTGAAGTCAACGAGAGCCATCGCGTGCACCGCTGACGTCACCTCGTCGCGCGCTAGCGTGCGCCAGCCTCCCTCGGCCAGCCCCAGCAGCAGAACCGACAGGAACTCGCCCAGGAACTCCGTGCGGAACATTACCTGCACAAAGGGGAATGCCCATCAGCCACATAAAAAAATGCCTGAAATGAACAACAATGAAATATACGCCAAATTGCACTATAAGTCGTAGGGAACCCATATCATTTTCAATAATTACAAAAAAACTCGGCAAAACTTGTTCCAAACATCTTTTTCTAAAATATAGGTTAAGTCAAGGTTTAAGATTATTACGCAATAATTAATAAACAAAACTGCATTTAAATGTTTTAATCATCATTAAAAACCACTAACACATCATCAAGAAACTGTGCAGGAGGATTGATATTGGGTTGGTACCGGGCCCATGCTAAGTACCATATTATTGACATAGTATGGGCACAGGTACCAACTGTTCGCCGTCCCACGAGGCAGTTACAATAGCGATGCTGTAAAGCCCTTATCCCTGATAAGGAATTGTTAATTATTATATAAACAAAATATATTTTTTGAGAAATATATCTGCTTTGTATTTTTCCTCGAAGTAAAAAGCAATTACCCGGAAGAGATAAATGCTCAACTAATTCGTTATCCAGTTCCCTACATATTTCAATCTTATAAATACCATTCGCTCGTGTGTGCTCGCCATAGTATGAGCGAGCCTGTTTTATTTGGTACGTACCACATGCCAACAAAACCATTTCGCTGTATGTCAGTTGTGGGAAATCAGCAACATTGTTAGGATTTATATTAATGCTTTGGAATTGCGCTCTGCGACGATTCAAATTATTTGTGATCACATAATCAGCTAGTATATTTTCTGTATACATATTCTGATGTATTATTTGCAAAATATCAACAGCATCTGGCCTGTCAACTATTCTAGTATAAAACCTATTAATTAATGCTGCTGCTATAGAGAAATCTACCATTAAATGTCTCGAAGCTCTATTAAAAAAATCTTGGCGAAATAATTTGAATTGCTGCTTGAATATTCCATTTACGGCTTCCACAACCCAGCGGCAAATAGTAACTCTTCGGCTTTTATTAGCTTCCAGAGTGGATAATTGAATTTCATTTACTTGCAGTGTTGATGGCATGTGAACACTATAATTGCAAGATTGCAAAAGTGGAATGGAATCCCTGAACCCTCTATCAAGAATGAATACGTCACCATCCTGAAAATATTGTCTCAATGGCTTACTGGGTTCATCAAATTCACTAATCATTATCTGAGCATCGGAAGTTGTTGCTGGATAAGGGCCTAACACATCGATTATATAGCCATCGGAGCAAACAAGCAAAAATGGCTTCACAAGGTTTCGATATTTGTGAAGAGAATATGTCTCTTTTTGGTACAAATAGTTGGAGCTTTTTTGTACATAGATATATGTTCCATCAATAATTACGACAGGCTTCCTTATTCCGTCGACTTCGCCAAACAGCCCATTTGGTAGAACAAGGTTTCTTGCTGCTATTTGTTCTCTTGTTATATGTCCAATTCCAAGGTTCATAGGAACAAAATCTTGATGCAGTTTTTCCCTTGCTTTAGCCATTAGACGTTCCAGAGTACTTCTCGGTATTTGTAGAAGAGATGATAATCTTTCATCAGAATCTCCAGTTCTCAATTTCATCAGGTAAGCTCCAAGGGCAGTAGAACCTCTATGCATTTGCGCCAATCGGGGCACCTCTCCCATTAGAGTACCAAAACTATTTCTACTCATTCCTAAAAAGTACCACACCATATGTTCTTCCATTAAGTGTATATTTTCGAAGTCCAAAGCACGACATTCATAATTCACAAATGATGCAAAGTCTTCAATGTGGTCCACAGTGAATTCATGATTCATATCTTCCAAAGCAGGGAGTTCATGCCAAAAGTCACTATTCAAATGATGACTACATATTTTTGAATTCTTTGGTATATAAAACTTGTAGTCCTTGAAGAGCCACACCCTTAATGAAAGTGGTACCACATGTCTATCAATCATATTACATCCTGGATAGAAACAATGACTTTGAGTATCAACTGCTCTTCCGTAATTAGGTAACAGTACGCTGGATCTTATTTGAGGAGGTTCTTCATGTAGAGGTATATTCAAACTACCTGCCTGACTGGGTACCGGACTCGGGCTTGGTGAAGGAGTAGTAGGGGGTGAGGTAGCCCGGCTGCATCGTTGCCAACATGGGTGGCAGATCAAATCCGAAGAACGTAGCTGCAAGCAAAATGAAAAGTAAAAGTTGGTTTTGTTTTACTTCAAGCTCGATGAACGAAAACCTATGCATAAAAAAGTACTCTGTGATAAGTTTTTAAAAGACATGATAGTGACGTTATTTGCACGGGATAAGAGGGAATTACACAGAATTAGGGCAGAGGAATGAACTTACCTGGCGTGGTTGGATTCTGTGTGCTACTACATTCATTATGTGCCTCTCACGATCACTGCTATTTCTTACAACATGTGATCGTTGTCGTAGAACAGACTGTCCACAGCAAACGCACACATGTTGGTGGCCTACTTGTCTACCTGGCCGGCTGGTTCCAGGTGTCTCGGTGATAGTGTGAACCGCTAATCTAAGACATGCATCACAAACAACACTACCTGGTTCAACCTGTGAGAAAGAACAAAAAACAATGTACTAATTGTTCAATGTCAGTGCGTTCAGTTCAATATAATTATTCACAAAAACTATGGAATGAATATACTTACAGCTAATGGTGTTATCCATGCCTGTATTAAACGACGTACTTCATCATTTTGCTCTGATACGACATTACGTCTCATCGCTGTAAGATCGAGATAGCAATTAACACAGTGTACGTTTCCATCCATTTTTAAATGTACACGGTGTAAGAGTCCAAAACAATAGCAGAGTCGTATAAAAAGCAGGTCCAGGTCCGTCGTCAAAAAGCCGAGTCGTCGTCAAGGCGGGTTCAATCTAAGTCGAGTTCGAAAAGGGGTAACGTGTGCAGAAGTAAAATCAAAATCCTTAAAAATGGCCAAAGTCGTCGTTATTATATCCTATTAAGTTATACTCAAGTCGCAAACGCAAAATGTGAATCGATCAATTCAAAACCACAATTCAACGGAAAAATGAAATGCAGTAATCAATATCAAACTGTCAGTAAGGCAAAGGACATGTTATCCATGCAGCCTACGATACTTTTTCTTATTTGAAAATAATTTTATTTTAATTAATATTGACATGCATATAATATTACTTTCATTAGATAAACGTTATAATTAGGTCGAATTATTCTAAATGAACGATAACTGTGCAATAATTCTATAAAATACTTCGATAAATTATTTGAAAATTCTTGTTTGGCTGAATGTCGATTACACATGTCAGATTAAACACAGTTGTCCATTAAAAAATAAGAATGAATTAGACGGATATCAAGCGAAATATTTTAAAGATCGTTATATTTTCCTCCTACGTTTACAAACTTGAGAATTATTCATTATGCATATTTAATTCTAATTAGAATTAAGGACTATTCGTATTTTCTGTCCATTTCAGGCATTTTATGGGCGTTCCCCTTTATACCAATTGAAGCGACTATACTGGTTATCCTTAGCCGCCTATATATACACGGTTATTTTTAATTCACCATAAAAAATTTAAGGGTACATATGGAAGCGGTATACTTATTGAAATGTAAAATCATTAATTTAATTTATTTAAATCTAACAAAGTTATTTACTTTTGTTTGATCCTGAAAATATGAATAATTTTATGGGCATAATACGGTAATACTAGAAATACTACGTCAACAACACGGACTATCAATGAAATTCATCCCACCGCGCGTAAGCTACACACATCATGCACCATTATACGCTTGTGTGAGTCATGCGTCAGTCAGCTATACCGGTATGTAATGCGTGCGAGCGAGTCGATAGCGCGAAATCCGTGCAACACACACACAGAAATGCTTTCTCCTACACTCCACTCCACGTATTTAAAAAGTTAGAATTTGTTCTGCGATAATGGGGATTTGAATTTGAAGGGATTAGCTAACAGTGATTAGGATCAGGTGATAAGGATTGAAATCAGCTGATAAGGGTGGTAATTTACAGTCTTATTAAAAACTTACAGTTCAGCAATTTTTCAAAATGGCCACCGCCCTTTGTTGTCAACACACAAGCGAGCACTTTGTACAAGATAGTTATTTAATGATATTAGAACATCACTTTGCCCTTTTACTTCGAGTTGTTTTAAAAGTTTGCGACTATCGGGCTCACTCACGTACACTCTCAGTTTGATTTCACTTCACTTGTAAAAATCCATGGGTGTGAGGTCAGGCGGCACGCGGGCCAGGCAATTAGGCCGCCGCAGCCTGTCCACCGACTCCCTAACTCCTCGGTTAGATACTTTCGCTCCGATCTGTCTAGATAAGATTCACCTACGTGCCGGCCTTCTATGAAGTATTAACACAAAGGGTACTCTCGAGACGTGAACTGATAAGCCATCGTAGTTATCAATTTAATAACAGATGTTAACACGTAATACGTATTGCGCGCTCGCGTAAACTTAATAACCTCTCTGTTGCGTTCTGAGAAGTCGGGTTCGGTGGAGAGGGCGCGATGCAGTCTGCTTTGACCTTAGTTTACCGAATATTAAGCTTATTATTATTAGTATTTATCAACACAACATATGTACTCGTAATTACGTATAACAAAAAGAGGTACGCACTCGGCAACGAGAGGATGCGCTTGCACCGCGCGACACGCAACCTGATCTAATTACTGCGGGCGGCAGACTGATGTTGCAGGCGCAAGGGTGAGTCGGGGCGCGCGGGCGGTGTGGCGCGGGGGTGTACTTTGGCGGCCGCTACTGTGCCGCGCGGGATTTTTTATGAACGAATAGATAAAGTGTTAGCGTGTGTGCGTGCGCGTACGAATATCATTGTCAATGTGATTGAACTTTCTTACCAATTATTGATGTTTTTGGAGTACAATCTTGGAAAAAAAAAATTTTTTTTTTTTTGCTTTTTTTATTTTTTTACAGTAACTGATCATGCCCTTAAATTTTTATGGTGAATTAAAAATAACCGTGTATATATCTATATATTTAGGTCAAATAAAGCGGCCCGATTTATTTGACCTAAATATATATATTGGGGTTCCGTGATGTTTTGTGTAGTCGTGATAACTAAAAAGAGACAAAGTATTTCTTCATGTTAATATTGCCAATAATTATTGCATTCGTTTTTGTCGGAATCCCGTTGACTCACCTTATGGTACAGCTTGCACTTGGTGTTGAGTGCGTCGAGTGTGTCGATGTTGAGTCGAAGCAGCTCGATGTCAGGCTGTAGCAGGGCTCGGCCGAGAGCAGCTAATGCACCGCGTAGCTCGTCAGTGCGCGCACTGCCTTCGGCCTCGTCACATTTGTTCGGGAAGAAATACCGCCACCGGTGAATCAGTACGCTAAAACATATTTAAATTACGACATGGTTTAGAATATGTCGCTATTGAAATTGATGGAATTCACTGATTTACATTTATTGCCTGTCAAAAGGAGGATGGCGCGATTGCATGTAATTTGGGACCCAGACTTTTCCATAACATGCATTAAAGAAACTTATCAATAGTTGTAGAACACAAAAAGACTAACAAAACAGCAAATTGGATGGGACTTACACAAGTTGGTTGAAAGAAGTTATATAATCTATATATTTATGTAACATTCATCGAACTAGGATGATTATAACGCCATCTATTACAACCTCCTGTAATGAACGATAGTAGGTTCTTTTAGAACACTATTCAACAATAGAAGTTATACAGGGTGGTAATTTGAAATGGGGCATGAAGGGCAACTAGAGTCTGTCAAGCGAGTCGAGTCCACAACCCTTTTACTGATTTCTTATAATGGCAATACTATGATGTGTCAAACATATTGTCACAAATTCTGTGGTAACCTCGTAATAATCCGGTTTTTGTTAAATTTTTTAATGTTATAATGCCGAAACCTATTAAAAGTAGTGTCAGAAGCTTGTTGTTTACTATGTTTAATAAATATAATCATGTACAGAGTGAATCTGACGACGTGTTATCGCAAAAACGACGACTTTTGGATGAAATCGTTTCAACATCAGGTAGGTTGGCAACAACGTGTTGATACTTTTAGCACAATTGTCTAACTTTTTTTATTTTACTGTGATGTGATCACGATTTCCGTTTTGGTTTAGATCCAGACGTCGTGTTCATGACCTTGAAACTTACTGGCGCATCTTTAAGTGAAAACTAATATAAACATTTTTTTCAGCCACCTTGGATGATGAATTAATAAAAAGCACAATTCATAATTTAGTTAAGCAAGTCATAGCCATAGAAGACAATAAAAAAATGAAATCTGAAACAGACTATCTGACAAAAATTGCTGCTATGACAGGTTAGTACACATTTATTGGTTTACCCTGCATTTTCTACATATTATTATGTCATCATAAAATTTGTGCGTTTGATACTGAACTGACATATTGAATTTTCAGATTTAAGTGTGAAAACACTGCGGAGAATTAAAAAAGAAGGTGCTATTAACCAAGGTGAGTGGAACACACCAGGGAAAAAGCGTCCACGACAGCCAACTGTAGCCAACCTGGATAGTTTTGATTTATCAGCCATACGCAATAAAATTAATGAATTTTACTGTGTGAAAAGGCATGTTCCAACTCTACGAAGTTTGCTTGCAGATTTAAGAGAGTCTATTGGATTTACTGGATGTCATGAAACATTGAGACAATTATTACTCAAAAATGGATTTGAATTCAAAAAAAATAAAAATGAGAGATCTCTTCTTCTTGAAAAGTATGAACTAGCTGCATGGCGACATAGGTATCTCAGAGCTATTGATGAAAAGCGGAAACGAGGAAAATTAATAGTTTACCTCGATGAAACCTATGTCCACCAAAATTATAAAGTTAAAAAATCATGGCAAGGGCCATCAACAAGCGGTGTAATTGATAAAATATCATCAGGCAAAAGACATATTGTTGTTCATGCTGGATCCGAAAAAGGTTTTGTCCCCAATGCTTTATTAGTATTCAGTACTAAATCAAAAATGGCAGATTATCATGATGATATGAACAGAAATAATTTTATGAAATGGTTACGTGAAAAATTAATACCTAATTTAAGTCAGCCCAGTGTCATTGTTATGGACAACGCTAGCTACCATGTAACACAAATAAATAAGCCACCATCTATGAATGATTTAAAGGCTGACATTCAGAAATGGCTAACTGAAAATGGAATCCATTATGAAGAATTTTTCACAAAGGCTGAGCTTACGTGCCTTGTGAATGAAAATAAAACAACTCCAATATATGAAGCTGAAGAATGTTTGAAACAACATGGCCATGAAGTTTTGAAACTTCCACCATATCATTGTGACCTGAACGCTATTGAACTCATATGGAGTTTGGCTAAAAGAAAAATAGCCAGCAAAAATTTAGGGATTCCAGGTAATGAAATGGAGAACCTTATAAAAGAATGTTTTAATAGTGTCACAGCCAATGATTGGAAAAAATGCACAGATCACACTATTAGTGTCGAAAACAAATATAAAGTAAGAGACAGGATATCCGAAACTGAGTTGGAACCTTTCATCATTTCTGTGCGTAATGATGATACTGACAGTGATTTCTCATATGAAGACATTGAATTTCTTGATTCTGATTGTGAAAAATAAATATTTACATTGAAACGCTTTTTTTTTTCAAATATGCTTTTTTTTTTATCAAAAAATCAAGTATCAATAAGTTTTCAGCGTGCTATATCAGTGTTGACACCTGAAAGATTTTTGAATTTGCCGCCTTTTTCATGGGACTAGACTCGCTTGACAGACTCTACCTTAACCATTGTAGCTACAGGAAAACGTTCTTAGAAGATCACCCCTAACTTTTGGGATAATTTCAATCGACATTCACAGATTTTGAAAAAAAAGTACAGTCAGCGAGAAAAATGGCTGTTTTAACAAAACTTTTTTATGATGCCAATCGATCCCATTTCCCATAAGGATCAAAAAACTCTTCCGGACCAACTGAGGTTTGATTACTAGAAACGTCAGAAATAACAAAAAACTATTTGAGATGGGTTAGTTATAAGGGCAGCTACCTTAATCGTTGTCGCTACAGGAAAATTTTGATAGGAGACTGGCCATAGTTTTTGACATTATTTCGAACTGCATAAAAAGATATTGAAAAAAAAAATTTGGTACAGTCACCAAAAAAATGGTCAGTTCTTACAAAACTTTTTTATGATGGCAATCGATCTTATTTCCCATAAGGAACAAAATACTCTTCAGGACCTACTGAGGTAAAAGTACTAGAAACGTCAAAAATCACGAAAAACAACATTTTGTTAAAAGTGACGTTAAGGCTGAAAAAATAAATTATGTTATTTTCAAAATCTGTGAATGCAGTTCGAAATATTTTCAAAAAACATGAATATGCTCTTAAAAACATTTTCCTCTAGCCACAACGATTAAGGTAGCTGCCCCTATTACTACCCCATCTCAAATAAGTTTTTTGCGATTTCTGACTTTTCTAGTACTCCAACCTCAGTTGGTCAGGAAGAGTCTTTTGATCCTTATCGGAAATAGAATCGATTGGCATCATAAAAAAGTTTTGTGAATACAGCCATTTTTCTCGCTGACTGTACTTTTTTTTCAAAATCTGTGAATGCCGATTTAAATTATCCCAAAAGTTAAGGGTAGTCTTCTAAGGACGTTTTCCTGTAGCTACAATGGTTAAGGTAGTTGCCCTTCATGCCCCATCTCAAATTACCACCCTGTATAAAAAAAAACCAGAACTCGTAACACTCCTTTTTAACCAAAAAAATAACCAGTAGCGCGGCAGCACGTGCCGCTGCAGCAGCGTCAGCACGGCGCGCACCAGCATGCCGCCGCCGCGCCGCCCGCCTCCACTCCCACTCCCACTCAGTAGTACTATACCTGGCGAGCAGGCGGTAGGCGGCGCGCGCGAGGTCGGGCGCGTCGCAGGTGGCGCGCGGCAGCACGTGCCGCTGCAGCAGCGTCAGCACGGCGCGCACCAGCATGCCGCCGCCGCGCCGCCCGCCTCCACTCCCACTCCCACTCCCACTCAGTAGTACTATACCTGGCGAGCAGGCGGTAGGCGGCGCGCGCGAGGTCGGGCGCGTCGCAGGTGGCGCGCGGCAGCACGTGCCGCTGCAGCAGCGTCAGCACGGCGCGCACCAGCATGCCGCCGCCGCGCCGCCCGCCTCCACTCCCACTCCCACTCAGTAGTACTATACCTGGCGAGCAGGCGGTAGGCGGCGCGCGCGAGGTCGGGCGCGTCGCAGGTGGCGCGCGGCAGCACGTGCCGCTGCAGCAGCGTCAGCACGGCGCGCACCAGCATGCCGCCGCCGCGCCGCCCGCCTCCACTCCCACTCCCACTCCCACTCAGTAGTACTATACCTGGCGAGCAGGCGGTAGGCGGCGCGCGCGAGGTCGGGCGCGTCGCAGGTGGCGCGCGGCAGCACGTGCCGCTGCAGCAGCGTCAGCACGGCGCGCACCAGCATGCCGCCGCCGCGCCGCCCGCCTCCACTCCCACTCCCACTCAGTAGTACTATACCTGGCGAGCAGGCGGTAGGCGGCGCGCGCGAGGTCGGGCGCGTCGCAGGTGGCGCGCGGCAGCACGTGCCGCTGCAGCAGCGTCAGCACGGCGCGCACCAGCATGCCGCCGCCGCGCCGCCCGCCTCCACTCCCACTCCCACTCCCACTCAGTAGTACTATACCTGGCGAGCAGGCGGTAGGCGGCGCGCGCGAGGTCGGGCGCGTCGCAGGTGGCGCGCGGCAGCACGTGCCGCTGCAGCAGCGTCAGCACGGCGCGCACCAGCATGCCGCCGCCGCGCCGCCCGCCTCCACTCCCACTCCCACTCCCACTCAGTAGTACTATACCTGGCGAGCAGGCGGTAGGCGGCGCGCGCGAGGTCGGGCGCGTCGCAGGTGGCGCGCGGCAGCACGTGCCGCTGCAGCAGCGTCAGCACGGCGCGCACCAGCATGCCGCCGCCGCGCCGCCCGCCTCCACTCCCACTCCCACTCAGTAGTACTATACCTGGCGAGCAGGCGGTAGGCGGCGCGCGCGAGGTCGGGCGCGTCGCAGGTGGCGCGCGGCAGCACGTGCCGCTGCAGCAGCGTCAGCACGGCGCGCACCAGCATGCCGCCGCCGCGCCGCCCGCCTCCACTCCCACTCCCACTCAGTAGTACTATACCTGGCGAGCAGGCGGTAGGCGGCGCGCGCGAGGTCGGGCGCGTCGCAGGTGGCGCGCGGCAGCACGTGCCGCTGCAGCAGCGTCAGCACGGCGCGCACCAGCATGCCGCCGCCGCGCCGCCCGCCTCCACTCCCACTCCCACTCCCACTCAGTAGTACTATACCTGGCGAGCAGGCGGTAGGCGGCGCGCGCGAGGTCGGGCGCGTCGCAGGTGGCGCGCGGCAGCACGTGCCGCTGCAGCAGCGTCAGCACGGCGCGCACCAGCATGCCGCCGCCGCGCCGCCCGCCTCCACTCCCACTCCCACTCAGTAGTACTATACCTGGCGAGCAGGCGGTAGGCGGCGCGCGCGAGGTCGGGCGCGTCGCAGGTGGCGCGCGGCAGCACGTGCCGCTGCAGCAGCGTCAGCACGGCGCGCACCAGCATGCCGCCGCCGCGCCGCCCGCCTCCACTCCCACTCCCACTCAGTAGTACTATACCTGGCGAGCAGGCGGTAGGCGGCGCGCGCGAGGTCGGGCGCGTCGCAGGTGGCGCGCGGCAGCACGTGCCGCTGCAGCAGCGTCAGCACGGCGCGCACCAGCATGCCGCCGCCGCGCCGCCCGCCTCCACTCCCACTCCCACTCCCACTCAGTAGTACTATACCTGGCGAGCAGGCGGTAGGCGGCGCGCGCGAGGTCGGGCGCGTCGCAGGTGGCGCGCGGCAGCACGTGCCGCTGCAGCAGCGTCAGCACGGCGCGCACCAGCATGCCGCCGCCGCGCCGCCCGCCTCCACTCCCACTCCCACTCCCACTCAGTAGTACTATACCTGGCGAGCAGGCGGTAGGCGGCGCGCGCGAGGTCGGGCGCGTCGCAGGTGGCGCGCGGCAGCACGTGCCGCTGCAGCAGCGTCAGCACGGCGCGCACCAGCATGCCGCCGCCGCGCCGCCCGCCTCCACTCCCACTCCCACTCCCACTCAGTAGTACTATACCTGGCGAGCAGGCGGTAGGCGGCGCGCGCGAGGTCGGGCGCGTCGCAGGTGGCGCGCGGCAGCACGTGCCGCTGCAGCAGCGTCAGCACGGCGCGCACCAGCATGCCGCCGCCGCGCCGCCCGCCTCCACTCCCACTCCCACTCAGTAGTACTATACCTGGCGAGCAGGCGGTAGGCGGCGCGCGCGAGGTCGGGCGCGTCGCAGGTGGCGCGCGGCAGCACGTGCCGCTGCAGCAGCGTCAGCACGGCGCGCACCAGCATGCCGCCGCCGCGCCGCCCGCCTCCACTCCCACTCCCACTCCCACTCAGTAGTACTATACCTGGCGAGCAGGCGGTAGGCGGCGCGCGCGAGGTCGGGCGCGTCGCAGGTGGCGCGCGGCAGCACGTGCCGCTGCAGCAGCGTCAGCACGGCGCGCACCAGCATGCCGCCGCCGCGCCGCCCGCCTCCACTCCCACTCCCACTCAGTAGTACTATACCTGGCGAGCAGGCGGTAGGCGGCGCGCGCGAGGTCGGGCGCGTCGCAGGTGGCGCGCGGCAGCACGTGCCGCTGCAGCAGCGTCAGCACGGCGCGCACCAGCATGCCGCCGCCGCGCCGCCCGCCTCCACTCCCACTCCCACTCCCACTCAGTAGTACTATACCTGGCGAGCAGGCGGTAGGCGGCGCGCGCGAGGTCGGGCGCGTCGCAGGTGGCGCGCGGCAGCACGTGCCGCTGCAGCAGCGTCAGCACGGCGCGCACCAGCATGCCGCCGCCGCGCCGCCCGCCTCCACTCCCACTCCCACTCAGTAGTACTATACCTGGCGAGCAGGCGGTAGGCGGCGCGCGCGAGGTCGGGCGCGTCGCAGGTGGCGCGCGGCAGCACGTGCCGCTGCAGCAGCGTCAGCACGGCGCGCACCAGCATGCCGCCGCCGCGCCGCCCGCCTCCACTCCCACTCCCACTCAGTAGTACTATACCTGGCGAGCAGGCGGTAGGCGGCGCGCGCGAGGTCGGGCGCGTCGCAGGTGGCGCGCGGCAGCACGTGCCGCTGCAGCAGCGTCAGCACGGCGCGCACCAGCATGCCGCCGCCGCGCCGCCCGCCTCCACTCCCACTCCCACTCCCACTCAGTAGTACTATACCTGGCGAGCAGGCGGTAGGCGGCGCGCGCGAGGTCGGGCGCGTCGCAGGTGGCGCGCGGCAGCACGTGCCGCTGCAGCAGCGTCAGCACGGCGCGCACCAGCATGCCGCCGCCGCGCCGCCCGCCTCCACTCCCACTCCCACTCAGTAGTACTATACCTGGCGAGCAGGCGGTAGGCGGCGCGCGCGAGGTCGGGCGCGTCGCAGGTGGCGCGCGGCAGCACGTGCCGCTGCAGCAGCGTCAGCACGGCGCGCACCAGCATGCCGCCGCCGCGCCGCCCGCCTCCACTCCCACTCCCACTCAGTAGTACTATACCTGGCGAGCAGGCGGTAGGCGGCGCGCGCGAGGTCGGGCGCGTCGCAGGTGGCGCGCGGCAGCACGTGCCGCTGCAGCAGCGTCAGCACGGCGCGCACCAGCATGCCGCCGCCGCGCCGCCCGCCTCCACTCCCACTCCCACTCAGTAGTACTATACCTGGCGAGCAGGCGGTAGGCGGCGCGCGCGAGGTCGGGCGCGTCGCAGGTGGCGCGCGGCAGCACGTGCCGCTGCAGCAGCGTCAGCACGGCGCGCACCAGCATGCCGCCGCCGCGCCGCCCGCCTCCACTCCCACTCCCACTCAGTAGTACTATACCTGGCGAGCAGGCGGTAGGCGGCGCGCGCGAGGTCGGGCGCGTCGCAGGTGGCGCGCGGCAGCACGTGCCGCTGCAGCAGCGTCAGCACGGCGCGCACCAGCATGCCGCCGCCGCGCCGCCCGCCTCCACTCCCACTCCCACTCAGTAGTACTATACCTGGCGAGCAGGCGGTAGGCGGCGCGCGCGAGGTCGGGCGCGTCGCAGGTGGCGCGCGGCAGCACGTGCCGCTGCAGCAGCGTCAGCACGGCGCGCACCAGCATGCCGCCGCCGCGCCGCCCGCCTCCACTCCCACTCCCACTCCCACTCAGTAGTACTATACCTGGCGAGCAGGCGGTAGGCGGCGCGCGCGAGGTCGGGCGCGTCGCAGGTGGCGCGCGGCAGCACGTGCCGCTGCAGCAGCGTCAGCACGGCGCGCACCAGCATGCCGCCGCCGCGCCGCCCGCCTCCACTCCCACTCCCACTCAGTAGTACTATACCTGGCGAGCAGGCGGTAGGCGGCGCGCGCGAGGTCGGGCGCGTCGCAGGTGGCGCGCGGCAGCACGTGCCGCTGCAGCAGCGTCAGCACGGCGCGCACCAGCATGCCGCCGCCGCGCCGCCCGCCTCCACTCCCACTCCCACTCCCACTCAGTAGTACTATACCTGGCGAGCAGGCGGTAGGCGGCGCGCGCGAGGTCGGGCGCGTCGCAGGTGGCGCGCGGCAGCACGTGCCGCTGCAGCAGCGTCAGCACGGCGCGCACCAGCATGCCGCCGCCGCGCCGCCCGCCTCCACTCCCACTCCCACTCCCACTCAGTAGTACTATACCTGGCGAGCAGGCGGTAGGCGGCGCGCGCGAGGTCGGGCGCGTCGCAGGTGGCGCGCGGCAGCACGTGCCGCTGCAGCAGCGTCAGCACGGCGCGCACCAGCATGCCGCCGCCGCGCCGCCCGCCTCCACTCCCACTCCCACTCCCACTCAGTAGTACTATACCTGGCGAGCAGGCGGTAGGCGGCGCGCGCGAGGTCGGGCGCGTCGCAGGTGGCGCGCGGCAGCACGTGCCGCTGCAGCAGCGTCAGCACGGCGCGCACCAGCATGCCGCCGCCGCGCCGCCCGCCTCCACTCCCACTCCCACTCCCACTCAGTAGTACTATACCTGGCGAGCAGGCGGTAGGCGGCGCGCGCGAGGTCGGGCGCGTCGCAGGTGGCGCGCGGCAGCACGTGCCGCTGCAGCAGCGTCAGCACGGCGCGCACCAGCATGCCGCCGCCGCGCCGCCCGCCTCCACTCCCACTCAGTAGTACTATACCTGGCGAGCAGGCGGTAGGCGGCGCGCGCGAGGTCGGGCGCGTCGCAGGTGGCGCGCGGCAGCACGTGCCGCTGCAGCAGCGTCAGCACGGCGCGCACCAGCATGCCGCCGCCGCGCCGCCCGCCTCCCCTCCCACTCCCACTCCCACTCAGTAGTACTATACCTGGCGAGCAGGCGGTAGGCGGCGCGCGCGAGGTCGGGCGCGTCGCAGGTGGCGCGCGGCAGCACGTGCCGCTGCAGCAGCGTCAGCACGGCGCGCACCAGCATGCCGCCGCCGCGCCGCCCGCCTCCACTCCCACTCCCACTCCCACTCAGTAGTACTATACCTGGCGAGCAGGCGGTAGGCGGCGCGCGCGAGGTCGGGCGCGTCGCAGGTGGCGCGCGGCAGCACGTGCCGCTGCAGCAGCGTCAGCACGGCGCGCACCAGCATGCCGCCGCCGCGCCGCCCGCCTCCACTCCCACTCCCACTCAGTAGTACTATACCTGGCGAGCAGGCGGTAGGCGGCGCGCGCGAGGTCGGGCGCGTCGCAGGTGGCGCGCGGCAGCACGTGCCGCTGCAGCAGCGTCAGCACGGCGCGCACCAGCATGCCGCCGCCGCGCCGCCCGCCTCCACTCCCACTCCCACTCAGTAGTACTATACCTGGCGAGCAGGCGGTAGGCGGCGCGCGCGAGGTCGGGCGCGTCGCAGGTGGCGCGCGGCAGCACGTGCCGCTGCAGCAGCGTCAGCACGGCGCGCACCAGCATGCCGCCGCCGCGCCGCCCGCCTCCACTCCCACTCCCACTCCCACTCAGTAGTACTATACCTGGCGAGCAGGCGGTAGGCGGCGCGCGCGAGGTCGGGCGCGTCGCAGGTGGCGCGCGGCAGCACGTGCCGCTGCAGCAGCGTCAGCACGGCGCGCACCAGCATGCCGCCGCCGCGCCGCCCGCCTCCACTCCCACTCCCACTCAGTAGTACTATACCTGGCGAGCAGGCGGTAGGCGGCGCGCGCGAGGTCGGGCGCGTCGCAGGTGGCGCGCGGCAGCACGTGCCGCTGCAGCAGCGTCAGCACGGCGCGCACCAGCATGCCGCCGCCGCGCCGCCCGCCTCCACTCCCACTCCCACTCAGTAGTACTATACCTGGCGAGCAGGCGGTAGGCGGCGCGCGCGAGGTCGGGCGCGTCGCAGGTGGCGCGCGGCAGCACGTGCCGCTGCAGCAGCGTCAGCACGGCGCGCACCAGCATGCCGCCGCCGCGCCGCCCGCCTCCACTCCCACTCCCACTCAGTAGTACTATACCTGGCGAGCAGGCGGTAGGCGGCGCGCGCGAGGTCGGGCGCGTCGCAGGTGGCGCGCGGCAGCACGTGCCGCTGCAGCAGCGTCAGCACGGCGCGCACCAGCATGCCGCCGCCGCGCCGCCCGCCTCCACTCCCACTCCCACTCAGTAGTACTATACCTGGCGAGCAGGCGGTAGGCGGCGCGCGCGAGGTCGGGCGCGTCGCAGGTGGCGCGCGGCAGCACGTGCCGCTGCAGCAGCGTCAGCACGGCGCGCACCAGCATGCCGCCGCCGCGCCGCCCGCCTCCACTCCCACTCCCACTCCCACTCAGTAGTACTATACCTGGCGAGCAGGCGGTAGGCGGCGCGCGCGAGGTCGGGCGCGTCGCAGGTGGCGCGCGGCAGCACGTGCCGCTGCAGCAGCGTCAGCACGGCGCGCACCAGCATGCCGCCGCCGCGCCGCCCGCCTCCACTCCCACTCCCACTCAGTAGTACTATACCTGGCGAGCAGGCGGTAGGCGGCGCGCGCGAGGTCGGGCGCGTCGCAGGTGGCGCGCGGCAGCACGTGCCGCTGCAGCAGCGTCAGCACGGCGCGCACCAGCATGCCGCCGCCGCGCCGCCCGCCTCCACTCCCACTCCCACTCCCACTCAGTAGTACTATACCTGGCGAGCAGGCGGTAGGCGGCGCGCGCGAGGTCGGGCGCGTCGCAGGTGGCGCGCGGCAGCACGTGCCGCTGCAGCAGCGTCAGCACGGCGCGCACCAGCATGCCGCCGCCGCGCCGCCCGCCTCCACTCCCACTCCCACTCCCACTCAGTAGTACTATACCTGGCGAGCAGGCGGTAGGCGGCGCGCGCGAGGTCGGGCGCGTCGCAGGTGGCGCGCGGCAGCACGTGCCGCTGCAGCAGCGTCAGCACGGCGCGCACCAGCATGCCGCCGCCGCGCCGCCCGCCTCCACTCCCACTCCCACTCCCACTCAGTAGTACTATACCTGGCGAGCAGGCGGTAGGCGGCGCGCGCGAGGTCGGGCGCGTCGCAGGTGGCGCGCGGCAGCACGTGCCGCTGCAGCAGCGTCAGCACGGCGCGCACCAGCATGCCGCCGCCGCGCCGCCCGCCTCCACTCCCACTCCCACTCAGTAGTACTATACCTGGCGAGCAGGCGGTAGGCGGCGCGCGCGAGGTCGGGCGCGTCGCAGGTGGCGCGCGGCAGCACGTGCCGCTGCAGCAGCGTCAGCACGGCGCGCACCAGCATGCCGCCGCCGCGCCGCCCGCCTCCACTCCCACTCCCACTCCCACTCAGTAGTACTATACCTGGCGAGCAGGCGGTAGGCGGCGCGCGCGAGGTCGGGCGCGTCGCAGGTGGCGCGCGGCAGCACGTGCCGCTGCAGCAGCGTCAGCACGGCGCGCACCAGCATGCCGCCGCCGCGCCGCCCGCCTCCACTCCCACTCCCACTCAGTAGTACTATACCTGGCGAGCAGGCGGTAGGCGGCGCGCGCGAGGTCGGGCGCGTCGCAGGTGGCGCGCGGCAGCACGTGCCGCTGCAGCAGCGTCAGCACGGCGCGCACCAGCATGCCGCCGCCGCGCCGCCCGCCTCCACTCCCACTCCCACTCAGTAGTACTATACCTGGCGAGCAGGCGGTAGGCGGCGCGCGCGAGGTCGGGCGCGTCGCAGGTGGCGCGCGGCAGCACGTGCCGCTGCAGCAGCGTCAGCACGGCGCGCACCAGCATGCCGCCGCCGCGCCGCCCGCCTCCACTCCCACTCCCACTCCCACTCAGTAGTACTATACCTGGCGAGCAGGCGGTAGGCGGCGCGCGCGAGGTCGGGCGCGTCGCAGGTGGCGCGCGGCAGCACGTGCCGCTGCAGCAGCGTCAGCACGGCGCGCACCAGCATGCCGCCGCCGCCGGCCTCTACTCCCAGCCGCACGCACTCCACCAGACGCTCCAAGCCGCTCTCGCCGCCACCCCTAAACACAGACTGACATTTTACGATTGAACTATTGAAGGCCTGTCTGCCTATACACATCCGGTCCGACACGAGCGTCAGTAAAAGCTGATATACTTTCCCTATATTTTCACAGAAATTAACTGAAGATTACTAACACTGTTAAAATAGGAAAGCGATATTAGAGTAATTTTTTCACTGATACTACTGATACTAAATCACGGCACTGCTAGGCGGCCGGAGCTTGAGCGGAATGTGTGCAGACGGGTCTTTTAGCTGTTTTGGAAGTGTAATGCTGTGGCCGCAACTGCGTTTATCGTCATGAAGCTTCGCACAATGATGCGATACTCGCAAATATAACCAACCACTACTATCAACTATTGTCGCGAAAGTTCGGGCTGCGTACCAGTTATCGTTTGGATGGCGGTACGTCATAGAGTTTTAGCGCGCTAAATATCGTGCTGTGTAGTCGGACTAGTTTTTACACAATTCTGAAGCTGAGCCGCTAATAAGGCAGCTCTCAAGTAGAAAAAAAAGTATGAACATGAAGTAAAAAAAGTCGTCGTCTAGTAACTGTAGATGATATAAAATTAACAGTTTCAGAAATCGGTGGCTTTTGATTGTTTCAGTGTAGAATTGCACCGACTTCTGAAACTGTTAATTTTACATCATGCTAATTATTTCATTCTTTTTTTTAGTTTTTTTTGAAGTCGGTTTTTACTTTTATTTTTAAGTTTTTTATGAAATACGTTTTAGTGCCATAAATTACACGGTTTAAGACTACAAATTTAAATGACACGGTTACGTAATCTTTCCAGCAACTAGGTAGTTTTCTTTAAGAATTAATATGAATGAATATTAATGTAAAATTATCATGACGGCTCCTTACAAATACATACAATCTTCTTTGTTCTTGGCTAATGTTTCTGTGATGACAGTTAAAACAGACATTGAAAGTCCTCGTCAAAACTTTTGCTGAAGGGAACCAACCAAAACGTCATCTAAGTACCGATATGTTTTGTTTTTGTTGATTTTTTCAAAAAGCGCAGAATCTATTTCGATAAATTTATATGGGCCTCTGAAACACCACCTCTGAAGTATGGGCCTACCAAACAAAAAAGAATCATCAAAATCCATTCATAATTGGCAGAGATATCGAATAACAAACATACAAAAAAAAAACAAAAAAAAAAACATTCAGGCGAATTGAGAACCTCCTTCTTTTTGAAGTCTGTTAAAAACATACGCATTGCTTCGTGAAGCAAGCAGGTCCGACCGAAACATTACAAATCGCGTCTGATCACATAACGGCGCTCTTTTAGACTCTATATCGCCTTTTCCTAATACTGGAGCTACACAAGGATGTAGAAAATATTCGTGTTATTGCGAAAACCTGAATGATAAAAATGTGTACAATTTTTGACGAATGTCGGCTGCAACGACCGAGACAGCAAGTATATTCGGCGATGCCCTGTACTGTACGTACCTTTGTGCAACCTCCAAGAACACGTCGATGGCGGTGTACGCAAAGTTGCCCAGTTGCGGCAGTAGGGCCGTGAACAATGCAAGGAAAAAGTCCGTGATCTCTGGCTCGGCTGTAGCGAATGTTGGCTCGCACAGCATCCGTAACGCAGTCTCTGCCGCGCCTTGTATGCCCTCCGCTATCACCTGGTAAATTTAAATAGCTGTAAAGAGGTTGAAGTTCCTAACGGTTTCTTTAAAATGTTGATGTCTTATATGCTCTTGCACAGGATTCCGTGGATTTTAGTTAATAAATAGGGTTACTCTTGAAAAAAAATCCGATCGAGTAACATTTGAATTATGTCATGTTAGTAAACAAGCCGACGGCCCGCCTGATGGAAAGTGGATACACTGTGACGGTGCAGCGGTGGCGACTAGCGGGGTGCGCATATAAAAGGGCCGGCACGTTGCACTTCGTCCTCTTGGTTGGAGACCCTTCAGGTCTCGCCAATAAATGCCCGGTTACGTAGAAACCGTCCCCTAGGACGACCTACAGCAGTAAAATAGAAAAAAAAAAAAAAAAACTTCGTCCTCTCTCGCGCCTCAGCAGCCGCTAGTTAAGTACTACCTACTACACCTGAAGACCCTGGACTCCTCGTATCGTATTGTCTAAAGAACCACGCCCTGTAAACTAGTCTAATTTTGTAACTATTATAAAATATACATATTATTGTATGGTTAAAAGTGTTTTCCTTAATATTCATATTTAAGTACAATCCTGCTAAACTGCTTCTGCTTCTTACTAGATTCTGATTTTATGTGCACATGCTTGTTAAGGGTTGACTCCTCAAGCCACCCTTAACCCGCTAAGCGTGACAACACCTTATGTATTGTAGGCCAAGAAGATTGCTGTTGCGTTGCCAGCCAAAAGCCCGTAATCGACAGGCGAGCTTTACCACGGCCTTGTGGCATGCCACTAAAGCTCGCTGATAGATCTGCATAAAACTGCGGTATAGAAAACCGGGTTCAGGGTTGTTTGAAATTTGAAAACTCATAAGAACAACTGTTTTGCAAGCTCGTCGATCAGGAACGACAAGCCCCAAGAAAAGTTATGGCTCGCCTGTCGATCAGTGACTTTAGAGAAAAAGTTGGAAAATCTCATGTATCCGTAATTTCACCGGCATCCATCCCTTCAAACCGGAACACAACAATGCCGCCAAGCAGGCAGAAATAGGTACGGTAGGTAGTATTTCCCCGGACAAGCTCTTTGACAAGGAGCTTCGAGTGAAAAATTGGCGCTAAATTGATTTAATATCGAGTATTTACTAAATGATTTAATTTTAATTAGAATTGAAATTGATAGGTATTGCGTATATTTTTATTCAAGGGTACGTAATACGTATTGTAACTTGGCATTTTTTGAAGTTTGAATTTGATTGATATTGGAATTATTTTCAAGAGTAAGATCGGTTAGAGCGATTACGCACTGCATCCGATCCGAATCCGTGAAAATACGGATATAAAAAACTCGGACCGAATTCGGATATTGCTTTACGCACTGCATCCGATCCGAATCCGTGAAAATACCGATCTAGAGTAAAAATCTCGGACCGAATTCGGATGTTGCTTACGCACTATTCCGATCTCTGATCCAAATTCAAACAATTCAGGGGCCATCTTTGGCATATCCATTTGGCGTCCGATTTGAATCCGAGGTAGTGCGAAAGCGTTCATACAAACATTACTACGGCTACATCGGTCCGTCAATATTTCTTCCGAATTGGAGACTCACGGATGACGGATAGAAATCGGATGACGGATGCCGGATGTAGTGCGTAAACTACCATACAAATAATTCTATGGCTACTTCGGAACGTATTTTCACGGATTCAGATCGGATGCAGTGCGTAATCGCTCTTAGCGAAATAGGAGCCCCGCTGGGCGGGTCTTTATTTCTGTCTGCAGGGTTTAAAGTAACCTAACACGAAGTGTCTCTCTCACTCTCTTCGCTCGCTCACTCTAGCCCCCGTCATCCCCTTCGAACCTAACCTATCCGTGTCGGGGTAAGGAAATGTATATTTTCGCCCACTCAGTATTTTTTCCGCCCAAATTAGTATTTAATTCGGACACTCGAAATAGTTGCTAGCTTAGATTAACTGTTTCCCACTGCTAGTAGCTCATTTTAGGAATTTTAATCATTCATAATTTTTTGCCAGTTAAGTTAATTTTTCGCAAATATATTTTAATGCCGCTCGGTTTAGTATTAAAGTATCTCATTGTCTTGCATATATTATTTATTCGCCCGATTAATAATTCCCCTTAGGGCAAATTTTTCAATCGTCAGATAATTTTTATCTGTGGAATAATTTTGACGGTTTGACAGATTTTCAATACAAAAGCTGTCAAAGCGTGATATTTATTCCTCAGATAAAAGTTATCTGACGGTTGAAAAATCGGCCCTTAATGTAATAATTATACTTTCGCCAACTAAAATTGGTTATGGTTTGTTTGGAAAGTTACTTGATTTAAAACAATTCATCGCGGGCGAAAGCAATTAATTTACTATACGAACGATATTTACAATCTACCATGGTATGTATTTCAAATAACGAGATCGCGAAATTCGAATCGCCATAAAAACTTATCGGTTAGAGGTCGAGAATATTAATTCTAGAACATACCTTTTTGGAATGTGTAGGCGCAGCGGAAAAGGCATGTAGCAAGGCAGTGAGAGGAGGTAACGCATGCGCCGGACCAGACGTCGACAGCGCACCGCCCCACGCTGACAGCAGCGCGCGCGTCGCACCCCCTCCCGCACCCCCCACACCGCCGCGCAGAGATAGTGACACCAGCGCCTCGCGCACCACGCCCGCTGTCTGCGCACAAACTAGGTTAGTCTCTCAGATGTATATAATAATAATAATATAAAAATAAAAAAAAGGATAATAGCATAATAACTTTGCCCTTCTGAAGTGAGAAACAGAACGCTGAAAGCCTGGTTTCAGAGCGGCAAAGTTATTTTACGTGTACTGTAAACTTATCGCTCTGTTGGTGATTCTAAGTAAACACGGGAGACGAAACGCAGCGCTGGCAATCGGTCAGTGGTCTTAGGGTCAGCTCACACCGAGACGCGACGCGACGCGACGCTGCGCGCATACTTTAAAAGAGCGATTCAAAATACAACTTTATTTTCTACGCGAAAAGATACACATTTCATTGTGAGAATTCAGAATACGTTGCACCACGCAGCGCTGCGCCTCGTGACGCCTCGCGGCGTAGCGCGATGCATCGCGACGTAGCGGTATGCGCGGCGTGCAAGAGCGGCGCCGCGCCTCTCAACGCCGCGCGACGCCGCGAGGCGCAGTCGAGGCCGCCGTGGCAACTTGTTTGTACTATTTCCGTCCAGACTTCGTGTAAAGTTGATGCAGTTCGGTCGAGTGCTCGAGTGAAATTATAATGATTGACTGGGATCTTGTAATAATCGGACTTCTTGCAGAAGAGGCAGAGCAAGAAGAATACAAAAATAAAATTAAAAGGAAGACATCACACAGGAGTATTTGGGTGCATAATTTATGGAGAAATAGAAGAATTCATGGTGAATTTGAGGGTGGACGCGGGCCGGGGCGGAAGCACGTGGCGAATGTAAACACATTCCGCTGCGTCGCGCGGCGTCTCGCTGCGCAGCGAGGCGTCGTGTTGCCGAAGATTTTACGATGCGCCTCGCGACGTTGCGATGCGTATCGCGGCGGCGCGCGGCGCAGCGCGTAATCACGGGCTTCTTCCAGTATCGTCGCGTCGCGTCTCGGTGTGAGCTGACCCTTACCTTTGGCTCGAGGTACTGCAGAGATCTTTGGGCGTGTTCATACAGGTCCCCAGCAAGCACTACAGGATCGCTGGTGAATTTCACATTCTTTGCGAGGCTCAACAGTAGATGCGCCGCGGCGTGACATAATAAGGGTGGTTCCTACGAAACAAATAAACGATATGTAAGCTAAATTTTACACGCAAAAATAACAAATCCCAAAAATGTTTAAGAACAAAGATTCTTTTCCAATAGCTAAAGCACTTGTTCAAATCGTGGTTATCGTCTGTTTTTGTACATACAGAAGGTGTCAAAAGCCTCTTTAGTCCAAACAAGTGTCAATCACAATTTAAAAACTCACCGGTAACTCGTGTGGTAGTAGGAAGGGCACGGCTGAAGAAAACAGTCCCTCCATCGTTTGAACCGGAACACCGCACTCGTTCGCGTAGCAACACCATGCGCCCATACACGCGAACATTTCCGCGTGCCTGCGTACCATAACTTTCGTAAGAATCCATACTAATATTATAAATGCGTTTGATTTATTTATTACTTCTTCAGGACTAAACAATTGAACTAATCTTTTAAGGACATAGGATACTTTTTTATCGACGTACCAGGCGAGTAATTCCATTTTTATTGCGGTGAATGATATTATAGTAGGTATACGTTACCGACATACAAACTATAGGCATTTAAATATATTTAATTCCTATTACCAATATAAAGTTGTCATTATTGTGTGCCAAAAAGGGATGAAATGACTAAGAAAGAGGATCTATCAGAGTAAATTAAGCGAAGTTAGGCGTCTCAATGTTAACAGTAGCGTGTACTTACACCTGCACGTGCGCGTGCGCGTGGTGCGCGTGCATGGCGGCGCGGTGCGGGCGCGTGAGTGCGGCGCCCCCCAGCGCGGCGCCGCACCGCTCCACCAGCGTCGCGCCCAGCGCCCAGCCCGTCGCGCGCCGCCCGCTCTCCGACTCTGACAATGTTGTACACTCATACAGACACATCACCACAGAGGTACAAAGGCACCCTTTGCGAAATGTCAACTTATCGATTCATACACTACATAGTGACCCTTTTTGGAAGAGTTTAATATTTAGTAGTTAACACGCTAGACTCATACCGGCTAGCAGTGCGGGCGCGAGTCGTCCCAGCACGCGCGTGAGCGTGGCGAGGTCGAGCAGCGCGGCTAGCAGCCGTTCCCCCTCACCCCCTCGTGTGGCAGCACGCGCGTGCACGCCCGCTAGGCACTGCCACCGCTCCAGCTGGAAACATACACGTTGCTCATACGGCGTGCCCAATGTATCGACACAAGCGACGAAACAGGAAACTCAATGTATTTGATACATTAATGCCTTTGTAAGCAGCGAAGCCAGGAATTGTCGAGATTAACTGGACAGTGGGCACCCTGTAATTAACCGCATCTGTTCATTCGTCGTGCCGCCCGGAAATACGCTTTGCAATTAATTTAGAAGTGATTACGCCTGCAATGCTTTTTGAATTACCCGCGACACCAGGGCTGAAGATTCAGCCGGGCGGAAATTCGGCGGCAGCGTTTACTATGTATTTCGAATAGGATTTGATCTATCTGAATAGAAACACCACGCGACTGAAAGTTCGTTTGTATATTAGTCCATTTGAATAAATGATGTTTTTTCTGTACCATATTTGAAATAATATTAAAATATCTAAATCACTCAGTAGTGCCTTCTCTGTTTAGTGAACAACTTTAAATCGGTTATAACTTGGGCATTTTTATAAATATGTCGTTAGTTTTTTTACTCTTTCGTTCTTACCTTTTTTTACTCTTTCGTTCTTATGTTTTTTAAAGTTGAGAGATTTCGAAGTAGAAAAAACTAGTCCTCTACTAACTCTACTAGAATGAAATCAAAAAAGTTGACGTAGTATTGCACCATAGTGAGAAGAGACTAATTCATTTTATTTGGCCATGACTTACTCTTTGTCGTGCACCTGCAACCACCTGCAAAGCGGCGCGTTTTCTTAATATTTTCTTTTTATTATAACGTTGCAATACTAGGATATTGTAATATATTGTGGAGTAGTTTAAAGACCCAAATTTTCTGATGTAAAAACACCCGTTTTACTGAATATGTAAACTTACCACAGCGGTGAACACGTCGAGCGGCGCTAGTTCCGCGACGCGAGCTATGCATTCTATACAGTGTTTAAGGAATGTTTGCCACTCAGTCTCGCCCTGAAAAACATTAACATGTGAGAATTATTTCACGATCATAAGACGATGATACGACGGATGATAGTCTACATCGTTCTATCTATTGCATGAAGAGTATTGCATACAACTATTTTGCGACTCAAATTGCATTTAAATACATAGTTCAAATTTAGCCGAACTTATAGCATAAATATTTGGCGGTGCCGAAAAAATTTGGGCTGTGAATGATAGCCCTAATTAGCGATAGAATAAATAAACACTAACATCATCATCACACACGTCGTTATCGAGGTGTTGTAACTGCGCTTTATTGTGCTGAAACTGTATCTTATTCAACACGCCATTCACGAGCGCTTGTAGAGCTTCCCAATATCTAAAACAATACAACACATTGTTATTAATTTTAAACGTAAGTTTGCTAATTTATTTGACAATTTGTTACATAAAAATATACATACTTTGGTGTATCTTCAGGCTTTAAAATATCCATAAATTGTATCCATATATCTAAACAGTTTACAAAAATAGCACATGTAGGAACCTGAAAATATTTTTTTATTAATTCAATATAATTGCACTAAATAACTGCACATTTACTGATTAATGGAGGTTAAACATACCTGGAATGTATATTGGAATAGATATGACAAAAATTCTATGGCATCAAATTCTGGCTCCGCCTCCAACCTCTTGAAATGCAATGACACAAATAGTTTTAGGAATTCTGCTAACTTGTTAAGGTAACTGAAATGGACACAATGTACAATGATCACTAATGGGAATTTACAATGTCGATTAGTAACATAAAAACAAAGTCACTAGCGTGTTCCCAAACCTATCGCAAACGTTTATATAATCGGTTCGAAACTACTATACAATGTCAACAATGCGCAAAATAATAAATATCGTCATATGCAGTGGAACGAACGACTGAGAGCGTTTTTCCAACGCCACCGTCACCGAGAAACGAGATTATTTCGGAACGACGAGACGGCGAACGTGTGTTCACCGCGACCGATCTCGGTGCTTCCCAATACAAGACAAAAATATGTACACCGGCGCGGCGCCGCACAGTGGGCTGAAAATCGATCTTCATAGACATTGGGATCAACTTTGTAAAACTTTTATTTTTTTGGCAGAAATGGGTTTAGGTATCGTATGTTGGTCAATTTAATGCTATTTGAGTTTTTCAATAAACGTTTTTCTTTACTTTATAGCACTTGGTTGAAAAAAATGTATGGAAAAATACGTAAAAAAGGATATATTTCGACTTTCGTACAAGTGCCCCTAATTTCCTTTGGCACGATTATACCCCTTATTTTTCTGCATTTTTTGACATATCACATATTGCGGGCACGCGTTAGATTTTGGGAGAAAAAAAATCAAATGTGTTTTTAGAATATAAAAAAGGTTTTAATCTGTTTATAATTGACATTAGGTACTTAATGGTTATAAATGAATTATATTAATAGAAATGTAATAGCTACCGGTTAAACATAACAAATTTTATGGAAATTAATTAATATTTTTGTAATTTAATAACGAGGATGGTTAAATAATGAGATCATGATCCATTGGCCATTATCTATCATAATGAGATCTAATGTCCTATTACTGAGATAAATTAGATCTCATCAACTAGCTACCCCCCTCCCTACGTAGTTTTTTCGAACCTTAAGTATAAATCGTGTGCATTTAATCACTATTTTCAATTGACTTTGTTTTTTCAAAGAGTAATAACCTATTTTTCTAAAATGGAACGAGTGAATTTAGTTTATAATCTTGACTTGTATGTTGTTTTAAAGCAGTCCGGCAAGCTGGGTAACTACCTTGCATTGCTGGAAAGTGTTGTGTTTCAGTTCAATTTGAATCTTTCGGAAGAAGACTCCAATCGGTACAATACAGTTTTTGATGATATCAGCTCCGTAAATCTTCGACAGTTTAAGTGATGGCAGCAATCCAAGCGCTTTCTCTGGAGTAAAAGCACATTTTTTGTGCTTTTGAGTTTTAATTACTTAGTTGAGAAAATGTTGCTACCTCTTCAGGATGTTTCATTAAATAATCAATGACTTCAGCCAAATTTACTTTGCCGTCTTTCTTTAACTTGCTTACTGTAGCGTAAGCTAGTTCGTCACTGTCTTGTTGATTATGTTCTTCAATCCTGCGTTTTTTCTGTTTAGTACACAAATCTACAAATGGTTTACGAGGACCTAAACGCTTAGTTAGTGTTCCAACAGATACAGATTGGCTGGTTGAAGGTGCTTGATACTCTGTAATGGCATCCTCTGCAGCTTGTTGCGAAACAACACAAGATGGCCAATCCACTGTTAGCGCCAACCAGTCTCCATATTGTTTCTTAAATGTTTCAGAGTATCCTTTGGCATTCTTCCATCTTTTTATGACAGCTTGGCTGAATCTTCGACAAAATTCCTTTAAAGTATCGCTGTCTTCTTCCAAAAGATTCAAATTGAACTGAAACACAACACTTTCCAGCAATGCAAGGTAGTTACCCAGCTTGCCGGACTGCTTTAAAACAACGTACAAGTCAAGATTATGAACTAAATTCACTCGTTCCATTTTAGAAAAATAGGTTATTACTTTTTGAAAAAACAAAGTCAATTGAAAATAGTGATTAAATGCACACGATTTATACTTAAGGTTCGAAAAAACTACGTAGGGAGGGGGGTAGCTAGTTGATAAGATCTAATTTATCTCAGTAATATGACATTAGATCTCATTATGATAGATAATGGCCAATGGATCATGATCTCATTATTTAACCATCCTCGTTATTAAATTACAAAAATATTAATTAATTTCCATAAAATTTGTTATGTTTAACCGGTAGCTATTACATTTCTATTCATATAATTCATTTATAACCATTAAGTACCTAATGTCAATTATAAACAGATTAAAACCTTTTTTATATTCTAAAAACACATTTGATTTTTTTTCTCCCAAAATCTAACGCGTGCCCGCAATATGTGATATGTCAAAAAATGCAGAAAAACAAGGGGTATAATCGTGCCAAAGGAAATTAGGGGCACTTGTACGAAAGTCGAAATATATCCTTTTTTACGTATTTTTCCATACATTTTTTTCAACCAAGTGCTATAAAGAAAAACGTTTATTGAAAAACTCAAATAGCATTAAATTGACCAACATACGATACCTAAACCCATTTCTGCCAAAAAAATAAAAGTTTTACAAAGTTGATCCCGATGTCTATGAAGATCGATTTTCAGCCCACTGTGCGCCGGTTATCTCGGGTGTAGTGGACAAGTGCAGACGTGTTTTGTATTGCCGGCATTTCGGTCCGTCACGATCTCGGCCGAGTTTTAGCGGTAGCGCCGATCTACTCACAATCTTGGCGGCCGAGATGACGGCTCGCGGATGACGGACGTGCGGTGGACACCCAGCCATAGTAATGTATGTATCGCTACTTCGGCAACGTCAATTCGGTCCCGGTGACGGCGGCGGTGGACAAACGCCCTGAGTCTACTCAAGCAGATTCCGCGTTGATAGGTAAAGGGACAAAAACATATTACATACATATATTACATAACATAATAGGGGCCGTTCAATTATTACGTAAGCAGATTTATTACAATTATTTACCGCCCCATCCCCCTTGTCAGCAAAAGTAAGCAAAGCTCTTACCCCCTCCCCCTATGCTTACGTAAACATTTTTCAATTATAAATGTATTTTTTTTATATTATTAATTATAATGTTATAATTTTAAAAATAAGAAAATAGATTTAGGACATAGATTACATTTTACTGATACAGTATTCGACATAGAGTAAGGGACAAAAATATTATAATCTTACAAACATAACAAACTTTTCAAGCATAGACAATGTGAGGGTTGCCATTCGTGTAAAAAAGTAAATAATTACCGATGACGTAATCATCATCTAGACTCCCCTACTCCCCATGTCATCCAAAATAAGCAAAACAAAGACCCCCCACCCCCCATAGTGCTTACGTAATACTTGAACGGCCCCATAGACGTTACCAAAATAGCACGCTAGGTGTTATGACGATTTACAAGATTCATTATCTTGAACGCCTCTTCTCAACAGTGAACAAGGCGCACTTGTAGTGGACATACAATATGCGTAAGGTACTGACTCGGGATGCGCGTGCATGATGGCGTGGTGGCTGTGCGTGAGGTGCCGCAGCAGGCGCAGCGCGCAGTGCTGCAGGCGCAGCGCGGTGGCGGCCGACGACGGCGGCGCGTACCGCCGGTACAGCAGCTCGCACACACCGCCCAGACCGCAAACCGCTGCCTCCACGCTCTTAACAACACATTCTAATTCAATTATTACATTTCTCACCTTTATTTTAGTCTGAAGTGGAAATTCGATGTCGTGTTTGTCAGCTGAAAGCCTGTTTTTACTAACTACTACGCTCATTTTAGTCAGTTAATTTTATTTGATTTATTTAGGGACAATAAACAGATACAATATGATACATACGACAATAGAGATTTATAAGTAGTATTAACAATATTGCGGCCCACTACATAATCCGCAAATTAGCAGTTGATATTGGGTCATTATTTGCTGCTTAACTTAGGCAGCAAATAATGAGTTTCATAATGTAATATAATGAATTTGAAAATAGAGTTGCATTCTACTTTTCTTCAACTACCATGTGTTCTGGGACACTCAGTATATTGGCATTTTGACATACAGCCAGAACAAACATCGTTGAAAAATAGCCAATTTTACGAGAAAATATATTCGGATTTGGGATCAATTTCCTGTGGTTTTTTTTTTGTATATTTTATTATTTGCAAGATCCATGCCACAACAACACATAATCTGTGAAAATCCCAACTGGCTTCCTCGTAGGGCTGCCTAGATATACCCTCGTGCTTGTAACAGATGGACAGACAGAAAGCGTAAGCATAATAATCGAGTCCCGTTGGCACTTAATGGGTACAGAACCCTAACAAGCATTAACGTACCTGTGACTGTGTTGCAGTACTGCCCCAATAAAAAACTGTGGTGACTAATGAAGGCGGTACATGTGAAGATAGTGGCAACCACGAGAATAAATGCTGAAGTGTCGTAAGACACTTTACCACTATCTCCATATTCAAGGCTCTGAAACAAGCACATATTTTTTTTATTGATAAAGAAATAAATTGGTATTAAAAGTCAAACGGTCGGGATATAAACTTGGGACGTTAGCCCCGCCCATTTCAGTTTAATTATACCGCTCAATTAAGGACATATTTACAAATCTGCTTATAAATGAGCTGTTATTGTGCTAGCTGCCTGATTTGAAGATAAAGGTACGTTGTGTGTGTGTGTGGGCCGTACTCAAATCGTAATTTTATTTTTTCCTTGTGTGAAACTGTACACTTTGTGCAAATGCGCTTATGCGCGCTTGGGCGAGAATTATGTAATTCACATAGAAGCGGCGTACGGTGCAGGCGCGGCGCAGGCGCGTCGCTTTCATACATTTTACACGAAAAAGATTTGAGCGGCACTTTGCGGTGTAGGCCAGCGCCGCGCCTGCTCCTTACGCCGCCTCTATGTAATTTACGCCTTGAATAGCAATTGACTTACTTATCTATAGTAGTGACATCATGAGCATTGGCCAACAGGTCTGGCAGCGCCGACGTTTGCGGGATGCCATTAGTTGGTGACGGCGGCGGATTCGATTGTCCTTCTTTCTGGGCATTTTTTTCTAAAATATCTAGAACAGAATTAAATGCAGATTAATGTACTTATGTAACCTAACTAGAGTTCCTTTTGTGGAAAGATGACTCAGAAATCTATTGTAAAAGTATTGTTAAAACCATAGTCATCTTACCACTAAGAGCGCTCAACAACTGCGGCATCCCCTTGAGCATAAGACGCTCAAGCTGATTCCTGCGCGCTGATGGCAGCAGGACGCCCGTGTCGCGCGCTGCCCCGAGCTCTTCACTGGCGGCCTGCGCTAGAACAAGACCCAGCAGACAACGACGCCCGTCACATCTTATCAACTGCAACACAAAACAATAACTTTGTAATGTTGCATGGCCTGCATATAGCATCATCTCTGTGGTTAATGAGTATTTTTTTTCGAGTATTAACAATACTCGAGAAAAATACTCACTGACCCTATCCCAGAGAATACTCTAATGACGCGTGATAACGCGTCGTCCTAAATGGTTACGATCGTACGAGCAAACGATGCGATTTCGTCGGTCGATGAAAATGATCGTGCGATGGTCCAACAGGTGTCCTAATAGATCACGCGATGCACATCGCGCGTTTCCGATCGTTAGATGCCATCGCGTTGCTGTGCTCGTGCAATGACATGTGGCCAAATAGGACACTCAAAAGAGATCTGTAGCTTCGATTGCACGATCAAACCCACCATATGGTCCTTATTAAGCAAATCCTGTGTGATGACTTGTCATCTTCAATTAGGACACACTACAGAGATTTGTGTATTTAATCTCGTCATTGTGTGGTCGTACGATCGTAGCCAGTAGGGTTTTCGCGTTCCCGGCCTATTTGAGTTCCCGGGAATCGGGAATTTTTTCTCACAATTCCCGGGAATTCCCGGGTACCCGGGAATTTTCATGTTTTTTGTATAAATATAGTTTTTCTCGTATATTTCAACATTAAACTTGTGTAAGTAATTTAAACATGATAAATTCATAAATTGTCTAACATACCAATCGACTTTTCCTATTAAAATAAAAAATCTTAAACTTATTTAAAAAACTGAACTAGGAACAGTTCAGTCATTTATTGTGCGAAGCCGAGAGTTTCCTTAAAAAAAAAAGTCTTCTCTTCAAATATGGCAAAATATTACGGAATAACAATAGGGTGAATGACTATAAAGACTGTTACCAAATTCGTGTAATACCTTAAAACCAATTATCACTGGTGTAGAATAACCGAACACGGGATTTAGCTTGATTCTTCTTCTTCCTGCCCTTATCCCATGTTACTTGGGGTCGGCGCAACACGTTTTCTTCTTCCATTCCGTCCTATCACCCGTCATGATATCACTGACACCCTTCTCTTTCATATCATTCTTCACACCATCCATTCATCATTCATCCATCCAGGGATTTAGCTTGATTAAAAATAAAAATTTAGTTTTTTTTCTTGCGGTCGCGATATGTGATCGAAACATAAACAACTAATAAGGAATAAATAAAAAATAAAAATTGCTAAATTTTTTTTTTTTCTTTGGAACATTTCGACGCCACTCATTAATGAATGAAAGGACGGTGACACAGCTGGCTAGCACGACTAGCAATAAATCGTTCTTTGCAGTCGGTTAACACGGGGCGCAAAAAGGGCTCGAAAACAAAACTTTTTAAAAAAAAAAAAACTATTTTGTATTTAAAATAAAAACCATTACCATACCAAACCATAACCATTTAGGGTTCATCTGTGACCAGTAGATCACGCTGTTTAAAGGAATTACAAGAATTCGTTTACACCCTGTATATTTTCATTATTTATAAGTCTCGAAATTACACAAAAGATAAGCATTGTGAATAGTTTGTACAAACGAAACATTTACAAAAAAAAAACAAGCCAATTTTTACTAAACAGAGACAACAGTACCTACTGTGTGCTGACATCACGATACATTTACCCCATTCTAACTTCACATCACTCTGTACAATGTCTGTTTCACGCGAGAGAGACAGAAAATGCTCTAAAATCCAAGGAAGCGTGCAGACCCTTCATTTTTCATCATCATTTCTTCATTTCAAATAATTCCCGGGTACCCGGGATTCCCGCCTAATAATTCCCGGGTCCTAAAATCCCCAAATTCCCGGGAATTCCCGGTTCCGGGTACCCGGGGCGAAAACCCTAGTAGCCAGTTAGGACGACGTCTTATACGCCCAATTTAATACTGAATTCACATACCTCCAGTTTGAAAATTGAGAATTCTAGGATAAGCAGTACTTAAGTAACAAGTTGAGTATGGAGTAGTCAAAAAAAAAATACGGATTTCAAACCATTTTTTGACAACTCCATACTCAAATACTACTTAAGTATTGCTTATCCCAAATTCTCAATTCAGAAACCGGAGGTCAGTTTCCAGAAAAAGATCACCCCTCTAACTCCTACCCAGAAGTAAAATAAACATGCAGTTCACTCCTTTAAAAACATACTCGACATCTAGTGACAATCAATCAATATCTTTATACAAACCAGCCAGTTTTCCCATAAAAGGCTTAATGATCATAAAACCAATGGATTATCAACATTTTAATAAGATGGAAAGCAACATCTTGTGTGCTGATATAGACACACTGCCATCATTGACCCATTCTATTATTCCAATTATTGCAACAATATATTTGTTTCAGAAACAGAAGCGCATCAGCTATGAGCTGTTGATGATGTTACCTCAACAATGTTGCTGAAGAAGTCATCATACAGATGTGGCCAGTCATAGCGAGCAATAGACACCATTAGTGCTGCTAGCTTATTTTTGATAAAATACAGCATTACTTCATGTTTGGCCAACAGTTCATTCCACAGTGTGAGCCGAACCTCTGTCTTCTCATTGTCCGATAGACTGATCCACTGCCGGTTGATTATATTCTACAAAATAAGTTTTTTTTTTCAGGTTTATTTATATTTATTGTGGAAGCAAATATGAATAAGTACTAATGATTATAAATGTTTTTCTGTTAGGAAATCCTCAGAAAAAGTTAGTAATTGTACTTGATAAATTTCAATAGACACTTGCGAAATATGGGGTATACATAGAACATGTACAACTTCTGCTATCGCTTTGAGTTATACAAATGTGAATAAAATTACATGTTATCTACGAAAACTATTAGACAGTCATTGTTTACTATTTCAAATACCTCTACCATATTTCATAATACAGGGGAACTTGAATTTAAAATTTTCAACATATTCCTTTGAGGCTGTGATAGTGTGTTCAATAATTTCATTGAAAACATTCATCTGGTTGGTATTTTAGAACATTTAAATACATACAAAGGTTTGTTAGAGTATCAGCTACAAATTAATATGGAAATCAAAGCAATCCAATTTGATATATTTAAGATAAATAATACTTGATGAATTCTGGGTGATTGTCAAGAACTTAAAAATTGCAATTTCGTGGAATCTACTAACTTCCAATTAGTCTGCATGGGGTATTTATTTTTGCATATAAGACGCACTTTCATGCCATATGTGGAATATGTTGAATTCAAGTTCACCCTGTTTAATTTAGTATTTAATATACCATTGTATCAAATTATTGAATTTGCTTATTCACCGCTAATGTACCAGCACCTCGGATCAGTGGCGGCATCTATTGTTTATCTATTGTATCTATGATTCCGGTTTTATCCAAATTTTCCAAATTTTGTGAACCTTAACTGCTAGCGGCCCGACCGACAAACTAGTTCGTCAGTGCCATTGTTTATCTATTGTGTCTATAATTACAGTACTTGAGACTTTAAATGCTTGTTTTCACTATTACAACAGTCAAACTACAACTGTTTACTCACAAAACACCTTCACAGGTTGCAGAGACCAAAGGATTTTAATTTACCATACCTTTTCCTACTAAATAACTAATAGTACCTTAATGTAGAGGTCTATTATGAGCCCTATATTAAAGATTTGTATGGAGATATACAAGCGAGTACAAAATTTAAATTGGAACAACATAACATTACCTCTAATGTAGTCAAAGTAAACATCAAAACATATTGGTTTTGTGATTTTTGTAGAAACAACAAACAATGTTTCCAGGAGTCACTCCGATTTGAGAAATTTTCGAGCATACTCTCGATCTCTCTTTTTCTGAAATTACTTGTAGCTGGTGCAAAGAACTCTGACATAAGCATGTCTAACGAAGCTAAAGCCTCGTCTATTTCGTTATCAGCCTGCAAATTAAGAGTCAATTAATTTAGGTCTCTAATACAAATAACATGGTTGCTAAAACCTTTTATTTATTTCACTTACCATCATTTTAGAAATAAGTTTTTTTTACATAATATTTCAAAAATAACCTTTCTTTGAATTAGTGGTGTTTAACATTATCATAAAAGAACGGATGATAATTATTAAGCACGATTATTAGAAGGTTACTTCGCTATAATGTACAAGGAACATAAATACTCTGACGAGATCTTGTACCAAATGTAATCATGTACAATATTGATGAAGCACAGAATACTAATTTAACATCACAGACTAGATAGGGATACAATCAGACGGCGCACTCTCGAACAAAAAAATGGACATTTTGCTTATCTGTGGACCTCACATTTTCACTCGCAAATTTTTTACCTTTTAATTGTGGGCGTGTCAGTATTCGTCAAACTAACACGAACACAAGTCTTTTAAGCTAAATTTCGTGTATTTTAGATTCGAATACTGGTCTTTTGAGCTCTATATTTTTGCTGTACGTAGCTCCTTACTAATTTACTGGTTTTTGTTGTATTTTAGAAACAGGAATATTATAATAAAAAAGAAAAGACAATGCATTTTGTTACTGAAATATATTTATTTTTTTAATTTTACAACTTACTAAACCAAGCCGCGTAGGATAAAGTGGCTGGTACTATTTTACTGTATACTTCAATGCAGTTCTTTACCTAAAACAAAGTAAATCACTGTTATTAAATTATTAATACCTTTAAAGATAGACGAGTGGAAAGAAGTGTAAATACCAGTTAAAAAATACATAATAATAAATAGACAACCATGATTATATGTCATGGTTGTTAAATGATTTATTTGTATTGCTATTGGACACCTAATGCAAATATTTACATGAACTTGCCAGGAAAAGTAATGCTGTTAAGCATTGAATGTTGAAAGTTTTATAATAATATCATCATTGCAACTGACTAAAACTATTGGTTCTCGTGACTCGACCTATTGGTTTTAGTCTGCAGTAATTAAATACATACATACCTTCATCTATTTGATTTTTTTCAGGAACCAAGTGTTGATCATATAATTTATGAAGCAATCTCACATTATTGTGACTGCAGTCCTTTGTATACATCCACTATGTTACTCCATTTGGAAATTTGATAATTATGTTTTATATTCTTTGTGAGGAAATTATTTCTAATTCCTTTTATCCGGTAAGGTGGGGCGTAGGTTATATTTAATGAATCACCATTCATTACAATGACATCATCTGGAAGAGGAAAAAAGATTAATCAATTATGTTTATTCCATTATGTACAGTATTTTACATAATCATGTTCCTGCACATGCTTCTTATTCACACATAATTGCATCTTGAACTTTATTTAAATATAAGTTCAATTATTAAGACATTTTAGTTAAAAATACAAATAATGGTTGGTTGTAGTTTATTATTCACTCTTACACACATTAATAGGTAGCACTCACCACCAATTATTTCACTAGCATCAGTTTATTCACTCCGTCTTCCAGCAGACTTTTCATTGATGATTGAAAGACCGAGCTTTGATCTCAGAGCTATTGGTAGTCCTTCCTGCATTGGAAACTTTTGAGTTTTGCATTTATTGAAAAGCTAAGCCCTGTGAATGTTCCAACTTGATGCACTTTAATGCACAAGAGTCCTATGTTTCAAAAAACATGACGGCCTTTCCACTTCTCTGATAACCCACAGCACATCACTTATTGCACATAATTGGAGCTTTTCAAAGTATATTAGAGTAAGAATATTTAGAGGATACGCTAAATACGTAAATAAATAAATTTTATTGATACTGTTAGTTTGACAGATGAGTCCATATCGATAAGTCCATAGACTTCATAGAATAGAGATAAAAGTGACGTCATAGCATCAAGATGGCGTCAGAGGGCGTCAAAGGGGTGAAGTATGAGTCAGAGGGGATGAGGTAGTTGTCAGAGTGATTATGTGAACCATAGAGACGACGGTCGAAAAATTTTCTTCGCAGTGAACCCCCCCCCCCTTATTACAAAACATGGTCTAAGAAAAACCTAGGTTTTAAAATAGCCCCGTCTCTTTTTGTCATATGACATAAGAAAGTGATGGGTATATTTTAAACCGTGGTTTACCTTAGTCTTGGTTTAAACCATCTTTTGTAATAAGGCCCCCCGTGTTTAACATTCATGTACTCTTTAATGACATAAAGCCTAATTTAAATGTGCATAAATAAATCAAGCATATACGAAACGAAACCACCAAACAGCATCAGCAAATAGTGTTGCCTAACTCAAAGTACTCAAACAGAGTTACAGAGTAGGTACCTACATTCGCCTAAGTTTCGATAGAATCTCGTTAAGTTGTCACTGTTGTCATGTCAATTATAAGGTGCTCTCAAAAACTAGTAACAAGATCGAATGGGAATTTAAAAACACTATCGATTGAACCGATCGAACGATACTACTATAGTAGGTACTAATTCTATCGATGGTATTGAAACTATCGCATGTTTTACTAAAATCAATGTTGAAACTATCGTAGATGTTTTACTATAATCACTGTCGATGCTAATCGAGATAGTTTTGCTTTATCAGTAATTAACCAATATTCAGCCTATCTTTGTACTATCCGTTTGTTCAACAATCGATAGGGCAAAACTATCGATGATATTTAAAGTGAAAGTAGCAAAATACACTTTAATAGTGATAGTTTAGATAGGTAGTATCAGCAGCACACAATACTATACAGACAATAATTGTCTATTGATGAAGATCAAATATTGATCTTCATCAACAGAATTACTATTTTTTCGGTCGGTACTATCGATGGTATTGTTAAATTCCATTACAGTCGATAGCCTTATCGATATTATTATACTAGTTTGCAAGGTAAACCATCGATAGGTCAAATGTCGATAGTTAGACAACACTACCAGCAACCAAACCAATAACTTTTAAGTAGAGTGCGCGCAAGATATCTCTGCGCGCGACTGAGGGCGTGCTAAACGTTTTCATGATCGCAAAAGTTCAAATTACCGCTTCTACAATACAAATACTTAAGCCACAGTCTACCTATATCTTACTCCTTACAGTCGGTCAACGTAGAACATTGTTGCAGAGCAATCGTGCGGGGGGTTGCGGGGTGAAGGAGCGGAGGATATGTCCCGAGTAGCCATATTGCATACTCGGGACATAACCTCCGCCCCTACATAATTTTGACATTTCGTAGGACCTGTCATGTCAAATGTATGGGCGTTGACCCACTGTATGTAATATATGCATAGAAGTAATAAGTACAATATATGTAGTAAGTAGGTACACCATAGATTATACATATAGGGATGAAACGTTACCACTGAGGTATCGATACTTTTACTCGATACCGTATCGGTCGTAAAGTATCGATACCTACTCGGTATCGAATGAAAAGTATCGATACTTACTCGTATCGGTCAATTTATTCGTAGAATTAAAGACAAATAAAAACGGCAGTAAGTACTGATTTTATGTTAATTGATAAAACAAAAAAGACTCACAAGTAAAGTCGGTTTTTAAATGCTCCCCAAAAATTATATTTTTTCAAGATCATCTGCCTAGCCTTTTCCCAACTATGTTGGGGTCGGCTTCCAGTCGAACCGGATGCAGCTGAATATCAGTATTTTACATGGAGCGACTGCCTATCAGACCTCCACAACCCAGTAACTGGGTAATACCATACTCTTGGTAAGACTGGTTGTCAGACTTTCTGGCTTCTGACCAACAGTAACGACTGTCAAAGATCTACGAATGACAGCCGGGACCACGGGGGGTTCACTGCGAAGAAAATTTTTCGACCGTCGTCTCTATGGCTCACATTTTCACTCTGACAACTACCTCATCCCCTCTGACTCATACTTCGCCCCTTTGACGCCCTCTGACGCCATCTTGATGCTATGACGTCACTTTTATCTCTATTCTATGAAGTCTATGGACTGATCTGTCAAACTAACGTTATCAAAATATCAATAAAATTTATTTGTTTACGTATTTAGCGTATCCTCTAAATATTCTTACTGTAATATACTTTGAAAAGCTGCAATTATGTGCAATAAGTGATGTGCTGTAGGTTGTCAGAGAAGTGGAAAGGCCGTCATGTTTTTTGAAACATAGGACTCTTGTGCTTAGAGTGCATCAAGTTGGAACATTCACAGGGCTTGACTTTTCAATAACTGCAAGAACTTAATTTAAAATGCAGAACTCAAAAGTTTCCAATGCAGAAAGGACTACCAATAGCTCGGTGATCAAAGCTCGGTCTTTCAATCATCAATGAAAAGTCTGCTGGAAGACGGAGTGACTAAACTGATGCTAGTGAAATAATTGGTGGTGAGTGCTACCTACTAATGTGTGTAAGAGTGAATAATAAACTACAACCAACAACCATTATTTGTATTTTTAACTAAAATGTCTTAATAATTGAACTTATTTGAGGAGCTCGTGGCTAAATAATTACAGCCGCATAGACCGATCTTCCAGGTTAAGCCACGCTTGCCGAGGTTGGTCTGTGGATGGGTGACCATTTACCATAGCGAGTTTCCTCCGTGCCTCGGAAAGCACGTAAAGCCGTTGGTCCCGGCTGTCATTTGTAGATCTTTGACAGTCGTTACTGTTGGTCAGAAGCCAGAAAGTCTGACAACCAGTCTTACCAAGAGTATCGTATTACCCAGTTACTGGGTTGTGGAGGTCTGATAGGCAGTCGCTCCATGTAAAATACTGATATTCAGCTGCATCCGGTTCGACTGGAAGCCGACCCCAACATAGTTGGGAAAAAGGCTAGGCAGATGATGAATTGAACTTACATTTAAATAAAGTTCAAGATGCAATTATGTGTGAATAATGAAGCATGTGCAGGAACATGATTATGTAAAATACTGTACATAATGGAATAAACATAATTGATTAATCTTTTTTCCTTTTCCAGATGATGTCATTGTAATGAATGGTGATTCATTAAATATAACCTACGCCCCACCTTACCGGATAAAATGAATTAGAAATAATTTCCTCACAAAGAATATAAAACATAATAATCAAATTTCCAAATGGAGTAATATAGTGGATGTATACAAAGGACTGCAGTCACAATAATGTGAGATTGCTTCATAAATTAAATGATCAACACTTGGTTCCTGAAAAAAATCAAATAGATGAAGGTATGTATGTATTTAATTACTACAGACTAAAACCAATAGGTCGAGTCACGAGAACCAATAGTTTTAGTCAGTTGCAATGATGATATTATTATAAAACTTTCAACATTCAATGCTTAACAGCATTACTTTTCATGGCAAGTTCATGTAAATATTTGCATTAGGTGTCCAATAGCAATACAAATAACTCATCTAACAACCATGACATATAATATAAGTCATGGTTGTTTAAATAATATTATGTATTTTTTTAACTGGTATTTACACTTCTTTCCACTCGTCTATCTTTAAAGGTATTAATAATTTAATAACAGTGATTTACTTTGTTTTAGGTAAAGAACTGCATTGAAGTATACAGTAAAACAGTACCAGCCACTTTATCCTACGCGGCTTGGTTTAGTAAGTTGTAAAATTAAAAAAATAAATATATTTTACAGTAACAAAATGCGTTGTCTTTTCTTTTTTTATTATAATATTCCCGTTTCTAAAATACAACAAGAACCAGTAAATTAATAAAAGGAGCTACGTACAGCAAAAATATAGAGCTCAAAAGACCAGTATTCGAATCTAAAATACACGAAATTTAGCTTAAAAGACTTGTGTTCGTGTTAGTTTGACGAATACTGACACGCCCACAATTAAAAGGTAAAAAATTTGCGAGTGAAAATGTGAGGTCCACAGATAAGCAAAATGTCCATTTTTTTGTTCGAGAGTGCGCCGTCTGATTGTATCCCTATCTAGTCTGTGGCCGGGACGGGACCAACGGCTTTACGTGCTTTCCGAGGCACGGAGGAAACTCGCTATGGTATATGGTCACCCATCCACAGACCAACCTCGGCAAGCGTGGCTTAACCCGGAAGATTGGTCTATGCGGCTGTAATTATTTAGCCACGAGCTCCTCTCTATATTTTTTCAAGAGGTTTTCCTATTAAACGATTCTTTGATGCAATGACTGTCGCACCAGCTTTGAAAAACAATCTCTCACAAGTACCTAAGTAATAAAATAAAATTGTTCTACCGACTAGACTAATAATCAGGACAAAAGTACTCGCATCGCTACCGAGTACCGATACGAGTACTTTGACCGATACCTACTTGGTACTCGGTTCCAAAGTATCGATACCAAAAGTACTTGGTATCGAAAGAAAAGTATCGAGTATGTAAGTACTCGTATTTACTCGTATCGTTTCATCCCTATATACACATATACTGGTAGAGTGCGCGCAAGATAAGTCTGCGCGCGGCCGAAATCAGAACTAATCGTGGTCCACCAAAGTGTGTGCCGTTTTATCAATTTTGATAGTAGAACTACCTGATTGTAGGAATATTTAACGGGAAAATTATGTTAAGCGATAAAAAAGTTAAGCTTAAAAAGCGGTAATTTGAACTTTTGCGATCACGGCAACGGTTAGCACGCCCTCAGTCGCGCGCAGAGTTATCTTGCGCGCACTCTAAGGTACACTGTGCTTAAGCTATGCCCTATGGACTAGTATCCAGCGTCGTTATATAACTATAAAAAAACTTAAATTAAAACTGTCAAAACTAGAAAAAAATTCGCGCTTCGCGCGCATTTTATCAAAATGTCACGCTCACTCACAACCGTGTAATTAATGAAAATTTGTTAACACATTTTTATTTCTATGTGGTGTACATAAATGTTTTCTATGACTTTTCGTTGGATTGCAGGTTATTAGTTGTAAGTATGTTGTATATTTAAGTTTGTGGTTATTGTTTTAAAGTAAGTAACACGTTCTAGTTTCGGCTTTGCGGTGCTTTTAACTCTACAGAAAAATGCTTGGTTTTGATTTCAGATGTTCTTTTTAAACAAGATACGCAACGAGCGTTATTTGTGTTTTATTAGTATTTCGAAGTAATGGACGGAGTTTTTATTATACTGTCTGGAATTGAAGTTTTTTGTACTTATGTGGTGTGAAAAGGATTTCTTTGTATTTCAGAGTTATAGATATTATCGTTTGAGTTGAGCTGAATATGAACGCTATAACCTCTAAAAGGAGTTGGGTTGATGTTATGGATGAAACTAGAGATGGTATGTATGATCAGATTGAGGAAAAATAATAAAACATAACTTAATGAAGTTTCTAAAACACACTGTTATTAGTTACAATTAAATATACTTAACTACATTTGAATGTCTTTAGTTGCAGTGAAGCTAGAGTAGTGCTAGTGAAGAACTTGTAAATAATTATGTTGTCAATTGATTCATACCTTACCACTGCCAAAATATCAGAAGTCTTCATAATAAATGATTATATCCAAGGGCTTCTGTAACCTGACAATAATACATTTTGTAAATTTATGACAGTTATTTTCTGTTATTCCCAACTAAGTCCCAAATATTGCACCCAGAAACATTTTCTTTTGTTATTATATTTTATTAATACAATGTCTTTTCCCTGCATAGAACTTATTAGAATTTTAATCATTTCAGATGGCAGAACCTTAAAAGGGAAAACAGACGGCAGCAGGGAAAGTTCTAGTAGTAGAAAAAAGTCAAAACCAAACAATAAGAGTGACACAGATAATAAACAATGGTTAATCTTTTCACAATAATTAATAATAGCAACAGAAAATAGATTTCATCTAGCTTATGTGGAGTCTTTCAGCACAGGATGGACAAATACTCAACAATGTGTTGATTCTGGTTGAGCATGATGAAACAAGTCTTTGTCTAGTTTACAATAGAGCTTAAATGACTAAGGACCAATTTTTCAATTGTCAGATAAATTTTATCCAAGGAATAAATATGACGGTTTGACATATTTTCTATATAAAACCTGTCACAACGTAAAACTTATTCCCCAGATAAAACTTATCTGACAATTGAAAAATCAGCCCTAAGAAAAAAATCAATTTTACTTATTCATATTTTTTTTGGTAGCTAAACTTGAAAAGGTTTTTAGTATGCATGGTTGAGCTTCTTTAAAAAGGGGCTACCAGTGTTTATCTTGCCTGAAGCTCATATTGACAGCAATACTGTTTTAAAGCAAACATACTGGTGCATGCTGCTCATTTATTATTATTTTTTTCTCTTTTCCTGCAGTCAGTCCAATGACTATGAGCAGATGTGTTGTCAGATTGTGTGTCATATGTAGAGTCAGTTCCCCCCTGGAATTGGCTCTTTGTAGTTGGCAGCTCATTGCAGGCTATCCAGGTTAAGAATTTTGCATCTCTTTAGGCGGTTCAGTGAGTCCGGAATAGTGAGCTGGACCACCAGTGGATTCAGCTCATTAAAAATTGAATTTAGTATAGAAGTGCAGTTAGTGACATGCACGGGGACACTGTAACTGATAGTTTGTGCAACAGTCGGAACTGTTGCGCCCCATACACTAGGTGTTAAAAAAACTAAGAATTGTGTGGGATTACTTGTTTCAGAAATTGTTTTTTTTTCTGATATTTGCGTTTATTTTTCATACAAATTAAAAATCCGAAATTCGGCAATTTTTTATTACTGTAAATACTTTTTTATTTTTCTGCAACATTGTAAAAATATTTGTGAACTTCTACAAAAGATGTTTAATTTCCGATACCTAGTAATCGCACAAAATTATTAGGGCTAATGTTTTAACACCCCATATTTATGTATCTTTAAGGTTGACACATTTCTTTATCTACCTGCTCCCAGTGTTTGCCCATCACAAGCATTAGTCAATACTTTATTTCATGATGGAGAATTGGCTAGAGCTTGCGCATACAATGTGATCTGTCTGTGTGCAGCTAGCCTGACTGCTGTTCGCGAATAAACACCATAGCCCTGATGGCTTGTCCATTCACTACTGCTGTTGTGGCTGTGTTTGTAGCCGTGGTCACACCAGTACGCATTCGATTTAGTTTGTATGCAATATAAGCACCAGATTCTTAGGTTGCAAAATAAAAGAAATTAGACTGTTAGCTAACAGTAAGTAAAAATAGGTTGAAGAAGAGAGGTGAGAAATACAGTACAGTGTATTTTTGGCCTAGTGCATAAATGTCCTCCTTCCAAATCACTTTTTGACTACAACACACAAGCAACCTAAATCTTACATAATTAGCATTTTGTGTTAAGATAGTATCTAATTATGACCTCAAATATGTTTTATTTATTTCCAGTGTACCTAGAAAACCATTAGAATTGGAGACTGATCCGCTAATATTACAGAGACGACAAAAACAAATTGACTATGGAAAAAATACTGTTGGATATCATAATTATATTGTGCATGTGAAGATGTATGTTTTGTTCTTTTTTTATTTCTTTATGGAGTCTGATTTTTACAAAATTTATAGCAAATTTTTAATGAATACTATTTACAGTGATGAACGTACAAAAGAACATCCAAAAACACCAGATAAATTTGCTAAATACAGTAGAAGATCTTGGGATACTCTTATTAAAATGTGGAGGAAAAAACTACATGAGTATGACACAAATGCCACTTCAGGTGATTATAAAGAAGATGATGAAGAAGATAGTGACAACTAAATATTCATAGACTGCATAGCCTTTGTTTTTTTAGGAAGTGATTGATGTTATGTCGCCTAAATTAGTTTAAACTAAACTTATACATTGGTATTAAAATAGCAGTAAGTGTAGAAGTTAATATTTAGCTACTCATATTGAGAGTATTAAGAATATTATGCAAGATATTAAAGATATACAACCCTGTGACTAATATCAGGGGTTTCTATTAGCAGTTCTTAGTTAAGGCATTAATTCTAGATTATACAAGGTTAGTCAGAAAGGGGGTACTAATCCGAAAGGGTGTTCTAGAACACATAATAATGAATAACTTTTGTTCTACAACTTTTCCCAAAACTCAATAGTTTAAGAGAAACAGTTGTTCAAAAATCTCAAAAAAAAAATCTCTAAAATCTATCTATGCCCAGTTATGATCAGCTGTGTTTACATTTTAGGTCATATTTGGGGTCATGAATTAGAAGCACCATTTTCTGAATTTGTAACTAAAGCAGGGATGAAGAATTTTTGAAAAAACTAAAATAAAAATCATTTTATTTGGAAAAAAAAAATATCGAATTTTGAAATTTTAACACTTGCTTTCAAATAGTCATCAGTGATACTATAAGTGGGCTTCGGATTAGTACCCCCTTTCCGACTAACCTTGTATAAGCAATATTTTTAATTATTTACAAGTACATAGCATCTATCTTGTTCATTAAATATTTAACAAAATTTCTCTAATACATTACTTTTTTCTGTACCCAAAGGATCTGACTTGAATTTTATTGCTCTCCATGTGGCCTGTCTGTCACCACTACTTTCTGAGCTATGCTATAATTATGTAAGCATGTTAAGCATGTTTTTTTTAGCAGAGACTATTTTTTTTATTGTGACAGTAAGAAATTTTTGAACAAGAGGTAGAATTAACATAACTAACCTCCGGTTTCTGAATTGAGAATTCTAGTTATGCAATACTTAAGTAGTATTTGAGTACGAACTTATCAAAAAAAAATGCTTTAAAATCCATCATTTTTTTGACAACTGCCTACTCAAATGTTACGTTTAGTACTGCTTATCCTAGAATTCTGTATTCAGAAACCGGAAGTATGATTTCTTTACTTTGTTTAAGTAATTGTTTTTTTTTGTAAAACATATGGTAATTGCTATAATTTTAACAAATAAAAGGACTGGTATGATTGTACAGATGTTTTATTTTCATTATTTAAATGAGTGCTTGGGTTTTAGTTTTAATACACAGTTTTATAGGAAGATGTCCCATATTGTACTTAAGGTCATATAAGTAAGTGAGATTACCAAACTAAAAAAAATACATTATCATATTGGTGCTGATATGATTTAGTTGATTGGTAATTCAATCCTATTGAGAATGTCGCGAGCTTGTTTTACTACCGCAACGTTTTTGCTGTCAGCTGCTAAACCTTGTAATTTCTCCAAGTATTCTTCAATATTCTGCTCATTTGCTCCAGTGGGCCCACCTAGGTCAAAATAATAAAACAATTCTATCAATATTTTTATCACGTTCATTTGATGTTATGACAGTTAATATGGCCCGAAACAAAATACAACCAACTTTAAAAAAACTACTAAAATGTTTTAATTATTTAACAAAAAAAGTTAAAGCCGACTTCAAAAAAAAAAAACTACTGAGTAAAATAATTATCAGTGTCCTAAGTCGCACCGACTTAAGAAACTGATAATTTTATGTTATATATTTTACTCCGTTTAGTTTTTTTTTGAAGTCGTTAGTTTACTTTTTTTAAAGTTTTTTTATTTAATATTTTTAGTACCACAGATTACAATAGTGTACAAATTCTTTCGGACCACTACTACAAGAATGTCGTATCTTTATACGATTTGTGTACATTTTTTTAGTTTTTGGATTTTTTCAAAAAGCACTGAATCAATTTCGATTAATTTGATATGGGACCAAACGGGAAGTACCGTGTGCGTTCGCGCAGCGGAATGTTGCTGAATTTAAAGATTTTAATTATGCAGATATTTAGTGTATGACGTCGTATAATTGTGTATGGTAAAAAAAAAATTGTGCACGCAGCCATTGTGGAGAAATTCACCAAAAACTGATTCCGCTGGGCGAACGTTGTCCTGGCGGAACTTTTTTTAATCCATAGACTTTAGAAGAAAGGAGATGTGTCCAAAAATTAGTGTGTATTTGTGTGTAATTGTGTATGTATGAATAAAATTTGTGCATGCATAAACTTCGGAGAAATTCAAGTTTCCGCTACGCGAACGTTTGGCCATTAGCTAGTTTTCATATAAAGCGCTTACATAGAGAGCTGTAGAATTTTACATACAGATTTAGAAAAAATCGTAGGGCTTAAAAGATAAAAATATAAACATAAAATACGCTTATTAGGTCTTAGTTCTTAAAGTATGCACTTTGGGGTCTAGATTTTCACGTTTATACAAACCTTGTAAGTGTCTGCAACATGTTGCCAAGTATCAATGATGTTCCGTTAGTAATTAAAGAGTTATAGGACAATTTACCATGAATAGATCACTGTTTACAAAGCAATCAAATATCACGACGTTCTAAAGGAATTGCATGGTAAAATGTATGCCAATAATTAGTTTATTCATTCAACTATTCACATGCAAAATTTCATGTCATTAAATTCAGTAATTAAAGAAAAACAGTTATAATACTGACGAAGCATTGTCAATTTTTTTTTACCATTCACAATTATACGACGTCATACACTAAATATCTGCATAATTTAAATCTTTAAGTTCAACAACATTCCGCTGCGCGAAAGCACACGGAAGTACCTATACCCTCTCAAACAAAACAAGATTTTTTCGAATCGGTTCTTATATGAAGGAGTTCTGAGGTAACACATAAAAAATAAAAAAAACATACGAATTCAGAACTTCCTCCTTTTTGAAGAAGTCTGTTAAAAACAGCTTATATAGCAGATTTGTAAATACGTCGTGAAGCAAATGGCTAGAAACCTTTGCCTCGGTATACACTGGTAAAATAAATTAATAATAGGTATAGGAGTGGACTGGTGAAATACCTGGAAGAGGCAGTAATTGCAAAGCTTGGACTAAAGCTGCAACAAGTGTACGACGATGAGTTAAAAGAGCAGCGGTGCGTTCAGCAGCAGCCGCAGTTTCAGCTCGAAGTTTTGATGTAGCACCGCTGACTTCCTCAGCGTGTCTTTGCAATATTGCATTCTGAAATTCAAAATTACTGTTGTAAAAATATCATATGTTAAATCTGAGACATGCATGTCACGGAAATTACAGCTAATTCGATATCTATTTCTACTAGTGAGTCTGTATACCGGTAGACATTATTTAAAATTAATTGCAGTTATTTGATAAAACCGTTGCGCGTCAGTCATCAAATGATTCTACAAACTTCGTAGCGTGTAAAACATGCATGGGGACAGAGCCTGATTTACCCTATCGGCTAAAGCCTAGGGGCGTGGCGAGAAGGGTCGGGCGGCTGGCATCGGACGAAAAATATTTTGAAAGGAGTATAGGCATATTTTTATACAGCAAAAACCCAGCTTTAGAAGAAAAAAACCAAGGCCAGCCCTGCCATAGGGCAAACGGAGCGGCAGCTCCAGTCCGAATCGCAGGGGGGCGCAGAAATGCGTCAAAATATATATAAAGCAACAAAGCATTAACTCCCTAAACACATAATGCACTTTACTAAATAAGCGTCATCGACCACCGGGATGATAAACGTCACTAGTTAGTGCCAGCCACCACCCCGGTGGCAAGCTCGAAGGGGGCAGATGGGAATAAACGAAGGAAGTACATGACACTAAATAAGTGCTTTGACCACCGGGGTGGTAAACGCCACTAGTTAGTGCCAGCCATCACCCCGCCGGTGGCAAGCTCGAAGGGGGCAGATGGGAATAAACGAAGGGAACGAAGCCCCCGTCATCCCCTTCGTTTTAGGATGCTTTAAACCCTACACACAGACAGAAATAGGAGCCCCGCTGCTTTGGAAACCCAAACAACCTTACAAACATCCCCTTAAGTTATTCATTTGTTTTTATTGGGAAAATGAAAGTGGGTGACGAATAATCGTCTCATGAAGAGTTTGAAGAGGCCTTGAAGGTGTATATAGTCGGCGCGGCGCCGGTAGCTAGTTTGGCAACCGGCGCCGGCAGCGGAAGCACTCCTAATATTTATTATTTCTAATGCTTAGCCATATTAGTCAGTCATCCATTCTTGTGGGATTCCATTTACAATTACTTAGACAACAACTATTGTGAAAAAAAAAAACTAATATCAGTAACAGAAACTATCGGATAATCCGAAATAATTCCATATCCAGATACTAAATTACATATCCATAACATCCCTGAAATAAAATTTAAAAGATTGTCGAATTCCCTAAAATCTGAAGAAAAAAAACGTTCGATTTGTCGCGTTAATTACCACTTTGTTAAGGTAAATGCTAAGCAACGATCCTGTTTTGGGTTTTTAATGCCAATTCTCCTAGATTCAAGATCGACCCACGCTGCACCTTCCGGTACGCAGTTGCCACTCCAGAACCTTTCGGCCCCAACGGATATCCGTTCTGCGAGCAATGTACCCACCCCACCCACACACTTCAGTTTGGCAGTTTTTAATTCTTCAGGCTATATCGGTTACCCTGATTCTCCTGCGAAATTCATCATTTCTGATGATCACAGGAAAACTCCGAGCATAGCCCTCTCCATTGCCCTTTAGGTGATCTTAAGCCTTCTTATGATGCCCATTGTGAGTGACCACGTTTCTGTCCCCAAGTAATCACTGGCAACACGCACTGGTCAGACTTTCGTCTTGAGACACTGCGATATTTGGGACCAAAAGATATTGCGTAGCTTCCCGAACGCTGCCCACCCGAGTTGGATTCGACAATTGACCTCTTTCTTGAAGTTGGACCTACTTAACTAGGTAAACATAATCGTCAATAACTTCGAGTCTCCGATCTTGATTCACGAGAGTGGGAGTTACATGAGCATTTGACATGATCTTTGTCTTGTCCATATTCGTTTTAAAACCCACTCTTTCGGAAACTTTACTAAGGTCATCAAGGATTGTACTGAGGTCCTCCATCGTCTCAGTCATGACAATTTGGTGTCGGCAAAACGAAGGTGAGTGATGTAGTCGCCATTAATGTTGATGCCTAGCCCTTTCCAGCTCAGAACCTTGAAAACATCCTCCAAAGCAGCGGTTAACATTTTCGGGGAAATAACGTCTCCCTGCCCCGAAATAACGTCACACCTCGCTGAAGAAGGACAGGTTTCGAGGTCTGATCCTGTAGTCGGACTGACATATTGGCGTTTTCATACAAACACTTCAGCACTTCCATGTACCGATAATCAACCTGGCACCGTTGAAGAGACTACAGTACTGTAGGTACAGCCCAGGTCTCGAATGAATTAAAGGGTTTCTCGTAGTCCACAAACGCTAAGTAAAGAGGCAGGTAATATTCTTCAGTCTTCTGTATAACCGCAGCGTATGTATGTGATCTATGGTGCTAAACCTTTTTCGGAATCCGGCTTGTTCGACAGGCTGGATATTGTTTAAGCTGCGCACAAGACGGTTCGTGATTACTCTTGAAAGCAGTTTGTAGACATGGCTCAGAAGTGAGATGGGTTTGTATTTCTTCAGTAGGTTATTATGTCCCGTTTTGAAGAAGAGTCCACACCTACGTTCCATTGGTGTTGGCAGTGGCGTTTTCTCCGCGAATATGACGGAATTAAACAGCTCTAAAGATCCTTAAGGACCGATTCTCTACCCGTCTTCAGAAGTTCGGCCATAATTCCGTCATCACCCGGCGCTTTGTTGTTTTTAAGCTGCTTCAGAGCCATCCCAATCTTGTAAAGGTTGACATCCACGATGTCATCGGCATAGTGTCGGGTCAATCTAGCTCTTGGGTCGTTTGCCAGATTCGCAACGGGTTTACTTGTTGACTTGTACAGCTGTTTAAAACTTCTCGCCCTCTTCGTAATTTCGCAAGCTGACACTGCCCAATGGACAGATCTCTTACGAAAACTTTGGAAGCTCAATCGCGTCCTTAATATACTCAGTATTAAATCGGTCGTACTACAAGGATTTAGAGATCCGTCTGTTGTGAGCTGCCGGTACTTTAGCGCGTCATCTGGACTGCAGAATCATCTAGCGTCTTGCATCTATGAGCTTGAAAGCAGGGTCAGAGCTTTCTGGTTCTATTTCTACGACGGGTCTTGAAATAAAGTAATGACTTGAGTAAAATATATTATACTAAAAGGAAGTACAAGATGTTCTAGTCACACACAATCTTCGTCAAATAAAATAGGATACTTACAAGCGTTTCAAAAGATCTATTTACAGAATCAATGAATTTCATTGCATTACACTTTTCATAACAATTTGTTCAATCTTTATACTGCAATTGATTAAGCATGACGGCGCGTCGAGAGAATTGGCTTGACAACGCCAAACTTAATTGATTCCTGGACGAATGACATCTACCAGATGACAGCGGTCAATGTCGACTTGACGTAACACCGAGGACTGGGGAGGCGGCCCACAAAAAGCTAGACAGATAACGTCAGAGCTATCGAGCAAAACCCCGGTGTTGATTATTAATGGTGATCATTATTAAGATAACTAAAGTGATTGGGATTGGATGCATGTGCGCTCGCGCCCCACGTACTTGGTGGAACGTCGTCTATCTTTGTGCATCATTTTATTTGTGTTTGTCAAAGTATGACTTTTAATTGATATCAAAGACTTTAATTTGCTTCTCCTCGCCCGCAAACCCACGCATAGTACGGTGGCTGCTTCTGATAAGGATAACCAAATGCCTTTAAGCAAATATACATCTTAACTGCCACAATTATATAACTGAGATTAAAAAAAGAAAATACCTGCTGTTCATAATCTGAATTGGCTTTTCTCAACTGCCGAAGTTCAGATTCTCTCAATTTATTGTGCTGAAGAAATTGATCAGTAAATATTGGTATATCTGTGTCTCCAGCCGTTAACTCTTCACCCTGTTAACAACATAATATTTTTTTAAGACACGGATTAGTATTAAAATAGAGTGCTTATATGCATATTTTTCCCTAGAATCTCTATAACCAACCAGGTTTGCTGTGTCGATTTGTACATTCCAATTGGTGACAAAGAGACAAATAATCTGGTGACATGTGCAATTCACTGTAGAAGACAAACACATACATACCACCTAAGAAAACTGCACCTGTTTGTAGTTTTCCATGACTTAAAGATACTTACTACAACACTACATTTACCTTTCAAGTGCAACATGAATACATATACACTTACGGAAGCTGGAGTTATGCAGGGCCTGGGACGTGGTGGTGTTTGCTGCCGTGGCACGTTTAGTGGTGGGGGAGCAGCAGGAGTATTTGTGTTTACAGGAGCAGATTGTTCTGTTGCAACTTGAACATTCCCTGCGATTATGAATAAAATAACATTATTAAGGATGCATTTGCAGAAAGTGTACACTAGTAAAAAGTAAAATTATGACATGCATATGGCACACACAGCGAACATTTGACTTAAGGTAGGACCGCACTAGGCGGAACTGCACCGCAGCGGAACTGAGCGTCACGACGCGTAATTTTTTGGTAAGCCGCACTTGAACTGCAGCGGCGCTACAAAAATATATTCAGTAGTAGCTAGGCAACCTCTGAGCAAGATGAACGACGAAATGGATAATAAATTATGTTTATTATTTCCTTGTTGTGCGAGGAAGAGGAAAGGATCGAGCAAGAACAGGCAAAAAAAAGCAAAGAATATGGCTACATGACATATCAAACTCGCGATATGAAGAAGGCGAGTATTTTACGCTTTTGCCACGACTTAAGAAGGATCCAATAAGATTCCATACTTATTTTAGAATGTCTCAATACAAATTCAATGAGTTATTACAAATTATGCAGCCGCATATACAATTATACAAAGGATGGACACACTATTCCGAAAAGCGATAGGAGTGGAATGAAGTTTGTCGAACCGCACTCCGCGGTAGCGGAACTACACGTCGCGACAGGTTGCGACACTTTGGGTCAGTTGCTCAAGTTTGCTGCGCAGTTCAGTTGCAGTGCAGTTCCGTTGCCGCTTAGTGCGTGTTGTCTCTTATAATTTCATATAAAGAATATTTTGACGCGTCATGTCGCTCAGTTCCGCTGCGGTGCAGTTCCGCCAAGTGCGGTCCTACCTTTAATGTTAGATCAATTCAAATCTTTGTGACCATGGTGTGATCTATTTGACTGCTTATTTCTGCTGTCAAGTGATTCAAGTCCACTCACGAGATGGCCGACACTAAAATGACAGATGGAAAACCAACCTTATTTTTTCAATGATTCACATAATTCACACTATAAAGTTCTTCTGACTAGTAAAATATATGAAAAAATAAAAAAAAACATTTTGTTTCCTGTGCATAATACAAACATTTTCTTTTTTTTTCTCCACCTTTTTAAGGTAAATATGTCTGGTAACTAATCATATAATTAGTTATTTATTAAAACCCATGAATTTTTCAGGAATATGTTCCGAAACACACCCTATTCTCAGTATCTTTGTGGGAGGAGGATGCAGAATATTTATATTATTAAAATTTAAAAATGTTTTCTCCTTTTTGTATTATAACTTTCGTGAGACACATAACACACAGTGGCGTGCCTTCCATACAAGCCGAAAAGCCCGGCTTTACATCAGGAATGCGAGATTAATAAAAAAAAAAACTCATGTATAGTAGTATTGAATTAATTGAATCATCATGTCTCATAACAACTAATACCTACTGTAATAAATAAAAATATGTTTAAAATCCGCGCGCAAAACGCAATACGTTGCCAGGTTTACATAAACAATATATTTCGCGTCGCGCCTCGGCCGGCCTCCGTAACGTAACGTTGCCAAACCGCCTGCAAGATCTTGCATTCCGGTCGCACGCGCTGGCTTCTTACGCGGCTTAAGCCGTCTGTCTCTTTTCCTTCAATTTCATTGACAAATCGTGAATAGATCGATAGATAGATATAGGTATACCTAGCTAATTTATATGAAGGGAAAAGCCGGGCTTATGACTCTGTTAGTTTGACGAAATTGAACATTACACTAGTGTGTTTACGAGTGCAATTTGTGTGGCATGCGTGTTTAGGCACATAGATGCCGCGACGTTTGTATTTCGATAGAAATGATACAATTTCAAATTAGTTTACATTTTGTTTTGAGCGATAATGGAGCATTTTTTGACGCGATAAATATTTTTTTAGTTTCTGTGATTTAAAGTAGGTATTGTGTAACTTTTATTAGTTTGTTTTAACGTTTGTGATTAAGTTTCTTTGTAATTTGCCTTATAAGATGAATTCGGAAATAATTGTTCCTTGTGATGGATTAAAGTGTGTGCAATCGTTATTCGGGAAGGTAAATACTTTGAATTTTGCAGACAAATACCGTTTTATTACTTCACCTAAACCTACTCTTGATTTGAGTATTTCTAGTAAATCAAAGTCACATAATACCTAGGCATTTTCATAGATCGGCTTACAAAACTCATTTAAACAAATCATTCTGCTGGTGTTGAATATTTTTCTCTAATGATATGAACGCCTGGAATACATCAGGTTACGATGATTTGAGTAACTTATCTGGTGCCAGGATTAATTGCTCTAAACAAATAGAACGAAACAACAAACGGCTTTTATCAAAGCCACCGAAGGTATGTGATTGCTGACATGTCTGTAAATCTATCTAGTGATACTATGCCTTCAGTGAGCCTTGTTGTTTGTCATCAGCAGTAGTAAAGAAGTGAAGAATGAAGAGTTAACATGGCTGTTGACATCGAAAGTAATTATAAATTGTTTTTGAACTTTTGCTATTTGTAGACATTATAAAAATATAGATCGGGTCAATTATAAATTAACAATATTTTTTTCAACAGTAGGTAAGTATAAACATTGCGTAATTATGTTCATCAATTATTATTTCTGAGCCATCTATTGGCGGCGACGGGCGATTGTGTCATTTTTCCCGTCGAACTCGAAGAGCGCAAAAAAGCACCTGTAATGCTCATAGATGGCGCTTAAACCAAATTGTACGTGATTCTGCAAAATCACACAATTGTATTATTTGCACCCTATTTATTATTGGGTGAAAATAATAGTTGTGTAATTTCGCAAAATAATGAATTTTGTCAAATTTTACAGGGTTTTTTTTTCCTAAAAATCTATCGGGCTTGCCCTAACTTTGAACCCTAGGCACGCCACTGATAACACATTCATATTTATGATTATTTACGGTTTAATCACGTGCATTTTTCGGAATTGCCCGACTAGTTTCGACTCGCGACCTCGCCGCGTGATCAGCTCATGATTAAGGGCTCCGTTTGGGTCCGAAACTAGTTGGGCAATGCCGAGAAATGCAAGTGAGTAAACCGTAAATAATCATAAATATGAATGTGTTATCAGTGGCGTGCCTAGGGTTCAAAGTTAGGGCAAGCCCGATAGATTTTTAGGAAAAAAAAACCCTGTAAAATTTGACAAAATTCATTATTTTGCGAAATTACACAACTATTATTTTCACCCAATAATAAATAGGGTGCAAATAATACAATTGTGTGATTTTGCAGAATCACGTACAATTTGGTTTAAGCGCCATCTATGAGCATTACAGGTGCTTTTTTGCGCTCTTCGAGTTCGACGGGAAAAATGACACAATCGCCCGTCGCCGCCAATAGATGGCTCAGAAATAATAATTGATGAACATAATTACGCAATGTTTATACTTACCTACTGTTGAAAAAAATATTGTTAATTTATAATTGACCCGATCTATATTTTTATAATGTCTACAAATAGCAAAAGTTCAAAAACAATTTATAATTACTTTCGATGTCAACAGCCATGTTAACTCTTCATTCTTCACTTCTTTACTACTGCTGATGACAAACAACAAGGCTCACTGAAGGCATAGTATCACTAGATAGATTTACAGACATGTCAGCAATCACATACCTTCGGTGGCTTTGATAAAAGCCGTTTGTTGTTTCGTTCTATTTGTTTAGAGCAATTAATCCTGGCACCAGATAAGTTACTCAAATCATCGTAACCTGATGTATTCCAGGCGTTCATATCATTAGAGAAAAATATTCAACACCAGCAGAATGATTTGTTTAAATGAGTTTTGTAAGCCGATCTATGAAAATGCCTAGGTATTATGTGACTTTGATTTACTAGAAATACTCAAATCAAGAGTAGGTTTAGGTGAAGTAATAAAACGGTATTTGTCTGCAAAATTCAAAGTATTTACCTTCCCGAATAACGATTGCACACACTTTAATCCATCACAAGGAACAATTATTTCCGAATTCATCTTATAAGGCAAATTACAAAGAAACTTAATCACAAACGTTAAAACAAACTAATAAAAGTTACACAATACCTACTTTAAATCACAGAAACTAAAAAAATATTTATCGCGTCAAAAAATGCTCCATTATCGCTCAAAACAAAATGTAAACTAATTTGAAATTGTATCATTTCTATCGAAATACAAACGTCGCGGCATCTATGTGCCTAAACACGCATGCCACACAAATTGCACTCGTAAACACACTAGTGTAATGTTCAATTTCGTCAAACTAACAGAGTCATAAGCCCGGCTTTTCCCTTCATATAAATTAGCTAGGTATACCTATATCTATCTATCGATCTATTCACGATTTGTCAATGAAATTGAAGGAAAAGAGACAGACGGCTTAAGCCGCGTAAGAAGCCAGCGCGTGCGACCGGAATGCAAGATCTTGCAGGCGGTTTGGCAACGTTACGTTACGGAGGCCGGCCGAGGCGCGACGCGAAATATATTGTTTATGTAAACCTGGCAACGTATTGCGTTTTGCGCGCGGATTTTAAACATATTTTTATTTATTACAGTAGGTATTAGTTGTTATGAGACATGATGATTCAATTAATTCAATACTACTATACATGAGTTTTTTTTTTTATTAATCTCGCATTCCTGATGTAAAGCCGGGCTTTTCGGCTTGTATGGAAGGCACGCCACTGTGTGTTATGTGTCTCACGAAAGTTATAATACAAAAAGGAGAAAACATTTTTAAATTTTAATAATATAAATATTCTGCATCCTCCTCCCACAAAGATACTGAGAATAGGGTGTGTTTCGGAACATATTCCTGAAAAATTCATGGGTTTTAATAAATAACTAATTATTGGGTGAAAATAATAGTTGTGTAATTTCGCAAAATAATGAATTTTGTCAAATTTTACAGGGTTTTTTTTTCCTAAAAATCTATCGGGCTTGCCCTAACTTTGAACCCTAGGCACGCCACTGATAACACATTCATATTTATGATTATTTACGGTTTAATCACGTGCATTTTTCGGAATTGCCCGACTAGTTTCGACTCGCGACCTCGCCGCGTGATCAGCTCATGATTAAGGGCTCCGTTTGGGTCCGAAACTAGTTGGGCAATGCCGAGAAATGCAAGTGAGTAAACCGTAAATAATCATGAATATGAATGTTTTCTCCACCTTTTTTAGACAAAGGAGTAGTGTATCCATGGCTTACCACAACATCTAGGCCAGCTAGCTAAGTTTCGCGGATTGATGGGAAAATTTAATATTTTTAAAAACAACAATAATTAAATTTGCCCACCTATTGAATAACATATTTTATTAAGTGGTTTATGAAAGTACACATTGGTGAATTAAAATTTCTTAGGTTTGCAATAGAATGAAATAATTTATCTATCAATTATTGTAATAAGTCCAGCATAAAAATCTGTGTCATACATTTGATAAAATACATAAATAGTAACTATAATGTAAATACCTGCAGGTATTGTATTCTCAGGTGGATTATGTTTCACTTTCTTTGACAAAATTGCATCTTTCTGCTCCATCTGTTGTTTCCTGAATTCTTTATATGCATCTGTCTTTTTGTATTCAGCCCATTCTCTGATATATCTGATCAAAATATGAAAACAAATCTGATAAATATTAAATTAAAAAAATATGTGACATAAGTCTCGCTCAGGTAAAGAACATTTACATCCTGACTAAAGTATCAGTCATTATAATGTAAAAAAAAATTGATTATACCTTTCTTTATCTTGGTCTGCAGCATCCAAGTATTGTTTCTTTTCTTCAGCTGGCAACTTACTCCATTGACTGGCCAGCTGGCGTGTCAACTCAGCAAACCCAAGGTCTGGTTGTTCAGCACGCAGCTGGTCACGCCGCTCATTCAAATATCTGACATACCCTATAAATGGTATAATATGTTTAGTGGAGATGAAAAAGCTGTGTCACAAATTACATTTTAGGAATTGATTTTAATCCATGCGTTGCGGTGCAACACAACGGCGTAATTTTAGTTGTCATACATAGGTGGATGACGCCGAACGGCGTAAATTATATATTGGCCAAATTCTATTTAAAAGGGATAAGGGAAAATCTCACACCATCTCTCAATAAACTTGGTGACGATAGTCGAGTGTCACCTTCAAGAGAAAGTCATTATTAAGCAATACAATTTACTATGCACTAGAAATAGTATGTAACTGAAAACCCTTCTTGATGTTCTCTCTTCCCTTCAACTACTAATTTAAAACACAATACATACTATTATTAAAAGTACTTTTTAACTTAAAAATTTTGAAAAAAGGTTTGCAATCCCTGGTCATATTTCAATAATACTGAAAATATATAATAAAATAAATATATAAACAATATATATGTATATATAATTTTTATATGTAAGTATTATGTCTATGTATTGTGTGTAGTGTATAGTTTATATATTTTCCAGCAGTACACCACGGACTATCCCCCCTATCTTATTCATTGTTTTCCTATTCATCCAAAGGTTGTCTGGTAGATATTGCTATCAGCAATAAGACCGCCATTGTACCCTTCACTAAATTATATTGTATAAGAGCTATGTTACAATTTTGGTGTACAATAAAGTATATTCTATTCTATAAATAAAAATTCTGTCACAATAAGCTATAAATCATTTTCATGTGCAGTAAACGCCGATTGGCGTTAAAGTGTTTCAATATGAGATGCATCTGACGCCTATCAGCATTAGTCCTTTATACAGCCTGCCTCTGAATCTGTCGCCTTGAATGGGTTGTCATTCAATATTATAGCAGTCCTCGTTCTTACTATTGCTAGTCATTGAATGTTGAGAAACTGATAATAACCTCTGACTATATTTGGGCTAAATCACACCACTGTAGCAGTGGTAGTGACAGACCTGAGCATTTGATCATAATGTAACTGGAGCAAGCTTGTTACGCCACCTGTTAAAATCTGCATAATTTGCAAGTTCTAAACACAGCTTGTTGCTTGTAACAACTGTTCGATTGGTCACTTCATAACATGTTATATTACACAAATATGTTTTAGGTCACCGCCGGTAGATTACTCCAATATCATTTGAAATGATTGATAGGAACATTTGAAAGTGATTCCACATAATGAAGTGGTGGCCCACCTGTGGACTCCACTTTAAAATTATTACCTGTTAGTGGTTGACGAGGTGCGGTTACATCGCGAGGAACTTTGGGTTTTCTTTTCTTGGGTTTTTTTGAATTTGCCTTTTGTGTGTCCTTGGCTAGTGATGGAGCAACCGGTGCAATCAATTCGCTAGCTGCCGGCGCTACAGCATTAGCGCTAAGATTCGTTTCTTTAGTTGCAGATTCCACCTCATTCTGGGCAGACGGAGGTTCCGTTGGTGCCTCAGTTGGTGGATCGGACTCCATAGTTATTAGTTAAAACAACCAATACAGCAATAAATTGCACCCTAAATTCTCTGTTTTTGGCCTATTTGTTTGTTGATCCAAAAAATCGATTACAAGCAAAAAAAACCGGTCAATGCAGGTTTCTACGAGTACTTTTTTTCACTGAACTGACAACTGACACTGTCAATTTGACATGACTGACAATGACATCTCTTCTTTACACAACCCATTGACAAAAGAATATTAAGTCTTTTGTCAATGGTCCAATTCTAACCCCGGTCCGGTCACTCACATGCGCGCAAACATTCGTACATTGTACATATAGCATATACCTACTCGACCTTGACAACTTGACTCCGGCAACTGGACCCCAAATACACGACCCCGATAACTCGACTCTAGTTGCTTAACTGTACTTTTCGGGGTCTAGTTGTCACGGGGACAAGTTGTCGGGGTTGAGTTCGCACGGGGGCGAGTTGACAGGATCGAGCTGTCGGGTGCGGGTTGTCATAGGATTAAGTTGTCGTGCGTGGGAAGCCGTTACCTTCTTTTGCTAGGTAATGGCGACCAATGAGGGAGCGGATATCGAAAGAGGCTACTCCACTCTTTCTTCAGGCGCCAGACGCATCGAACGCCGCAGGGCGCGCGACTTTCTCAGGCCACCCCCTAGTGTGTGGCCTGCAGGGGGCGAATCAGGAAACCCGTCGTCCGATCGGTAGTTCTCGGGTCTGCCCGAGAAGGCGGCGCGCTGTGTTCTGCGCGCGCCTCTCGTAAGGACGTGGGGACAGGCCCCACAGAAAGAGAGGTTCACCAGGGGCTAGCGGACCGAGGCCTGCCGGGGTTGCGGTGTATGTAGCTGCAAATCCCGCGACTCTGGCCTGAGATCAGGAGAAGGAACACCGTGGGATTTTACCCGGTAAGAATCCGGCATAACGCTCCGCCTTTTATGTACGTTAGGCTGGCCCGGCCCCTTGGCTTTAGGTTGCGAGACGTGTATTAATCGAATGTACATGTGCGGTACAAATGGAGACGGGCTGAAAACGTCAGACTGGCCCAGCCGCCTTTATGTGCTTCAAATCTCTTCATTTAAGGGTTACGATAAGAAATGAAGTAAGAACGTAATGCTTACATGCTTGTTAGTAGGCATTCGATTTATACGTCTCGTAACCTAAAGCCACGGGGCCGGGCCAGCCTGACGTATCGTCTTCCCCGGGCGCAGGGTATCCATGACATGATGATAAATAAAATAAAAATAGTTGAATTGTCACGCACGGGTGCGCGTTATCGGGGTCGACTTGTTTCGGTAACGAATTATTGGGGTCGAGTTGTCTCGGTAACAAGTTTTCGGGGTTGAGTTGAGTTGGCATCTGTAACTTTAACTTTAGAGTCCGCGCACGATAAGTCTGCGCGCGGCCGAAATCGGAACTAATCATGGTTTACCAAAGTGTGTGCCGTTATATCAATTTTGATAGTAGAACTAGCTGATTGTAGGAATATTTAACGGGAAAACTATGTTTAGCGATAAAAAAGTTAAGCTTAAAAAGCGGTAATTTGAACTTTTACGATCACGGCAACGTTTAGCACGCCCTCAGTCGCGCGCAGAGTTATCTTGCGCGCACTCTACCTACCTTGGCCTCAATTAAAAGTTGGAATATTATTCAATGTACCTACAGTAAAAGTTTCCTGTTTTTACAAGCTTTTTAGTTTCAGCTGTTCCATTGTCTGCAATGGAATTTTGCAAGTTAATTTATTTTGTAAAACTATTTGTACTTATAGTTCCAACACCCAACCGAATCAATATGCCCAACTATGACCTGGAAAATCATCACACGCTTAGCATTGATGCTCTAAGGCATTGAACGAATTAGTTATAAGCTTATCATGAAATGGTGTTGTTTCATGAAATGCCTAGGCATGTTGCGCCTGATTCTACGATTGGACGACTACATATTATATAGATTACTAGTTGAAACGCATTATGTATATCGTCATGTCTAGTGGTTGGGTTTTTGTCTAGGCATTGAGAATATCATAATAAGAGAAGGATAGGGGCATTTACCTACATCAATATTCTGCCAGTATTTTCAGATGGCCAATAGTCAGTGACTGAAATCAGTCACATGGTACTTAAACTATGGGGCTGCTTGTTACCGAAATTTTTCTAGCAAAAAACGCAAAACTTCGCTCAGTCTGGGATTGAAACACAGGATTTCCCAGATGACAACTGCCAGCACATTGGTCGAACTGAAGTTTGTTTTCTGTTTGTAGGACAATTAATTTGTTGATAATAAGAAAACAACACATTTTACTTCCAATTATTTTTTATATATTGTACTATCTGATGCAAACCTTCTTTCCCAGCACTGCCACTAAGAAATTCAATTTCAAGTAATATGTCTTTTCCTTTTTTTATCAACTTTAAAAAGGCATGGACAAGTGGTTGATCTTTACAAATATGTTCAAGGCCATCCAAACTTTCATCATGATTACTTCCATATAATTCTTCTTGATTACTAAGGCTATCTTCAACACTTGGTGATTTTGGTACATTTGATATATTTACAATAGATTCACCACCAGTGTTGTTGTTGTCGATTGATTTGTATATAGTATCTTTTTCTGTGTGTAATTTGGGTACTTTTGCATCAGTTTCAATCATTTTCATAAGTCTCCTTTTACGTCTTTGATTGGACCAAGTATTAGTATTTGCAACAATATCTAGTGATACATTGTTGCCTCGCTTATCAAGTAGTTTATGAGTTATGCTTAACTTATTTAGTATCTCTTTTATTTTGGTTAGTGCTGCTTCTGTATTGTAAGAACAATTTGTCAATTCAGGTAACAGGTACATTGTTGGTGTATGCTTTTTCCTTGGCTTGTCTCTTGGAGGCACTGTAACAAACCTTATAATTTAATCCATGCACACTTGAAATCATAAATAATATATGTATATGCATTAACATTGCCTTGCCATTGCTGCGATAGTTGCTAATTAGAAATACACTGTATGAAGCAACGCGCGCAATCGCCGAATCACAAAAGTCACTTTTCAGTGAGAAATATGGTTTTAGGCAATATTTTGTTAATACATAATAATCGCTAGTATTATTAAAATACGCTTTGACAATGTCTTGCAACATATGCATTTAATATTAAAATAAAAATGATGCAAACGTACCTAAATTATATAAATCATAATCCTTGTAGGTCCAGGCTAAGCCCCATCTAGTAACACGACCTTGGCAAAACTCAGTGTGAGTGTGTTTAATTCCTTGCGATTTTAAGTCTTGTAATAAAACATTTAAGTTGTATTTATGACCAACCATTGTTGTAAACAACCTGTAAAATTTGAACAAACAAATAAATTATTATTTCAAAAGTAGTAGTATTAACAAAATGCCTTGATGATTATGAAATAAGAAACACTCACAGTATATTATCTTTGTATTCGTTGCTCTCTTTAATAAGCTTCCGACAAAATTCCAGCTCTCCACCTTCAGTGATCAGCTCTTGTGGGGACCCTGTAAAACCATTCTTGGGTGGGTGTCTGAAAAGTAAGATGATTACATTATTTATAAATGTTGGATAGAAAAAAAACATGCACAGTAATTTTGAGCTTTCTTTAAAGGTACAATTCCGTGCATCGCGGCCGATCGTAGCCGCAAGCGATCGATCGCATGCGGCTGCGTGGTGCGGGCCGATATAATTATGGCCTCAATTACACCAATCATTTTAAAAATTAACATTTTCTAAAGTTTCTGTCAAATTCATACATATTTTTCAGTACTAATACAAATTACAATAACCCAGTCACAATAAGTGACGTTTTTAGTTTGAAAGGTTCAATTCCGTGCATCGCAGCCGATCGCAGCCGCGCGCGATCTTTCGCGTGTGACAGACGCGCGCGGCTAATGCATCAATAGTCGTGTCTATAATTATACTGACTAACCTATCGTTAGCCGTACGCGTCCGTTGCAGACTTCGGAAACGGTGCCAGACATTTTCATACTCTGACTATAGAAAATGTAAATTTTTAATATGATTGGTGTAATTGAGGCCATAATTATATCGGCCCGCACCACGATGCTCCTGCCGACCTGCACACCTTACAAAGTAAATGGGTTCTGAATACATGTATTTTTATGTGATCTTCATGTTTTTGTTTTTAACACATATCTCTGCACAAATCCCAGATGTTAAATCTGTTAAAATGGCTATTGTTTGTTGTTTTACAGTTCTTTTATGTTGATTTTTATAATATTTCTATTATTTCAATCTGTTCTGAGTGGACTAAACTATAACATAGATAAAAGAAAGCATATTTTTTAAATTGTTCTTTCATTTGTATAGACATACCGGGCTGGGCTTCGTGATTCACACAACTCTTGTAAGGTGCTGTAGAAAGGAGGGTTACACATACAGAAATCAAAATCTTGCTTGTCTTCATGTGAGAATACATGTGAAATTATAGATTTGGTGGGATTTTTTCTCACTGAAATAAAAAGAAATTAAATTATATTGTGGAGAAACTTGGTGTGGTGTTCCTCCAACCAAAGGGAGGATCCTCCAACCAGGCGGAGTCTTGTGCCTGGCGGGCTACTGCCCACCAGTTGTTTTTTTTTTTTTTTTTTTTTTTTTTTTTTCTATTGGACTGCAGTAGGTCGTCCTAGGGGACGGTTTCTACGTAACCGGGCAGTTATTGGCGAGACCTGAAGGGTCTCCAGCCAATGGGGGGGAAGTAAAATACTTAACCTAAGCTAACTACTTGTACTACACTAACATCATGACTACCTGCAACAACAGCACTAAGGGCGACCCCTAGTGGGACTCGGACCTCGGCTTAGGGCGTTGCTGGCGTGGACATAGGGGGGGGGAGACAGCTTGATGAGGGCTGAATTATCGGGGTGACTGCGGAGTCTGAAGAGACGACCGGCTCTACGACGGGAGAGCTCGGTGGATCGTGAACGGCGGCGGTGGGACGTCGCGACGGGCCTCGTCGGCGAGGACGGTATGCCGGACGGCGGCGTTTGTTGTGTAATGTGCTGGTCGATTTACTCGCCTCCTGGAGGAGGGTAATTTCGTCATCGGGTTCTAAAAGTGTGTGCCTGGGACGGCGAACTTTACTTATGAGAGAGGGACTGTAGTCGGCCGCTGCGGCGACTAGGGGGTTCGGATGGCGGGGGGCAGTGTCGAAGTAACGCTTGGAAATGCGTTTGAGGTATTGCCTGATGGTTGGCATTTTTAGATCGAGATGGAGTTGGACGTTACGCATGAACCACGGGGCAGCCGCGGCTCTGCGCAACACTCGATTCTGGAGGGTTTGGAAGGATTTAAAGCGACAAGGCTTAACGTGTGCGAACACGACGCTAGCGTAAGTCAAGATGGGGCGGATGCACGTCACGTAGATTCTCAGCTTATTTCTAAGTGACAATTTACTGCGCGTTCTAAGGATGGGGTGGAGGCGACCGACAGCGAAAGCGGCGCGAGCGCGCACCGCTTTGATGTGGTCTCGGAAACTCAGATGGTGGTCGAGGATAACCCCCAGGTATTTGGCTTTCATCTCCCAAGGGATCTGTTTGCCGAACATGAGGACGGGACGGATGTGGGTGTGGGAATCACCGTGTCTCTCGAAAAGAACGGCTGCGCTCTTTTCGGGATTCACCTCTATTCTCCATTTCCGGAACCAGACCCCGAGGGCGTCGGCTGCGGTTTGAAGGGTTCGAGAGATGTTATCGAGACTCCTACCGGAATAGTAGATAGCCGTGTCGTCGGCGAAGAGAGCCAACTTGGCCAAGCCACGTTTGGGAATGTCGCTGGTGTACAGCGTGAACAGAAGGGGCGATAGCACGGAGCCCTGAGGGACTCCTGCGCGAATGGGGTGAGGGGACGAGAGGGTGCCTTCTAGGCGATAGCGGAAGGAGCGATCCGACAGAAAGTCTCGAATGATGAGCACGAGACGGTCCGGCACGTTGAATTGGTACAGTTTGTATAATAAACCGTTGTGCCAGACCTTGTCGAAGGCTTTCGCTACGTCGAAGAAGAGCATGCCCGTTTTGTACGAGCGCATAAAACGGGAGCTAATGTGTTCGACAATGCGGTGCAATTGTCGAATGCAACAGTGCTGGGTTCGAAAACCGAACTGTTCGTCGGGGATGAGTTTACGGGAGTCAGCGAAATCCTTTAAACGGATATAAATGAGACGCTCATAGATTTTCCCAAATACATTGAGAAGACTAATGGGGCGATAACTAGTGGGCTCACTCTTGGGTTTGCCGGGTTTGGGGATACCGATAACGGTGGCTTGTTTCCAAGCTTGCGGAAAGATGTTATTACTCAGAGCGCCATTGAAGATGGCGGTCATGAGAACTATGAGCGGGGCGGAAAAGTGTTTGATCACCTTATTGGTGATACCGTCTGAGCCGGGGGCTTTCCTAGGTTTGAGATTCCTCACTATCGTGTGGACCTCGTCTACGGTGATGGGGGGTAAGGGATCGTCGGGGTCTTCATCGGGAGGGAGGGAGGCCCTACGTTCGACCTCGCGATCCACCTTGGAAAGATGGACCGGGTCTGCGGGTTGGGTGCTGGGAGTACATTGGGCTTCTAGACTGTCGGCTAGACATTCGGACTTTTCGTCATCTTCAAAGGCCGGCCTTTGGTTCGGACGATTGAGAGGGGGAGTTGAAGCTACACAATCGGATTTTAGATTTCGTTGTAATTGCCAGAAGGCCAGATGGGATGGCTCTAAGTCGCTCAACATCTTGTCCCAGCGGGCTTCCCGAACCTCCCGTACACGTTTCTTTACAGCACGCTGTAGAGAACGCATATGGGCGCGGTTAGCTTCGCAGGGAAAAGTGTCATAGGCACGGATGGATGCGTTCTTCTCCGTCAGCAGTTCACGCACATCGTCCGGCAGCTTCCAGCGGTGTTCGTCCATCGCTGGAACCTGCCGTGAACACTCGTTCACCACGGACTGTACGTGACTGGTAAGGGAGTCGATCGCGCCCAGCGTGTCGGCAATCGTAACGATATCGTCAGGGATGGAATCTAAGTGAACGGACGAGGAAGACTTGAGGCGCTCCTCTAGTTTACCCCAGTCCGTGACAGTTTTGGTCGGGGCGGGTTGTCCAGGATCCGGGGGACCACCCCGGGGACCTAGGTGAAGGACTACGGGGCGGTGATCGGAGTCTAGCTCTTCATGCGTCTCTATAGAGCGTAGACCGAGGTTTACGTTCTTTAGAAGCGCTATGTCAAGGACATCGGGCTGATGGTCAGGGTTATGGGGGTAGTGAGTGGGACACATCGGGGCGATAACGTCGAATTCGAGCTCCGGGCTCAACTCTTCGAGGTTACGACCCGCGTGGTTGTTGGAGTTGCAGCTCCACGAGAGATGTTTGGCATTGAGGTCGCCCGCTATGATAACGGAACCTCCGCCGAGGTCAAAGAGGGCTTTAAGATCGCTCCGGAGTTGGATCTTATTACTGGAGGGAGGATTATACACCGAGACGATTGTGATCGGCTGGTGTCCTGTCATGCCTAGTCTGCATATGGAAGTTTCCAGGAATTGGAGACCAGGGGGAGGGTCTAAGGGAGTGCAGTACAGGGAACGTTTGTAGTAGATGAGAGTACCACCGCCCCTACTACGGGTCCTGTCGTTGCGAACTAATTTATAGTTTGCAATTCCAGGGTTCCTGTTGTGGGGCTTGAGAAACGTTTCCTGCACTAGGAAGATGTCAATTTGATGATCACGCAAAAAGATTGTGTTGCGGACGGCAGGGGTACGTCCAGTACCCTGTGTCGTCCTGGGACGATCTCCCAATTTCTTGACGCACGCTTCCTTGTTTTCCTCCGCTGGTAACGTACGTCACCACGCACCCCTGTTATGCGTACCGGGTTGGGAACCCCTTACGTAGAGACTAGAGACGACAAAGAAATAGGAGCGGGGGGCGTCGGAGAAAAATAATACACGATTCTTCCTTGCTGAATTTTCTCCGCAGATTTCGGCTTCGCTTCCTTTTAGTTGTTGCCTCTTCGGTGGCTGTGTTGCGACTGACTGTGCCGGCAAATGGCACGCCTTTTATAGTGGCCTAAGTTACCTTGGCGAGGCCCGCGCGTTTTGCGCGCATTCGCCTCGCCAATTTCGCTTCAGCCGAAATCTTTGGAGCCCTTTTTTTATTTATTTTTCCTTTTAATACACTTACAATTTTTATTGTAATACCTTTCTTAATGTAAATATAATCATTAAAAACAAAAACCTTACACATATTGCACTAAATAAAATTAATACAGAACAAAAACATCTAAAAAATCTCTTAACTAAATTTCTGTTACACAAATTTTGACATAACTTGAAAACTAGTGGCCCGATTCTCACAATTCAAACTGTATAACTCGTTTTGGGCCTAGCCCTACAATTTAAAACAAGAATAAACAAAATCTAACCATAAACAAAAAATCACATTTTCAAGTTACGTAATTATTAGAACAACAACAAAAATTTCTAATAAATCCTTACAAAAACTATTCTAATCAGACTTATCGCTCAGGAAACATAAGAAACTAACTTGATTAACTTATTTACACATTCTAATAAGAAAATAAGACTAACACAAATAACAAAGATATTTACATAGCAATTTCCTGAGCTCTGATTGGTCGAGCGCTATCGGCACATGGCGAACGTCGCGTACACTGTACCTCGCAGTTTGGACGGGGTCTCGTCGCCGACATTCTCCCCCTCGTGCGCAGCACCATCCTCCAGACTCGGCGACACTCCCGGCACCAACAACACCACTCTCGAACTGGGTCTTCGCAGCACTCCTCCTCGCGTCTCGACGTCGACGATCCTGGTCCGCCCGTCTGGTCCTGGGTACACCTGCTGGATTCTTCCGCGTGGCCAGGTGCATCTCGGTAGGCTGCGGTCGACGATCAGCACGACGTCTCCAACTCGTAGATCCGTGGCGCCGTCTCTTCCCGTCGTCTTCCTCGGCAGCAGAGTGGGCAGGTACTCGCGCAGCCAACGTTGCCAGAAGTGGTCGGCAAGTCGCTGCGTCGCCTTCCAGGTGTGTCTGCCCACGAGCTCGTCGTCTGCGAAGCTGCCGATCCTCGCCGCGCCGCAGGATCGCCCGATGAGGAAGTGGTTTGGAGTGAGCGCTTCTTCTTCGAGGTTCTCGGAGAGGTGGGTGAGAGGCCGAGAGTTGACGATGTGCTCGGCCTCTAGGAGGAGGGTGTGAAGTACCTCCTCTCGTGGATGCTTCTCGTGGAGTGTGGCGTCTAGTGCGGTTTTTATGGATCGCACCAAACGCTCCCATGCGCCGCCCATGTTTGGCGCACCAGGAGGGATGAACTTCCATTGCACGCCGATCTTCTCCGCTTCTGTGGCGAGGTCTTCTGTCTTCATGATGTCGAGTGCTTCTTTCAGTTCTTTGTTGGCCCCGACGAAGTTGGTCCCGTTGTCGGAGTAGATTATCTTCGGCATTCCTCTTCTTGCGGCGAACCGTCGTAGCGCCATGATCATGCTATCGGTGGAGAGCGAAGGAGCGAGCTCTATGTGCACAGCCCTGGTGGTTAGGCATGTGAACAGAGCCCCCCATCTCTTCTCGTGACGTCTTGCTACGGTGATTGTCATCGGGCCGAAATAATCTACGCCGGTGCACGTGAAAGGAGGGTTGTTGTGCATCAGCCTCTCTGCAGGTAAGTTGCCCGTTGGTAGTTCCTGCGGTCTTACCTTCTTCGTCCTGCACCATTGACATTCGTGCTGGACCGTCTTGATTGCTGACCTCAATCCCAACACCCAGAAGCGTTGCCTTACTTCGTTCATTACTGTCGCGTGATTTCCGTGATTGAAGCGACAGTGGAACTCTTCTATGATGAGTCGTGTTGTCTTGTCCTTGCTGTCGAGCACGATGGGTCGTTTATAATCTCTTGCCACACCCTGTATCGCGTCGATCCTTCCTTTCAGCCGCAGGAGACCCTCTTCAAGCACCACGTCGAGCCTCTTCAACTTGCTGCTGCCTTCTACTTGCTTCCCTTGCTGCAGACATCTGACGTCTTCCTTGAAGCTTCTTTCCTGGCTTCTCTTCAGCAATAGAAGTTCAGCTTGCTCTAGTAGGCTTGCGTCCAACGGCCGGTATTTCCTTTCTGCTTTCGAAGATTGCTGTCGCTTTTCTGGCGTAATCTTCTTTCCTTTCACTCTTTTCCAGGTGGGATCTTCTTTGCTGACGTTGACCTTCTCTTTTCTTCTGCAGAGTTGTATGAACTGCAGTATCCTTGCTGTAGCTCGCCAGAGTCTCTTCCACGACGAAAACCTTTCAGGATCTGGTAGAGGGTGAGTGATGCTCGCTGCTGCCGCGACGTCCGTTGCCTTTTCTTCGCCGGTGGCTTCCTTTTTGAATGTTCTCGCCGCTGGCCAGTGAACTTCTTCTCTTCTCAGGAAGTCCGGTCCGGTGTACCATCGGTGATTGCAGTCGAAGTTCTCCGGTACGTCGCGCGTCGCATCGTCTGCAGGATTCTGCGCCGTAGGCACCCATCTCCAGTCTTGTGGCTTGGTCAGGTCCTCTATTTCTGCCAGACGATGAGCTACGAATGTCTTGAAGGTCCTCGGGTCCGTTTTGATCCAAGAGAGTACGATGCTGGAGTCCGTCCAATAAGTCTTCTTAACCACCTTCAGATCCATTTCTTCTTCCACCGAGTGTGCCAGTCTGCTTCCTAGGAGGGCCGCCTGCAGCTCCAGTCTTGGCACTGATACTGGTTTCAGTGGAGTAACTCTCACCTTTGCTGCTACCAAGTGGACGCGGTAAGTACCTTCTTCTTCTGTCCTCCAGTAGACTGTAGCTGCATACGCCGTCTCGCTTGCATCCGTGAACGTGTGCAGCTCCCCCTCGGTGCGATGTGGCGCCAGACACCTCGGAATCTGAAGATCCTGAAGCAGCTTCATCTTCTCCAGGTAAGTCTTCCATGCCTCGTACTCCTTGTCTTCGATTTCATCGTCCCAACCGACGCCGCTCCGCCGTATGTTCTGAAGCAGCTTCTTCCCTTGGACGAGGACCGGTGACGCCAATCCCAGTGGGTCGAAGGTCGACATCACGGCGCTGGTGACTTCCCTCTTCGTGGGCACCTTGAGCCCCATGGCTATCTCTTCTGGTGTATTCCGGAGGTTTGCCCTGAAGCCGATGGAGTCTCTTCTGGTGAACCAGCGTAGTCCCAGCGTCTTCTCTTCCTTCTCACCAAGGTCCACTTCGGTCTTTTCTGCTGCTTCTGTCCCTACTTCTTGCAACAGCTCCGGTTGGTTTGATGCCCATCCCCTTAATTCGAAGCCTGCCTTCTTGTGTATGAAGTCTACTTGCTTCGTCACTCTTCTGAAGTCCTCTTCTGAATGGAAGCTGTGCAGGTAGTCGTCCATGTAGTGGTTCAGCTCGACTGCCCTCGTAGCCTCCGGATACTGCTCCTTGTAGTCCGCTGCGTTTCGGTTCTTCACGTAGATGGCCGTGCTCGGAGATGATGTTGCGCCGAAGATGACTGATGTCATCCTGTACTTCTTCGGCGGTACGTCGCGACGATCCCCGCGCCACAGGAACCTCAGGCTATCTCTGTCTTCTGGCCTGATGCGAACTTGCAGGAACATCTCCTTTATGTCAGCTGCCACCGCTAACGGACCTTGACGAAACCTTAGTAGTACCCCGAAGAGCGACTGCAGTAGATCTGGTCCTGGCAGTAGAGCGTCGTTGAGGCTTCTTCCTTTTGACTTGGCTGCAGCGTCGAAGACGATCCTTATCTTCTTCTTCAACGGATGCACCACGGAGAAGTGAGCCAGGTACCATGTCTTCTTGGGTTCTTCTTGCCCTTCTGGTGCTTCTTCTGCGTACTTGCTGTCGATTAGATGCTGGATTTGCTTGCTATACTCCGCCTTCAGCTGAGGATCCTTGTCTATCTTCCTCTCGATGTTCATCAATCGGTTCTTGGCAGACGTGTAGCTCTCTGGCATCCGTTCTTCCAGCTTCAAATCGACCATCCTCAAGTCTTCTGCAGGTCTTCTCCAGGATGGCGAGTGCTCTTCCTTCTGAGTCGGTAGTGGGTCTTCTTGGCAGCACGCCGAGCGCCTCGATCGCGAAGTGATCCTTGATGGCTTGATGCATCTCTTCTTCTGGCGTGTTGACATGTAGGCACGTGTTCATGAAGTGCACCAACTTCGTGCTCCCACTGTCCGTTCCGTGCAACACCCAACCAAGTCCTGTTCTTGAAGCAACTGGTTCCCCTGGTTTTCCTTTTCTCACTTCTCGAGTCACGATCAGCTCCCAGTTGTCTTGACCGATGAGCAGCTGTGGTGACTCCTCTGTATAATGCAGAGAATCGGCGATCTTCTTCAAGTGTCGACAATCTTGAATCCTCTTCTTGTCTAAGAACTGCGGTGCAAGCTTCAATTCGTCTACAGTCCGGACTCCCTTCAGGGTCTTCTTGCTTCCCTGATGAACCCCCTTCACCGTCAGGTTCAGCATCTGGGAATCCTTCTTCCTTATCAGCCTGCCTCCGACTGTCTGGATGACCAGTTCTTCCTTATTCCCTTGAGCGCCGACTTCTTCTGCTATCTTCTCGTCCAGAAGCGATACTGTTGACCCTTCATCCATGAGCGCCAGTATCTTCTTGGACCCTTTCGACCCGAAGACCTCCACCGGAACTATCTTCAGGTACGCCCTTGCATTGTTGACCGCATTCACCGCTGTAGTAGAGCTTGCCATTTCTTGCGATACCTCCTTTTTCTTGTCTTCTGAGTCCCTTTCTTCTGACCCGACGTGCAGCATATGATGATGCCACCTCTTGCACTCCTTGCACGGCGGTTTCTTGCAGCTCTCCTTGCGGTGCCTCCCTTGCAGACACTTGAAGCAGACGCGACTCTTCTTGACCGTTGCCCATCGATCCTGCACCGACGCCTTCTGGAACTTCTTACAGTCGAGGAGGAAGTGCTCACCTTCACACATAGGGCAAGTCTTCTCCGGCTGTCTTGAATCCCTTTCCTTGAAGTCCTCTCTTGTTGAATGCGTCGCCTGTCGATGAGTCCTCTTGAATCCGCTCTTCTCTTCTGAAGTCGCGAAGGCCCCACACTTGTCTGCTTCTATGTTCAGGAACTTGGACACCATCGTAAGGTTGGAGAACTCGCCTTCTTCTGATGCTGCAGTGAAGTCGTACCATCGGAACTTGAGTATCGCCGGCATCTTCTCGATGATCTGTTTCACCATCTCAGGTGAATGCAGGTACTGCGGTTTCTTCAGTCCTTTTATCGCTGCTACGCTGTTGTTGATCTGGCTTGCGAAGATGCATATGTCCCTCGGATTCTCTGAAATCTTCGGTAATGCCCTGACCTTTTCCAACTCCGCCAGCACCAGCGCATCAGGTCTTCCATATCTTCTTCTGAGGGCCTGCATCACTTCCAACGGAGAGGCTTCGGAGTACAACAAACTCTTGATAGCTTCTCTTGCATTGCCCTTCAGCGCTCTTCTTAGTCGAGCCATATTTTGAACTTCGTTGAACATCGGTGCTGTATCTTCGTAGACAACCTTGAAGGCCAACCACTCGCTGCTGTTGCCGTCGAAGTAGGGTAACTCGTGGATGTACTTCGGCTGCGGTGCTGGTCCTCCTCTCGTGGTAAGGGCTTCCCTCAACGCTGTCGCCAACGCTTGAATCTCGATCGTAGCCCCTTTCGGTGAGGAGTTCTCTTCAGGTTTCACCTTCTGTGGCTCTTCTGGAGGGCGGTGACCTCGTTGCTCTGGTTTCTCCATCACGTCTTCATTTAACACGGATGTCTCGATCCAGTTCTGCACCTGTGCTGTTCTGTCTTCCTGGTCTTCATCCACGGAGTCCTCATCTTCACATTGAGCCAGCTCCAACCTGACACGGGCTAGCTTCGCTGCAGCCTGTGCTCGCTCCAGCTCCAGGCGTGCCAATTCTTCTCTGGCTTCCAGCTCGCGTCTTCTGGCCGAGGAACTCGTGGTCTTCGTGGACCGGGCGCGACGACTGATCCCCTGCGGTTGTAGGGTCGTGGCGGAGCCATAAACACCCTTAACCGGAACATCTTCTGGGATCTTCTTCGTCGTCTCCTTCTGTGCGGCTTCCTTCCTCTTCTGTTCGCTCTTCTCGGATGCCGCCGTAGTTGTGGTCGCAACCGTAGTCTCGGTGATTGTGGTTCCCGAAGAAGTGTTCGTGTCCGACGTGGCTGCTGTGCCCGATGACGTTGCCGCTGACGTGACCCCTTCTGACCCTGACCCTTCTCCCGTCGCGTCCCTAACGGAGGGACGGGACGAGGGGCGTGAGGGGGCATCCTTCTGCGACCTGGTTACCGGCATCTTGCAGTCTTCTCAAATCTTCTGGACTCTTCTGACTTCTTCTTCTCGCAGGGTATCCGGCTCGAAGGACCAACTGTTGCGGACGGCAGGGGTACGTCCAGTACCCTGTGTCGTCCTGGGACGATCTCCCAATTTCTTGACGCACGCTTCCTTGTTTTCCTCCGCTGGTAACGTACGTCACCACGCACCCCTGTTATGCGTACCGGGTTGGGAACCCCTTACGTAGAGACTAGAGACGACAAAGAAATAGGAGCGGGGGGCGTCGGAGAAAAATAATACACGATTCTTCCTTGCTGAATTTTCTCCGCAGATTTCGGCTTCGCTTCCTTTTAGTTGTTGCCTCTTCGGTGGCTGTGTTGCGACTGACTGTGCCGGCAAATGGCACGCCTTTTATAGTGGCCTAAGTTACCTTGGCGAGGCCCGCGCGTTTTGCGCGCATTCGCCTCGCCAATTTCGCTTCAGCCGAAATCTTTGGAGCCCTTTTTTTATTTATTTTTCCTTTTAATACACTTACAATTTTTATTGTAATACCTTTCTTAATGTAAATATAATCATTAAAAACAAAAACCTTACACATATTGCACTAAATAAAATTAATACAGAACAAAAACATCTAAAAAATCTCTTAACTAAATTTCTGTTACACAAATTTTGACATAACTTGAAAACTAGTGGCCCGATTCTCACAATTCAAACTGTATAACTCGTTTTGGGCCTAGCCCTACAATTTAAAACAAGAATAAACAAAATCTAACCATAAACAAAAAATCACATTTTCAAGTTACGTAATTATTAGAACAACAACAAAAATTTCTAATAAATCCTTACAAAAACTATTCTAATCAGACTTATCGCTCAGGAAACATAAGAAACTAACTTGATTAACTTATTTACACATTCTAATAAGAAAATAAGACTAACACAAATAACAAAGATATTTACATAGCAATTTCCTGAGCTCTGATTGGTCGAGCGCTATCGGCACATGGCGAACGTCGCGTACACTGTACCTCGCAGTTTGGACGGGGTCTCGTCGCCGACAGATTGCGATCTCATCTCGTTGACCGTTAACGCTGTTAGCGTTGAAGAAGCCTAATTTAAGGGATCGGGGCTTAATTCTACAGCTTTCTGTATCCATTGGAATTTATTGGATGAGGAAAATGACTATGTCATCTAGTTCGCAGAGGACATTGATGCGAGCGATTGGATCGCCTTGAGAGGCGTTCCAAGCGGAGACTATGTTGATCGCCCACTGCGTATTGCAGGAGGAGAGGGTTTGGATAAGGCTGGGGATCGTGTCCCTAAGGAGCACTTTAGTGGACGAGAGGGAAGTGGAGGGAGCAACCGCTGTCGGCGCTGGCCTGGGAGCGAGTGCGGGGGCGGGTGCGGGGGTGGGTGCGGGGGGAGCCTGTGATGTTGTGGGACTACGTGCAGGCTGTGAAGCAGCTAGCACTATAGTGGGAGCGGGGATGGTGGAGCTCATCAGGGCGGGGATAGCCGGGATTGGGGGTCTTGTGGTTGATTGCTGTTGCTGGGTCAACTGGGTAGTGGGCCTTAAGGCGGCCCACCAGTTGATGTTGGGAGGTTGTATATATACTATCTGCGTGTTAAATCTTGATTGCGCGATGCAGGCTTGAATAGTTCGCATGTGGCGTGGATAGATGCCGCCACATCACTCCCCCCCTGAGACCGGAGGTCGATCGTCTTGATGAGTCAGCGGTCGTTGCGTCTTGAGAACTTGCCAGGGCCAGTGAGGGGTTCCTTTAAGTCGAAACCGGATACCGCGTCATTCCAGTGAGTCGGAACTGTGAGAGCGATGAGTGGTGGCTGTGGACTGCGTCGACCAGGAGAGAAGTGCCTCTGCTAGTTGACCGGTCGAAGTGCAGTATATATGCGCCGAGGATGCTGGCTGGCTGTGTGACACGCTGCTTGCTGCTCGATTGAATGCTGAGCGGAGGGAGTGATGATGTTGCTGCCGAGGCTGCGAAGGTTGCATGTGACGTCACCAGTGTGGAAACACTATCTGTGACGATCACGTCGGGGTCACACCAATGTGGAGAAACTTGGTGTGGTGTTCCTCCAACCAAAGGGAGGATCCTCCAACCAGGCGGAGTCTTGTGCCTGGCGGGCCACTGCCCACCAGTTGATGTTGGGAGGTTGTATATATACTATCTGCGTGTTAAATCTTGATTGCGCGATGCAGGCTTGAATAGTTCGCATGTGGCGTGGATAGATGCCGCCACAATATAATTGCATAAAAATGTACTTCGTTAATAGTATCATTCTAATGAAAACCAATTGCATATCTGAAATACAATACAGTCAACATATCTTGGAGAGTCTGAAGTTAGCTGATTAGCTAACTAACTAAGTAGACAATTTTGTTTCTAAAAGATTAATTGCACAGCCAAACATCTAACTTCAGACTTGCCAAGATACGTTGGCCGTATTGTATGCATATTATAACATAAATTAAATTTTAATTTTCAGTACTAGAGTATGGTAAATATAATTTACTTCACTCACATTTTATTAGTTCCTGTAAGCCATTTTTTTGTATATTTTCTTCTGCTTTAACTAAACTTTCTGTGTCAGTTTCTGTGCCCATCATGTTCCATTTATTTTTACTGGCAGCTAACAATGGGTAAATGGCACACGCACCTGTCCCTAGACAATAAAATAACTATTATTAAGTTTAACATTCAATGGAAGATTAGCATAGGGTTTGATTTCAAGTAAATTGTTCAGTATATGGTTGTGAACCAACCAAATTTGGCATTAGCGCTGCAACATTTCTATTTTGATGTTTGATGTCATGGCAGACCCTAGAAAACCTCAACACACATAGAATTATTGATAATATCATATCAGTATACTGTTTAGTACAACTTACCTATATCTAATCCCCATATATTACCATTTCTTTGAACAGCATCCAGCAAATCTTCTACCCATAATATGTAATTAAGCCTTAAGGGAAGTGTTGGAACTAATCTGTCTTCTGGAATGTCCACATCAAGATTAAAGTCTGATTTTAATAGACACTTTGTTAGTACCCTTAGTGAATGTGGATCTTTGAAATCAATAGTAATCTTGCCAGTGACATCCTGAAATTTCAAAGTTATGAGCAGAATTCCTCAAATGCAGTGCAGCACAATTGGGTCAGTGATGGCTTATAAGATGGGTACCTAATAAACTATGTAATGTAGGTTAAAAATTGTTAGTTTAGTTTTTAATTTAAAACAGAAATTCTGTGATGTGTTTACAGCATCCTAACCTTTAATCCAATTTAATAGAAGTGTCCCTATTATTTTGTAATGTTTGTGCGCAAATTTCAGTAAAATATTATTATATTATTCGTAGCAATAAATATTATGACAACTTACCACTTTAGCTATGACAGAAAACTCGGAATAGGATGTTGATAGCTTTCCGAAATCTGGCGGTGTTCTGTAAATGTTACGGGAGTGCATAAATTTATTTAATGCCATTGCTCCTAAAAAAAGCAGAAACCTAAAATCTGTTTAGTGTTACGTATGTACTTTAAATATTAATTTTTAAAGATTCAAACTAATTCACCAACACTTTCAGTTGTGTATCGTTTTTCCATAAAGATAAAAGTACTCTGTGGTATCGTTGTAGGTACGAAAAATTGACGTGACGAAAAAACCTTAGAATAAGTACTAAAGCATAGAAGGAGCGCTACTTAGCATAAACGAATCAAAATATAGCCATGCTATTTACTCATATGGCGGACTCGCTGTTGTCAGAGCGGGAAAGATAAACTTTTGACAGGCCGTAAAAAATAATTTTGTAACCTTTTGTACAGAGACTAGGGATGAGGGTATTCACACTATTAGACTATAGCTATCGATAAAATAAAGTCATTGTTTAATGTATATTACGAAATATCTGAGGTAGTATTGTAAGGCCGAAAGAAGGTGACTATGATTGTGTTAACCAAATAACAGCCATGCCGGATATTGCCATAGTACATATAAATACTTACTTCTTAGAAAGTTATAATGACAAAAGTAAAGTTATAATATCATTATTATTCAGCCGAAAGATGCCCACTGCTGTACATAGGCCTCTCCCGAGCATCATCACTTCGACTGGTCCTGTTATTATCGCTATCAATAAATAAAGTCATCGTTTAAGTATAAATGTCTATAATTTAATTTGCAATTACTAAAAGCTTCACAAAAGTTAAATACATTATTATTGAGTAGGTATTCCTTGTAATGTACTTGGACATGCACGTTTTTTTCTGTCACTAGAACGGCGCCACGTGGTCTCAGGTAAGTTGTCAATTTCGAGGCGCTGGAAATTTTAAACAAAATAATGATTGTTTTATATAACTAGCGACCCGCCCCGGCTTCGCACGTGTACGTTTAATAGCTTAAAACCTTCCTCTTGAATCACTCTATCTATAAAAAAACTGCATCCCTAAAAATACAGAATTTTAAAGATAATTACGGTAAAGAGGTGTAAAATTTAGTGGCACCAAATGCAAACTGATTGAGAAGTAAGTTAATCATCGTTTATTTAATACGTTAATTTTGTTTAGATTCACTGTTCTCCTAATTATTTTATCTATCAGGCTTGAAGATTACGACTGTATTAACAGCATTTATTTGAAAGATAAACAAGACAATGAAATATTATCTGAAATAGTCTATTGTATGAATGGCCGAAAGAAGATGTCGAACGTAATGTTGCAAGAAAGAAAAGATTTTTATTTTTTTATTTTCAATCAAGCTAAATCCAGTGCGGGGTTAATCTGTCCCAATTTTTTTTAAAGAAATTACTCCAATTCTTTTACTTCCTGTAGACATGCAATTCAATAAGAACTTAGGCTTTTAAATTTAGATTGAAGGTATAATGTTGGTATAGAGTCCTCCTTCAGTCTCCGCCATTTGCCAGAACGAGTAAAAGAAGATAAAGTGAAATGGCTGGAGCAAATTCTGTGGTGCTTTCTTGGAACCCAACCAATTTCGTGAGCTACCACGGCAATCAATTTATTTCGAAAATATTCGTCACAGGGAAACCTAAATGACAAAAAAAGTATAAATACCTAATTAATTAAACCTAACACAAAAATCACGTTGTCGATAGATTTATCGATACAATTTTCGCACCCCTTTAATAATTTCTTTGGCGAATATTCATATTGAAAAATAGATAAGATTTAGATAGTTTTTACTTATTTATTTTACATCTTCTAAAAGTTAATGTCTTACTTTTACTTATTTAATGTATAATGAAATATATTTAAAGGAAAATCTATGAATAAACATAAAAATACTACGTACTTGTGGAAACTGATATTTTCACTTTGATTTTTTGTACATCCCTTGCGAGTTTTTCATTTTTTTACTATTCAGGACGTAGCGCACACTCTTATTTTTAGGAACAATGTGCACATATACAAAACACAATTAATTAAATATAAATTCTAGACTAAAATATTTTTTCAAATCACCGCGCCACTGACACAATATTATACGACAAAATTTAAAATGTCGTTGCCGTCTGACAGGCGGTACTAGTGGCGGGCTATTTTATTTGGGAGCTTGGCTTTGGCTCAAAATCTCGAAATGGTTCTTATTTGACAGATGCCCCTGTACGTTTTTCAAGTACTGAGGCGGCTTATATGCTTTAGTACTTATTCCACTACTTATTCTAAGGAAAAAACAAACAGGTTGTTTTTTTTTCTTGTCTGACCATGACAACTTCTGACTTTTCTGATTGTATCCCTATCTAGTCTGTAGTCTGTGCTTTTCTGTTTGCGCAATGCCACTTGCAAAAACGTGGAAACTTATGGTAGTTATTGTATCCCGGTCAGGGTTGCCAACCGTAAAAAAAAATCGCTCGTACAAATACAAATGCAGCAAAAATCTCGTATTTTGACTTTCAAACCTCGTACATTTATGATGCATCGAAAACGTGCTAAAAACAAAATAAAGGTACATTGAAGTACTGGATTTAGGACTTTTTACTCAAAGAAATAAACTATTGCAAGTTTCCTACTAAGTAAAACTTCAGTTTGTGTTGTATTTCAATTTTTTTTTATTGTTACTCAAGTAAAATCACAAAAAAAAACAGTCATTGTTTTCGTCGTTATCACTCATAACGATACTTCTATTACACCACTAAACAATTGACGAAACAACGAAAAGACTAGGTATTTTACAATAAAAATCTTCTTTTTTACAATAACTTCATGTAGCTACACGTACCTAGTGCAAAACAGTGTTGCCAGAAGGCAAAGTCTGTAGAGCACTAAAAGCGGTGCGAATTGCACTAGATCAGGGGGCTTACCATGACCTCTTAAAGCAGGGCAGAAGTTGCCTGGAAGTTGAACTGCCCTGCTTTTTTGTACTATGACATCGTTATAGCAGGCCTGTAGCAGGCCTGCTACGTTGACGTTTACGAAATCCGTTCACCTGTTTTTTTTGTATAGACTTTTCGTACCATAAACAAGCTTATCCTTTCAACTTGGTTGAATAGTCGTTCACCTTTTGTACTATCATGGTACGATTTTAAGCTATTCAGAAGCAGGCCTGCTTTTGAACGGATATTGACTGGCTGGCATTTGAACGTTTTCTTAAGACGTCATGGTAAGCCCCCTGTGGTATTTTCGACTTCAAAGCACTAGGTATTTAAAATTGGCATGGATTTGAAAAGAAAGACATTTGAATTCAAAACTTAGTTTTTAATATATTTTAATACTTAACTACGACATTAAATCAATCAACTTACAATTGTGATGTACTTAAAAACCTAAAAAAAAGCAAAATATTGTTCTTCTGTGGTATCTGCTTGCCTTGACGGGCCAGCCTGGCTCGAATCTTTTCTTTTATATTTCTCGGAGGATCCAATCATTTTTACAACCTCACTTGGCAGTTCATACTTGTAGCATGTGCTGTTCATAGCAGTCAGCTGCGTGCGAATTATAAGGATCGCGTTGATTGTTTTTAAACACAATAAATTCCGTAACTTGCTTTTAACCACATTCATCAAACTAAAAACACGTTCGATATCTGCATTTGAATGCGGCAAAGTCATAATTTTACTAGCAACATCAAATAAATCTTTATATGGACAGTTGCCAGCTGCATCCCTTGATTGTTGAACCTCAGACCAGAACTTCACTGTATCGTTGGTATTTTCCCACGTCTGCAGGATAACAGTTTGCCACTGCCCACTGCTGAACAATATTATCTATATTGTCTGTATATCCTAGGCTTTCTAATACCTCTATGAAGTTAGAAATTAATCTGTTGGGCTTTAAAATTACAGAGACTGATAATGCCATCGAGTTTTTCAGCAATTTCAAATTCTCTGGCATTCTTTGTTGCAGTTCGTGTATTAATTTTATGACAAAATCTATACACCTTGACTTTATTCCATTTTTTTCTGTCTCATTTAGAGAGGACTCGTTTATTTCCTTTTCAAACTTATAACCAAGATAAGGAGTCATGGAAAGATGTTCTCTGACATTTATGCGTACAAAATCCATCCCCGGTCGTGTTATTATTATTTTTGTACACAAATTTTGTATCAAGTCATGGAGTGTATTATACATATAGCAGACATGGGTCTGAGACTTTGTTTTCAAATGTTTTTATGGCTCCTTGAACATTACTTAGAGTTTCACATAAGAAATGCAAATATATTTTGTTTCTTTCATCGTTATACATGTTGTATAACAATTCTGCTTGGTAACAGTTTTCACGAGTTCTCATAATTTGAAAATGTAATTTTAATTCATCCCATTGGCTAAGGATTTTAGACACTGCAGGTTCAATTGACAGCCATCGGGTATTGCATACTCGCAAAATCTTTAAAGGTTCTTCTCTAAAATTTAATGTTTCATATAATGCTTTATAATCGGCCTGTCGTTTTGCTGAAAGTTTAAACCAGTTATGTGTCTCTCTAACCATAAATTCTATATTTCTTGGTATCGTCTCGCATGAAGCATGCGACACTGCCAGTTGGATCGAATGGCAGACACATCTAATTAATACGAGATTGGGTAGAGAGTACCTTTCCTGCAGTATTCTATGGACACCAGCGTTAATTCCTGTCATAACAGATGCATTGTCCGTTCCTATTCCAATTAACTTGCTTTTGTCGAAGTTAAAAAGTTCAAGTAATCCTGTCAACGCCGTAACTATTCCTTCGGCGTCTGCCGATTCCAATTCAACTAAACCAAGGAATGTAGAAATTATTTCATTACGGCTGCTGCTAAAATATTTTATGACAACGCCAAGATATTTTTGAACAGACACGTCAGTTGATTCATCAATTATCAAGCTATAAGAATTATCACCGATGTCATTTTTTAAAGTACTTCTAAAATGGGGTGCTAATACTTCTCGAATAATGGCCGTACATTTTGTTCGGTGTAGTTTCATGTCTGTAGTAGCTTTGGAATCACAAAACTTATTTTTACATAATTCAGTAAGGTGATCAATTGCCTGAATAGATGTGTGTTCGGCAATATACATCGCAAGAGCACCTTCAGCTTCAAGGGAGGATTTATTGACATCTGTTTTTTGTGTGAACGTATTCATACGCAATTGCTTTTTGTCTAAATAAGGTTTCGCATTTTTTTTGTGACTTTCCGAATCACGGTGTCTTTGAATATCAGCTAATCTTGCAGAAAAACTCTTTTTGCAATATGTACACATTGCTTTTGTATCATCACCAGTTTCAGGTTTCAACCAAGGTTTAAAGTCTTCTATATTTTCCCATTCCCCCTTATACCTTTGTTTATACACAGTTTTTTTCTGAAGTGATACTTCCATTTCAAAATATTTAAAGTCTACAGAAAGTATAAAAGTTCAAACTAAACTGTTATCAAGGGACACAATGTAACCTGAACGCAAAACAAAACTTATGTACGTACGCGTAAGGAACCAGTTGACCGAGTACTGAAAAAAAACCATAGTTAATCGTACGTAAGAATTTACTTCAGGGAAATTCCCCGACCATAGAGCAGAGAGCGACACTAGTCTGGTGACTGGTGACATCATCGATATCCAACTCGTGTAAATGCGAGAGATAGCGTGTGCGGCGAAATGATTCCAGAAAAAGGGCGCTATATCAATTTATTTATAATTAAAGAGCAGACATGAAAAAAGCACTAGAAATTGCACTAGGCACTAAAAATCTTGGATGCGCACTGAACATACCAAAAATGCACTAGATTTAGTGCCGAAAGCACTAAAATGGCAACACAGGCAAAAAACACGGCCGGCATGTAACGAATGGAACAGAGAAAGAAGAAATGTCCGCTGTGTGACCAAGGACTTTATATACGTAGTACTTATTACTTCTATGTGTGTGACAGAGATGACTTGCGAAAAACGAAATGTTTTACTAGGCAGGGGATTTCCGGTTGACGGGATAGCTACCATACCATAGATAATCATCGCGTAAATACGGCAATGAAATTTTTGGTGTAAGAAGTCCTACAAGTTCTGGGGGCTTACCATGACCTCTTAAAGCAGGGCAGAAGTTGCCTGGAAGTTGAACTGCCCTGCTTTTTTGTACTATGACATCGTTATAGCAGGCCTGTAGCAGGCCTGCTACGTTGACGATTACGAAATCCGTTCACCTGTTTTTTTTTGTATAGACTTTTCGTACCATAAACAAGCTTATCCGTTCAACTTGGTTGAATAGTTGTTCATCTTTTGTACTGACATGGTACGATTTTTAGCGATTCAGAAGCAGGCCTGCTTTTGAACGGATATTGACTGGCTGGCATTTGAACGTTTTCTTAAGACGTCATGGTAAGCCCCCTGATAGATAGCACTAGTTTTTACTATTTATATAATGGTGATGCAAAATGTTCGTATGGCCATATTATCAAAATCTCGTACATAATTGTACGAGGTTGATAGTGTCCTCGTACCTCGTACGGAAGACCACAAATCTCGTATTTGTACGAGGAACCTCGTACGGTTGGCGACCCTGATCCCGGTGTCCATAACTAGAGTGCGCGCAAGATAACTCTGCGCGCGACTGAGGGCGTGCTAAACGTTGCCATGATCGCAAAAGTTCAAATAATTAACGCTTTTTAAGCTTAACTTTTTTATCGCTAAACGTAATTTTCACTTTATATATTCCCACAATCAGGTATCCTACAATCTGGTAGTTCTATGATCAAAACTAATAAAACGGCACACACTTTGGTGGACCATGATTAGAGTGCGCGCAATATAAGTCTGCGCGCGGCCGAAATCGGAACTAATCATGGTCCACCAAAGTGTGTGCCGTTTTATCAATTTTGATAGTAGAACTACCTGATTGTAGGAATATATAACGGGAAAATTATGTTTAGCGATAAAAAAATTAAGCTTAAAAAGCGGTAATTTGAACTTTTGCGATCATTGCAACGTTTAGCACGCCCTCAGTCGCGCGCAGAGTTATCTTGCGCGCACTCTAGTTCCAATTTGGACGGCGCGCAGACTTATCTTGCCATAGAAGTAATAAGTACTAAGTGATAGAACACTACTATATGCTAAATAATAAAATAATATGCCTTTCGTGTCAATGATCAACAAAGGGATGAAGGGTGGACGGATGCTATGTTAAAAAATCGATTCCTAATACAATAAAAATAATCTAACAATAACAAGTTTGTTAATCGCAAAATCGAATGATCGAAGATCGAAAGCTCGGTAAAAAACTCGGAAAGAAAATAACTTTTAAATTAATTGATTATTTGTTTATTGATTAAAAATTCAATGTCAATTGCCTTGAAAAAGCTCTCTTGGTTATAATAATAATTATCTGTAGTGATTGCTAATAAATGTGGAGTAGTTAGGGCGCTTTCAATTTAGACGACACATTTGGTGCAGTCATGCACTCATACAATGTCCGAGCGACTGGCGTCTGCGCTACGGGTTGTGGGTTCGATTCCCGGACGGAACAAATATTTGTATAGCCTACAGTACCCCAAGTGTGAGTTTCTAACGTCACTACTGTAGTTGCGTTACGCCAAAACGTCAAACAAATTTTTAGTTACGCTATTCGCCGCTAGAGGCTCTGCCTAAATTTTCATACATTTTTGGCGTGACGCAACTACAGTAGCAACGTAAAAAAACTCACACTTGGGGTACAGATAGTTATTTTTTGTCTGGATGTTTGTACATTGGAAGATTTGTTTCTGTAAACATGATGCAATGTAATGAACGATACATTGAATAAATCCGAATCCGACTGTTACGGGTAAAGGCCGAATGGCGGGTACCGGTTTACCCGGGTACAACTAGGTGCAACCAGTAGCAGTTGGGTAGAACTAGGTGTACCGTGTAGCTTAAGTCGACGAAGCCCCGCCGTGCGGGGCTCCTATTTCTGTCTGCAGGGTTTAAAGTAACCTAACACGAAGGGGATGACGGGGGCTTCGTTCGCTCACTCTAACCCCCGTCATCCCCTTCGAACCTCACCTATCCGTGTCGGGGTTCCCCTTAACCACTCGTGTGTGGGTACACCTAGTTCTATCTACCCGCTATGATGAAGGGTTAACCTTTGATTATTTACCTGTCTAGATAGAGTGTTGCGCTGCCATCGCAACAAAAACAACAGGCCAGATTTGAAGCGCTTGTGTGTGTATTACACACACAAGTAAGCGTAGCTTACTACTGCTTAACAAGCGCGCGCATCACGGGTCCGCGTACTGAGTGATACCAGCCCTTGAATATTACCCATAAAAAGAGGGGAAAAAAAATGTTTTGATTTTGAAGTACCTATCTATAATTTATTTTAAACAATTCATTTAATTATGTTTTTTCACATATTAGGAGTTTGTGCATATTGTAATAGATAAAATATATTTTTAATTAAAAAGATATTGCTATTGAAGGTTATATTAATATATTAATTAATTATATTAATATTCTTACTAATATTGTAGTTTGGAATTATTTAACAATCAACACTATTATTTCGTTTATTCATTTAACATTACTTATCAAATACATTTTTAAATAAACAAAACTCGAAAGCAACTTCAAACCAATAGTAACACTAGCTCCATGATACGCGAGCGTTCGGGCCGTGCGGTAGTTGCCCTTCGCGTATCAATCAGCTGATTTAATGCAACACAAAACCTAAAATCGTATTTTTTATTATTTAATTAAGCAAAAGGAGTATGTAAGGATCGTAGCAGATAGCGTTCTATAGTTTCTGCCTACCCCGATCGGAAAAAGGCGTGAGTTGATGTGTGTATTGTTAGAGATTTAAAGACGTCGTGGCGGTAGTCTGACATATTTACTTCACGATCTGTCAAAACGGTCTATAAAAGAGTATGCGGTGTGGTACTCGCCCCTCACTTTTGCTGCGACCTTTGGGTCGGACGGACGTTCACAATAGTTATAATTGTTATGTTTAAAGATTGGAATTATGACTGTGGTTGATTTTCCTTCATTGGAATAATAACTGACCGTAATAAAGGAATCAGTTCTTAGGTAACATCCTGTTTTTAATAAATAACGCCCCAGAAAGCTGAAAAGCTGTTAATCCTATTTGTAAATTATGTTATTTTATTAGCTATTCTTCGGGTTAGCTCACAGTATGTTAATTTAATTAATTGAAAAAAAAAACATTGTTTTGTAAGTTTAACTTTATGTTTCGATAGTACTGATTGCTAATAGTTTTGCCGCGGGAAAACCATTAAAATTTCAGCGTGTAATAGTATATTGCTAATGTATATTATCCAGCACTACAATTAAATGGTAGCTTGAAATCTCGAAATATACTTTTTGGATCATGATTAAACGTTTTTTAAATCAGCTAACGTTCATGGGAAATTTTACATTCATACAGGCAACCCTGTAAACATGAGGTCAAAATGGTGTCACATTTTTGGATGAAATTACACTTTATTAATTTAATTGTTTCTTTATAATATAGTTATTTACAGTTTACTTACTGATGATAGGTAACTTTTTTAGTTGTTTTCAATCGTCCTTTGTAATTCCTGCACACTTTTATAGCGCAAATTGTCATTTTTGTAGACCACAGAACACATGTTTACCGTACAATGACAGTGACACCACTGATCTGACGGAACGAGTTTATGAGCCAACAGTTGGCTGATATTTTTTTGGCGTTTAGACGCTCGAACTCTCTATCTAGACAGGTAAATAATCAAAGGGGTTAACCTAGGTCTAACCGAAGATAAGTAGGATACATCTAAGTTTAACCGCATGTGGCCGGCTGCACCTAGTTGTACCCGGGTAAACCTAGGTGTACCCGCCATTCGGCCTATAACGGCTTTACTTTACCCTTATCATAATCGATTGTTTACTCATTGGTCGGACCCACCCACAGACTAACTAGAAATACTAAGAATGACCCACCCATCATACCAATAATATTATTAATCTGTGATCGGACCGCAGTGTTGCCAACCGTACGAGGTTCCTCGTACAAATACGAGGTTTGTGGACTTCCGTACGAGGTACGAGGACACTATCAACCTCGTACAATTATGTACGAGATTTTGATAATATGGCCATACGAACATTTTGCATCACCATTAGATAAATAGTAAAAACTAGTGCTATCTATCAGAACTTGTAGGAAGTTCTTATACCAAAAATTTCATTGCCGTATTTACGCGATGATTATATGGTAGCTATCCCGTCAACCGGAAATCTCCTGCCTAGTAAAACATTTCGTTCTTCGCAAGTCGTCTCTGTCACACAGCGGACATTTCTTCTTTCTCTGTTCCTTAGGTGTTCCATTCGTTGCATGCCGGCCGTGTTTTTTGCACTAGGTACGTGTAGCTACATGAAGTTATTGTAAAAAAGAAGATTTTTATTGTAAAATACCTAGTCTTTTCCTTGTTTCGTCAATTGTTTAGTGGTGTAATAGAAATATCGGTATGAGTGATAACGACGAAAACAATGACTGTTTTTTTTTATTTTACTTGAGTAACAATAAATAAAAAAATAATACAACACAAACTGAAGTTTTATTTAGTAGGAAACTTGCAATAGTTTATTTCTCTGAGTAAAAAGTCCTAAATCCAGTATTTCAATATACCTTTATTTTGTTTTTAGCACGTTTTCGATGCATCATAAATGTACGAGGTTTGAAAGTCAAAATACGAGATTTTTAGCTGCATAGGTACGAGGGATTTTTTTTACGGTTGGCAACCCTGTCGGACCGACTCGAATTCATTCACGTCACGTTCAATTTGGTTTGGTTTTTTTCGTTGTTCTTTCTCTTGTTCTCTCTCGTTTAACTACGCGTTCAGAAAGACATAATCAAACACTTTTGACTTAAAATTAAATTAAAATACAAGAGCATTTATTTTTCAAGAATACTTGTCCAATATGGTTGACCAAATTGAAATGGCTTTGGACGATATTATAAAAGCAAACAAGAAAACTACCAGAGGAGGTGGAGGTGCTGGACGAAAATTTACTACTACTAGAAAACCTGGTGGAGGCCGCGGAGGTGCTGGTGGTGGATTTCGAAATGGTCGCACGGGAGGTGTATTACAAGGGAGAAACCGTGGCGGTATATCTAAATCAACAAGTTACACAAGGGTAAATTATTATTACGGTTATACAAATTGCAAATGGCGGACAAACGTGGTGAAATGACGCATCATTTAAAATACTCAATTCTGCGGACGATAAAGTTGCAAAGATAGTCATCTGTTTAGCCACGTTGTACGTGGCAGCAGCTTTTAACTGCCATATAGTATTTTCGCTCTTGTTCACCAAGATCACAATGATCTAAATTTGGCTTCGACCATGAAAGTATTCCAATATTAATACGCGTTTGTCAGATTTCTTTGTGGCGATTCTACAATGTTTAGCCTGGAACATTTTCGTCAAACGATAACTGGTCAGCTGTTTGGCATCAAAAGCTATCGAGATGCTACAAACAAAACAACACTTAAGATGTCATCTTTCTGGGATCACCGCGATTCAACTTATTATTCGATGATGTAGTGGAAGTGGCAGACAAAGTGGTGCCATTGTGTCACCGTGTTGTCTTCATCATGGAGTCAATAAGGCTCTGAGCTGCGGGCAGGGGAGACAAGACAAAGTCTGCATGTGATGTTCATCCATGACTTGATCTAGTTGCAAGTTGCAGTACCTAAAATCATCGCGAGTGTGTGCCAGTGCGAGAATAAGAAATCTTCATTCACAATGTTGTGGGACAAATTAATTCAATTGTAATCCTTTAAGCAGTTAAACAAATATTTTTCATTTTATCAATATAATATTGTTTTGTCATGTTGTTATACTGTAAAATTTCTATATTGTTACTAAAATGTAGCAGTGTATGTAACAATAACTTGTATGCCACACTATTACACTTGGGTGTAATCATGTTCAATGAGGCATTGAGCGGCCAATCGGCAAGCTCTTTGAAGGACCACCTATTTCAGGGCGATGTTAACAGCGCATGGAAACATGACATGTTCAGTGATTTTGGCGAAAGGAAGATTCAGAGAAATGCCATGCCAGCTATTACAACTGGCCCTACAAAGTTATTAGTGTCAAATCTGGATTTTGGAGTCTCAGATTCTGACATACAGGAGCTGTTTTCAGAATTTGGCATTCTGAAAAGTGCAGCTGTACATTATGACCGTTCTGGAAGATCCTTAGGTAAGCATAGCTCTGTATATATGAGTAGTGTGTACACTGGATTGCTTGTACTGTCAGAAATGACTTCATCCAGCTGTTAAACATTGTTAATTTTTGTGACTTTATTTTAGGTACTGCAGATGTAGTGTTTGAAAGAAGAGCTGATGCCTTGAAAGCCATGAAGCAATATAATGGGGTGCCACTAGATGGAAGAGCCATGAACATACAACTAGCAACATCTGAAATCAGCACCTTTAGGACTGAAGATCGAAGCCGTATTGGCGGCGGCGGCGGCAGTGGTGGCGGTGGACCACCTAGGAGAAATATAAATAGAGGTATTTATTTGTCTATTAATCAGTGGGGAGTGCACCCGCCACAGTCGAGCAGGCACAGATGTACATCCTTTTCTGGAAGCAATTCGAGGCACTTTTAAGCCCGCTATAACTTTGTTATATGTAGATGACAGCAAAAGCCTGAAAATCCAAACTACAAGTTTCTTACTAAAACAGCTTACAAAATATCTGCCATCAAAGTTTCATTATTTTGTCATCATCAAAATTCTAAGGTACCTCTAGCAAACCTATAAACTTGATAACTGGCATACAGTTAGTTTTAAGGAAGGAAAGGAAAAGTAAAATTACAAAATCTTGAATATGTTTCTTGGTTGTAAAATGATTACACAATTACTGAATATGTTTATGTAGACAACATTGTTTTCTCTAGACTATATTAATGAAATAAATGATTTAAAATTATATTAGATGGCACTGTCTTATTAATAAATATTATAACAGTCGTGGTTGATTTTTATAATGTTTTATAAGTAGAGATCTGATATTCAGATCACCAAAACTTGAGATGTTGGCTAATATGGAATGCGCTTTTGTATCGAAAAAATCCTGCGATTCTGGAACATTTAATTTATTTTTCCATACTTTCATAGCTAAACATTCTTTTTAGGTAAATATCCATCTGAATATCCAATCCCTAGTTATAAGATTAGAAATTTATAATGAAATATATTGGCTGTTGTAACACCTAACACTAAAACACTCATTCTGTATCAAAGACCTTGCCCTTTTGAGCCAATTTGTCTGTTGTTGTCCTCATTTCTGCCTGCTAGTAACTATACCCATCTATCTGCCAAACTTGTCAATCATGGTAATATCCCCAATGAAAGCTAACTCTTCTGGTCATTGGGCAGACAATGTTCAGCAGTTGTTGTTTACTGGCTGGTTAGATGACATGATGAAAATGTACAGGGTGTTAACGAATTCGTATAATTCCTTCAAACCACATGATCTATGAATGGTATAGATTAACCCCGCACGGGATTTAGATTGATTGAAAATAAAAAGAAACTTTTTTTTTCTCAAATAAAACTTTTATGTGATAGAGAATTTCGATGCCATGCATAAATGAATGAAGGCACGGCGACACAGCTGACGGGCACGAGTAGCACGATATCGCTCCACGCAGTCAGTTTTCTTGGGACGCTAAAATTACTCAGATACAGAATACCGTCACAGTTTAACAATACATACAGTTGGGAAACGAATGTATTTGCGTAGAGCAAGAGCGGGGACCTCGCGGGGAGGTGGGCGGCGCGGATCGCGGCCCCCGATCGCGCTTAGTTTGCGCACTCGAACGCTGAGGGCAGGCACGTCCGGATCTGGTACATTTGCGCGTAAGAATTTAAACCTATTAATTACTACATTCGTAAAGACTCGTTTTTAAGTAACTTTAAGATCCCCCGCAGACCACAGACTTTCTATCTGCCGATAGTTTTGTCGGCATCTTAATCAGTATGGAGATGTATGCAAGTGCGCACATTATAACGATTCGGTATCGGCCGATAATAAAGTTTGATGGGCTACACGATTGCCTTCAAACTGAACTGTCGGCGAACTATCGGCCGACTGCTAAATCAGTATGGCGCTCATTCATGCGCGCACACTTACCGGTTGTTTAGTCGGCCGACTCAGTGAGTAGTTCAGTTTGCTCTAAGCTTTGACGCCGGCTGGTCATGCGTATTTTTCATGATAGCACTGTCCAGTTCTAGTACATCGCTGCTTATCAAAATTTCGATCGTGAATTTAATAGAGGAAGTTAAAAAAAGCTGGTTATGCTTATTCGATATAGGGCGAAAACATGTTTCTTCGAGTAATTTAGTAATTTGGATTGCATCGTGTAAAATTTTCTATGTAATAATCTATAATTATGCAACAGCTCTCTTCAAAAGTCGCTTACCAACTAGCAAATCATTCGAGAGCTGTCGGCCGACTGTTATCTGGTATGCGCACTCATCACCAACCCGACTGTTTAGTTGGCCCAGTGTGCGCGCTCGCAGCCCAACCCGACCAAACTATCGGCCGATAGAAAGTCTGTGGTCTGCGGGGGCCCTAAACAATTTAAACTGGTTAAATGGTTTTCGGGAGCTGATTCATGGAAATGACACCATTGAATACAGAAGAAATTAATACATATAATGATAATGACGGTCGCATCTCAATATATTTATGAAAATTTGATGTATGTTAAAAAAAAAATTAGTTTATTCTCCAAGAACATCGACATTCATAGCGTCAATACTAGAAATAAAAATAAACTTATACTACCAATGACTAGGCTCCAAAAAGTTAGTACCTAATTCATTTAAGTGCCAAAGTACACGTTTCTATAGCAAGATTCCAAGCAAATTCAAGACTTAAGTCTCAATAAATTTAAGTCCTTCGTAAAGCAGAAACTTTGCAATAAGTGTTTCTATAAAGTTAAAGATTATATGGACGATAAAAATTCTTGAAATTGAGACGCTCGCTCTTATCACAGATACATAATTGAAATTACTTCATATAATAATTGTTTTTTTGTTTAATTCAATTCTGTATGATGATTTATTGATAATTACTATTATTGAATTTTTTTTCCATGACATTTTGTCGACTATTATTATTAATCCGTCGTTTGTTTTTATAATATTTTTTTATTTGATTAAATTGTGAATGCGAGTACTATAAGTCGCGCGGAGAAGGTTTGCCGATGGCCTCATGACGTCACGCGTCGATGGTCGGTACGATTCAGACGAGCGCGGGTAGCGGTCGGTGAAGTGGGAGGCGCAGTCATCGGCAAACCTTCTGCGCGCGACTAGTATGTAGGCTAGCTTTAAACACAATTTTCGTAAAACTGTTTGGCGGTTTGAGTATTTTTTTGTAACCTACGCAAATATCCGGCTGATTGGTGTCGTCGTGCGTCGGGTCGTTGAGCTCCCTAAAATAAGTTTGAGCTACACGATGGCTGATGCATGCGTGTCGTCACTTGGGACAGGTCAACTTTTTGACAACCCTTGCGCATTTGTGACTAATAGCGTAGGTACCTACACGGGCGGCGGTGTCGTCCAACATCAAAGACGTTTCCCAACTGTATGATTCTTAAACTGTGATAACGTGGTTAATTTTTTGAACTTTTTTTTTGTTGGTCTAAAAAAACCTATGCTGAGTCAATCAGTATCACCAGTAGATCACGCGGTTTGAAGGAATTACACGAATTCGTTAACACCCTGTATAGAGAATTTACTAGTAAAGCTCAAGTGACATTACAAGCAACACTTCTCTCTCAGGCAAAGTAAAAAATATAAAACAGCTTGCTACATAAACTTCTAGACATTCACCACACATTGAAAGTAATCTGTGATGACCAGGGAGCGGAATCATATGGCAAAACAATTGAAAGATGATAGAGATGGGTCATTATTTTTATTGAGTATTCAAGCTATCAATACTTTTTAACAGCTGAGAATACAAAAGGGCGGACAGATACATTAGCAATTTTTTAGAAACAAAATAATCAAATTGAAATAGATATGATGTAATTATTCATTTTGATTACCTACTATTAGTACGTAATCAAAAGAGATCAAATATCATATTAGTGTCTATAGGGTAAATTTCCCGAGTCGCGGTGGTTATCAGAGTTTTTTGATATGTATGACAATGTTTTATTTGTGCCATTAAAGATTATTTATGTGTAAAGAATAAAAATTAAAAGTATTTGTTAAGTTGATTAAGCAATAAAGTTCAAAACTAAAAAGTATTGATAGCTTGAATACTTAATAAAAAATAATGACCTGTCTCTATCAGCTTACAATTGTTTTGCCATTAGATTCCGCTCTCTAGTGATGACACATCAACCCACAAGATATTTAATGTGTTGGGTTACTTACACAATAATGTGTCACTGATTAATGCTATTGTGTGTACAGGTGGCGCAAACAGAAGTCAAGGTGGCGGTGGATCGCGTGGCAACACTCGGCGTGGTGGGCGTGGAGCTACTGGGGCAGGACGTGGCAGGCGCCCTGTGCCCACTGCTGAACAATTAGATGCTGAGCTTGATGCCTATGTTAAAGAAATCAAGTGAAAGTTTGTTAAAAAGTGTAGTGCAAAAGACACTGTTTTGTATAAGTTTAGAATAATTCTAAAGGATACTTCATTGACGCCAGAAATTTTATGATTTGATACCAAAAACAGTGGTTTAGTGAAAATATTAGCCAACTGTTATTAACAGAATAAAATTGTGGAATTGTGGTTTTTGACTTATGTTAAATGATTTAATAAACATACGAATTTGGTACATATTCAACCAATTGTTAATTTATTCTAATTAAATGTTAAGTACCCCTTTGGAGGTTTTGATATGTTGCGAGTATTCTTTTATCAGCCAAGGATACATGTCTATTTTATGTAGTACCGAGACTATAGCTAGGAAATTATTAGTACAAGTGATTTCTTTGCTGGGATAGTCTCTGTGGCTGTATATGGGGGACACGAACGAAATCGATCGTAGTGCACGACGTGGTCAAAACGGGACTCGAGTTTGGAAGAACGGTGACCCCGTCACCTGAGACTCACCTTTAGCGTCTCTTCTCTACTATTATAAAATCGTAAGGCCCTGCGCAGACGGCACACTTTTTGTGCGATCGAGTCTGCGGCGCACAAAAAGTCTGCATGGCGCGCAAAAAGTCGGTCGCGGATTTTTCACAGACTCAACGCACACGACGCACATCTTCGATCATTTTGTCGGCAGAGCTGTAGGGACGTAGACGCTATGGAAATCGTGCAGAGATCGCGAAGTATTATTTTGTACATGAAGTACAGAAAAAGAAGAAGAAATAGAGAATTTTGGGTACATCCTAATACTTTCGGAAAGATTACTGAAGGGACAGTTCCATACTAAACATTCAATTCTGAAACAACATCCGGCAAATTTTTTTAAATTTTATAAAATGTCTGTTACTACATTTGATGAGTTGCTATTTATTTTGAGACCTGCTTTGACTCATTCAGAAACAACAATGAGGAGGTGCATTGGTCCAGAAGATTGTATTGCATTGCATTGTATTAACATAGTTACATCGACCTCTGGCGCCATGATAATAGATCGCGTGCGTTACGTCCACCCCTAGCAAATGCAGATTGCCGACTAAAGTGTGCGCCGTCTGCATTAGCGCGCGTTGAAGCAAACGTTCAATTTTTTTCACATACTTTTTGTGCGGAGCGGCGCGCCGCGGCGCGGTGCGGTCTGCCCGAATTACACGGTTTTTTTGTGCGCCGGACTTTTTGCGCGTCGTGTGCGTTACTGCATATAATTGCAGAGGTTCTATTTTCACAGACTAAAAAGTGCGTCACGGATAGTCTGTCGTCTGCGCAGGGCCTAGAGGGCACAAAGTCAGCAATTTCGAAATATTTTTTCGCGAAAACCGGCTACGGGACTAGAAGCACATGAATAAATAAACCGAGCAGAATGAAAGCTTCATACTAAACGCCGTGCGTAGGTACACTACTACACGCACAGCTAATGTGTGCGTGACTTGTCACCGACAAGGCGCGCGGGGAGTGCGCCGGCGCCCGCTCGGGTACAAACCGGTTTGAGGCGGCTCAGTAAGCGGACAAAGTTAAGGTGTGTCACAGCGGCAGCGGTACGAGACGCGGACGTTTTATTTTAATTGTTTTTAAAGATGCCAAACTGTTGTACTGTGTGTACTCGTATGTGTACAAATAATGGTAGGAAAAACAAGGAGACTTCTTATTTTGTATATCCAAAGGATCTTGTCCGTTGTCAGTACAGAATATTTAGTTATGAGTAGATAATATCCAAAGTAACTAAGATGACGATAAGGCTTTCCCATAAGAATTATTATTTGTAAGTAATTATATTGGCGTATTATTTGTTCCGTAATTTTGTTTTAGTAGGTTTGTAGAATAGTACCAAAGTATTTATAGGCCGTCTTAGTAAGATTTCATTTGGCCTTTTCTATTAGATAGGTAGGTACTTAACTTACGGTCGTGAAATAGTAGACAGCCCTATGAAAGTAGGTAAGAATTTTGAACTCTGTTAGGAAGCTTTCATTCTGTTCGGTTTATTCATTCATGTGCGAGAAGTAAGCAGTAGAACACGAATTTACCATTTTTATAATTTGTCTGTCTGTTTGTTACCTCATTACGTGAGAACGACTGAATGGATTTCAATGAAACTAGCAGATGTGTAGGTATTAGTCTAACTTAAAAATTGGTAGACATAATATCACGCTTTTGCTCATAGAATTCGAGCGGAACATTATTTTCTGCATACTGTCACAAGCTTATAGGTATTATCCACGGATAAACTTAACACGTGAGATGTATTATAGCGCTACATACAATAGGGACTAGGCAGAGGTTTCTTAAGAATATGATCGGACCGGAACCTTCGACAAAAGTCAGCGTAGCTGCTACGCTACGCCGTAGCAGAGTTTTGTAGTGAACGGTTGGTGGACGCTGAAGTGTGTCCTGCGTTCGAATCTCAGTTTGAAATTAGCTCACTGTATTCATTTTGTCAGTTTGTTTTGCACGCATCACGTAAAAGTACTTACTCAATGCGGTTGGTTGACTTTATTGGCAAAATATTGTGCTTATATCTCGGAGTAACGATTAGATTTTGGGTGCTAATTAAACAGACTTCTTTTTAATAGCATTATTCGCCTCTAAAAATCTACATTGGCTTCTAAATTACTAAGTCAGCCACAATTAACGAGCGTCTGAATGATACTATCTTAGCCACTAGTTATCTTCTATATAAGCCACTGTTCGTCACCCACTTTCATTTTCACAATAAAAACAAATGAAAAACGAAAAGAGTCGACGGAGCCCCACTGCGCGCGGCTCCTATTTCTGTCTGCAGGGTTTAATTTAAAGTAACCTAACACGAAGGGGATGACGGGGGCTTCGTTCGCTCGCTTTGCTCGCTCACTCTACCCCCCGTCATCCCCTTCGAACCTAACCTATCCGTGTCGGGGTGCCCAAAAATTTAGTTGGCGTTGTAAAAAAGTCGAATTAGTTTATTAGAGGTTATCTCATTTTCCCGTTGCTTAGTTATAAAATGAGAAGTTTGGTCACGTGGCCAATAAATAAATTTCTGGCTTGATTTATTATTTCTCTTAGATTTTATTTCATTGTGATCAGTTTGCTTAATCCAAAGATATTTAGATATAAATTTAAGAGGAATTTAAAGTAAAAATTAGCATAATTTTTACCATATTGCTCAATAGATCCCGTAAAGCCTCGTATGTACGCACGAACGAACACTAATCGCTATGAACGTGTTCGCCGAACATACTTTTTGGTCACACATGCCAAAAACTTGTTCGATATTCGTGTTCGTTCGTGAGTACACGGCTCGTGTGTTTATTTGCTTTTGGTATGATAACTTAATAAATAATTATCTTCTGTAACATACAGGAAGTATTTTATAATTTGTAGTCAAGGACTTCATATCATATTATAAAGACATAATGTTCCTTGTATTATTGTAGTAGGCATGCAACTAGCAATGAGCGCGTCGCTAATAAATAAACTTAATTGTGACCATGCATTTTTGATTGACAATGTGATACGACCCATTCATTCCGATACAGGTACTTTTGTATCGATCCAAAATATTGGAGTAGCGTATCATGTTGTATCGATACTGTAAAGTATCGAATCGGATCGTACATCACTACTACCTATAGAACACAAAACTGTTTGTTACCGCATCCTATCAGAACGGCTGGACGGATTTCAATAAAACTTTTACTGTGGTGTAGCTAGTACCTAGCTTAACTTAAAAACTGAGGTACGTTTTATCATCTCGATTGGTTGAGTAGGTCTTGAGGTACACTTTTAGGTCTATTGTAGGTATGCAGTTCCCATAGATGTCCTACCTCTAAGTGTACTACGATAAAAGTACTTGGCAGTTCCATGCAAAACAGGTAATGACAGATTTTATAGGATTGTATGCAAAACAAAATATTCTTTTAATTAACGATTTATTGCGCCAAATCCACTAAAAAACAATTTTTATTGCGCAAGTTGTTGTCTGCAACCAACTTTCAAACTGTGGAGACCTGCAACAAGTTGACTTTTGAAAGTTATACAAACAAAGCAAGCACTTGCGCAGTAAAACTTGGATACCTACATTACATAATATAAGAAAACCTGCTAGTAGATTTGGCGCTCATTGAATGTTTTTTCTCGATCATAATAACATCATTCAGCCGAAAGACGTCCACTGCTGGACATAGGCCTCCCCCAAAAGGGGGGGTTTGCCGAAATCAACACGCTTGCAGGCGGGTTAGCGATCGCATTTTGATCTCCTTGGACATGGCAATGTCGATCCCGCCCATGCTCAGGCGTGGGGTATCGTATTTGAGTTTCCGGGTAATAACCATCGCGTTGGTTTAATGTGGAGCAAATTTTTATGGTTGTTAAAGTAGGTACTCTGAGAACGCTGCTGCCCATCCTCTAGCTAGAGAATCCCTTAGTCGCCTTTTACGACACCCATGAGAAGAGATGGGGTACCTACCTATACTTGCGCCAAATTCGATAACGAATAAACAAACCGATTTAGGGTTATCACAACTCACGTTATACAAATCTTGAATTATTTCCTATAGCTTGTTGTTAACAACTCATTACAGCATTTATTACTCTAATCAGTCACTCACACAACGTTTATACAAGGTTAGTCAGAAAGAGGGTACTAATCCGAAAGGGTGTGAAAGTACCCATAATAATGAGTAACTTTTGTTCTACCACTTTCCCCAAAAGTCAATAATTTAAGAGAAAAAGCTGTTCAAAAATTACATAAAAAATATGCTAAAGTCTATCTGTCCTCAGCTATGATCGGCTGTGTTTACATTTAAGGTCATATTTGGGGTCAAGAATTAGAAGCTCCATTTTCTGAAATCGTAACTAAAGTAGGGACGAAGAATTTTTGAAAAAACTAAAATAAAAATGATTTTAAATAGAAATAAAAATGATCGAATTTTGAAATTTTAACACTTGCTTTATAACCGTCATCAGTGATACTTTCAGTGGCCTGCGGATTAGTACCCCCTTTCCGACTAACCTTGTATAACCTTGTCGTTTCGAAAAACCATTTAAGTCATTAATTTTACACGACAGCCCTACAAAAGAAATAACATGGCGTACATTCAGGTATTATGAACATTTTTGATAATTTAGATTATTCCTTTCAAATATATTTTTTGTAGTTTTTGTTTTTTTTAGTTTGGCCGTGATGAGGTAATAGACAAGAGTTACTTTTACATTTATAATATTAATAAGTAAAGTATTCGAGTAGCCTTACAAAAGAAATAACATGGCGTACATTCAGATTATGAACATTTTTGATAATTTAGATTATTCCTTTCAAATATATTTTTTGTAGTTTTTGTTTTTTTTAGTTTGGCCGTGATGAGGTAATAGACAAGAGTTACTTTTACATTATAAATATTAATAAGTAAAGTATTCGACTAGCCTTAGTCCGTGTGTATGTCTGTTCTTTTACGATAAAATACATTACGAGTACCATGGATCATGAGGACGATCCATGTATCTTTATGCCAAAGGGTAAATTGAGTGGTATAGGTAGTCGTGAAAGTGTAACAGAATTACTTACGCATTTGTAGCAAATTAGTAATTATAATATTAAGCTAGCTTTTGACCGTGATAAAAGGATCTGTGTGTCAAGTTTCATTCAAATCGGCTGTGCTGTTTTTGCGTTATTAAATAACTAACACATTTATTTGTATCAATAATATCTTACTGGTAATGGTTGTTAACCTCTGCCTGTCGGTTATAAACAATCCGTTGCCTAGCAACGGTACGTTTTCCTGTATTCTTTTCGGAGTTTGGCGCAATTACAGTGCTATTCTTTAAGTCCGGCACTACACGCGACAGTCCGGTACTACACGAGACTAATAAAATAATTTTCAAATTGTCTTTTCAATTAAACAGGCAGGCAACACTAAAATTATTTATACTTGGGTTATTTTCAGAACTTCAACTCCATCCATGATATAATAAACAAGGTAGTCTCTTCCCGTCACAGCTAGATCACGTGACTGTTACTTACATACGTCATAGCTGTCGATGAACCAATAAGCTTCACCTTCTGTTGTCAATCTTTGTTTTTATTGGTGGGAAATATCACGAACAAAGACGTAGTATAGGGTGCCGTCTTGTTTTATTATACCATGATTCCATCAATATAATTAGTATGTTTTCCCCAACAATAGAATAATCTCTACTTTATACAGTTGCTAACTACATGGGGTTGCCGTTGTTTCGACTTTGTCTCTAGAACTAGAGGATTTTGTGAACTTTAAGCGAACAAAATTCTTTTATAGCGAGAAGACTTTTTGAATCGTTGAATAATAACAGGTTTAACTACCAATAATCTTAGATAATAGTTTACTCCAATGACTAATATTGGTTATTCATCGGTTATGATCTAGAGCAAATCAAGATACTGAAGTTCCATTCCATTCCAATTTATTTTTTATGGCTCCGTTGTTATTCGATGATTCTGCCAACGTCAAGGTTGAAAAAGACATGCTATGTACGTGATGTATAACATTGAACAAATACTATTGGCCGGTGTTTGTAGCATTGTAATCAGATAAGCAAACTGAAAAAGGAATTCATTATATTAATTAACAAACACAAGACGTAGCAAATCACATGTGGAGTTAAAATTACTATTAACTAATCTGTGGTTAAAATGAGGAAAAGCGAAGATAAATGGATGGATTGTGAGAAAAGAAATAAAAATAAGTAGGAGTCATACTACAACTGCATATTAGCCCTGGGGGCTTACCATGACCTCTTATGAAAACGCTCAAATGCCAGACAGTCAACTTCCGTTCAAAAGCAGGCTTGCTTCTGAATCGCTAAAAATCATACCATGACAGTATTAAATGTGAACGACTATTGAACCAAGTTGAACGGTTATGCTTGTTCATGGTACGATAAGACTATACAAAATTATAGGCGAACGGATTTCGTAAGAAACGTCAACGTAGCAGGCCTGCCGCAGGCCTGCCGCAGGCCTGGGGCTTACCATGACTAGTGATGTTCAAACCCGCTATAAACTGTAGACGTGTTATAAACTATAAAATATATTCATATAGTCTGTTATTTTATACGATATCATTATAACGCGGTATTACAAAACTCGGGCGCAGTCTGAACGTGGAGACGCTATAATTTTTATTTAACAACATGCTAAACGGACTTGATGCGCGGTAAATGTTATCTCGCAACGCGCTGTACACTAAAGAATATTTAATTCCCTTACGCGCTGTTGCTAGTCACTACGCTATCTTGCTATCTCGTTCTGGCCCCGCTGTGCGCGTTTAGACTTTTATTCGTTGAGTAGGTTGAGGCGTTATAATATAGCGCGAAGTCAGAGCCGCTATAGCAAACGCTATACGCTATGTACACATAGTCTGTTATATTTCGGCGCTATACGTTTTATTAACCACCACTAACCATGACCTCTTAAAGCAGGGCAGAAGTATCCTGGAAGTTGAACTGCCCTGCTTTTTTGTACTATGACATCGTTAGAGCAGGCCTGCTACGTTGACGTTTACGAAATCCGTTCACCTGTTTTTTTTGTATAGACTTTTCGTACCATGAACTAGCTTACCCGTTCAACTTGGTTGAATAGTCGTTCACCTTTTGTACCGTCATGGTACGATTTTTAGCGATTCAGAAGCAGGCCTGCTTTTGAATGGATATTGACTGGTTGGCATTTGAACGTTTTCTTAAGACGTCATGGTAAGCCCCCTGTTCTAACGATGTCATAGTACAAAAAAGCAGGGCAGTTCAACGTCCAGGCAACTTCTGTCCTGTTAAGAGGTCATAGTAAGCCTCCTGAAAGGGTTCAGAAAGATAATTGATTGACATCTTGGGGATTATTAGTGGACGTTTTTTTCCATATCTAGCGACTTTAAATTATAAGGAACAGCAACCCTACTCAAGAAACGGCAACACTGGTAGTCACTAAATCTGTTTTTTATTTTAACATTTACCAACATTATTTACTTTAAGACCGCTTCTCTGTATAAAAAATCAACAGAATTATTAACACGGATGGAAATAGAACAGCATATTTATAGTTATTTAATAGAAGCAACTTGTTACTTGCAATAATATGAATTTTATTGTTCGTGGTTGCAAAAAACTGTGTTTTATCTTATTTTGTTCAAACTCGTCCGCGGCATATTAATACGTTTAAACGTATTATTTTGGGTGTATTCTTTCAATCAAGGCCAAACATGAATCTTTCAGGTACCTAAGTTTACTTCCTAAGTTCCTAACAACTCTTGTATTTGTTTGATGTAACTTGTGAGTTGGTTATGTAAAAATGTATTTGAAATAATGCTTGTGTTATTGTCGGCATTTAACCTCAAAGCTACACCAATTTCTCTATATTCTGGTTTATGTACTGTTTTGTATAAAAAAGCATAATATACTCGGTGCCATCTGTAATTTTTGCGTCCCATCAAAGCATTCCATTGTGAACTGTAATTAATTAAAGTATTTGGCTATGAGATTCGGGAGTAAACATTTTGCAATATATTGCTTTATTATTATATTGCTGTATTATCCCTTTTCAGTAAGGCTATGGTTTTTATGCGAGAATCCTATGATTTTTTTATGATACACATAGTATAAAAGATATGTTTGTTGATGTAAGTTTATACATAAATTTCACAACATATTTTGCTGCAATTTACCACTCATTAAAGTACATACTTACAGTTTCCATAATCACAGATGGTGTCTTATTCCAATTTATTCCAGAAAACCATCAGATGTAAAGAATAGTTATCATTAAAACTTAAAGGGCAGTTTGAAGTGTACTATACTTTTTTCACACTAAGATGAGTCCTGAAAGCTGCATCATTTCATAAATTGTAGCCGTAAGGAGACTGCTATTGATAAAACGTAAACAACATCATCAACCGTATAATAGCTATCCATGTTTTGTTTTATTTAATATTTGATAATCTTGTTCAGAAGGTCATCTTGTCTTTGCTTGGTAAACTTTTGTAGAGAAATGTCAGTATAGTACCTTTTTCACCATAAGTTGATTAACTTACGGTGAAAAAGGTACTATACATACTTACCATATGTTTGAAAGCAAACAACGACTGGGCACTCAAAGATAAGGATTGTCATTCTGTAAGATAAGGAAGTGTAATAGGATTGTATATCATAAAATCAAATTACGATAATGAGACGTGAATACTTGAGAAATATTAGTCATATAGTTGCTCTGTTTTATTACAATTTTATTGATATTATCGTATTGTTAAGTTCAAAGTGATGACCTCTCAATCACCTTAATTATAGACACAATAGATAAACAATGGCGCTGTCGTCCTGGGATGACACGCGGGACACAACCGCTCACATGTCTTAGGGTGCCTTTCCACCAAAGATGTGCTATGCAACGTTGCTATGGATGCGTTTGATATCCACCAATCATATTCATCGATCTACATAGCATAGCACTGGTGGAAACTGATTCAACTAAGCTACGTTTTTTAAATGGAAGGATGCGTGATGTGAATGCGTGCTATGGATGCGAGCTATGGATGCGTGCTATGGATGATAGCGAGTGGTGTAACTATGTGCAGAGCACCGCGCCGCCGCTCCCCGTACCTTCCCTATTGTCGATAGCATCTTCCTCGCACAGCTACATAGCTTAGCATCAGTGGAAACGGTCACATAGTTTCGTAGCTTAGCTTTTACAATTTCGCTGCATAGCACATCTCTGGTGAAAAGGCACCCTTACACGGGCTCAGCACATGGAAATAATATTACTTTTCCGTCTTGGAAGATACAGGTTTTTCGCCTAGTTTGGAAGACAGCAGACCATGATTACACTATGCTTTGCCCTAAAAATGTGCAATAGTAACTAAACAGTGATCTCATCTGATTTTGTTACTTTACTATGTTCTACTGCTTTTTTGATTTGATACATTTGTTTATTATTATTATTTGATTTTGAACAGATCCTTCTGATGATGACAGCAGCAGTGATGAGAGCACAACAGTACCTGCTAAACGTGCCCGAGCAGACACATATGGTGCTTCATCTACCACATCTCATGGCTCTGGTGAGTACAGTTTAGGAAAAGAAGCATCTTTCGAAATTATAGTTGTTTTTGTTCACAGATAATCAATAGGTGCAATGATATTTTTTATTAATGTTTTAAAATATAGACCTAGTAATTTGTTACAATAAAATATTTATGTTGTAAGCAATATTTGAAAATAATATTTATTTTGTTTATTGTACAGTCACAAGCAATAATATCTGCCAATCGACGGTTTTAAAACCGCCAGTTAAGGCTTCTACACACATGCCGTCCGGCTTATTGCCGTGCGGGTGTAAATCAATAGGCGTTATACCCGGCGCGCGGCGGCCTGGTTAAACACTCGCTGGCAAGCCCGCGGCAAAGCCGGCGGCTTTGTGTGTAGGAGCCTTAATAATTATTTGACCACACGAATAAATGTGACTACCAGGTATTACGGCCATCTGTTCTATACACGGGCGCATAATAATATTTATCCGGCGATTTTAAAAACTTTGATAGGTAGATATTTTTGCTTCTGACTGTATACACTAATTATATGTTATTTTCATATTGTTATTTATTCAGCTCTGCAAGAATCAGATAAAGAAAGCCCAGACACTCCAACTGTTGACAATTATGGACGTGATTTTCAACAACCAGGGAAAGTTGGACAAACCTATGGGGATCGAAGTCCAGAAGAAAATATTAGGCTAAGCAGAAGTAGTTTAAGTGAGAACTGTTCTTCGCCAAATGATCAATATGATGATTATCGACCAGTATTTGACGAGGCAGAAGATGGTGAAAGTTCGACTCGTCGAAGCTTTCAAGATTCAGGAGAAACATTTTATAATAAAAATCCAGAACATAATCAAAATTTTAAGGAAACATACAGTGGGGAATATTCAGAAAAATCTAAACGTATGATGATGAACATGGGTTACAAGCCAGGAAAAGGTTTAGGTAAATTTGAACATGGGAGAACACAACCTGTTGAGGCATCTGCACAAAAAGGTCGGAGAGGACTGGGAGCAAAACCGTCAGCTGTGGGAGCATTGCCTCAAGATATTAAGGAAATCGCTGAGGAAGGAAAGCCAGAAGCAAAGGAAGAAGTAGTAAGTTGTGTGTATTTATTTTGTAATCTAAAAGCTGAATTGCTGTTATGTTATTAGTGTTTTCATATTTGTGTGAGAGGCCATAATGTAATGCAACCTGTTTTAGATCTTTGCATATCTAGAGATTCCAAAAAATTGGAGAGAAGAGCCGCGCCGCCATTTCAATCCCATTCATAAGTAATCAACTTGTACTAGACATCATTCTAAATCTGGACCACCTTTGTGAATTTACGTAATAGAAAAACAAAGTATTTGGCCTAACCTGGAGATGCTTCTATAGTTATAGCAATACTTCGATAAAAAAATTGTACTATATTTAGGAACAGCAACAAACATTTGACAAAAGAGTTTGGCATAAATTATATCTAGGTACTCATTTGTGTAAGTTTGTCTACTGTGTATCTGTTTGTGAGTTTATTATAAAATCTAAATGTAAAAATTGATGTTATGCTGCCACACAATTATTTCTAGAATAGATTAATACATCTTAGTTAGTAAATCTTCTGCTACAGTCGATAGAGACTATTACTGCGATACTTTTAAAAATGTCTTCTTTATCCAAGGAGCAAATACAAAGAGGAGATGTTGTAATGCGATTTTCCGATAATACGATGCGTGACATTTTGCGTCGTGAGGGGAACGTTACACCCCGCCCACTTCGTCTTTCTATATTTTCCATCTAGTGACGTACAGGAAAAATTAAAAGCTTCGGATATTATAGGTAACTAACACTTGGTTTAGCCATATTACGCTAGATGTCTCTAGTATTGACAAATGTAATAAATAACGTATAAAATTACATATAAGTGAAATGTGATATGTGATGCAATTCATGATCAGATTTTTTAACTAAGTAGCTTTTGCAAGATAATACACAACACTTCTTTTTCTTTTAAATAACAATAAATAAAACAATAAAATGGGGTGGGAGTGCGAACGCAGTGTGCACAGGTTGACAAGTGCCGACCGACAGACTGGCAAATGCCGTGCCCACCGCGATGACGTCACGACCTAGCTGGTATCACAGTGCACAGTTTCTTAGGACAACTCCTCTTTGGATTTGCTTCGTTGCCTTATCATTATCACACTTGCATACTGTTTTAAAAGTATATTAATTTTGATTCACAGTTATGGCTAGATCCTGCACCAGATGAACCATTATCTGGTGATTCTTTGGATAAATGGTTACGAAGAGGGCCAAAGAAAACTACAATTGATGATGAAACTGAATTTGTTGACCCTGCAATATTAAAAGGCGTGTTAGATTCGAAGGTATTTTATATTATTGATCTCTCCTTTTACGAAATGACATTTAAATTACTGTTTTAAGGTGGAACCGAACTGTCGGCCCTAGAAAATCAATATTTGTTCGGGTTTTTAACTGACTTTAAAAAGGAGGAGGTTCTCAATTCATCTGAATGTTTTTTTAAAATATTTTATGTAAGATATGAACAACTTTAAGACTTTAGTCTGTTATTCGCGGATAGGTACTACACACTGTGTTGTTTATGTATGTTTTGTTAACCTTTTAAAACGACACAATTTACTGGATCGTTACTCAATGAAAGCTTGTTATATTCAGTGAGTACAATATAGAAATCGTTTTTAATTATTTTTAAGCAAAATATAGGTATCACATGAATACAATGCAATGAGTACTTACCTAGTATCTGCGAATAATAGAACTGTCTGCAAGATGTTCATATTTTACCTAATAGGTATAATTAATAACAAAATAAAAAAGATTTTCGCGAGTTCACCGGTTCCACCTTAAGCTCTTCGCCGATAGCCGATCCAACGCCGCCGCAACGTTTCGCATTAAACTAGAGTATTGAAAAATGGACTTTAGTTTTGTTCCATACAGTACATTTTGCGAAGCTGATCCAACGGTTGAGTTGACGGAGGGACGACACGGCGACGGCGCGCGGTCGACTATTTCAAATAAAATGTTTAAAATGTAATGCTCCATTGCGCTATTTTATGTGAGGCGTTGCGGTGGCGTAAGATCAACAAGAAACCTACGACTCTCTTGTCTTACCAAAAAAGAGAGTGAGACCGCATTTTTATTGATTTGTTTATTATTTTACAGACAATTTTCGACAGTTTAGATGACGAGGATTTACGGCACGCACGTTTTCGCAGTAATCCCTACGAAACTATCGGCTCTGTGATATTTCTGAACAGAGCTGCTGTAAAGATGGCCAATATAGATGCTGTATTTGATTTTAACTTCACAAACCCAAAGAGACAAAATGGGGAGGATGCTGTGGATAAGAAAGAAATATTGTATTTTGCAGATGTATGTGCAGGTCCTGGTGGGTTTTCAGAATATGTGTTATATCGAAAGGGATGGAGGGCAAAAGGTAATTTGTTCTTCTGTTCTATAATAATCTGATTTATAATAATCGCTATTTTGTGTCTATTTGTATATTATGGATCCATGCTTATTTATTAATTTATTAAAAGGTCAAGCCATTTTACCAACTTATAAGATAAAATAATAACACTTAAAACTATACTATTTTATTTTATTCATTTTAGGTTTTGGATTCACTTTGAAGGGACCCAATGATTTTAAACTATCAGATTTTTGTGCTGGGTCGCCTGAAACTTTTAACCCATATTATGGAGTGAAAAATGACGGTAATATATTTGATCCTGCAAATCTTACTTCATTGAAAGAGCACGTGTTAAAACAAACAGATGACAAAGGAGTACATTTTCTTATGGCTGATGGTGTAAGCGTTTTTTACCAGTTTCATTTTACAGTTACAGTTTGTTAACAATATTCTACTTTTTGTAGAAGATGAGTGCCACAAGTCATGTTCTGATAATTATTTTCTATGGTTATTTCAGGGCTTCTCTGTGCAAGGTCAAGAAAATATCCAAGAAATACTGTCAAAGCAGCTATACCTATGTCAATGTCTTGCTGCTTTGATGCTCGTGAGAACTGGCGGACATTTTGTTGTGAAACTCTTCGATGTCTTCACACTTTTTAGTGTTGGCTTGATATACATCCTGTACAGATGTTTTGATAAAGGTAATACAAATAGCTGTTAACTAATCCATACTATCTGAAAGAAAGAAATGTTTCTGTCTGAAATTAGTCTATGAAATTTCATGTACTACAATTATCTAGGTGCCAGAAAAAAGGGGCATATTTAGAGATAGACTATTCATAATGAACTTAACATTCTGTTTTTAAATGATAATAAAATAGTAATTAAACATTATGATGCACTCTCACGTTTCTACTTCTACTTTTACGTTACGAGTTGGTTAACGCCAGGACAACTAAGTGTATCAAATTCTAGCCTAATGTAAAAAATCTCAGACAAAACATTGTTCTCAGTATTCTCAGGTACAGTAGATGCCAAACGAAAATTTGACGGCTTCTGACCACCCACAATTTTATGGTTGCCTTTTGGTTTTCAGTATGTATTCATAAGCCAGTGACTTCAAGACCGGCGAATTCGGAGAGATACCTTGTATGTCTGTGGAAAAGGCTTGAAACTGAACCAGCCGAGCAACATCTCGCCTCCGTGAACTCAATACTCTGGAGTGATGTCGACCGTGGCGGAGATGTCACACAACTTGTGCCTTTGAGCGTCATCAAAGAAGATAAAAACTTTTTTGAATATATGTATAAAAGTAACTGCCTGTATGTAGTTTTAGTTTGTAAAAAAGTAATTTCAAAAGAATTTTAAATAGTTATTTGTTTATTCTTTCGAAATAAGTTTTATCATCTCAAACTTGTTTTCAGACTTGGTGAACGACAGATACAAAATTTACTTAAAATAGCTAGATACAGTAAAGATAAAAATTTAAAGGAAACCACCCAAGCAGAAATGAAAGAACAATGTTTAACATTATGGAAAGTAAGTGTAATGTACGATTCACACTGGGCAAAGCGCATCGCAGCGGATGGAAACGCATTTACAGTGCAATAACAATAAACAGAATTGACAATTCATGTTTGTAATAATTAAAGTTCATATTTGAGTGCTTTAAAGATGGCGGCGGCGGTCGAGTGCAGCCGACCGGCTGCTACGTTATTCTGTACAACTTTTACTATGGGACAAAGTACAAAAAAAAAGAAAAAAAAAACTGCTATTCCATACAAAATAATCAATGTTGTTTAACAAAATGTATGGAACTGCAGATTTTTTTTCACGAATTTAGTGTTTCATGATGTTAAGCGACTAACCAGTCATGCTGGCCCACCAAGGCACTAACATTTGAACCATTTCTTCAAGTAGAGTTTCAGCTCATCTTGTGTTGAATCCATGCTGAAAGCAAACATGTTGCTACTTATCAATTTTATTTTATAGTATAGTATTTACGCAAACAATATTTACATGTTGCTTATTTCTTTAGATATCCTTGCTAAAATAGGTCTTATTTGTCTTTTGCTTATATTAAAATTAAATGAGGTAAGGTCAGGTGGGGTAAGAGGGACGCCAGGTGAAGAGGAACAGTAACTCATAAATAGAAAACTATAAAGGCCAGCTCTATGGTTACTCCGTCGATAAAACAGTATTAGGTATAGTTTCAATATTTTATGGATAGATGGCACTACAACACAATAAGTACGTGAGTAAAACAGAAAGAAAAAATCAGTTGACAAACTTTAAAAATGTGACCTAGCGGTGTTTTTTGTGGGCGATTTTTTAAGGGATAAAAACATCTGTGATAGCCGCAATTTTGTTGGTAAGTGTAATTCTAATGTTGAATCTTGATTTTCCGCATGATAAGTTGTTTGTAGCATGTGTTTTTAGTGCTTTTTCGATGTCATCAAAAACATAAGCTACAAAATACCAAGCCGGGAAAGAGGAACTACCATATCAGGTTAAGAGAAACAGTATGTTCCTCTTTCCCGGTTTTAGGGGTAACAAACATTTTGCAAGTTGAAAATCACCTATCTAGATTAGGTAGGTATAAATACATGGTTTAACTCATCTTGGCGCGCGGAGCTATTTGTGCATGCGCTTATAATTATTATACAGCTTTAATTTGTGTGGCAGTGACTCTGGTAAGTCACGAACAATTGATTAATGTTTTTTTTATTATTTCTTTTTTTATACTTACAGGGTTTGATCAACATGATTATAAATATCTTGTTTTGTTAATTGCATAAAACACACCACACTAATTAATTGTTAATCGTGATTTTCACAATTAAGTATCCTAAAAATAAACAGTCGTTAGTGTAAATAAATTAATTGTTAGTTGTTCCTGTAATTTATTTTTACCGTATTGGAGGTACATATATTTATTTGTTACAGAAAAAGTAAAATGCCTCGAAATTATAAGAAAAACGGAACGGAGCTCTTACCCGAAAGAAAAATTGTAAGAAGCAGTGGCGGCTGTTAAAAGTGGTGCACTGTCGGGTTATGCAGCCTCAAAACATTATGGAATACCATAACATACCATTATTTTGGTCATTATGTATAAACGCAGTGCAGTATATTCGTTTATGCATAACGATCAGAGTGAAAAAATGACAGAAAAGTGTTTCAAGTTTTTTGTACGTTTGTTATGTAAAACAAAGATTTTTACAATTATTTGTTTGTTTTTATTCAGTTGAGTTACTCAAAGTTTGAAAACCGATTTAGATACATTTATAATAAATACAAACCACACTCACTTAGTGACATTCATCGTTTATTTTCCTTAATATTGTTATTAAAAACCAAATTACAGTACTTATAATGTTTTTAACATTCGTAGTTTACAACCCCTGACCTTACTAATATGTTCCTCTTACCCCAATTTTTTTTTTTTGTTCGTTAATGCTAAATTAAACCATATTTTAACTATGGTATGGTTTCATTTCCATTACGTCGAAAGGCAGTTCTCAAATTTTTAGAGATACATATAAAAATACGTGTTTTTACTTGTACGAATCGAAGCGTTTCTCTTACCCCAAATTTCGGGAAAGAGAAACAATTAGAAGACCTGGCTTTGTAGTCAGATTGTTCCGTTATTACTGGAACAATCAATTTCTGTGTTAAAATAACAGTTAGCATGGTTCGTTAGCGAAACTTTGTTTGTATTGCTATTAGAATACGTACATATTTTTAGTAGCTAGAGGTCGTAATGTTCAAAAACCAGTAAACTATGTTCCTCTTACCCCACCTGACCTTATAGACACACGTCATGCAAATATGAATTTTAGTAATTATAGATACAAGCAATTCTGCATTGGATAATGTAAACATTATCAAAGTTTGTAATCATTTCGAACTTTATTCAAAAGCCTTGGCCATCCAAATAATGAAATATTAACAATTCACAAGATTAATTTTATTGCAGATTGTAATATGAATATAGTGCGTTCAAAACAAGAAGACGCACCGCACTCCTTTTTATGAGAGGTAGCCGCATGGTGCTTATGCACACATCTCATAACTTAATTATATTATATTAGTGTGCGTATGCAAACATCTTAAGTGTCCAAACACACTGCCGAAGATACGCGACCGAAGTTCCGCGGCTGATTTTATGTTCCGACGTATTCGGCTGATATGACACACCATAGGTGCCGAACTTACGCGGCAGAAATTCAATTGCACAAACTTGTGGGCCGACACGCGGGGCGCGAGCATGCCTGCCTCCCGCTGCTACCCGCCCCGGATCTTCGTCGGCAATATAACCGAACTTCGGTCGCGTATAATGTGTGGTCTAAAGAATACGTTGCCGCCGAATTGTCGCTGAACTTACGCCCGACCGAAGTTCGCCTGTACGCTATAACGCAACGTAATTTCGGCATAATGTGTCGTCAGTAATTCAAATAGCATTACAGATGTAATCATGCCGAACTTCGGTCGCTTAGTATGTTTAGACACTAACTATTGTGTGGCGAATTGGCGATAGAACTAACACAATAGCAATTTATAATGCACACTTGCACTAGTGACTTAAACAAAGAGTGGGGCGTGACTTCATGTATTGAACTATCGGATTATTTTCGTTTTTCCCGCGTATGATGCATTGCGGATTTTTTGTTTTTCGCTGATCAAGTTATTTTTAATGACAAATAAAACAAAATTTGATCGCGGATCAGTTAAATGGTACTTACCTATTATAAATTGCGCTTCCGTCCTTAATGATGGGCGCTGTTGCGCTGTGCTCTGACTCGCTTCGTCAGGTGCGAATCAAACAAGTAAAAAACAATTTTCTAACTAAAATTATGGAAACTAAACAGAAGTTGACTGAGATTTATTCTTTTTAGTTACCTGATGCCGTGAGGACACAGCCTGAACGTCTAAGCCATGACGACACATTATCGTCTATTAGAGCGTTAATAAAGAAGCCGGCCTCGGATTCTCACAGCTTGTATGCTTTCAAATCAAATATATTGAACAAACCGCCTGAATACTTGGAGAACTGCTCAGAACTAAAAATGTATTTTAAAAATATCTATGACTGGCATTTTGTGTTTTTAAGTAGCGGCAAAAATAGTCCGGATTTAAGAATATTCATAGGTAAACTGTTGTTTGGTATTAACTTCTAAACTTGTGGTTGGCTTATTTTAATATTGCTGATTGTTGTGATCCCATCCTAAATTTGCCTTTTTTTGTTCTTATTAACATTTTAGTCATACTTTTTTTCATGAAAGATGTGTCCTGAGACTTCCATAAAACATAATGCATAAAAGTTAGCTGTTTAACGTGATAACGTTTCGATTACCTTCACCACTACGACTTATGAAATTACAACTGTCCCTGGAAAATATACTATAAATCTACATAATTATTCTATTTTGAAACTTATTATATATTTTTAGGTTGTGGAGGCAAGCAAGTATTTCAATTGGAATCGAATTCGTGGAGGACTGTCGTAGACTTACACCTAACTTTGCCGGCTAAAACCCTGATATACGGAGAAGTATGCAGTTTTTTTAAGCAGTCCCCACCTTAATTCGAGATTGAGAATAATTTTTTCACACTCGTTTTTGTACTAGGCTACATAACCTAGTGAGAATTAATTGAAATAAAGTAAATCCCTAGTATTAATCTATATAGGCCATTTGATGATTGAATTCATATGTTAAACACCACAGTGTTTTATTATCAGATTTTATGTCGCATGGCAATACTGTTGTATAATTAAACATGTGTTCGCGGCCCACCTTAAGTAGGAACTACGTACGTACTACGTACGTTTTAAACGCAGTTTATTAATTAGCCGCGTTATTTAGGGTGGGCCAATTTCTGAACATTTATAAAAATTACTGTTTGTAGGTTGTAAAAGAATATCGTGGACAAGGCAACAATCAAATTTATAGCAAGTCTTTACATATTATTGACGCCTTGATGTTGGGTGGAGTCGATATCTCTAGCTATTCTCTAAGTGACAGGTTAGTAATTTTTATACCTGTTTTTATTTTTATTCTTTTATTGTGTGCAAGAGCGATCCAGGGCAGTATGTCTCTGTTTTTCAACGGTAACCCTACATGGGAATAATAAAGCAAAACAAAGTAAATAAAGCATAGTTGATCCTCCCATAGGTACATTATTTAGTAGCTATCACAGTTAAAACTAGCTTGAGGACGTATTAAAAAATGCAAACAAAAACGCTTGGCCCCTAACTCTAGACGAGGCCTATATCCGAAATCCACGCGGACAAAGTTGCGGCTTGTTGTTATATTTTTTTCTTTTTTCAGGATTAACCAATGTAATTTGTTCTGTTCCGCATTAAATAAACCATTTGATAATCAAGCTCTTCCGATAAGAACCAAGAGATTATATAATATGGAACAATTCGAATCTGCTGTCAGCAATTTAGAATACCGTGCTATGAAACGTGTGAAAAGAGCAGTAACAATTGATACACCAGATAGAGTGAACAGAAATGAAATGTTTTATGTTGTTGGATCTGTTCTATTTTTGAAAGAAATAAAAGGTAATCTTATTGCTTCGTTCATAAACAATTGTTAGGTATGCGTATAAACGAATTCATGGAGTTGTCCTTTCGGAATACTTTTATTTGTGAAGTAAACTTAAGTTTTACTGTATTTTATTAGTACTAGAAAAGAAAAAAAAAAAACCACATCTATTAGTGCAGGTTATTTTTAAAGTGTACGGACCCTTTAGTCTTTGAGACAAGTGCCAGGGATCCGCGGCTACAAGGTCCCCTCTAAACTAATAGGCAGGGGTCCGTGATTTTTAAAGGTTAGAAGCACTGCACTAGAGAATAGTGAATTCCGTAGTTTTTGATTATGGTTGAAAAACAGCAGGAAACGCTTTTAAAGTAATAGCAGGTCAGTTTAAAGTTCAAGACATAGCTGGCGTATCAGCTGTGTCTTGAACTCTTGTGGTTGGCCAAGTTGGTTGGTGGTATTTTTTTGCCCACCATTCAGATATTAGAACTATAAAATAGAGTTAGGTAATTCTTAGGCCTCATTTACGGAGACGCGGGGCGTCGCGCGTCGCGTTTGGCGTGGCGTCGCGCGGCGCGTCGCACGATTTTTCTGTTTACGGAGCGGCGGCGCGTGCAGCGCAGCGGCCCGCATCATCACACGCGCAAACACAAACATATGGCAATGTACGATGTTGTTTATGAAGATGCGGCGCGTGCGACGCCGCGGGCCCCGCCGCTGTTGACGCTACGTTTTACAGTGGACGGAGAATTGCAGGAATAGCTGGTCGCAACGCTGCGTGCGCCGCCGCGTTAAATGTCGCGTGCGACGCGGCAATGCCATCCGCGAGCTCCGCCTGCATTTCAAGCAAACGCGTGTAAAATCGCTTCTCCGTAAACGCTCTCATACAACGCCATATGTTTGAATTCAGTACGGGCCGCGCCGCACAACGCGACCCGCGACGCCCCGCGTCTCTGTAAACGAGGCCTTAGTCATATTGGTAAGGTTCTAAAGCTGGAATATAGACATTAGACATTAAATTACGCATTTTGCAGATCCATGGATTGCGGCGATATCGAAGAGCAGTGGATATAAATATTACTTTAGTATTGGCAGGGATGGAAAACGAAACAGCGAGTACCATATTCCACCAGATGCTAGGATGGATATGATAAATGCGTACACACGACGAGTCATGTGGCCCTGGGAACCATCAGCTAGTGCTATATTTGACAGCCAAACTAGAGAAAGTGTGACTCGAGCAGATATGGAAGAATATGTATCCAGTGTAACTAATAAATAGTTGTTTAGCTGTACATATAAACTGTACATACTTTATAAATTATAAGGAAAGTAAATACTAGGTTAATAGTACCAACGAATTATTTTTTTTACAATTTTTCTTTTTTTTACAGAGAATGAAGTAAATTTTCATATCAATTTAATTTTCAATGAACTCTGTTGGATTGGAAATAGTTATTATATTACATGTAAAACGGATACATATTGTGTATTTTAATAAACTTGGTTGAATGAATCAGTGTTATTATTTTAAGATAGTATTAATTTGGTTTAGGTAAGTTTACAGTTCTGAGAAATAAGTGGATACGCCACTGTCGCCTAAAGGCCCAGTCAAACAGAACGCATATTTTACGCGCGACAAGGTCCACTTAGGGTCGATTCACATTGAAGCAGAGTCGAAGCGCATCCAAAAAACGCTCTTCAGACAACACCAGGAAAACGGGTCCAAAAAAGTTGCGCGGCCAGATCTAAAATGATTTCCAATAGATTGGTCACATGAAAACCTCGAAATGTAACAAATAGATTCTGGACCCAGTGCTTCCACGCCTTTTGGTTGACCATCCAGTTCATCATCAAGAAATGATGACGGAAGCATTATAAAAGACCTGCCTAGTTTAATTGAATCGTTGTATTGTCATTTTTCTACGCATGTAGGACGGTTTTGGCAGACTAAAATAAAAAAAAATGTTGATTTATGTAAGTATAACTTAGTACAATAAGGTAGGTAATATAATTTAGCCTATCTGACTTAATTAGGCAATTTTAAGATAAATAGAAAAAAAATGGTGATTTTACCCTACCTACTTGGCGTCGTTTTGGTGACTTGGACCGGGGTAGACCAGGCAACACTGCTCTGCCCTGGGATCTGGAGGAGAGAGCCCTCGCGCTGAGATATCAGCAGGGCGAGGAGGCGACTGGGCGGAGTGAGCTCCGCCAGATCCTAGTGGCAGAGTGGAGAGAACGACTTGCGCAACCCAGCGCAGGGCACGCCGCAATAGCGGCGGTAAGGCCCGTGATGAAAGAGTGGCTGGAGAGGCGTCATGGCGCCCTCAGCTTCCGGCTGACGCAGGTACTCTCGGGACATGGGTGTTTCGGGAAGTACCTGTGTCGCATAGGCCGGGAGCAAACGCCCGGTTGTCACCACTGCGTCGACTGCCCCGAGGACACGGCCCTGCACACTTTGCAGGTGTGTCCTGCGTGGGCGACGCAGCGCCGCGAGCTAATCGCGGCGGTCGGTGGTGGTGACCTCTCGCTTCCGGCCGTGGTTCTGTCCATGGTCGGGAGCGAGACTGCGTGGGAAGCCGTCGCCTCCTTCTGCGAGGAGGTGATGGCGACCAAGGAGGGAGCGGAGAGAGAGAGAGAGGCAGCTGCCACTCTCCCCTCCCGCGCCAGACGCACCGGGCGGCGGGGGCCGCGCGACGACCTCCAGCCACCCTAGTGTGTGGCCTGCGGGCGCTGGGTTAGGGGACCCAACGCCCGATCAGTAACAGGCCCGAGTAGGCGGCGCGACGTGTTCCACGCGCGCCTCTCAGCAGGACGTGGGGCTAGGCCCCACAAAGGAGAGGTCCGCCAGGGGCTGGCGGACCGAGGCCTGCCGGGGTCGCGGTGCATGCAGCTGCGAATCCCGCGACCCCGGCCCACGGTCAAGTGATGGAACATCGTGGTGGTTTTAGCCGGTAAGAGTCCGGCACACACCCCCCCGTCTTCCCCAGACGGGGGATAGTCCATGAGGATTTCCCCACGCAAAAAAAAAAAAAAAGGCAACACTGCTCGCCGGCCGCTGCTGCGGCGCTGCGGCATCGCTCGCTTCGCTCTATCTCAGCTCTTGCGTTGAGTGGTCACAGTTCTAACATAATCTATCTGTTTGTAATTAAATTTATTCCAGACAGATTTTGAAGTTAGAAGCATTATAATTATAGTGCAAAATATTTTTAAATATTTTGCACTATAATTATAACTCATATAACTGCCCTTTCTAGTAGGTTAAGTTCTGCTGCTTTTGCAGTCAGAAGAATTAGACAGCTAACTGACATACCTACTGCCCGACTTGTTTATTTTGCGTACTTCCACAGCATTATGTCATATGGTATTCTGCTGTGGGGGGCAGCGGCCGATCGCGACTCGATATTTATATTACAGAAGAGGGCAATCCGCGCGATCTATAATATGGGCCCTCGGGAGTCCCTTAGAGATTTCTTTAAAGAGATTAATATTCTGACGATGCCTTCCCTTTACATTTTTGAAAACATTATGTTTGTACGTAAAAATCTGCCAATGTATAGTGTAAAAAGCGACGTTCATAATATAAATACTAGGAACAAACACAAATTAGTAGTCCCTAAATTTAGATTATCCAAAACGAATAAGTCATTCCTAGGAAACTGTGTTCGATTTTATAACAAGCTTCCCAAATCAATTACGGATCTCACTGAGGGCAAATTTAAATCTCACGTTAAATCAGTTCTCATTAAAAAGGCATACTATAAGATAAACGACTATGTTGACGATAGGGACGTGTGGCGCTAGTTCTTTTCTGCACATGTGGCTTCCCTGGTAACCAATAGTTTTTAGATGTAGGTTTATGTACCGTATGTATCTATATTAGTTAGATACGATTATGATTTAACCCAATTCATACAGAATTGATTTATATACTTTATTTTTAATTTGTTTTTACCTGTACTTGCATAATTTTATTATTGTAAAAAATATGATGATTTTTGTTGTATAGAGTCAATCAATTTATTCACTTGACAGACATATCTGTGTTGCTGGGGAGTTTGTTGCGCCGTTTCTTCTTCACAGCAAAAACACTAGGAAGCGGTGAAGGGAGGGCTTTTTGTGGGATGTCTATAATATTGTAAAACTAACGTTCAAAAAGAACTAAGTAATTCTAGTCTATTTTGAATAAATGAGTTTTGAGTTTGAGTTTGAGTTTAAAGAATACTTAAAGTTAGAAGTATTAAAGTGCAAACTATTAATTTTAAAGCTAAGCCTTTATAAAGTGGGAACTATTATTTTTAAAGTTCATTGATAATATATTATAATCTATCCAAATAAAAATTATTTCTTTGTCGAAAAGCTAGAAAGCCTTTAGTTCGAACACCGCAAATTCGTTGACATTTAATAAACAAATTTGGCGGTAAATAAATTTGTTGTTTGACAGATCACAGAATCTCAGTTCAGTTTTGATTCTTTTTGTGCCTTTTTTGTTACACGGAAAAAGAGGATCCCTGTCAGTGATTTTATTGGTTTTATCCTGTTGTCTGTCTTTTATGAATATAATTTAGAATTGCAGATTGTATCGTGAAATATAATGACAGTGGGCGAAGTAAGCAAAAACCTGCCATGGTTAGTTTGTCTTACTGTTTTATCGTTAAAATATCTACGATTTAGAATGTGAAAATGAAGTCAAGAATTTATAGTGAGATTTTCATGTTTCAGGGTAGAAAAATATCGTCCTTCAAAATTAGAAGAATTAATTTCTCATGATGACATAATTAAAACAAGTATGTAAACATTTGAACGAAGTTTAAGGTTAAACATCAGTAAACGGTGCAGATTCTGTTGCGCACCAACTAAACTTAACTAAAAATATTGGCATTATTTATTGATAGCCAAAACAAGAAAGTGATGGGTATTTTTTCCATTGTGTAGCAATCTCCAGAGCCAATTCTTTCATTTCTTTGTGTGTTATCACTTCTGTCCTTCAATTGTTCTGTGTACTGTGGACTTATTTACCTTCTATGATAATGGTTATAAAGCTGTTGTGTAAGTGACCAATCATTGTCCCTCTTCTTCTTTCTATATGTTCTAGAATTTGTTTTTTCTCTGTAACTCTACTTAGAATCTCTTCATTGGTTACTTTTTCTGTACATGATAATGCTTTTTCCATCCAATGCCAGCACCACATTTCAAAAGCTTCCAACCTTTCTTGGTCTCTTTGTGTGAGGGTCCACGATTCACAAGCATGGAGGGCAATGCTCCAAATATATGTTTTTATGAGTTATTACTAGTCTTTTTTTATTTTATTAATATTAGTTTGTTTGGAAAGTTATTTCGATTTAATTGAATTTAGGTGCATATGTTCATGAACAGTCGAATTCCATAAATTTAATGTCTCAGCAATCTCATGAGTTGTTATATGCTGGTTTGCATCAGTTAATGCATTTATTGTATCTTCATCAGTTTTTTTTCAACTGGACTTCCGGAATGTGGTGCATCTTCAATATCAAAATTGTAGCATCAAAATTTTGCAAACCAGTTTTGGCACTGGCTTTCTGTCAATACATGTTCTCCATACACAGTGGATATTTTTTTCTTACTTAAACAGTATTTTACCTTTTTGATAGTAAAAATAAAATATGCTGCAAATGCTGCTTTTTACTTTTCATATTGGAAAGGGTACCCAAAATGTAGTGCGTAGAATCAATCAAAATTTTTCACAAGCCAGTCTTGCTATATCATCTGTCAAAATATATTTATGTGGTTTAAGTGTAAAGTTGGATTTAAAAAATATATAATTAACTCCTATATTGGGAAAAATGAAATTACTTTCCAAACAACCTTACATATTTTTTTTTTATATATTCTATAGATATATATTTACATAACAATTTATTTATATAAATATTAGGATATTTGTAAGAGCTGTCAAACTAGTTTGCTTGTTGAACATCACCATGTTTTTAGGTGGCATAATATATTATGCCGAGATATCGCTGCCCTAGTTCAACAGTAAGATATGTTGAACAAAGTATGTTTTGAGTTATTCATACTTTTATGATTTTAGTGTCATTAATTCATGATTAAATGTCTCAGTGAGACATTAAAATTTAGGCACTTTGGTTGCGTTTTACAAATATCCGATTTTTGAACCGGACAGAAGAGCAAATTTTTCACATGAAACAAAACTTAACTCAGTTTTGTTTTTTTTTAAGATATCTTACTGTTGAACTAGGGCAGCGATATCCTCTAAATCTATTAGGAAATTTTAGATCACCTAATTTAACAACTAATATTCTTCCATCTCTTTCTTGTTTTATCTGCAAGTAAAGGATAGCAATATTTTTAGTTGAGTTCTGTCTGTGCTTAAAGAATCAGGCCATTAACAACAGTTCAAATCAAATTAAATCATTTTATTTGTATGAAATGGTACAGTTAGTTGACAGTACACAGATTGTTTTTAATTTTACAATGAAACAGTGGAGTACAAATTCACAGTAATACTTTAAAGTATTCATACAAAGTGAAATAATTTCAAGTTATCAAGTGAATTTAAAGTGTAGGTAGAAACAAGTCAGTTATTCAGTTTTGTGTTGCTGCATAATTTTGTTTCAACCTAAACTCTATATTCATTTCATTATTTAAAATTATTTTACTTTGTATTGTCATCGTGGCTAAATAATTACAGCCGCATAGACCGATCTTCCGGGTTAAGCCACGCTTGCCGAGGTTGGTCTGTGGATGGGTGACCATTTACCATAGCGAGTTTCCTCCGTGCCTCGGAAAGCACGTAAAGCCGTTGGTCCCGGCTGTCATTTGTAGATCTTTGACAGTCGTTACTGTTAGTCAGAAGCCAGAAAGTCTGACAACCAGTCTTACCAATAGTATCGTATTACCCAGTTACTGGGTTGTGGAGGTCTGATAGGCAATCGCTCCATGTAAAATACTGATATTCAGCTGCATCCGGTTCGACTGGAAGCCGACCCCAACATAGTTGGGAAAAGGCTAGGCAGATGATGATGACTTTGTATTGTCATTGTTGCGAGAATTATTTTATTCTTTGCTGTATACTGTCATTTACGTATGTTTAACCTTATCTGTAAATGTGTGTTTTTATTACTTATTTATTTCACAAAATTTTAGTAAACCAGTTTATGAAGGAGAACCAACTGCCTCATCTGCTATTTTATGGACCCCCTGGAACAGGCAAAACATCAACAATATTAGCTTGTGCAAGACAGATGTACACACCACAACAATTCAACTCAATGGTAAGAAATTCTGTTTAGGGTTCTGGTTAGGGTTGCCAGGCCCAGCTGGAGTTGACATAACTTTTGCCTAGACATTTACTCTTAAAAGTTGGACATACCATTTTTAATAAAAAACTCTCAGGTATTTTCAATGTTATTCAATCGCATTTTCGCGAGCGGTCGTGCCTTCCCGCTTTGTTACGACTCGCGAGCGTCCAGGGCTGTAGGTATTTAGGATATGTAGATTCTTAAGAAAAATATGAGGAGCAGGTTTAAAAAAAAAACCTGACATATTTAAGGTCAATTTTCATACTTGTATCACCCTGTGTCAGTTTACTGCTGGACAAGGGCCTCTCCCAAATTGCGTCGCAACACTCTTGTCTTCCGTCTTTCGGGGTTACAGTTCACCCCAGTTACCTTCTTCAGGTCGTCAGTCCATTTGGCTGAGGGGTGTCCTGTGCTATGTGGTTTATAGATTCGTGGTCACCATGCAACTTCAAGTCTGCTTCAACGGTCACTGGTCTTTCGGTAAACATCTGCTCAGGTGACTTCAGTTCTGCTCTGTCTACTAGACAGAGTCATTGTCGTTCTTTCAAAGAAACTGAGCATAGCTGACTCCATACCTTGCTGACTGATTCTAAGTTTGTGGATTAGTCCAACGGTCAGTCTCCATGTCTCGGGACCGCATAGATCATGGTCATGGCAGGCGGGACGCACTGGTTGAAGATTTGTCTTTTGATTTTTCGGCATAGGCGATGAGAAAACTGCTAAGTTTGCTAAAAATCATTGTGTTTATGATTACAGTTTTACTTGCGTTCATTTTTCCGTATTGGCCGACTAGTTTGGGACCCAAATGGAGCCCTTAATCATGAGCTGAACACGCGGCGAGGTTCAACTCGCGACCTCGCTGCGTGTCAGTTCCAGAAACGATTCGCCTCACTTTCAGTTTAACCGGTTAAAATGCGTAAAATATCTTGTGATTCGCGAACGATAGATGTTCAATCATCCATTCCAAAGAGCGATTGATCGTTTTTCTGTCTAAATACTTATTTATTGTTGAGACCGTTTTTTTTGCGGTGGATTTTTTATTTAATGTAACGATCTTTCGATTCAGCGTACTCCAATTTTTTTATCGTAGGTAACCGTTTTTTTATTGTTGTATTCTTGTGTATTACTTACTTGGAATCAAAGTTTTTAATTGTGGATTAATTTCTTTTTAAGTTTAATGATTTTTTCAATGCTATGCCCACTTTTTACAAATCTATTTTCGTTCATTGTGTGAATAAATCTGACTCTTTTTATTTTTCAAATTGTTTTATGTTTAAATTTGATTAAACATTACTAGGGTTCAGAACCGGTAAATCCCGGTCTCGAAAGTACCGGGAATTCCCGGTTCTTTTATCAGTAAAATGGAACCGGGAAATCAAATTTGATTCCCGGTTCTTTCGGTACTTTCGGGAATTTTATTTTTATTACGCGATTCACACTAGTTCACACTACTATTTACTTATTTACTCTTACTTTACTTTTCCACACTTTCTACTATTCAAACATTCAAAACTAACGTGAATAATTCAGCGTTAAAAGAAATAACGCGCGAAATTAATGGTGCGCTCGCTATAACCAATAACTACCTACACTCGCTTGCTTTTGCTAGGATAGGAAGGAAAGTAGTAAGTACTATTTTAAGGTCCTATTATAGAGAAGAGAGAATTAAAGCTCTTAAAAAGCTTAACTTTGGTGACGCCATATTTTATGAATACTCGGAAGGAGATATTATATTTAAATATTTTTTGTTAAAAAAGTTTAATTTTGTTTTCTTTGAAAAATGTTTAAGATATTTCTAAATGTTTAAGGAATCTAAGGTGACTGCCTAATTTTTACCATTTTATTGACAGTAAACACTTACTTAGGAACCTAACAATAACACTGTTATTGATTATAGTCTGATTTATATATAATTATTTACTACCTACTAGTTATGAGAATAGAAAATATGTAGTTTAATTTTGTTGCCTTTGAAAAATGTTTAAGATAATTTTAATGTTAAAGAATCTAAGATGACTGCCTTATTTTTACTCTTTATTGACAGTAAATACTTACGTAAGTACCTAACAATAACACTGCGATTGATTATGGTCTGATTTATATATAATTACCTACTACTAAGTATGAGAATAGAGAATAGAAGAAAAAATTTCGAATTAAAATTACTTGAATACTAAAGGAGATCATTCACGGTTCATACAAAGTTCGGCCCAAAAGTCAAAGTGCCGGCCAACGAAAAAAAAGGTGTCACCACTATTGGGGAAGTCAGTCCGAGTATTTTTTACTATGGCACTAAGTCTCTACAACCATTCCTTCAGCTGATTTTTTTAGTTGAAAAATTGGATTTTGATACGTTTTATTTGAAAAAATCTTTTCATCTGCTGGCGAAAAAAGTGATATGAGCTTGTTGGGATGATGACCTTGAACAAGTATTATTATGACACCAAACCGCTGTTTTTTTTTTGATACGCGGCCTGCCTTTTTCCACCATACCGCCCGATGTTAAGCGATGATGCGGTCTACGATGGAGCACGCTTGCCCAGAAGAAACCGATTCACCCTTGACTTGAAGACACCCAGATTGAAGCAGTCGGGGTACACTCACTCGGGCAACGCATTCCACTGTTTGGCGGTTTTCGCAATTAAAGTGGAATCAAAGCGCTTCGTTTGGGTTTTTGGTATATCAACCATGAACCGATTTCGCTTTTTCGTGCTTCCGGCCGTCCGATAGAAAAAAGGGCAGGGGGGAATCAGATCCTGCAGATCTGAAGCACACTCTCCGAAATGTATCCGATAAAAAACCGATAGACTAGCAACTTTGCGCCGATGCTCAAGACTTTGGAGCTTGGTCTGAACAAGGGAGTCGTTGCTCATGATCTTCTTGGCACGCTTCTCAATGGACTCCAACGCCTACTTGGCTGAGCCATCCTAAAGGTGCGAGCAGTACTCCATGCACGAACGAACCTGTGCTTTGTACAATAGAAGCAACTGTTCCGATGTGAAGTACCGCCGCACCTTCGGGAGGATACCCAGCTTTTTAGCAGCCAATTGAGCTTTGGACTCAATATAGGAGCCAAAGTGAAGCTCAAGATGGTCAGTTATCGGTAGGTATAGACATATCTTGAAAAGTAGGAGCCAGCTGGAATAGCCTCATTTTGGCAGAGAAGAGACACGCTTGGGTCTTAGCTGCATTCAACTTGACCAGATTTGCATCGCCCCAATCGGAGACTGCCTTGAGGGACAAATTCAAGCGTTCGACCATGGCCTCTCTCAGAGATTGGATTTGTGATCCACTAGTCCGTACATTGGCTACATAGCTCTCTACAACAATGCTGTCGTCTGCATACCCAAAGGTTCCGGGCTTTAGCAGGTCGTTGATATGCAGCATGAAGAAAGTCGCAGAGAGCACTCACCCCTGGGGGACACCGGCATTAATAGCCATTCGATCGGACGAGCAGTCATCAGGTCATCATCCCAACAAGCTCATATCACTTTTTCGCCAGCATATGAAAAGATTTTTTTCAAATAAAAAGTACGGACACCAGATGTTTCAACCCAAAAAATCAGCTGAAAGAATGATTGTAGAGACTTAGTGCCATAGTAAAAAATACTCGGACTGACTTCCCCAACAGTGGTGACACGTTTTTTTTCGTTGGCTTTGGTTTTTGGGCCGAAAATGAATGATCTCCTTTTAGTTTACTTTTGAAGCATATCACTTGTTTTCTATAACAAAAACTAGCAAGAACCGAAAATACCGAAAGAACCGGGAAATCCCGGTTCCGTTATACAAAAGTACCGAAATTCCCGGTTCTCAAAAAGAATACCGGTTCCGAAAACACTAAACATTACTGTATTAATTATTAGTACCACTATCCCACAGGTCTTGGAACTAAATGCATCTGATGATCGAGGCATTGGCATTGTTAGGGGACAAATTCTTAGTTTTGCATCGACAAGAACAATATTTAAAGCTGGACCTAAGCTGATTATTTTGGATGAGGCTGATGCTATGACTAATGATGCACAAAATGCTCTTAGAAGAAGTAAGTTATGTTTTCACTTTTTTTATTTATATCAACGTTTTGAGAGGCTCAAGTACACTCTGAGTGATACTACCATTATGCCTGTCTCATGGGGTCAATCATACATAGTATAAATATGCAACATAAAGCCCATACTATCAAGCTGCATATTACACACTATACAATACCAACAAGCGTTTTTTTTTGTGAAGACAAATGTAAGTAGTAAAATGTAAATTTGCCTTTTTTGACACAACATGATCTCATGTAAAGGAGTATATGGTTGTCTCTTAAGAAATAATTATCAGAATGTTTATTAGAAATACACAACAGGAAAGCAATTTTTATAGCACTTAAAATGAAGTCATTCATTTTAAGTGATTTATTCCTTGTCTCTTAATTTAATTGCCAATTTAAACTACTTTAGACGGTGTTTGAACAAATTGTGATGTCTCTTAAAAAAATAGAAGGGTTTAAAAAAAAAAAGCTTTTTTTTTGACGTCCTTTTATAATATAACGGCCGCACACTGAAACTAATTACCAATTAGAAAATATGTTTTTATTAAATTATTGTAACTCATCATCTGCAAAACATTTAAAATATAAAAAAAAAACTTAAAAAAAAAGTAAAAACCGACTTCAAAGAAAAACTAAAAGGAGTAAAATAATTACCATAATATAAAATTAACAGTTTCAGAAGTCGGTGCAACTCTACACTGAAACAAATAGAAGCCACCGACTTCTGAAACTGTTAATTTTATATTATGGTAATTATTTTACTCCTTTTAGTTTTTCTTTGAAGTCGGTTTTTACTTAATTTAAAGTTTATTTTTTATTAAATACGTTTTAGTGCCATAAATTTAACCCCCTCCTCTTCATAACCCTTCTTTTTGGCTTTGACGTAGTTGGGTATAAAAAGCCCTTTCGAATGATACCTTACACGATGTAAAGAAAACATGCCAAAGGGGGGGGGGGGACGCACCCCCTCCTCTTTTCCAGTAGTCAGTTCCCAACAACAAATATAAACAAAGCAATATTAGTAATTTGAGAATTTTGCTTTGATCCGATGAGGAGTTCTGTTCCATATCTCGTTATATAAGTTCATGGTTTAATCATAACAATATTTATATGGGACCAATCGGGAAGTATACCCTTTCGAACACAAAAATCATTTTTCAAATCGGTTAATAAATGACGGAGATACGAGGTAACAAAGATAAAAAAAAAAAAAAACATACAACCGAATTGAGAACCTCCTCCTTTTTGAAGTCGGTTAAAAAATTAAAAGAGATCAATTATTACAACAATTTTTAAGGAGTCAAAGCTGCCCTCTTAGTAAAAGAACCATAACGACTATGTAGGGATCGCCGCACGCGGCGTTCTCTAGGTTCTGCTTTACCCTCATGGTAGGGCTGCTATCACGACACCGGACAAAGATTTCAAAAACCCCGGACGATTGGTCAAAATCGGGATTTTTCTTTAAATAATATCTTTCGATTCCGTCGTACGTACTCTACTGAACAAATTAGGCACGTAATAAAAATAGTAAAATTAGGAACTCATTTCTTTTTGGCATCAAATTAAAAACAAATTAAAACATAAAAACGTTTTGGTAGGTTAGGCTAGGTCATAGAGCAACGCGGCCACCGATGATGTCGTCGACCGCATTGCTCTAAGGGTCAGGTAGGATAAGGGAGGGCCTCCGCTGCCGGCGCCGGCACCCAAAAATAACGCCATTGGGAACCGGCAGTACATTACTGCCGGCAGTGTAGGGCGTAGTTAACTACTATTTTGTAATCAGATTACTGATTACGATTAAAAGTAGTTAACTACATGTAAGTAGTTATGATTACATGTAACTTAACTACTGTAATCATATTACATGAAGTAGTTGTTAATTTGATTACTGCAATCTAGTAGTTATTATTACTGATTACTTGAGTTCTAAGAACATATGTTTTGCAATTAAATAAACATGTAATATGTTGTAATTATCGATTTATCAAAACTGGATCTGGCTCTAAAATTTATTTAAAAAAATGTAATCTGTTATTTCACGTTTACATTGTATTTATGTTTATTTTCATGAATAATTGAATACAAGGTTTGAAATCGTAGATATGTATTTTTATTTATTATTATTATTGCGTTGAATGACATGTAATCAAAAAATCAACTTTACGCAGCAAACTTCAACTTAATACAAATTATTTACGAATCAAGTAAAAATAAAAAAGCGCGCGCGCTGCGATGATCTACTAGCAAACGACAAGTCAGTGCATAAACGACTCTCGCGCGTTTTTGCTTTTTTTTATATGCAATATTTTATTAAGTTTGTAGTTATAAAAAGTAATCTGTAATCGTGATTGCAACTACAGTTTGTAGTTAGTAATCAAAAATTTTTAACTACTTTATACGATTATTTCATGTAATTTGTAGTTACGATTACTAACTACATTATGTAGTCGTAGTTAGTAATCAGTAGTTAGATTTCATATTGCCCTACACTGACTGCCGGCAGCCGAGATTAAAAACATCGGCTGCCGGCACCCAAAATGGACACCGGTGGCGGTAATAAGTTGTTTGGTAGTTATGTTAGTTGAAAGGTGAGTTAGATTTTGGGCCAAACACTGTAACTTGTCTTCCAACTGACTAATTTCAAGAGCGAGTAATTTGGGGCACCCCGACACGGATAGGTTAGGTTCGAAGGGGATGACGGGGCCTAGAGTGAGCGTGCAAAGCGAGCGAACAAAGCCCCGTCATCCCCTTCGTGTTGGGTTACTTTAAACCCTGCAGACAGAAATAGGAGCCTCGCGCAGCAGGGCTCCGTCGACTCTGCTTTGGAAACCCAAACAACCTTACAAACATCCCTTTTTCATTTTCATCATTCCCGTTTCTATTGTGAAAATGAAAGAGGGTGACGAATAATCGTGTCATGAAGAGTTTGAAGAAGCCTAGAAGGTGTATAAAAACAGTGTATGTAGTCGGCGCGGCGCCGGCAGCCAGTTTGGCAACCGGCGCCGGCACTCATAATGACAACCGGCGCCGGCAGCGGAGGCACTCCCTAATAATAATTGTAAGTTCATTCTGTAGTTGTTCATGACGAACAACTACAGAAAATATATTGTGAAGGACGGCACGGTTGACATCTGTCGGGCATGCCAATATCCCGGTGAATCTATCCGACATATTATCTCTGGTTGTTCTCGTCTTGCTAACGGTGAGTATTTGCACAGGCACAACGTCGTAGCTAGGATTATCCACCAGCAACTTGCTCTCAAATACAACCTTGTGGACGCAGAAGTACCATACTACAAGTATGTGCCCGACCCAGTTCTCGAGAATGGTCATGTCACATTGTACTGGGATCGATCTATCATCACCGACAGGACTATTGTTGCCAATAAGCCTGTCATCGTGGTGATAGATCGATCAGAGCGTCTCACAATGATTGTTGATATCACGGTTCCGCATGACGAGAACCTTGTGAAAGCCGAGAAAGATGAAGAAATTAAATATCAAGACTTGGCACACGAGGTTGTCGCCATGTGGGATGTTGATTTAGCAATCATTGTGCCGATAGTCGTTACGGCCAATGGCTTAATAGCCAAGAGTCTCGACCAACATCTTAAGAGGCTCTCGTTGGGCAGCTGGATCAAGGGCCTGATGCAGAAAGCGGTACTTCTGGTCACGGCGCGTATTGTTAGGAAGTTCCTCTCTCTGAGGCCCTGACCACGGGTGGCTTGGACTCTGTTCCCGATGCCGGTGGGCTACTACAGCATGTAAGGGTAAACACCGTTATCACTCAAACCATGGGTAGTTGACTTAAATATAAAGATATAGGACCGAGTAAAAAATAAATAAAAAAATATATCCGTGAGAAATGAGCGGCGCGGCGGCGCCATGACGCGGCGTACACACACTCGCTAACGAGACAGCTGACTGACTGGGGTAGCAAACTGTGCGGGGCCGTGCGTCGGGCCACGCGGCGAGTTCCCCGCGCCCCCTCCCGTAGCTTGTAGCCCCCGCGCGTAGGGTGAAATGATTTTGGGATAAAATTAAAATTTTAGAAAAAAAAAGTTTGTTATTTTTCATTGATTTTACGTTCTATAAATTAAACCAAACCACTGGTTTCAAGGATAAGTGTGTTTACCCTTACAGCCTGTATATTTTTAATTTTTTTATGGAAATATTTAAAAATGTAATTTTATATTATGTATTTTAATGAATAAAGGATATTATAACTTCTAAAGATCAACAAATTACCAACGCCCGGAACTTTTCGAGAATCCTACCGGAAGTCCCCGAACGCCCTCTTAAACTAGGACAAATCCGGGGAAACTCGGACGGATGCTCTACCTCATGGGAATAAAAAACGTATGTATCAAAAACGTTTACGTGGGCAGAGCTGAGGGCGCAGCTATAATACCTATACATAAAATGTTTAGATTCTAAGATCTCTATTCAACTAACATTGTTACGTTGTTTACACATTCATAATAGCATAATCAGCCCATTACTGGCCTACTGCTGGGCACAGGCCTCTTCTCAGAATGAGGAGCGTATTATTATAGACTACGTGAGACTACACACACCATCGAGAACTTTTTTTGTAGCTCTTTCATTTGTACAGGTTTCTTCACGATGTTTAGCAAGTGATAATCAAATTCTGATTCGTACATGAATTTGAAAAGTCAGAGACGCGGGCCGCGATCGAACTTAAACCCTCTTGCATGTTTTCAATAAATTAAAATTATACATATAGTAATACACCGCGGATTGCCCCCATGATCTATATTTCAAGACTTCCTAGTCCATTTTTCCTTATTGTATAAATATTCGTATTTAAGAACAATCGCTTAGATTTTCAACCTCAATTTTATTGCGCGCGTGCTTTCTTTCCGAGACTGGCAAATAATTTAATGTCATGTTTCAGACAGGAATAACAACGCGGCACATACGCGGAGTTAGGACATGCATAAGTCGCCCTAAATTGGGATTCGAATTTTGTGATTGAAATTATCAAATATTTCATATTATACGCATGTTTCAAATCACGACATAAAGTTGGACTAATACTTAATTAAGTCTAGTTTGGATGGAAGAAAGGAGTTTGGGTGATTGTTACTCAATAAGCAACAATAGCTAAACAAATTCGAATGATATTCGGTATTGACATCTTGGATAGATGGTTAGATATCTTGGATAAATATTTCAACGACTGTTTTCAATAACCTGTCCATCGGCAGTTTCCCCTACTATAAATAGAAATTTGACTAAAGCTCCGTAGAAGTAGAGAGAGAAATTCAATTCCTAATTTTCAATTCGTTTTCAATAAGATATTTGCTCTCACGACGAAATAGTAGCTGCAAAAATGCAACATGCTTGGGGTCATACAGTTTGACAAACTTACGTTAACTATTCACTCTATATCTGTCATGCCAATAATATATTCATAAAGAATGAACAAATGTCTCCAAAGGTTTTCTTGCATGTCCTTGGTTTAGGATTTCCCCTTACAATCCCAGTTAAAAGAAACACACTGTTTAATAATAACCGATGGCACATCATTTTGTAAAATTGCTAGTTCCTAAATCACAATTTTGAAATTTGCCGCCGGTGCTATTGGCGCCCAACGTGGACCCCACTTTCCGCACCCTATTTTGCGAACCCTTCTTGCGCCGTCTCTGAGTAATATTTTATTTACAATAATATTGGACTGTGTTGATTGGTATTGTTCAAAGACACCTTATTTCAGGATCAAATTAGTGTCGTTCGATATAATATTCATAGTTTCAATTTCAATATTATATCCGTACATAGTTGCAACGATAAAATAAATTCTTACTGTTTGCCCAAAATGCTTATTATATTTCGTGATCACAATCTTGATTACAGCAGAATCCAACTGGGAAATGCTCTATAACGAGCATTTGGTCAAATATTTTAAATGTTTCGAAGTCTAGGTTATATTATTGATACATGTTAGCCTTGGCTGTTTTATGAACACAAGAATCACTAGTGTTGACTCCACTGTGCTATTTGAACTTAATTAGTTGCCATGGTTATTTATATGAAAACAAATGCCTTTACATCATTTACCTACATCAAAGTTACAAATCATTGTTAATTTCTCTGATATGTTAATTTTTATTTTTAAGAACGTATTTGGAGATCAGAACCAAATTGTGATCTTTTGAGTTGGAAAAACGTTTTTGAATTTTAAATGAGTGCTCCAATGAAAAGTTCTTTACGATGTACTACAGTGAAGACGATATGGTTGAGTCCAAGACGATACAAATCACTGTTCTTGGTGAGACTAAAACTGGGAAGGTAAGTGTAATTATATGTTATCAAGTAGTTTGTACTATGTAGTTTTGTTGATATGCATTGCTGGGTCATTATCAACATTATGATTTCAAATCTATATCAACACCACTTATACTAAAAGTATTCTTATAAAGTTAAATATTAAGGTTTAGTAATAAAAAAATTAAAGTTCATCGCAGATTCACGATGTCGTCAATGATTCTTCTTTATTTTCTAATGATAAACAAATAAATTTGAATGATGTGTATATTTGCAGAGCTGTCTATGCCATCGTTATTTGGGTGGGAATAGCGTGGCTCCGTTCGGGGGCACGCAGGGCGCCGAGATGATGGCCGGCCAGTGCATAGGGCTGCGGCCTGCCGTGCCCTTACATCTGTGTGACGTCGCCGGCAACGCCCTGGCTACGCACATGCTCGCTAACTATCTCTATGCTTCTGATGTAAGTAATTAATGTCGTATTCGCTACTTACGCTTCAACTTTTATGATAATTCAATTCAATAATGTTTATGATAGTCCTGTTGTAAAGACGCATTGTTAGTGAAGTTCTTCATGTAAATAAATGTTGTTTCAGATTATTTTGTTTGTTTATGACCTAACAAACTTGCAAAGTTTCGAAAAATTGAACATGTGGATTCAGAAAGTAAAGGAAATATTCGAAAATGAAGTGACTAAGCCATTAATGGCTTTGTTTGGCAATAAGTCTGATTTGGAACATCAGAGAGCCGTGAGACTGTCCTGCGTGCAAAAATTTGCGTCTGAACATCTGTTGGAGACCTTCAAAGGATCTGCAAGGACAGGAGAGATGGTAAATATCCTAACGTTTTGATTTGACTATTATTGGTGTTTAGCGATTTTTGTAGATTTTTGGTAATACCTACATATAGCCCATAAAATAAACCAACTCATCCAACTTGGTGTGTCGCATTGGAAATTGGAACCGAAAAGATTTTGAATTTCTTAAAAAAAAGAAATACCGACGTAAACAAAAACTGAAAAGAGTCAAATAAAGTCGCACAGACAGCACATACCTTATGTAATACCTAAAAAAGTACAGAATCGTTTTAAAAAAAAAAAAAATCCAATAGACAATGCGTGATTGAATTACGTGAACGATACGCTTACATGATTTCAGGTAAACAATGCGTTTACAACCCTAGTCGCTCGCGTGTTGGGTATGAAGATTCATCGTCTGCCGCCGGTCATCCAGGATGGCAAGCCTCCGGCAACCAGGGACACTGAACTGAACGGTCACACATCCTCGTCACTGCAGTCGGAACCTATGCAACCTCTAATCATGAATAGAAAAGCTCTGAGAAGAGTACAGCGAAAAGCATCATCAACCATATGTAGCGTACAATAATAAAATATCTGTTTTACTATTCGGTTATTATTATTATTTACTATTTGCATGAAACCTTATGAATGTCACGACAAATCATTTATTTATTGCTACATCATTGTATTGTTCCTTCAATTCATCATTATTTACGTGATTTTTGTAGTTTCCTCAAACCGGTTGTTTCAGTTATAGAAAAGTACACTGAAAACGTGAGGTTTTGTATAATATGCAACTATTTGGGCAAAATAATACCAGCATTGCAGTCGAGATGTACACGTTTCCGTTTTGCACCGCTGCAACAGAGTCAGATAATACCGCGACTACAGGAAGTCGCCGCGGCCGAGGGGTACGTAAAGTTAACTTATTTATTTTCAAATATTTCACTTGCCGTAGGTATCTGGGTAGAAGCTGGAATTATAGAAAAATCTACAATTACAGTATCTGTAACGCTTTTATCTCTACACAGAACTTCAACACAATAATATTATGAAACAGGGTGTCCCCTAATCAAAGTCAAGCCGGGAACAAATGAAAGGGCAGTTTATGACTTCAAAAATATAATAAAACAAATGTTATGGAAAAAATTAATGGTTTTCGAGTTTCAAAGTGAATGAATAAATTCTTACCTCATAAATCTATCTAATCAATATCTTTTAAAACAAAGTAAACAAATGAAAAATAACTTTTTTTTCTTCTTTAAATTTATTTTGTTCCCGGCTTGACGTTGAGTCCTCCTTCCTTCATTCTGTAAATAATATTAATTTTCAGTGTAAAAATATCCGAGGACGGCATAAAAGCTCTGCTGGCGTTGTCTGGCGGCGACATGCGGAAGGTGCTCAACACTTTGCAGAGCACGTGGCTGGCGTACCGTGACGTCACCGAGGACAACGTGTACACCTGCGTGGGACACCCGCTGCGTTCTGATATCAACAACATACTCAACTGGCTGCTCAATGAAAATGACTTCGCTGTATGTTTTAAGCGTATCCTTTTAATAAAATATTCTCCCGGGTGAGGAGTCACGGCTTTTAACAAGGTTAGAATTACTCAACCTTCTCGTCTTTATCATGGTCTTTTACAAATTTTTCAGGTCAGGATATTCTGCGGTGCAAATAGTCAGACTACATCTATGATGGTATCTAATAAACTTAAGTAATTTTAATAATCTATTCACAGTTACAATTTCTTTAATATTATTAAACAGATATTCAGGATCTCAAAATTGCGAAAGGGTTGGCACTCGGCGACATCTTGACTGAAATTCACACCATAATACAAAGACGTTCGTATAATTAATATTCCTAATACATCTGTACAATATAGAAGTACCTATGTGTTTATAAGGCTTTACTAGGTTTGATATCTATATGGGATGTCTTTAATATATTTTTCAAAGTAGAAATATACCGTTGTTTGCTTCTATTACCCAAAATAGAGGTCATTAATTAACGGTAAAATACTATCGTTACAGTAAAACTCCCTCCCGAGGTTCTGGTGTCATTGCTCATCAAGATGGCGGACGCCGAGGCGCGGCTGGCATCGGGCTGCAGTGAACGCATCGAGCTCGCGGCACTCATCGCGGCCTTCCAAGTGGCCAGGGACCAAGTCAAACTTGACGCAACCGACACTTAGGTGGACTAAATAAAATAGGCAGTTTGTCATCTACATGTAACACAGTGTTATTAACCTCAGTGTAACCGGTAATTTTAATTAAAGTCTACTGTGTCTTAATCTCTTATCAACAATTTCAGTGTGTTCAATAATTTGAAATCAAGTTCGTCAATTTGGTGTTAAATAACTTTATCTCATTGTATTTTCGAGTAGCCATATGTAAACGTATCAATGTGGGTAAAAAAAAGTGTATTTAATAAATAAGTCTTTATTTTAACACTAAAGGATCTAATCTTATTCACTAAATTATATTTACAAAAGCTTGCCTTAAAAATATTTTGATCTTTTTATCGGAGATCGTTACTTTTTGGGGATGAGAGCTTTTTTTATACGCTATTGACATTACTTTCATAATTTGGTATATTTTGAGTACACTTCTTGCTGAGAATTTAATACCAGTGATTTCTATATCTTACATAGCTTCCTGATGCCTTTATTTATTTAAAATATTGTTTCTCTCTATTTTCATCGTGTCGCATTAACAAAATACATAAATGGTAAACGATTATCTAGTCATTTCATAAATATTAAATTATATTTATTACTAACAAATTAGTCTCGTAATAACTGAAAATACCTTGATCAATATTTGTTTCAAAAATCTAAAGGTTTATCCGTGTACACATCCTAAAAATACTACGCTTATCAGTTTAAACTAAAAGTTGAGTGTATTCCAGCTACTAAAATGTTGAATCTGAACATCTATGGAGTCATCCTCGATTTTATTATCTACTCATATATTAGTATTACATATTTTTTTACGAATCATCTCAGATTATTGCAATCTACTGTTGAAAATAGGGCTACAGCACAGGGCTACACAAAACTGTATATTAAGGTACTTTCATTTATCCAAAAATGTTAGAGACGATGCTGTTGAAGGAGTTGGTGAGCGAGCTGAAGATGCCGGGCGAGGTGGGCGGCGACAGAGGGGCCCGCGGTGGTAGCGCCACCGGACGGTAGTACGGTCCGCCGTCTATGCGCTGCAATGTTATTACATTATTATATCACTGATTTATGTGTAAACTGTAATTCTACCAAGTAGCTACCAAGTGGTAAATTTCTACCAAGTAGAAATTCATACAGCCTTTTTTTTTTTTTTTTTTTTTTTTTTTTTTTATCGTGGGAAAATCCTCATGGATACCCTTCGCCTGGGGAAGGCGAAGGGTTATGCCGGACTCTTACCGGCTAAAAACCCACGGTGTTCCTACTCCTGACCCTTGGCCGGGGTCACGGGATTCGCAGCTGCATGCACCGCAACCCCGGCAGGCCTCGGTCCGCCATCCCCTGGCGCCATCCCCTGGCGGACCTCTCCTTCTGTGGGGCCTTGCCCCACGTCCTCCTGAGAGGCGCGCACGGAACACATGCGCGCCGCCTTCTCGGGCCTGTTACTGGTCGGGCGACGGGTCCCCTAACCCGTCGCCCGCAGGCCACACACTAGGGTGGCCGGAGATCGTCGCGCGCCCTCCGGCGGAAATTCATACAGCCTTTATATAAATAATTGACATAATATTTCAACGGGTAAATTTTGTTACCGTACTTAAAGAATGGGATTTAAAATGGCGGATTTACTGGTTGCCTTTCGCTCAGAGGCAAAACTGCTCTTTTCTGTATTTTTTGAATCGTTTTTTAAGAAATTTTGTTTTTCTTTCTTGGGTGGCATAAACATGCGATTACAGCAATCAGGAGTGATTTGCAGTTATCCTTTGAAGAGTTCCATTGTCTATCTCAGGTCTTCATCAGATCTTCACCAAATTTAAATGGGACCACCTCGGGAGAATACTCTTTCAAACGAACAATGTCGAATTGAGAACCTACTTACTCCTTTTTTCGTAAGTAAATATGTACAAGAAAACAATAACTCACCTTCACCATATTATTTGTTCGGACAAATAGCTTAAAAAAAAGTATAGTACAGTAGGGTTTCGGTATGTACAACGTTAATAGAATTAATAAATATATTATTATACTTTCTTATGACACAACATGTAATACTCACGCAATTGTACTTAAGTAATTGGAATAATAAAACATGGGTAAGTATGTACTACTAAGCAGGCAAGTTTAAGATACATAACAACATTCCACTAAAAATAAGGGCAACATTTGATTGCAGGTACTTCACAAAAATGAGATAAAAAGTCCGTTTCGTCTCTTTAGTTCTTTAACAAAATAATGTTATTTAGATTGAACGGAGTTTTAATATTTAGAAAGGAATCATTCGGGATCAGTCTTCTGGGAACACGATAGCACCATCATTAATGGGGGTTGAGGTAGCCGCGGTTGGTAGGGCGGTAGTCTTCACTGGGGCCACCTGATGCGTGCGTGCCGCCTTCGGAATGTAACCCTAAAGAGTCACAAAAACTATTTTTACCACACCACCCTTAAGTGCAACTATAAACAAGCAAGTGAATAAATATTTACAGTATAAAAATAACGGTAGAGGAAGAGGGGCTATTGTACGCCGGAGGGGTTTGTTACAGTATGAAGTTATCATAGTGTTAGCTTATACTTACAGAACTGCTGCTTTGATCGGCTGCTGTGCGCAATTGTTCATTTTGTTGCGGACAGTAATGTCTATTGTTTAATTTATGGTACCTTGAGGTGTAATGGGTATTGAGTATTGCATACGGAGTCATCTCTAATAAAAATTATATACATAACAACTCGGTGGGGGCAATTATTAGGGGGGGGGGGGTAATTAGGTATTGCTGTTATGATCAGCTAACTTAAATTTGACCTATCTAATATCTATTTAATTTACATAATTACAGGGCCTTAATTACCTACATTACAGAAGAGTTATTAATTAAGTACTCACCTTGGCTGAATGTAGGGTAACATTCAAGAGTGTAGGATGACTGTCTATAACAATGAACTCCACTTCTTGCGGCAGATATCCTTCTGCTGACACCTAAGAGGTGAAACAGACAAATAATATTAAACCTCAGATACGTAATCGTCACGCCGAGCATAGGCACAGACAGCTGATACCCTAAGCTTAGGTCAAGCAAAGCAAGCCCGTATTGAAGCAATAGACTACATTGGCTGCAGAAAAGGGGCCCACACCACAATTCTTGTCAATACACCATGGTTATTTATTAGGGTTTCTGCTTGACATTTTTTTCTCGAGTAGGTATTGAGAATCCTCGAGCCCGATTTCTCGAGTTTCTCGGGTCTTTCGAGATTTTTTTAAAAACCTTGATAAATCAGCTTATGCCCGGTTTCTGAGATAGTCTTGAACGTAGTCTGTTCGATAGCGCTATTAGTTCGATAAACTGACTCATTGCATTTCTGGACACCCCAGTCAGAAGATAATCCTAGTTCAAACTTCAGATAATTTATTTTTCCGGTTTCTGAGGTCTCCTCCTAACCGTAGTTTATATACGGCCCTGTAACCAAGGCCGTGTCTGCCTACAAGACTAGTGCTGCTGCAATCAGAAACCCAATAACACCTCCTGACCTGGGGCTGGAAATTGAACCCAGATTATCACGCTCGGCTGCCAGCCCGCGCCATCGTAGATAATGATATTTTGATAGTTTGTCCATTTAATAAATTGTCTTTATTTTCCTGATCTATACCTAATCGAATTCATAGATCAGGAAATTAGTTTATCATCGCTTATCATACCGCCTAGACAACGTTCAACAACCCATTAGCTGTTATTATACCTAAGTACTAGGCGCTTCGATTACCTACGTGTATCTATGAACGTTCGCTATACGCACTCAAGCCTGAGCGGTTCCATCATTCTTGGGTTTAAGTGGTGCAGACTGATCAAGTGTTTAGATTATGTGCTAATTAACAACATAGAGGGGTGACATACTGTAGAAGCAGAAGGCCACACGAGGTCTACCTAAAGATACCTCATCTGATTTGTAAATATTTTTAGTCGATGCTAGAGCATGCTTACTAGCTATTTAGTTTGATTCGTTCATTCTAGGAATGAGTAACGTCAATCAGTTTTTATTTCAAGGGTTTTGCTTCTGGTCCTTTCGCGGTCATGAACCAAAATATATAAATATAATCTACCTAGATAACTACTTACGTATCGGTATCGCGTTACAATAATGAAAGTCTTACATCGATCCTGTAGGTTCCGGGTAGTAGTATGCGCCAGAACTCTCCGTATTTGGTGGTGTGGTACGTAACATCACGACCCTTCACTTTGACGGTGGCGCGCTCCACAGGGTTGCCGTTCTCGTCCATCACGAAGCCGTGCGCTCCGCGGTGGGCTTCAGCCAAGTATTTTATGAGGGACTGCAAAAAAGAAGAGTGTCGGTAGTTAAAGTTAAGTAGTTAGTAATCCTTCACTACCAACATATTTAAAACCGGAAACAACACGGCTACGTGGTTTATGTATTCATGTGGCTACGTGTTGTTTCCGGCTAAGAGTAAGTACCTAGGTTCCTCTACCGGGTATCTCAGAGCACAGAATTCTGTGATTAGAGTTACCTTACGTGCGCCGTGCTGAAGTAGGTGACGCAGAGGAAGGCAAAATCTTTTTTTTTTCGTTTAATGCTGAAGAAGTTAGGAAACGAAATGATTAATTCTGTAATTTGGATTAAAATCACTGCTTCGGATCGGTTTGTTTCATAAACTAGGTGGCGTTGGCATTTCCTGTCTGAGTAAGTACCTAACTACTTCTGAGAAGCAATGCCGAAAAAAGTCAGGTGTAAAGATCTGTTTTAATGTCCAGACATTTTTTCAGTTTGTGGCCTTTGAGGAAAATTCCAGAGCAGTTTGCAGTTTTAGTGGACCTGTCCCATCAGATGGCTCGAATGCATCAGCCATCGTGCAATTCAACCCTATCTTAGGTAATAGGTAACTTATGAAAGAACACAAAGGTCAACGTCCCAGAAATTAGTATTGTTTAGGCAGAAGTATTGTATATTATTATTATTACGCACGTTTAGGTATATTCAATCAAAATTACTAGGTACTCTAGATTATGAAGTTAAGGATAAAGATTGAAAAATATGTATAAACAAAGAAAATTAATTACATTGTTATCTTATCGATTATGTACCTACGTTTTAAGTAGTATCTATACCTACTTGTTTGTTTGTCCCCTCACACCTTATAGCAATTTAAGCCATTTTAGGAATCACTACAGGGAGGTCTAGGTAGGTAGGTACAGTAGGTAGGTAGTTTTCAGTTTTTTTTTTCGGAGATCGTACAGTCTAAAGACCTAAACACATCAATGACTGGGTTAGGTAGATATAGAGTCGGCGATTGGATGGCATCTAGGTACTTTAACTGTGAATTTGTAAAATGCGGATTATACATTACATAGGTACTTATCATCGTATTATAATATCTGTGGCATCATCTACCTTATCTTGATCTGCTACACAGTCACGCTTTATCTCATCGTACGAACGGCGAACAGATACTCATGGCGCGTTTACATGGCGCGTTCGGTTTAATCGGATTCGCTAACCGAATTGACCTGTTAACGTTAGGTCAGTGATCAGTGACACTCATGGCGCGTTTACATTAGGTCGGTGGCCGAATGCGTCAGCCGCATTTGGTTTAACCGGATTCGTTAACCGAATTGACCTGTTTACGTTAGGTCGGTGACCGAATGCGTCGGCCGCGTTTGGTTTAACCGGATTCGTTAACCGAATTGGCCTGTTCATGACGCTTTTACATTAGCTCGGTGATCGAATGCGTCGATCGTATGCGGTCAAATGTGGCTTGAATTTCATACAATCAATCCGCGCCCGCGCTCCTCGGCCGACAGCAAGTTTCCACATTTTCCACAAGTCGAACCCACCGAGCCAACCGAAACAAGTTTTATACTAAGTAAGTCGGTCACTGCAAGCGGGCTGCGATCGAATATGGCTAACCGAATAACAGTTCACATTAGTCGTCGACCGAAAACGGCTGCAGTCGAATACGGCCAAACCAACCTAATGTAAACGCGCCATCAGTGGCGACTATTTCATTGTAGCTTAAATAGAGCACCATGTATGTATATCTTATCTTTATCAGTGTTTTAGATTGACAAGCGCTATATATCATTTTAAAGTGTTTGTTTCTTTTATCTTGTCTTTTATTTGTTCTGAACACACGTCTTTTTTAGTCCCACGAGTCACGATGTTTGTCCGTTGGTTTTATTTTGTTGCAATTTTTACTGTAGGCAAAGTGAGTAGTGAAACAAAAGTCGCTATAGCACATCTAGTATCGGAGAATGTGTCCGGGAGTATTGTGTTCACCGAGACATCAGCCGGGCTCCGCGTAACTGGAAGCATTACTGGCTTAGCCGCCGGGAACTATGGGTTCCATGTGCATGAACTGGGAGACATTAGCACTTGCGTCGCATCAGGCGCTCACTTCAACCCTGAAGGCAACACCCATGGCGGTAGAGATCACTCAGTCCGTCATGTTGGTGATCTCGGGAATGTCGTGTTCGTAGGCAGCGGTGCAACTGCAGTCGCTACTGTAGACTTTGTGGACAGTGTCATTACACTTGAAGGACGCAATAGTATTTTGGGGCGCACTTTGGTTCTCCACGAGCAGGAGGATGACCTGGGACTGGGAGGACATCAGGATTCTTTGACTACTGGCAACGCAGGGTCACGGGTCGCGTGCGGAGTGATTGGAATCAAATCTCCTGCCGACTCTTGGAATTCCGCTGCTTCTGTGTCTTCGTCGGTGCTAGTATTTATTTTAGCAGCAGTATTTGTTTACCATGCAATGTAATGAATGTTTTGTCTGTAATAAGTAGATAGGTAAGTACTTATAAGAAGCAAACGGGTGTTAATAGGTACCTAATAAAAATAATTTATCATGTATCAGTTTGAAGTGTTTTCTTTTATACAAATTACATATACAAGGTGTAACATAAATAAGTGTACAACCGCTTAAGGGGTCACTGTACTCATAATTATGAACAATTTTTACTATGGGACCAAACCTGAAATGGCGAATAAAAATCAGATGTTCCATACATTTTGACGAGATATGCGAACATAAATGTAGGGAACAGGTGACTTTTTTCGCGATTTCAGGTTTGGTCCCATAGTAAAAGTTGTTCATAATGATGAGTACAGTGACCCCTTAAGAGGTTGTACACTTATTTATGTTACATCTTGTATACCTAAATTTCTATCTATCTACTAATCCTTTGTTTGCATTCCTGTTATTAACTAATTGGAGACCTAAAATTTTGTTTGTTATTGTTGCGTTTCTTAGTAGATTATTACTGAATTGTTATCAATCACATTATAATCAACTAGCTTTTACCCGCGACTTTGTCCGCGTGGATTTCGGATATAAACTAACGCGTCATCCTACGTGAGCGATCTACAAGCGACGCGAAGATGCGCGGCTCGACGCGAAAACAACAAACAGTCGATACCTATTGTAGTGTTCTACGTGACCAGACGCACGTGGAGTGCGGTGCGGCGCGGCGCGGCGTGAAGCGAACGCTGTCAGTTGGCTTGTTATTTTCACGCGAACTGGATGCGGTGCCGTACAGTGCTACTGAATGACGACGGCGCGCGGCGAGCGGTCCGCGAGCTTGTAGGACAAAGCCGCCGCTTCGCACCGCATCGCATCGCTTCGCAATTCGTACGTAAGACGTCGCGTTAGGTTGCCTTCAAACTATGGGTCGCAATACCAAACCCGTTTCCCAAAACCGGTATTTTCGGTGATAAATTCAAATGAATACCGAGATTGCAGTATTTTGGGGTATTTTCAATATTTTGAGAATTTATGTAGGTATATTAAATTATACAGGGTGTTAATGAATTCGTGTAATTCCTTCAAACCACATGATCTATTAATGGTATAGATTAATCCCGCTCGGGATTTAGATTGATTAAAAATAAACTTTTTTTTCCCAAATATTTTTTTATGTGATAGAAAATTTCGATGCCATACATAAATGAATGAAAGCACGGCGACACAGCTGACGGGCACGACTAGCGCGATATCGCTCCAAGCAGTCAGTTAACTTGGGACGCTAAAATTACTCAGATACAGAATACCATGGTTCATTTTTTTAAAACATTTTTTTGTTGATTCTGAAAAAAACTTATGCAGAGTCAATCAGTGTCACAGTAGATCACGCGGTTTGAAGGAATTACACGAATTCGCTTACACCCTATATAAGTATCATTAGGTACTTATATACATATACTTACATAATATTATTACCAATTTGGCCGGTGATACTTACACAAAAGTATCACTGGCCAAATCCGTGAGGCATAGGAGAATCTCCTTAAGGATATAGACAAATACGTGACTATTTTATATAGGTATGGCAATAACGCACCACCGACCTTTAGTTAGTTGCGTTTATGTTATTACTTAGTCGTCATCAGTCCTTCCTATGTTGAGATCGGCTTCCAGTCCAACCAAATGTAGCAAAATTTCATCATTTGAAACAGAGCGACTGCCAAATACTTATCTTTCCGTAATAACCTTGTAAATGATTGCAAGCTTACTACGGAAGGATATCGATTCGACATCAACGGATTTGTTACTTATTAATTATGCAACAATGTCAATAGGGGGTCGAGCGCAAAACGAAAGTAGGTTAATGGCAGCACCACCTCATCATCACAGGATTTTTGTTTGTTAAAATTATTCTAATTCTAAAAACTGACTCATAGTGGATATTATGAAATAAAAGTGTTGTTTTATGTTATAAATGTCTGCATTATGTGGAATAATTGAAACAGGTAATCGCTTATACAGGCAGTGCCATTAAGAATTTTATAGCGGATTTGTCGTCAGAAACTCTAAGAAGCCATGAAAGTCAGGCCTTGAAGACTTGTAGGTAGGTAATTACGGCCACTAAACAGTTAAAAAATTACTAAACACAACCAATCAGAACTTCTAAAGGTGGATCCAGACTTTGCGAGGCATGCGCCACGAACGGCGCACAACGAATGCCTCGGAGTGAGGCGTGCGTCTCGAAAAAATATACCAACGTATGCTTGGGTCCAACCATCGCGTGCGAAGCAAATGCTTCGTTTGTCTGTCTTTATGTTTGTGGCGAGGCATGTGCTGCGCACAGGCTGAGCATGTGCGAGGCGAGCCAGCGTGTGTCGGCAGGGATATGCATGCGTTGTGCGCCGTTCGCGGCGCATGCCTCGCAAAGTCGCAATGTCTAGTCTAGATCCACCTTTAAATAAATCCTCATTAGCAATATGTAATGTCAAACGAATTTTAACCAATATTTTAATAAGTATGGTACCTACCAGTGATACTGGCGCTATTAGGTCCCTAATTTCCTAACCCATTGCACGGTGGTTCGCCCATAGGTCAAAACCCCCTATAATTCATTGGTGAATATTGACAATATGACCGTACCTACCTAGGGGAATAAATATCAGGGCTAATTACTTCAATTATCACTTATTTATCGACCTTGAAAGTGATCGCCTTTCATTGTTGTTGCTCGCTACCATCCGTGCGGTGTTTAGTGATTTCTAAGAATTGCTAATTATTTTGTTATTTGTGTATGATGGAATTCCAAGAACAGGGTGAGTGTTTTGTGAATATTCTGTTTTGCGCATATATTTATGTGTACTTTTCGTTTTATGTGGGTGCTACGCCAACCTATTTTTCTCAGTATTTTTTTCTGTTACTGTAATTTTATCAAGAGCTGCAAAAGTTTGGCTCCAACTGGCCCTCTTCGGATTTAGTTTAAAATGGTGGTACATCTATCTATTTTATGACGAACATCATTCTATCTACCCCAATTTGCCCGCGCGACCGTAATACGACTGCTACGACGCGTCTTAGCGCCGTAGACGCGGCGTAGCAATTGCTAAGAAACTTGATATTAACTTGATATTTTCACTTCAGGTACTAAAATCAAATGTTCCTTTTCAAGGAGGCATTTATTAGAGCTGAGGTGTTCGCAAAAACCGTCAGATCGTAAAAAATATGTTTTAGAAGTATTTTTAGCGTCTCATAAGGTTGCGAAAATATAGATTTTGCACTTTTATCACATCAAATTGTTAATGCATGTAGAAGTCTTGAAAAATTCTGGGTTAAGTCAGCATATACTAAAGATAGAGTTTTAAATAATTATTCTAATTGGTTAAACGAAAATGAATGTGTAGAACTGACAAGAAGTGTTCAGTGCCATTTACAGCAGGAGCATCCGGGACCGTCCCGCGCCGTAGGTGGGCGGCCCAGGAAAGACTTTTCCGATCTTAGTAACTACGCGGTTAAAACGTAGACGATTAACAGAATTATCACAAGTAGATCCTTCTGCTTAAACACACTTCGGGTCAAGTTTGGATTGTCTCCTTTACATTCTTGGATTTGGTTCTTTGAATATTTTATTCATCTCTCATAAAGGATTAATATTAAGAAATGACAGGTAAGGTCAGAAGAGGAAAAAAAATATGTTACTGCCAGATAGGTAAGTACATGTACAAACTCCCCCTAATTACAAAATATGGTCTAAGAAAAACCTAGGTTTTAAAATAGCCTCGTCTCTTTTTGTTATATGACATAAGAAAGTGATGGGTATATTTTAAACCTGGGTTTACCTTAGTCTTGGTTTAAACCATCTTTTGTAATAAGGGAGTATAAGTTTAGGAAAAGGTTAGGTTTAGTTGTAGATAAATCACGAAGTGGCGGAAGCGGGACATCGAACGACGGTAATACGGCACGAACATTTTTTTCTGACTTTGTAGTCTCTGCTGAAATTACGGGTTCATGTAAAGAATTACTTGATCGTTGTACTTAGTATAATTTTACAGGCTTTGTCATCAGGATTTAATATTGATTGTTTTGTTTAGTTTAAAGAATATTCTTTGGAAACCGCGCGTCAATTACTTGAAGAATATCCGTGGTAGGTACAATCTCCCTGCTTCCGTCCACAAAGTTCTCATACATGGTGCTAATGTATCAGAATATGCTCTTTTATCCATTGGGTAATTTTCCGAGGAAGCAGCTGAATCTAATAACAAACATTTAAAACTGTACAGACGAGATTTTACCCGAAAAATGTCACGTGAAGATACAAATACAGACTTAATTAACCGACTTTTACTGAGTTCAGACCCCTTTATATCTGGTCTTCGGAAACTTCCTTGAAAGAAAAAGTGTCTTATACCTAAGGAAGATATAAAATTATTAAAATTTTAAGCTGTAAATATAATTTTCTTTGTTTAAACACTAAACTAAACTTTGTTTGACAACAGTTAATTAGAAGTTAAAATAGTATTTTTATTTATGAGGATTGTGTAGGTATTTAACATTAGTAATTAAGAATTTATTGATTTAACAACATTTCATTGCATTTCGGTACCAAATTGTTAAAACATAACTTCATACGATTTAAATATTATTTTTTCGAGTTTTTCTGATGCTGGTACACCATTCATAATAATTTGTATTTTAATAAATATAGTTTTCATTTAATCAAGTAGGTACGGTCTTAAAATATCAATAAGATATTGTTAGAAAGAATCACTAAAAACAGTTTTAGGAGGTTATCAGTCATTATCGTATCACCGTGCATTGGTACAATAAAACAGGGTGGTATTTCTTTGAAACACTTTCTGTTCGATTCCCGGCTAAACCAGCTGCTTTTACAGAAAACTAAAAAGTAGTTTATGTTTTCTCCTAAATTGAAATTGATACCGATAGTTTCGGATTCGATCCTGCAGGTCTATATCAAAACCTCGCCTGTATAAAATAGAATAAAATAATCCAATTAGGTGAGTATAGGCAAAAATCCTAGGAAACGATATTCGATGAGGGTCGATCCAAAGTTAGTTAATTATGTACCTGTTTGTTGTCTTGCCAGTATTTTGCAAGTTCATGCGCCGGGGGGTACTTGCAGCAGGAGATCTCTAGTGTGATCTCCATACATCCGTGCCAAATGTAGTTGTAGTCTTGCATGCCGCCTGAAATTTAACATCATTGTGTAAATAAATAGGCACGACGAGCACTCGGTATGGCACTTTGACCGACATAGTATTACCTACGTTAATGGATCATCGTTGAAATCAATTAATTTTTAAAATAAAGACTTTTATGAAACTAATAAGAATAATATAAGAAACAAGAGATCGCCCGTGGCTTCGCCTGCCTGGGTGTCGTTTATCATGTACTAGCTTTCGCCCGCAGCTTCGCTTGCGTGAAATTTTGAACCCGTTAAGTGACGATTTTCCATACAAACTTTCATGCCCTATTTAACTACCTTAGGGGTTGAATTTCGAAAAATCCCTTCTTAGTGGATGCCTACGTTACAAAAGGAACCTACTGTCAAAATTTCAAGTTTCTAACCCCAGCGGTTTAGGCTGTGCGTTGATAGATCAGTCAGTCAGTCAGTCAGCTTCTCCTTTTATATGATATATATAGATATTCGACGACACGTTTGGTGCAGTGGCTAAGCGATTGACTGCTGCGCTGCGTGTCGCGGGTTCGATTCCCGCACGGAACAAAAATTTGTATGACCTACAGATGGTTGTTCCGGGTCTGGGCGTTTGTGATGTGAGATTTGTGTCTGTAAACGCACCCACGATACAAGAGAAATCTTAGTGTGGGGCAACGTTTTTAAAAAAAAAAAAAAAAAAAGAAATAAAGATAAGTGTCATTATTTTTGGGATAAAAGTAGCCTATGTCCTTCTTCGGAATCCAGACTATCTCTGTACAAAGTTTCATCAAAATCGGTTCAGAAGTTTAGTCATGATGAGGTAATAGACAGACAGACAGAGTTACTTTCGCATTTATAATATTAGTAAGGATAGTAAGAATAACCAGTGCCTTTGTGTCCACGATGGTCCTGATTTACTTATCTTTTTAACCCCCGACGCAAAAAAGAGGGGTGTTGCACACGTTAAAAGTATGATTCCGGTTCGTTTATGGAGTTCGTTCATTCGTTTCATTTTATGCAGCGCTTATACTTAAAGTGATTTATTATAATAATATAATCTAACTTTGTAAAACTAAACTTGGACTTGATAAAATAGGGATTTTTCGATAGTCTACCAACGCGACAGCCTTCGAGAAGGTAATGGTTAATTTTCACTTATTTTAAAGTGCTTTTAAATACAGCCGTAAACGATTTTGCAAACACTTATGAAACACTTTTTTTATTAAATACTCCGGTACCCCAAGTGTGAGTTTTTTTCGTTAACTACTGTAGTTGCATGACGACAAAAATGTATGAAAATTTAGGCTGTGCCTCTAGGCGCACCGTTCACTAACTAATATTCGCGCGTTAATTGAACGGTGCGCCTAGAGACGCAGCCTAAATTTTCATACATTTTTGGCGTGACGCAACTACAGTAGTTAACGAAAAAAACTCACACCAGTACCCCAAGGTACTGGTCGAAAGTAGAACCGCTTTTAACCGATATTTTTTAGTTAAAACTACTTTTGACCAACGTTTTTAGCCAATAGGGCTTAGGACTGTTTTTTGCAGTCAAATAGTACATTGTTATTACCCTAGGGGTGAAAGTAACTTATTTAGCCCCGAGACGTAGTTCGAGGGATTAAATAAGTCTTGAACCCGAGGTAAACACTGTGTTTTTCATTACAAATACAAGGAAAGTAAAAATAAAAACAAGAATTAGCTAAAGAAAAAACAAATGAAGATCGGATTGCCGCTTTCCCGACTATTTTGTTTTTTTTTCTGTGGCAGGCCAGCCATTCAGCCATTATTTTTCATTTTTATCATTGAAAAAATGGTAAATATTTTGCCGAAATCAATGTTATTTTAAAGAAATACTTAGTTGAAACTAAATTAAAATAAAGTCATTTAAAAAAATATATCCTTTAATTAATACTAAACTTTATGTTATTAGAATTTTACATCGCGCCGTAATTGAGTGACTATAAAGAAAGTTGGAACATGGTCCAATAGAAATGTGAAAATAGAACTAGTTTTTTTTATAATTTGACAGCTGTCAGTTGAAAATGATTCTCCCTAGGCCTGAAAAGTATTACTTTCAACCCGCTCCTGCAACTTCAGACCTATTTTCCGAGTATGAGTAATGAAAAATGTATTTCTGACTACGGAACCCTTATTGTGCGTAATCTGTCAAGCATTTGGTCGGTTTTTAGGGTTCCGTACCCAAAGGGTGAAACGGGACCCTATTACTAAGACTCCGCTGTCCGTCCGTCCGTCTGTCACCAGGCTGTATCTCATGAACCGTGATAGTTAGACAGTTTAAATTTTTACAGATGATGTATTTCTGTTGCCGCTATAACAACAAATACTAAAAAATAGAATAAAATAAATATTTAAGGGGCTCCCATACAACAAACGTGATTTTTTTGCCGTTTTTATAGATAATTGTACTGAACACTTCGTGCGCGAGTCCGACTCGCACTTGGCCGCTTTTTTATACTATGTATGAACCAAATTCAAGTTCACCCTGCATACATTAAATAAACATACCTGTGAGAGGGTACCACGCTGCGCCATTAGTGATGCCTTTCTCGAATCTGGGGGAGCCTGACTTGCAAGACACGCCGCGGGACATCTTGGCGTGGTTGTTAGAGTACACCAGCGACAGGTGACGGAACACGTCATCGTCTGGCGCTATCGACGGCGTGTGCGCATAGCTCTGGAACACTGCATTCAGGCCACATGTTGGACAAAAAACAAATATTATTACATTTGTCATGTTATATTAGTGGATTAAATTTTATGTGATACCTCACCGGAACACAGAACTGATGATCTGCATATTCCTGATTTGCGTGAAAATAAAAACATTTCTGTTAAATACTACCAATCTTACTAATGTCGAAGAAAATGTTTCTTTTCTATTCACTATTTTCATATTATTGATGTCCTTCAATGTTTAGTTTAGAAACTCAAAAATGTTTGAACAGGAAAATCTCATGAAACGCGATCATGGGTAATGTAATGCAGTCTAGTTCCGGCACTTGAAACTATTAGTATAACACGTGACCGGAAGCACGTCACGAAATTGACCATTGAACATGGTTACAGAACAATAAAAGTGTTATTGACAGTTACTGGCACTGGGCGTGTTGTCGAAGGGATACGAGGCGACGAGAGCACCGCCGTGCAGTGAACCGGAGAGCACGAACTGAATCTTGCTGATCCACTCCTTGATCGCTTCCGTTTCTGGCTGCGGCTGCTTTGTATTCGCCTTGAAAAAGTCAGGGAAGTTTCTGTTCAAGTCGTAACGACGCGCATTGTGCCTGCAAATTAATAAGATTTCCGTAAAAAAAGCGCCACTTGTGGGTACAATCAATTGGAGCTAGGTTATTTGCCCACAAGGATTTATTAAACATTTCAAAATAGACTGCGATTGTTACAAAACTGGTATTTAAAATTATAGTAGTTTCGCCATAAAAAAGTTGCAGCTCTATCAAAATGAATTTTAGCAACAACTTTTTAATACTTGTGTTATTTAATTACAAAATTGTTACATTTCAGCGTTATCCATTCTAGTGAATATGTAGGTTATTCGCACAATGTACCTAGGTATTGTATAGTTGTCGTGTTTCCCTATTTAACGTTTGTAGGTACTTACGTCATTATGATTATGTGATTATTATGGTTTTGCAACAAATGAATGATGATATTATAGTACTTATTATAAAGAGTGGTAATTTGAGATTGGGCTTGAAGGACAGCTACCTTAACCATTGTAGCTACAGGAAAACGTTCTTAGAAGACTACCCCTAACTTTTGAAATAATTTCAATCGGCATTCACAGATTTTGAAAAAAAAGTAGTCAGCGAGAAAAAGGGTAGTTTTCACGAAACATTTTTATGATGCCAATCGATCCTATTTCCGATAAGGATCAAAAGACTTTCGGATAAACCGAGGTGGGAGTACCTACTACAAACGTCAGAAATCGCAAAAAACTCACTTGTGATGGGTAAGTTATTAGGGCAGGCAGCCTTAGTTGTTGTGGCTACAGTAAAATGTTCTTGCGAGATTGTTCATAGTTTTTGAAAATATTTCGAACTGCTTTGACATCAAAAAATATTTTTTTCGATATCAACGTAACTTTAAACAGAAAGCCTGACTACGTCCGGCTTCATCTGGATGCCTGGCAACGCTAGTCGTGTGCATGTGCGAGCCAGAGAAGTACAGGGGTATCCCTCTACATATATCCTTAGACCCTGTCTGCGCTTACCATCAGCTGCCGCTAAGGCCAAACGCGACTAAGTCAAATAAAAAAAACAATTTGGTAACTACTTATTATAATATAATGGTCATATCCTCGTACCTGCCATAAGTGTTGTCACATTGTCCTTCTTTGGAAATGGAGAAACCATCAGGGTTCATAGAGGGCATCAAATGTATCCTAGTGTTGTCCAGCAACCATTTTATGTATGGATCTGTATCGTATGAAGTCACAAGATGCTGGAAATAAAAAAAAACGTAACCAAAATGCTTCTGAATAACCATTGTAAGTTCAACAGTAGTCATCACGGGTACATAATGGGCAGGAAGCTGATTTAAAGATCCAATTCAGCGTAAGTAGTGGCAGATTAAAAGCTTATTGTTCCGACGATCATAAGAACTCCCAGCATCCGTCACTTAACTTTCAAATATTTCCTGCAAGTGCTAGGTGCTGCGGCGTCAACTTTTACGAGAGGAAATATTCGCTAGTAAAAGAAACATTAATAAAGTATCTAATGTTTTAAATGCGTAAGCTGCCAAACAAGTATACAGAAGTATTTTTAAGGTAAACTTGATCTTAAATGACTAAGTAGTTACTTAGATAATAACGTAAGTAATTAAAGATGTCTTAGTCGGAAACGAGATTACGAGAGCATCCAGGTTCTTGTGCTCGACATAATTGTCAGTGTACTTATTACAGTTAAGTCGTTGATTATGATAAGGAAGTGCTCAGCTAAGCACCGGTTTAGGTAACTAACTTGAATGAGGTGCAGAAGTAGCTCGCGACCGACGGCTTCGTTTCCGTGAATGTTGCCTACGTACTTGACGTCGGGCTTGCCGATCATATGCTCGTATGGGGACGCAGATACCACCATCACCCAGAGATCTCGGCCTGCGGATAGAAAATCTATCAGTATTGAGTTTTTGCCACAAAATAAATAAGTTGTATTGCTGTAATTTTTTTTTTTTATAGTTTCATTCTACTGTTCTTTAATTTATTTACGTTAATACAATGCTAGTCTTGTAGGGCTTAAATTACTGGGGAAAACAAGGTTTAAATTCATAAAAATATAAATAAAGTAGTTACTCGTAGCAACATTCTACATACTGCGCACTTCTTGATTACAAGACAAGACAGCATAGGTAAGTAGGTATTAGATTAATCTCACTGTGTTTCAAATTTTAATAATGACTATTATGAATAATATTTTATACAGGGTGTTAACGAATTCGTGTAATTCCTTCAAACCACATGATCTGTTAATGATATAGATTAACATCGCATGGGATTCAGATTGATTAAAAATAAACTTTTTTTTTCCCAAATATTTTTTTTAAGTGATAGGAAATTTCGATGCCATGCGTAAATTAATGAAGGCACGGCTACACAGCTGACAGGCATGACTAGCGCGATATTGCTCCACGCAGTCAGTTAACTTGAGACACTAAAATTACTCAAATACAGAATACCATGGTTAATTTTTTGAATACTTTTTTTTGTTGATTCTGAAAAAAACCTATGCAGGGTCAATCAGTGTCACCAGTAGATCACGCGGTTTGAAGGAATTACACGAATTCGTTAACACCCTGTATATTAATATTTGAAGTATGATTAGATATTATAGTTATGGCAATACTAATTAATACAAAGTAAAGGTCGCGATGAAATATTTATTCCAGATATTTGGAAGAGAAGTATTCTTTTGTAAATGCTGTGAACATACTCACTCTGACGTCTTACCTTGTACAGATTTTCCGACTGAGTACAGTGCTGTGAGGGCCGGGTACCTCGCAGACACAGATCGTAAGTATCTGGTCATCTGATCATGGTCGTGGTAACGGAACTCCAGGTCTGGTCCATTCTCCCTGGATTCGACTTCGCCTAAGTTCGTAGGAGATACTTCATCTGTTGTGAATATGATGCAATAACCAGAATTAAGCAGGTTTTTCTAATGACACAAATTTATAACAGGTAAAATAAGGCTTTATGTTTGGGAAAAACCCCAATCTTGTAGGTAAAGACTGATGTAGAGACATCTTCCAAAGAAATGAGATACTAAAATATTCTTTATCCTTGTGTTTTCCCGCTTGCATTCAGGGTCACCGCTCTGAACCAATTGGTAAACATAGGGCCATCACTTGTCCATCATTTGGCAGGTTTCCGATTTGATAGTCGTTTAGAGTATAAACACATATTACGGACAAAGACGTATGTCCATGATGTCCACCAAAAAGCTGGGGTGATGTTCGCAAGGACTTTATATTTGTATTTATTACATAATATTATTACTTTTATGGATATTCGTAACCGGTGCGTTTGTCATGTAAAGATGCATGAATGTTGAAGAAGCTAAACGTATATTAAGTACGGATGCTTTTGCACATCCACACCAAGAATTCATATTACATTTTACGAGACCTACGTAAAGGGATAGCGGTTCATTTATTTATTAGTCTGTCTAATGAAAGCCTAGAGAGAGAAAAGGTCGGCAAATTAAAAAAAAAAGGTTTTTTGTGCCCGGATTAACTAGGAATAAAAGTATTTGATGATAAGTTTCAAGTATTGATTTAATGTATTCAAGTATCAAATACGTTTATTCCTAATTAATCCGGGAATACACGACTTAATTATCTCAACTTAGGTACCTACGTAACAAAAAGACTTTTACAAATGTCTACATATATAATTACTTACATGATAAGGGACTATTAATATTAAGTAATCAGCATTTGTTCGCAAAATGCAACTACCCTACACGATCGATATCTTTCTCCGGAAATGAGAAGGACTTTGATCGTGTACGCGAAAGCTTTCTGTAGCATAACGTAAGCGTGCTTACTCATGCTGAATCTTTGCGAAAAGGTGAAAGATTGCGTTATGTTTATACAACATGCCCACATTCTATTAATGAAATACGAATTGAGACTGATACTTAGTCACTAAATGTACGTACCTGGATTATAAGTGGGGTTAGAGAGCGACTGTGAGCGCGTCGCTACCAGAAAGGTCAGCAAAAGGAAAATGCGAGCTATACTCGCTTTCGCACCGCCAGCCATCTGCAAAACAATAATTGTAAACAGATAATAAAATATAATTGATTTTCCTAGCTTGATCATTTTTAAATAAACTTTGGTACCTATACCAATATCAGCAGAGGCACTGCCTACACCGTGTCCCAAAAAGTAATGTCAAACGGAAGTCCAGAGGTAGAGCATCTTTAGATGATCAAAAATGTCATTAAAGTAAGAGTTTTGTTACAACATGAAAAGAAATCATACCTCGAAAACCACAAAAAAACGCGGAACATACATGGGGTGGATTCGGATACCTCTAAGGGTGCTCTACCTCTAGACTTCCACTTAACACTACTTTTAGGGACATCCTATATAAACAATCGTAAATTGATGGATAACTTTTGTATAGATTGTCCGATTTAGCTAAATTGCAGTGCATACCAAAGAATAAAATATTAAGTATGTCAGTCAAGAATTATAATTAATACAGACATACATTATAATGTAATAGGTATTTTTAAAGAAAATTGCTCTAAGACTAGTCGACACTTCGCGTAACCAGAGTGCTGGCTTATTCTTTGGCCAAAGAATTAGCGTTGCCATTTAGTTTAGCATGACAACGTTGCCTGTCTTCTGGGCACGCTTGACACAGTTGCTTGGCACAGCGGCTTGGCACAGCGGCTTGGGACAGTGTTATGGAAGAGTATTTCGATGACTAAGTGCGCTTTTTAAAAGTTTTATTACGTATTTTGTACATATTCATCATCAGTGTATTGCTCTCTACGTAAAATGTAAACACAGCTGATGATAGCTGTGGACAGATAGATTTTAGCATATTTTGATGTAATTTTTGAACAGCTATTTCTCTTAAACTTTTGGAGAAAGTGGTAGAACAAAATACAACCAGTTCACAGCTGAACATAGGCGTCTCTAAGTGCACGCCACTGAGCTCGATCCTCGGCTTTTCTCATCCAGCCCGCCTTGCAAAGCCCGCCTTGCAGCCCAGCTCGCCTCGCAAAGAGCGTCACTCCACGTAATCTGATGATGACGGCCCACACTACGTTTGCCGATTGGTGATCTCTTTATGTCTCAAATAAATGTCCTATATATCTTATCTATCTATCTATCTCCACCTAAGAACACATATTTCCCACAGAATACATCGCTTTCTAATACACATGGTCTGTGATATACCCTAGTTAGGGTTGCCAATTTTTTTTAGAAGTACCTATCGTTTTTCTGGTTTCTGAGAGGGTAATTTATAGACTTATAAAAAGGAGTATTCTTTATATAAACTCTCAATCACCGTAATTATAGACACAATATTTAAGACAGTTAAGTGTCGTCCTGGGACCAGTTTTTTTTGTATTTTCTACAGTAGGTACCTACATAGTATTTTTATGTTATGACTGGCTCTGAACTTTATGCCAAAAAAGTCAGAGTTAATGTAAATAGAGAATTTTAGCGTTCTTTATTACTGTTGTAGATTATACAAGGTTAGTCGGAAACAAGGTACCTACTAATCCGCGGGCTGCGTATCACTGATGACGGTTTTTAAACAAGTGTTAAGTAACAAAATTCGATAATTTTTATTTTCATGTAAAATTATTTTCATTTTAGTTTTTTCTAATATTCTTCATCCCTTCTTAAGTGACGAATTCAGAAAATGGAGCTTCTATCTATCTTCTTCTATTCATGACCCCAAATATGACCTAAAATGTAAACACAGCTGATGATAGCTGTGGACAGATAGATTTTAGCATATTTTGATGTAATTTTTGAACAGCTATTTCTCTTAAACTTTTGGAGAAAGTGGTAGAACAAAAAAAGCTATTCATTATTATGTGTACTTTAAAACCCTTACGGATTAATAACCCCTTTCTGACTAACATTGTAGTGTATACCTACATGAAATAAAACACAATACTCTATTTTAGAGTACGGTTGGCAGCCCTAACCACAATGGTCATCGGTTTTACGGCTATACCCTTTTAACCTTACGGTGAGTCCTGACGTTTCTCTACAAAACATTAAAATACAACGAATAGGAAATATATAAAAAAAAACGTATTTATTATGTAAGCTATTTTACGTTTTTGATGATGTCGTTTACGTTTTTTCGATAGCAATCTCTTTACGACTACAATTTACGAAATGACCGCTTTGTCAGGACTCATCTCATCTCTCGTTGAACAGAGTTTATGTAGTATGGCTGGCCCATTGTTACTTCAGCTTGTAGCTACATGTTTGTACACATGTAGTTGTTTTTACTTTAGATTAATATACCCAGTAGTTTAGATTTATATTGTATACAGGGTCAATTCGAATTCGACGTATTTCCTTTATGACGTAATAGTGTGTCCTGAATGCAACAAATTAGCAACCCTATTCTAATCACTAGATTTCGAGAAATTACTAGTTTTATAGTTTTTTGAGAAATACCCAGAACTCGTTATTAAATATTTTTATATCTAAAGTATCAAATTGAATGACTTTGATTTCCGTATCAAATTGTAGCCGACAAAACCCAAAGCTTTCTATGTATATGTCGTGGCCATATCGTAGAATTGATCACTTCATGATGTGGCCGGCCATTTCATGAAATGGTTGTATTTCATGAAATGGCCAACTAAAATTGGCCATATCGTTGAAACGTCAACGTTTAATGATATGGCCATCCACGTTTGGCCATATCATTAATGTAGGGTTTCCATGATATCAAAGGTTTAATAAAAAATCCAAATAAAGGAATCACGTACCATGCAAGCAAAGGAGTAGAACTACGGAATTTCGACCCACAAAATATCGATGCACGTTAGCGCGAAAGTTTAATAGCTTGATTCACCAACAATTAAGGGGATCTGGCGCTCGGCGGCCGCTGCCGCGGCACGCTCGCTTCGCTCGCTCGCCTTCGCGCGTTATTGGTCACTGTTCTAACCTAACCTAACCCAAATGATTCAATATACAAATAGTAAACGTTTGCAGTAACGTGCATCGATATTTTGTGCTGTAGTTTCACAGGTTAACCAGATAAATAATCGAACAAATAAAATTCTATGAAAAGTTCACCGGCAGTTACCATGAAGTCATATTTTGAAATCCAATAATAGTCCATTAATTTTCGTTGCGTGGTCACCCTACTTTACTTATTATTATTAGCTTTTTTGTCAGAATAATTGTACGCCGCCATGATGCATCACAAAAACAAAACGATATCAGCGCCTCTAACGGTGAATAATGTAACTATTTTACGATATGATCACTAATGTTTGGCCATATCATGAAGTGGCCGTGCGTTTAGCTGATCATATCGTTAAACGCTGATTATTCATTGATCTGGCCAGGCCATTTCATGATGTGGGCAGCGGGTATTGGCCATTTCATGAAATGCAACCATTTCATGAAATGGCTGGCCACATCATGAAGTGATCAATTCTATGATCTGGCCACGACATATATACAAGGTTAGTCGGAAAGGGGGTACTAATCCGAAAGGGTGTTATAGTACCCATAATAATGATTAACTTTTGTTCTACAACTTTCCCCACAATTCCATATTTTGAGAGAAATAGCTGTTCAAAGATGTCATAAAAAATACGCTAAAATCTATCTATCCTCAACTATGATCGGCTGTGTTTACATTTTAGATCATATTTGGCGTCACGAATTAGAAGCTCCATTTTCTGATTTCGTAACCAAAGTGGGGACGAAGAATTTTTGAAAAAACTAAAATAAAAATCATTTTTTATGGAAATAAAAATTATCGAATTTAGAATTTTTAACTCTTGCTTTAAAATCGTCATCAATGATACTATAAGTGGCCTTCGGATTAGTACCCCCTTTCTGACTAACCTTGTATATAAGAATGTTTAAATATAACAAATAGTTGAAAGTTATCATTAAAAGAGTAACTAAGTAAATGTTTTATGAAATCATTCAGGCTTAAAGAATGATGATTATCAAAAAAAAAAATACTATGACACTTAGCGTAAAAATACGAGAAAATATCCTCATTTCATCAGTTTTCCAACGCGATAAGAATGTTTTTTTTTAATTCTTTTAAAATATTTATGATTAGTTACGGTTTACTCACGTGCATTTTTCGGGATTGGCCGACTAGTTTCGGACCCAAACGGAGCCCTTATTCATGAGCGGTCACGCGGCGAGGTCGCGAGTTGAACTAAAATGTTCTTGTAAAATGTTTGAAAATACTGACAAAAGTGGAATACGACATTGTTAGGAATTGACATTTCAGGGAAAATGCAATAAAATACATGTTTAATTCCTAATATCGCTTTCCTATTCGAGATTTTACTGTTACTTGCACCTCTGCACCCGGTACAAGCCTACTTTTATGATAGTTCGCTTTTTGTGACTCTTTTATTATCTGCTTCAACACTACCACTGAGGCTACATGCATCAATTTGGAGTAGGTGACTGTCTTTAATGTGGCCCCAAACATAAAGGTCTGGTGAAATCTTTCTGGTAATTTCGATGGCCACGGCCCATTGTGTGATTTATTCCACTTTGTTTGTGGGTGAATAAAGTCCAAAAAAATTTATAAAAAAAGTCGCCCCTGTTCACCTGGGTGACTTAATTCCAAGGTGAAAAAAGGACACCAAATGTGTCGAATTACTTCAGCTAGGTAAAATTAATCCGAGGTGATAAGAAGACACCACAAATTCCACTTTGTTCACCCAGGTGATATTATTATCATCCAGTTTAACAAAGTGGAATATACCCACTGTGTTGGCCCTCACTAACAGATGCAACGATTAAGGATACGAGTGGCCAGTCATTTACGTACATTGACGTCATTATAGTGGTCTTCGTAAGGCCCATGTTAAGCAGTGGACGTTTACGGGCTGATTTGATGTGTCAATTTACAATCTTTTGTATTTTGGAACAATTCCCTTGACGTTTTGATCCTTTGCTGCGTATCTTCCTACGAAGTAGTGTCACTTTGGTTGGCCACTTGTCTCCTCAATCTTTGGATATTATTCATTATCATTAAGATTTAAGGCTTGTACCGGGCGCCGATGTGCAAAGTAACAGTAAAATCTCAAATAGAAATGTGTTATTACTTAGGTAAACATGCATTTATGTAATTAAACTTTTCGCCGATATTTTGTCTATCCCTAAAAAAAAACGTATTCCACCTTTGTCAGTATTTTCAAACCTTTTACAAGAATTAATGTTTTTTTTTAAACTTTCTTATCTCGTTGGATAGCTGATGAAATGAGAATGTTTTCCTTGTATTTTTTACGCTTAGACCCAATTTCACCATACTCTGTTAGTTATAAATGTCCTGTTAAACATTTTAACAGACTGTTTATCAGTACATTGAAATTGACATTGACAGCTTAACAGACCGTTAACAACTAACATTGTATGGTAAAATTGGGTCTTAGTGTCATAGTAACTTTTTGACAATGATTAGTTATTCTTGAAGCCGTACCTGGATGATTTCTGGATGATGGATACTTCCAACTAGTTGTTTTTTTTTAAATATTCATAATAGAAAGCTTTGTTAAAGTGTCAGCTATAAATTAATATGGAAATAAAAGCCATTTAATTTAATACTTTAAAGATAACCTATATTTAATAATGAATTCTGGGTATACAATACAAGCAAATATTTATATTGTAGATATTAGAATAAAAAGTGTAACTAAATACTTATATAATAACTGTTCTGTAACTAGGGTTTCTGTTTTCTCGACATATTTTTTTTCTCGGGTTTCGAGAATTCTCGAGACCGATTTCTCGGGTTTCTCGGGTCTTTCGAGAATTTTTTAAAAACCTTAAAAAAACATCTTATGCCGTTTTCTGGGGTACTCTTGAACGTAGTTTATCTGTTTAATAGCGCTATTGGTTCGATAAACTGACTCATTGCGTTTCTGGACACCCCAGTCAGAAGATAATCTTAGATCAAACTTCAGTTAACTTAACTGACCAATTTGCGGCATTTATCGGTTCTAGAATTTTATTTGTCGTTTTATATCATATTTTATACGAGAGCATTTGGAGTTTTATTATTAGTATTTTATTTTGGATAGTGAGTTTTGGATTCCCAATGAAATGGACTCGAATGGTTGATAGGAGGCTGATTTGGAAGGGCTGGAGGCTATTTCAAATATATCAGTACCAATAAAAAGGCATCGAAGAAATCCATCCGAAATGATCACGGATGAAGAGTTAACATGAGATATCATTTTAACAAGGGCGCTAGGATATAATCTTTGTGAAATAACCAATCCTGCCCGAGAACCCATTCATACACCACAAATATGTACGTTAGCCTAGAAATATTATTCTTTCAGATATAAATAAACTTTACTTCCCAATATTATAAATTACAATAATTTTAAATATTTTGGTTTCATAGTTTTATTGTGTTGTTGCTATGATGAAAAATAACAATGAAAAACTTTGTGATTTAAATTTTATAACTTATGTATGTAAGTAATGGTTCGTTTTAAAATCGTTGCATAAACCACAGGAGATTTTCATTTAAACCTGGTGCCTACCTGCAAAACGTTGTAAAGTTTAAGGCGAGAAAAATATATTTAGCTGGGCTCCCATGGCTCCCATGGCATGGGCTCCAAGAGATCCCATCTAGTGGTCAATTTACGAACTTAATTATTGATTGTATAATTGTCGATTTTGTATTCAGAAACCCAATAATAGATAAACGGAGTTTATCTTACAGTTAATTTTTATTTGATGTTTTATGTCACATTATAATAAGAGTAATCGGAGTTGGTGGTATATTAGGTGTCTGTTACGCTTGCCTCGCTTACTCGCGCCTCGTAAGGTGAACAATGAAGCCAAAATGCAAAGATTACGCAACTTTTAAGCCAATTTTACAGTAATAAAAGAAAGTCTTTGATTTCTCGAGTTCTTGAGTTCTCGAGGTGTTTTTTCTTGTCTCGAAGTTTGCATGATTTCTCGACATTTCTCGCCTCGAGAATTCTCGAGCAGAAACCCTATCTGTAACATAATATTTACTTACATCACCTCTTTTTGTTATAGTTAGGTAACTGTATCAGAATCTTTCTCCTAGCCTTTTTTCTATGTTGGAGTTGGCCTCCAGTCTAATCTGAGTCTTACATCAGAATACCTATTAATACATACTTACAAAACATATGGCTGATTCTTAAGTTTTACCGAACGTTATTGGTTAAATATTTAGGTTCCTTTATCTTTACCAATAATGAAGGCAAGACCTCATAGCTTTGCATTTTACAGTACTTATACCTTCCGATACGTTATTAGCTATCACAAGTAAAATTAGCTTACGAGTCTATTTATACAAGGTGTAACATAAATAACGCACAACCTCTCAAGGGGTCACTGTACCTACTCATTATTATGAACAACTTTTGATATGGAACCAAATAAGAAATCGCGAAAAAAAATCAGCTGTTCCCTACATTTTGACGAGTTATGCGAACAGGAACAGCTGATTTTTTTTTCGCGATATCAGCTTTTGTCCCATAGTAAAAGTTGTTCATAATGATGAGTACAGTGACCTCTTAAGAGGTTGTGCGTTATTTATGTTACACCTTGTATACCCAGTTTGGCTATAAAAATGCAACCATTAGTAAGCAAAATGAGCCGCTTTTAGCCATAGTAACCGGCCATTAAGTATACCACTTGCTTGCTTACACCAACCTACTTATATTTTTTTCTTCTTCGAAATGTATCTTCGATTTCAAACTCGAATGGAGCGAAGGCTATTATATAGGCAGGTTTATGATTCGATTCATGAACTCTATCGTTCACGCAGTGTTGTGATGCGTACGTCAATGGGAAAGGAGCTTTCTTTTGAATGGTACTGTTTGGGCGAGCGCACCAGTTATGCGGTGTAACCGGTCGCCTGTTGAAGGTCACTAGGTTAGTGGTCCGACCTTATACATGGACCATATTACAAACATACCATATTTTATTTAGTTATGTGAAGTTTAGGTCTAAACTTAAGATATTTGCAAGAAAACTTTTAAACAAAGGTTTAAACAAAAGGACGCCAGAGTCCACTATGATCAGTTACACTACGGACGGTGTTATACTAACTCTTGCCTGGCTCCGGCCTCCTTTTCAACGTAAGGCGAGTCCTAGGGTTTCTCTACAAAACGTTACCATACAATGAATATCAAATACTAGCGACCCGCCCCGGCTTCGCACGTGTACGTTTTATAGCTTAAAACCTCCTCTTGAATCACTCTATCTATTAAAAAAACCGCATCAAAATCCGTTGCGTAGTTTTAAAGATCTAAGCATATATAAGGACAGACAGACAGCGGGGAGCAACTTTGTTTTATACTATGTAGGGTAAAGCCACCGGTAACTAGCCACTTAAGCACTTTCACCAAGTCACACTTGAATTATGTCAAAATAGGTTATTATATTAGATTTATTGCAATGACACACAATAATATGCCCATTCTTTTATGTAATTTAGGCTTTTAAAACTAAAACAAAACAATATTTGGTATCAAATTTTAATAAAATCAAAAAATTATCACTTTTTGGTATTTACTAGCCACAAATTTTAGAAACTGGCCGTCATTAAACTATTTATTGGCCACATGAAATAAGTCTCAGTTTCATCCTACTATCTATAAAGGAACATAAAAAATAAACTTTAAACAAAACAACATTCATTATGTTAGACAATAAATCAACATTTTACCCGTAATATTAATATGAGATCAAAAATAATACGATATAGGAACTTTCTTAATTCACACGAACAACAAATCAACAAATCTAAGATTAATATAGTTTTATAGAATAAAGTTAAGTACCGAAGCCTTGCTTTCGTGCTTCTTCACAAGCAGAGCTAAACATGGCATCACAATCACCGTCAGATGAGTCAGTGTTACTCTCTCGATAGCAAATGTGGCACAAAAACTGATCCTCATCGTCCACAGGTACATGGAGTCTGTGATATGACGGAATACAATTTAAATGAAACCGTTTGTTACACTGGTTACATTCAATAACCCTACGTGTAATGAGATTCAAACAAAAATATGTATGTGTATCATCAGGTTGGTTTACTCTTGCAATGCACTTGCTAAAATCGACATTATTTGGTTCAAATGGACACAAACCGGATACTCTGAATCCATTTATTAATGTCTCTTTCTTAGAACACGAGTCTACAGCTGTTTTTAACAGTGGAGCAAAGGTTTCTTTGGTCAGACTCTTCTGATAATTATTCGCTGCGTACCAATCGCGCAGTACCTTCTTCCAAGCAACCTTTATTGGGCGAAAAGCAGCAACATCTGCTGGTTGTAGTATGCGAGTTGCGTTTGGATAAAGCGCTATTAGATGTATTTGAAGATTGCGGCATAGTTCTGATACTTCTATGGTTATGTGGGTTTTGTGTCCATCGACAAACAGAATTACAGGAAGTGGGATATTGTTTTCTAAAATTTGTTGGTACGGACAATTAGAGATGTAATCATAAAAAACCGCTGCAGTCATCCAACCTGTGTCGCTTCGCCCTATTCCCCAACCAGATGGCACACTCAACGAAACTGATAGATAATCATTGGTCTGAAGACATGTCCAGCAGCAGAAAATGTAAATAAAACTGTAATGTTCTCTTTAGAGGATCCTTTTTCTATCTGGTACACATTTTTACACCCTTTCTCAGCCAGTACTTTGCCTGTTTTCGGGCAAATATTGAATCCAGTTTCATCGGCATTGAACACTCTTATGGGATCTTGAATGACGTCATTCAGTTCTTCCTCGACGATATATTGCTGTATTTCCTGGAACCATTTCCTAATATCCTGTTCAGAAACACATGCACTTGCATTGGTAACTCCTTCTGATGTTCGAATAGAAATATTAGGGTGTCTTTTCAGGAAAGCCTTAAACCACACATCTCCCGGTTGGTGTCTCGGAAAGGGTTGGGTCTCGGATTTTGTTCCAAAAAATTCTGGACACACAATTGGATATCCTCCTTCTTTCTTGGGAAGCCACGCTTTGATAATTGTATGATGAAGTCACATAAACTGTTTTCTTCGGCTTCAGTTAGCACTGGATCTGGTCCAGACTTAAACTTTGTGTCAGGATTTTTAATTTTAAATTGGAGGCTACTTCTAGGCACACCAAATTGTTTTGCCGCCTGACGAATTGAACCCTCTTTATTCTCAATAAATTGAAGAGCCTTATCTATTGTTTCTTTGCCGTATTGTCGTTTTTTAGACATTTTACTAACATTTCAAAGAACTGTAAAAAAAATAAGAAAATAGATTAGTAACTGGCCACAAACTGGCCACCTATGCCAGTTTCTGATTAGAGTCGATTAATTCTTCTAAAAAGGAAATACACAATACTACACCTTATAAATATCATAAATACGAGTTATTTTTAAAGAAATTTGAATAATAGGTAAAACTTTAGTAACTGGCATACGTGGCCAATAACTAAAAACATGCAAAAAATTACTTCAGAAACTAGCCACCCATTCAATAACGGCTTATTTAAGATTTTATTAGAATTAAGCTAAAGATCCATGTAACTCACCATGCAAACACGTAGAAATATGCGATTCTTTCACCAACGCTAAGTATTATCACCCATAATTTAAATTTTGTAAAAACTTAGCCACTAACATTTACGTAGTGAAGTAGCTTACATGTCGAGACACGTACACCAACTGTCAGTAAATGGCCGTTTGCTTTGGCGCTAGTATCCGTAGCGAAAAAAAGTTGAACTACTATGAAAGGTGAATGACAAGGCATTTGTTTGAAACGTTCATAGATGGCGCAAATAAAACATTATTCTTATTTCAAATAGATAAAGTACCAAGTGGCTAGTTATTGGTAGTGGCCAGTTATACCTTGGTTTACCCTAGTGATTTTTAAATACAAACATGGATAAATAGAGCTGTTTTGGGGGTTTTGATGATGTCGTTTACGTTTTTTCGATAGCAGTCTCCATATGGCTGCAATTTACGAAATGACCGCTTTGTCAGGACTCGTCTTTCGTTGAACAGAGTATAATCCTGGTTCTTGCCAGAGACTGCCATAGGTGGCTGGGTGCGATAGACCGAGTTGATGATCGATTATTACAGGAAACTCGAAATAAATTGCAAAAGATAGGTGAATACCTAAGTGAATTTTGTTTTCATTTACTAAATCACACTATTATATTTAGTACAGAGGTAAGAAATATCTATCTTTTTTTAAAGATTGCTATAATTATAGATACCTATTGAACCATTTATTTTTGTAGAGATACTCAGCGTCCAGGGCAAGGATCAAATTAGGTGCCCCCAAAAAAACACGCTAAATAAAAAAGTCGTTTAATTTTGAATTTTGTTAAAATTAAGGCAGTCAAGATTTTATCTGATATTTTTATACTTAGCTCATAATACTTATTTCAAACATCATTCATTTGTATAAAAATATCAACATTGTATTTAAAGCGAGATCTGCTGCAAATTACTTATTTCAGTTATACAAGGTGTTGATCTGTATCCGTGCTATATTTAAGGGGGTGGCCACACCACCGATATTGAACATGAATAAAAAAAAATACCTAAGCAAAAAAAATCTCTTAAATATTTTTAAATAAAACAATTCCCCCTTTGTGAGACACAAAAACGACGCGTGTAAAAACACCGGAAAAATAGGCCGAATTTGTCGCACTTTGACAAACACAGCGCGCATGTGCGACATGTCACTTCCCAACTAGCAAAAGCGCTATATAACGAATGATTTATATGGTAATAACTCTTGTACATGTTTTATAACAGCATCAGTTTTACAACTGTCTTTATAAAAGCATGTTTTAAGTGTTTTTTGCTAATATGGTATATCGGTCTTATCACCTTGTCTTACATACGTTTATATAACCAATATAAATGTCCCTTATAAAGCATTGGACATATAGAAGCATTAGTATGGCTTTTCAGACATATAATAATTTAGCCTTGTAGTCGCATTGGCTTCAAACTATTTGTAAAATTAATAGGGCTATTATAAAACCTATTCCCTTATAATATCTATTTAAACGCAGCTTAAAAGCTAATACAAAAAGGCAAGTTACATAGCTTCTCTAAATGAATAAAGTGTTGACTGCACCTCTATGTAACAGGTACAAGAACTTTATTCTTATACGTATGCTTGACATTGCCTTTACATAAGTTTATCGTCAGCAGCGACTCCGTCCAGGGTAGAGATGAAAGAGAATATTATGGGTTCCGTAGAATATAATAGAATAAATATTTAATTTTATTCCTTCTTTGTTTTTATTTCTTCAGTAAACAATTTGTGGAAATCGTCCTTTGTCAAGAAACGGTCCACATCCATATTAGGTACTGTCTGGGTTCTGTAGAATAAAAAAGAGTGCAAAGTAGTAGATATTCACAAAATGTTATTAGAAAGAATAATAGAGACTGGACCCTAAAATCTTTCAATATGGTTGAGTATATTTGTACTAGCCTGCTACAATAAGGGTACATGACTTTTAAATGATTTATAAAAACATTTGATTTGCTAATCCTTCTTATAGTAGCAATTTACGGGAACTCACAAAAGTAAAATAGTTTTTAAAATTAAAAAAAGATAAAATTAACGAGGCGCATTAAATTTTTTCCATTAAACTTACCCACATTTCTCACAAATCTGCTTTTCCACATAAACTTCCAGTACAAAATACGAAAAAAGAGCGATGTGGTCAATGTCTAGCTGTAATGGAGGCAATTAATATATTTTATAAATCACGTATTGAGGCAATAAAATCATGAACTTCTCATATTCGTATTGCGTTTGCTACAATACGAGAAATTGCTCTTATAGCCGTATTTTGTTAGCGGTTATAAGGGTAATTTGTTACATACGAGCAAATGTCTTGCCTATTTAGAGTTAATCAGCCGTATAATATGCCTTACATGGCGAGTGTAAGGTGGATTAGCTTATTATATGCTAACTATAAAATCACTACAAGGTTTTATTCCTTATAATTTGTGCCCAAACGCAATCTTATTAGCGTTAATATGGCCTTTATAAAATATATTTTTTTGGCTTTAATGACGTTTATAGAGCAAATTTTTGCTACTTGGGTTTGAATTATCACCATAACCATAACAATGAAGGAATATTACTCTAATGTTGAATTGGAAGTGGTGCGTTTATAAGCAATTCCTGCCAGCAAGATGGTGCTCCTCCTCATTATGGTGGAGTGTTTGGTAGCTAGTGGATTGGACGCGGTGGGCCAGTGCCGTAGCTAGCGCGGTCCCGGGACTTAACCCCATTAGAATTTCATTTATGGGGTGATATTAAACGTTATTAACGTTAAGTGTATACGGAAAAAATCACGAGTATTGTGCAGTTGCGTGAAAAAATAGTTTTAGCTAACTACAAATTAAACTTCAATGTCGGCGCGGCAAACGTGCCGCGCACTTTTGACTAATTCTTGAAGTCGTTCGGGGCACGTCGGGGTTTATTCTCAAACCCTCGCTTATGTTTCTAAGCGAAAATTTGGTTATTAAATAAAAGTAGAACTGGATATGTAAGTATTTTTAAATGATCAAGCATATATTTTAGCAGTTGCTCTAGAAATATGGCACGGTTACAGATCAACATCTTGTTTAAGTATTGAGCGGCCTAATTTGCGCCCCTCTAGGTCCTGCGCAGGCAGCAGCCTCTATGACAGCCCCTAGATACGACACTGCAGAGACCCTGTAAAGGTTTGACTACGGAATCCTAAAAACGGACATTATGCGAGGTAGATTAATAATTTATTCGTAGAGACCTTACATATTTTTTTTATTTTCAAATAATGATAAACTTATGCTATAATTTTAATTCGGTATTTAATAGTAGATAAAATGAACATGTCAAAGTTTAAATAAGTACAATGGAATGTAAGTCAAAGTGAGGATGCATCGAGATGTAGTCACAGTGGTCAAAGGTCTCACCTCGCTCTCCGGGGCCAAAGAGAACTGGCGTAAACCGGTAGGTAGGATACTAATGACTGCAGGGACTTCACAGACATTACGGACGCTTTTTCCGGGCCCTTCATGGGCCCTATGTAAATTTTCTAGCATCCGTATCCTGCCTACGTTTCGGTGATCTCTTTGGGAAAACCGAAGGTTTTGTCTGAGCAATTATGGACGAAGTTATGATGACGAAAAACTATCAGAAATATATCGTGAAGAATGGGACGGTTCACATCTGTCAGGCATGCTCACCGTCCCGATGAATCCACCCGACACATAATTTCTGGTTGTTCTCGTCTTGCTAGGGGCGAGTATTTGCACAGGCACAACCTAGTGGCCAGGATTACATCAACAACTTGCTCTAAAGTACAACCTTGTGGACGCAGAAGTACCAACTACAAGTATGGGCCCGACCCAGGGATTGGTCACGTCACACATTGTACTGGGATCGGTCTATCATCACTTACAGGAATATTGTCGTCAATAAGCCAGATATAGTGGAGACAGATCGTTCAGAGCGCCGCGCATGATTATTGATATCACCTGTCCTGCACGACGAGAATCTCGTGAATGCCGAGAAGGATAAAGAAATTAAATATCTTGACTTGACACACGAGGTTGTTGACATGTTGATTCAACAGACATTGTGCCGATAGTCGTTACGGCCAATGGTCTAATAGCCAAGACCAACACCAGTAGAGGCTCTCGTTAGGCAGCTAAACCGAGGGCTTGATATAGAAGGCGGTACTCCTGGACACAGCGTGTGTTGTTAGACGGTTCCTCTCTCTGAAGCCCAGATCACCGCGGTAACATGGACCCTGTTACCGATGCTGGTGGGCTACTAAGTTTTAAATCTTTAAATGTATTTTTTTTTTAGAAAATTTGATTTTGAAATGTGTATAAATAAAGAAATGAATATTTTAATTTTTTGTAACAATTATTAAGTTGTTACAGTTCTTTATTTTACCTACCTAATTAAAAATTAAGATTTGTAGGTACAGTCAGCTGCACTAATTAATTACCCCTCTCAAGAACAAACTTGTTCGTAAGAGGGGTAACCAGTTGGTGCAGCTGACTGTTCCTGCCTATGTAGGTTCTACTTTATTCCAATAAAATATATAAATATAGCAATTCATCTAAGTTCCGGCCACCGATGCCGAGTCGTCGACCGCGTTGTATATGTATAATACAGTACTTTATATACTTAGGTACTACAAATTATATGGATTTAATTAATACCGACGTAATGTAAGTCTTACGACATTGGTTTGCTCATAAGTAAATAATTTATAAGTTTATAAATGAAGTTCAATAGCTGCTACCAAGTTGCATAGAACTGTTGATGTAAGTTAATAAAACTGCAATCCGATTACCTAAGTCTTTTTTTATGAGATGATCTGTGTCCACTAATCGTGCGGCAAAATATCTTACTAACGTTTGTAACAGCTATTTGACAACTTTCTTTTATTTATTTACTTAAAGCGTGACTGGTATGACTGGGTATTTTGTATACGTCATGCTGTCATGTCTGTCCGCACTTTGTTTGACCCTGCCGTCGAGTAGGTTATCATTGAAATCGCAATAATATCACGTACGAGATCGCCTAGTTTTATTCGTCACACGACAGAATTCAGGTAAATTCTTAAACACATGTGACCTGTAAGTACATAGATCTTCATCATCATTATATTAATACGTGAACATCGATTTTTTCAATAAGTTAACGTTATGGAAAGTGTTTAACGTAAATTAACTTTCAGTGCAATTTTTGTATAGGTATCTTCAGGAGCACAAGGACAACTAACCAAATCAATCCAAACTCCTCAATCCTTACGCATGTTAAATATTATATTAGGTTACTTAGGCTAGTATTAAATTTTATTGCAGATCGTAATGTAACTAATTTAATAGTCCATCGTTTTCGTGTTTTCCGGCGATCATGTATCGCTGACCAATTATTGATTTTCGCATGATCAAGTTATTTCTAACACAAACCAAAATTCAATTTTATGGCTGATCTATCAAATCGAAGAAACTATGTATAGTCTAAGAAACGTTATCGTTGGCAAGTAAAACGATTAGCATCGCCACAGGAAACCGGACAAACTAATGCTTTCAGAAAGCTGAAAGAAGCTATCAGAAGTCTTAGATATTTTTAAACACGACTGGATCTTCATCCAGTCTTTAGGTGTAGCCCTACTGCCTATCATCCAGGCACTGACAATAAATAACAAAACGCCAGTTGTCTTTTCTACTTACACGGGAAATTATGGGGTGGTTTAAAGTATCTCAAACCATAAACAACACAATCGGTTGAATTTTGTATATTATGATCGATAAATTTTGAAATGCTTAAACAGGATGGCTAATTAAGAGATATACAACTTTCTTCTGATGACAATTTGATTAGACAGTTATTCGATAGTAAATTATGTCATCACTGTAAATGCGGCAAATTCGTTATGAACCGTTTCACACTTGAGCAACGTGTTTTAGCTAATAAAACGTTCTAGCAAATCAATCTTCTATTTTTTAAGACGATTTATTTAGGTGTAGTCTGCTGGAGCTGTGACTAGCGATCGCTATCGTGATGTGATTTAGTTTTTTTTGTTGCATCAAATGAATCAGTTGGGCCTTGAAAACATGTGAAGAATAAAATCAGTAAATTTTCATACCCGCGTCTTGGACGTGGATTTTGCTCTCGTTTTCTGCACCAGCAGCCTTGAAAATCATGGAATTGATAGAGTAGCGTAGGGGAGTCGTAATTTATTTATTTAATGCACAATGTGAAAACAGTTATTATATTAACTTAGACTGTGCTAATGCAGTAGGTACATGACCCCGCCAGGTTGTCGCAATTTTAATAAATAAAGCTCGGTAAATCTTTGGAATTGGCCATTTGTCGATGTTTTCATATGGAATTTTGTCGATTAAAATCTGATATAGTCTTAAGCCGTTTTCAGCTTACAGCTGAGTTTAATTAATACTTGAATAGATTCTACTTAGCACAGTAGGACACAACTAAGAAGTCGCATCGACAAAGTTCGTAAAACCGATCACTTCCGAAGTGAGTGCAGCTTTAAGCCTACGGATATTTATCTTCTTATATATAAAAATGAATCGCAAAATGTGTTGGTAAGCGCATAACTCAACAACGCCTGGACCAATTTGGCCAAATCTTTTTTTAAAATGTTCGTTGAAGTTCAAGGATGGTTTTTACGGCGAGAAAAATTAGAATTATTGCTGGAAAAACCCTAAAAATAGCCCTTTTCTTTTTCCCATACAAATGATTTCTAACTAAAACGTAGTCAATTTGAGCTTTATTGCTATGGTATAAAGTTCATATTAAATTACAAGCACTCACTGTTGTCTAAGCAATGTAGGTGTGTTCCTAACGTAGGTAGGTAGTAGGTAGGTAGTAGGTAGGTAGTAGGTAGGTAGTAGGTAGGTAGTAGGTAGGTAGTAGGTAGGTAGTAGGTAGGTAGTAGGTAGGTAGTAGGTAGGTAGTAGGTAGGTAGTAGGTAGGTAGTAGGTAGGTAGTAGGTAGGTAGTAGGTAGGTAGTAGGTAGGTAGTAGGTAGGTAGTAGGTAGGTAGTAGGTAGGTAGTAGGTAGGTAGTAGGTAGGTAGTAGGTAGGTAGTAGGTAGGTAGTAGGTAGGTAGTAGGTAGGTAGTAGGTAGGTAGTAGGTAGGTAGTAGGTAGGTAGTAGGTAGGTAGTAGGTAGGTAGTAGGTAGGTAGTAGGTAGGTAGTAGGTAGGTAGTAGGTAGGTAGTAGGTAGGTAGTAGGTAGGTAGTAGGTAGGTAGTAGGTAGGTAGTAGGTAGGTAGTAGGTAGGTAGTAGGTAGGTAGTAGGTAGGTAGTAGGTAGGTAGTAGGTAGGTAGTAGGTAGGTAGTAGGTAGGTAGTAGGTAGGTAGTAGGTAGGTAGTAGGTAGGTAGTAGGTAGGTAGTAGGTAGGTAGTAGGTAGGTAGTAGGTAGGTAGTAGGTAGGTAGTAGGTAGGTAGTAGGTAGGTAGTAGGTAGGTAGTAGGTAGGTAGTAGGTAGGTAGTAGGTAGGTAGTAGGTAGGTAGTAGGTAGGTAGTAGGTAGGTAGTAGGTAGGTAGTAGGTAGGTAGTAGGTAGGTAGTAGGTAGGTAGTAGGTAGGTAGTAGGTAGGTAGTAGGTAGTAGGTAGGTAGTAGGTAGGTAGTAGGTAGGTAGTAGGTAGGTAGTAGGTAGGTAGTAGGTAGGTAGTAGGTAGGTAGTAGGTAGGTAGTAGGTAGGTAGTAGGTAGGTAGTAGGTAGGTAGTAGGTAGGTAGTAGGTAGGTAGTAGGTAGGTAGGTAGTAGGTAGGTAGTAGGTAGGTAGTAGGTAGGTAGTAGGTAGGTAGTAGGTAGGTAGTAGGTAGGTAGTAGGTAGGTAGTAGGTAGGTAGTAGGTAGGTAGTAGGTAGGTAGTAGGTAGGTAGTAGGTAGGTAGTAGGTAGGTAGTAGGTAGGTAGTAGGTAGGTAGTAGGTAGGTAGTAGGTAGGTAGTAAGTAGGAAAAAGTGCATTGCAACGCATGCGGGTACAGCTAGTAGTATAATAAAATCACAATAAGTGTGAGTGGCGCGAAAATAAGCCACTGCCAATGGTTGTTCGATCAGATATATCGATGTAACTTCTTAGGGCCTATGCACACGGCGTCTTTTATACGCGCCGTCGACGCGCGTTTGCGTCAAACTCCATACATAAAAAACCACTATGACGTGTTTTTTTTAAGTATGAAGTATGACAGAAACGCGCGTTGACGGCGCGTAAAAAAGACGTCGTGTGCATAATCAAAATCAAAAGTTTTTATTTCACATAAACCATTACAGGCGCTTATGAAAAGTCGAATTTAGGTGCACGGTTCCAATTAGTCGTTTCCTATGGAGAAGAGCCGGTAAGAAACTCCATGGTTACTCTTTTAAAATCCCATAGGCTCTTAGTTTGTCGAATTGTACTTGCTTATTATTAAAAACATAACTGCCATATTTGGCACTGCAATTTGCATAATAATAAGCATAGTGATCATCGCAATATTCCCTATGGATTTAAGACGAACAGGCTTTAAGGTTCATATTCAGTTGAGAAAATTGTCATCATGCAATCTACGTCATCTACGTGTTGTGCACCATCAATGCCAGAATTGTGTCTTGAATAAATTCTTACCAAGAATACCTAACTTATTTCAGCGTTATGAGCTAAAGCTTTACGTAAATTATGTCGGTAGTTCAAAAAGGGCTTACTGCGATTTCCAGGACTGGTAGGACGTGTCTCTACGGTTTTTAACTAAAACTTGGATGGGATCGTGTATTTGTACGGTGCTCATGTGTGCTCATGGAAACGGTTTTTTTACCGGCTTTCCTTCCGCTGTTGGCATTGGCACATTAACCCTATTGTCGTAGTCCCGCTAAATGAAAGAAGAAACTTTCGTTTTCAAAAGGCCGTAACTAACTCGAGCTTATGATATCTATGTAATATTCATAACGCAAATATCAAGTTGAATAGAGTCAAGATGGCGTACTTTGATACTATGAGATAATTAATTGAATAAGGTTCTAGAAGCTCGATTTCCTTGACCTAATTAAGGTTCAATAAATGCTTAGTAAGGTATTGTTATTTTGGAATACTTTATGTCTTATATTTCTTATAGTATACCTAAATTCTTTTGCGATAAGTCTTCTCCTTACGGTACTGTGTGCTACTTTGTGAACCGGATTGTTTTTTAGAAATAAACTAAGAATCAAATGCATGTCACATATTATATTAACTGAAGAGTCTACATTATTGTAACTGCAAGTATTTTTAACATGTGAAACTTCATTGATGCACCTTGCATTGTAAATCAACAAACAATGCAGCACACTTTTTTGTTATGTGAAAGTTTGAATCTAATTCAATTTGAATAGGCATGCCGTATATCATCTTGATAAGAATAATAATTGATTTACATTTAGACATGCTTAAAATTGTTATTCATCGGTATTTAAGGAAAGTAGTTATACATAAACAGTATAGTTTATCATTCAGAAAGCCAAAAATCTCTCTTAATGACAGTCAGTCTTGAACTCTTTCCCCGATATATATCCGTAGAGATGTATGTTCACGCTTCTTACTTTACGGTATGAACAGAGTTCTAAACGGTATCAATTATGATCTACTTATAATGCTAATAAATCAGTAAATTACGAACACAATCGTACATTATTGTTATCAAACTATTAACTGGGTCAGTTATTTCCACTCAAGAAAATTAACTTTAATCACAACTAGTTATAACACTTTTCTCACAGTTTTCAACTTAACTAAAAATAATTAATTTAAGTTAAAGTTAAGTAAAGCGGTTTGCTTTATAAACTTAAAATTGATCGAGCTTTCTTAGTCAAATATTTACAGAAAAGCACAACAAAACACAATTTAATACACTTACCTTGTAACACACTGCGTCTAATATTGTACTGAGTTTATTATCTGATTATCATTTATTATGTTTCTACTTAGCGCACGGCAACTTAGTATTCGCGGAAAACTGTATGAGATATCACGTCCCAGTCCTAGCAGACGAGCGGACTACGCTCGACTGGCATGTACTGGCAACCGTTGGTGGGTTGGTGCTCGGCGTGTCACGCCGTCATCTGCGTCATCCAACACGACACACAACCGGAAAGTGCTTTCTCTCATAACAATGTTTGTAAAACTGCTTCTAATTCCCCGCAATAAGGTCTAATTCATGTTCGTGGGAACCGCCAATGTGTTCAGCATTAGTAGAAGTTGTACTTTCCACTCTAGTGGTCACAATATAGAAGCGAGTTTATAAAACTTTGTTGGGTCTGTCCGTGACGTAGTCTCAAGTATTCCCAACTCTCGGCTCCTCTGGCACTTTTCCCGCGGATAGAATTTCTATACTACCCGATATTTAATATGCCGTACATATCTAGTGAGCGAGAAAATTCCTAGTGAAATTTTATATGTAATTGTAAAGTAACATTCTAAGGTCATGGAACGTTTTGAAGCGAACCGTAGGGTTCAATAACCCCGCAGGACATTTTATCCTTTTATAACCTTATATTTTGTAGGTGCGTAGTTATTTATTATTTAATTTCGTAATACACATAGGTACATATACTTACTTAGTTTTTTTGGAACATAAGCACATAACGAGAAAATAAAAACACGAGTTTTTATTTTTTCATTGTTAGTAGCCAATATGACATTTTACTTAACACTTTAAAGGAAACATACAAGTGTAAGTAAATGCAATTAGATTATGGACAGTAGGTACCTACTAAAGTTGTTAAGTTATAGATACCTACTGAACTTCAGTTGACGTTTCAAAGCACAGGTACCTACTTAAAATAAACTTAAAACGTCGATAGACAATTATTTATTATTCTTTTAGACTTAGCTAGACGACCAGCGTCTAGCTTAAGGACCCCCAAAAGGCCATGAATTTAATTTTAAGCTCCAATATTTAGACGACCCACATAGATTCCGGTTGGTTTGTCATGCGAGAGCTATTTATAACTCTAACGAATATTAAATTTAGTCTTGACGCCACCACGTCTAAATCAGGCTTTCTCGAATAGCAACCCTTTTGGGAAATTATACGGCTCTCGGAGATCCGACCTTTCTATCCGATCTGACCATTCACTTGATAAATTGATTCCTATTTTAAATGTAGATTTGGGTGGCTGAAGTCTGAAGATATCAACCTTTTAACTGACTTCAAAAAAGGAGGCGCTTCTCAATTCGACGCATATCATTGTATTTATTTTATTTTAGAGAAGCTTGATCTTAAGCAGAGTTTCCTTTTCTTTTTCTTTTTTTCAGAGTTTCTTTTTCTTTTTTTCAGAGTTACCTTTTCTTGACATTTCTGCTCTGTAAGTTTTCCTGAGGGTCTATCTGATCAAAGTTATCTTTAACGTTACACTTTCGTAGAAATAAGGAAATTCTTATTCTCACTTTAATGAAGTCCGTAAATCCTACAACGTGTTTTCTATTACAGCAGCTAAAGTAATTATTGTATCTGGTTGTGTGCATAAGCAGGCGCATACTTTATCCTGCATTTGAGGTGGAAGTTACCATTTCATGGTTCAAGGAGTTCCTTGTTGGTGGGGAGCAGTTCCGCAGTTCCTATTGACCGCCCAGACACTTTCTTCATGATTGTCGTTACCGTCACGAATGAGCGTTTTGGCGGTCTCCGACGTCGTCTTCGGACATTTTTGAGTGTTTATTGTAGAAGGTAAGTGGAAAGAGCGCAACATCTAGTGATGGATAGAGAGAGACCTAACAAAAAGAAGACTATTTTCTATGTTTCCTTTCTCCATACAGATTTCCTTAGAGGTAAATCATCAACAGGCCACGTGTTGCACTGATGAGTTTGACGATTACCATTTGTTGAATTTTTATACTTTTACTTTTTCGCTTTTGACCCTAGATAAGCGCAGACAGGGTCTAATCTTAATGCTGCATCTTACAACAAGGGTCTGTTCCCGGCGTGTAGTGAGGAAGTTTTATATTCTAACCCCATACGGAATAAAATTGCAATAAAAGTCACATAATACATACAATAATAATAAACTCATTTATTTTAAGGCACTTTGGTCCGTAGATATACACCTTACAAATTAACATCACTAAGGTAAAGGCACCCAATTCCGAGGGGTTCTAAAAATGGCACCTTATTCCGATGTATTTAGAATATCAGCGTTTTCAAGCCATTTACAAGTTCTTTTTGTTTGCAAGATACATCAATCAATTAATAATTTATCTGTTTATGTTTATATGAGCAAAAGAGTGCTTTGGTGCTTTAACGTTTTAAAATAAACAGTAAGTTTGACGCTAGCAGCTGACTCGAATGCGCGCTTCATACATTTCGGACCTTATGCACGTGATTAATATGATTTGCTAAATAGTGTTTTGTATGATAATTTTATACTGTGTGAGTTTTTGTTTAGGTTGAAATATTGGAAGGGTTATATTTTTTATTGAAAACAGTTAACATTTTAATATTTTCTTTACCAATTGAGGAGAAAATAAGTTTTTAAAATACCGCGGCATTAGGTGCCAAATATTTTAGTTGATTCCTAAATACCGATGTATACCACGGAAATGCAATTTAATAGACGTAGACTTTTTTTCAAATTTTGAAGGCAGATTTATGATTACGAACTTAATATTTTAGCTCTGATTACTTAAATAACCAATAGATATAAAAATCTATTTCCGAGGTACACTATGGCGTCGCATTTACTAATTATGGCAGGTCAAAGATTGCCTGTTTAGGTACTTTATTAATTCGTTGTATGGAAAAGCTAAGTACAGAAAATTAAGTTATTAATGTGTTCTGATATAATCCTGAGTGCGCTTTGTATATTTTTTCAAAGATATCGCAATTGAACATTAATTTATTTGTTTAATATTAAAAAATCTTTTACTTTTTATTACTCGGAATTAGAAATCTTGATTTAGTATTATAAAACGCTATTCCGATGTATTTAAGTCGGAATAAGGTTATATTAGTACCTAATTCCGTGGTATTGGCACACGTTAAATACAGAGTGTTCATTGTCTTACGCAGCTTGTTCAAAACTTTAGTATTGTTTAAGTAACTGCAAGAATATAAATTTGCCCTTTAAAATTACTTTCATATTCCGATATACTCAGATATAGTTATACTTATACAAGGTTAGTCGGAAAGGGGGTACTAATCCGAAGCCCACATATAGTATTGCTGATGACTGTTTGAAAGCAAGTGTTAAAATTTCAAAATTTGATAAATTTTTTTCCAAATAAAATGATTTTTATTTTAGTTTTTTCAAAAATTCTTCATCCCTGCTTTAGTTACAAATTCAGAAAATGGTGCTTCTAATTCATGACCTCAAATATGACCTAAAATGTAAACACAGCTGATCATAACTGGGGATAGATAGATTTTAGAGTTTTTTTTTGAGATTTTTGATCAACTGTTTCTCTTAAACTATTGACTTTTGGGAAAAGTGGTAGAACAAAAGTTATTCATTATTATGTGTACTTTAACACCCTTTCGGATTAGTACCCCCTTTCTGACTAACCTTGTATATTATATACTTTTAATAAAATTAATAAAATTGTTTTATTATTATAATTGTTTTATTGTAGGAGAATGAAGCCAAGAAAAATGTACACGGAAGAGGATCTCCAAAATGCTGTTACAGCAATTCATAATGGCAGTAGTGTTTATAAAGTTTCTCGACAGTAGGTACAATATTCCCGAATTCCTATCTAAGTAAATTACATATTGTGTACCATATTAATAATCATGTAAGACAGAGTCTGAGACTGATCCAAAACCTGTAGATAGAGAAGATAATAAATAGACTTGATTTTTTGAACATCATGTATCATTCTCCCCACCTCCATTCCTTTGTATTTTGTACACTCGGAATTAGGAACCAAATGCATCGGAATTAGGATTTTTAAATCGGAATTAGGTGCTTCGGACTTCTTCACATTTTTAAATAATTTGACATTATTAATAAACTTTTATTGTCAAACTGTGAGTATATTTCAAAAATAAGATATATAATACTTCTAATAAAAATAGCCAATTCTACAGAAAGGTGTATTAAATACTTAATGTTTAATGTTCTTTCAAGTTATGGTGAAAACACCGCGGAATTAGGTGCCTTTACCTTACATAGTATAAAACAAAGTCGCTTATCCCGCTGTCTGTCTGTCCCTATGTATGCTTAGATCTTTAAAACTACACAACGGATTTTGATGCGGTTTTTTTTTATAGGTAGAGTGATTCAAGAGGAAGGTTTATATGTACCCGCATTGCACCCGAGCGAAGACGGGGCGTGTCGCTAGTAGTGATATAAACTAGCCACCATGCTTAGTGCTTATTGAATCTGTTTTTATTTATTTAAACATTTATAATTACCAATGTTATGAACAACAGCAGTTTCACGCGCTATAATTTCGGGCTTAGGCACGTGACAAATCGGCAATATTTGTTTTTCAATTATCTATACTTGTGGGGTATTGTTAAAAAGAGCTTTAAAAGCAGAGCACAAAACATGTTGTTTTTTTAAACATTTTGGAGGTCATCATAATGTCTAAAGTATGAAATGTTCTATAAGACATTTAAGAAAAATACGCAAATAACTCGACCGCGTCACAATAATTATGTTTTTGAAGTTCATGGTGGCGCTTTTTGCAAAAAACTTTTGACAATTACTTAATATATTATGTCAAATTCAGTACCGTAAAGTGGGGCTATTTTAAAACCACGGGGCTAATTGGAATTTAGTTAAAGAACGTGCTTCTTAATCCATTACGACCACAGTACCTACTTACCTACTATTTTGTTTGGAATGAACCCTCGTTAAGCCACTTTTTAGTGTATTTATAAAATCCAAAAAGTCCATCTTTTATTGAATTTGAAGAGTGTTTGTGCCAGATTTTAAGTTAATAACCCCATGGAATAAGGATTTTCATGTAAACGTTAAAAACCCATTTCACCCGTTTAGAGATGGAATTTCCAAAAACCCTTCCTTACTGGATGCACGGTGTACCTACTTACTACATACAGTGAGTCAACGCCCATATATATTTGACAGGTCCTTTTTTTTTTCGTGGGAAAATCCTCATGGTTACCCTTCGTCTGGGTAAGGCGAAGGGTTATGCCGGACTCTTACCGGCTAAAAACCCACGGTGTTCCTTCTCCTGACCTCGGGGTCACGGGATTCGCAGCTGCATGCACCGCAACCCCAGCAGGCCTCGATCCGCCAGCCTCTGGCAGACCTAGCTCCTTCTGTGGGGTCTTGCCCCACGTCCTCCTGACAGGCGCGCACGGAACACATGCGCGCCGCCTTCTCGGGCCTGTTACTGGTCGGGCGACGGGTCCCCTAGCCCGTCGCCCGCAGGCCACACACTAGGGTGGCCGGAGATCGTCGCGCGCCCTCCGGCGGCGCCCGGTGCGTCTGGCGCGGGAAGGGAGAGTGGCCGTCGCCTCTCTCTCCCTCTCCGCTCCCTCCTTGGTTGCCATCACCACCTCGCAGAAGGAGGTGACGGCTTCCCACGCACTCTCGCTCATGACCATGGACAGAACCACGGCCGGAAGCGAGAGGTCACCACCGACCGCCGCGACTAGTTCACGGCGCTGCGTCGCCCACATCGGTCACTCAGTCAGTCAGTTTCTCCCCATGCTTCTTACTTCAAAAGTACCAGATTTCTCATACAAACTTTCAACCCGTATTATTTCATCCCCTTAGAGGTTAAATTTACAAAAACTTTCAAACACGTGTACATTGATTTCTAAACAGAAACCCTATTATTTGATTTCATGATGTTATCTTTAAAAATCTTTCATCCCCTATTTCACGCGTTAGAGGTAGAATTTCCCAAAACCCTCAAACACGTGTATGTTATCTCACCAAATGCCTAAATTTTAGACTTCTAATACAAACTTTCAACACTTATTTCACCTCCTATTTCTCTTAAGGGTTGAATTTCCAAAAACGCTGAAATATGTCTACATTTATTTCTAACTAGAAACCGTAACATTTAACTTCATGCTTCTTACTTCAAGAATGATGGACATGCATGCAAACTTAAATCCTCTATTTCACCCCCTTAGTGCTTGAATTTCGAGAAATCTCTTCTTAGTGGATGCCTACGTCACAAAAGGAACCGACTGTCAAAATTTCAGGTTTCTAACCGCAGCAGTTTAGGTTGTGCGTTGATATCTTAATCAGTCAGTCAGAACTTTGAATTTTATATCTCGGTAGTTTGGGGCACCCCGACACGGATAGGTTAGGTTCGAAGGGGATGACGGGGGCTAGAGTGAGCGAGCAAAGCGAGCCAACGAAGCCCCCGTCATCCCCTTCGTGTTAGGTTACTTTATCCCTGCAGACAGAAATAGGAGACCCGCGCAGCGGGGCTCCGTCGACTCTGCTTTGGAAACGTAAAAATCTTTTAACATTGATGATGATGATGATGTCCAGTAGGTACGGTTTCAATAAATTAAAACCCAGAAGTTCGATAGGACCTGACAGTATTCTGCCTTTTGTTTTGAAACGTTTCAAAGAACTATTTTCCGCTCCTCTATGTCACATTTTTAATTTGTCATTAAAGGCAGGCGTATATCTCCATACCACTGGACAATCTCAAGAGTGACGCCCATACCTAAGACTACTAATAAATCAGCTGTTGAAGGTTACCGACCTATCGCTATATTGTCATCTCCAGCCAAGATATTCGAAAATGTTCTTCATAAACTGATACAGGGTGTTAACGAATTCGTGTAATTCCTTCAAACTGCGTGATCTACTGGTGACACTGATTGACCGTGCACAATTTTTTTCAGGAAATTAACCATGGCATTCTGTATCTTAGTAATTTTAGCGTTCCAAGTTAACCGACTGCGTGGAGCGATATCGCGCTTGTTGTGTCCGTCAGCTGTGTCGCTGTGCCTTCATTAAATGCGTGGCATCGAAATTTTCAATAAAATATTTTTATTTTTTGAAAAAAAAACTTTTGTATTTATTTTTAATCAATCTAAATCCCGTGCGGGGTTAATCTATACCATTAATAGATCATGTGGTTTGAAGGAATTACACGAATTCGTTAACAGCCTGTATACTCCCAAGTTGAAAAATATTTAAGTAATAACCAGCACGGTTTTAGATGCAAGAGCTCTGTCAATACCAACCTGCTGACAATTACAGAGTACATCAAAACATCTTGACAAGAAGCGACAGGTAGATGTGCTTTATTTTGATTTTTGTAAAGCTTTTGACAGAGTTAATAACGATATCTTGCTTCTGAAACTCAGCACCATTGGTTTCTATTCAAACTTACTTCGACTTTTAGCGGACTATCTCCGTGACCGTCAGCAATTTGTAAGGCTGGGTATCTACGTATCTCGTCCCTATCATACATGCTCTGGTGTAAGTCAAGGGTCAATACTCGGGCCTCTACTATTTCTACTCATGATAAATGACACCATCTGTTGCAAAATTTGCAAAGTGTCTCCTTTACGCAGATAACCTCAAACTTTACAGTGCTGTCAACACTGTATCGGATTGCGAAGCTATACAAAATGATATAGATACCATACATGAATGGGGAGTTCAAAATAAAATAGAGTTCACTCTTCCAAATGTTATGTAATGACCTTTGGTCGAATGCGACACCCAATTAATTTCGAATACAAAATAAATGGTACTAAAATAACTCGATCAACAATCATGAAGGACTTGGGTGTCGCATTTGACCATAAGCTTACTTTTCATGACCACATTTCTACAGTTACCAAAAAATCTTTTAAAAGGCTAGGGTTTGTTCCCCGGAATGCTCGTGATTTTCGCAGCGAGCATGTAATAAGGCTCTTATACAGCACACTTGTCCGAACCAAGCTAGAAGCTAGTTCTTCTGTATGGAATCCGCACGAGGCAAAGAATGCACTTCTTCCAGAAAAAGTGCAAAAAGCATTCCTGCGGTTTCTTTACAGAAGAACCCTCGGTTACTATCCCTACCTCTCATCATCTGCCTAGCCTTTTCCCAACTATGTTGGGGTCGGCTTCCAGTCGAACCGGATGCAGCTGAATATCAGTATTTTACATGGAGCGACTGCCTATCAGACCTCCACAACCCAGTAACTGGGTAATACGATACTCTTGGTAAGACTGGTTGTCAGACTTTCTGGCTTCTGACCAACAGTAACGACTGTCAAAGATCTACAAATGACAGCCGGGACCAACGGCTTTACGTGCTTTCCGAGGCACGGAGGAAACTCGCTATGGTAAATGGTCACCCATCCACAGACCAACCTCGGTAAGCGTGGCTTAACCCGGAAGATCGGTCTATGCGGCTGTAATTATTTAGCCACGAGCTCCTCTATCCTACTATCCCTACCTCTATCCTACCAATTTCCTCTTAGGATGTCTGGGATATCATATGTTGGAGACCAGAAGGGCATTAAATTTGACCAGGTAGGCGTTGTGCTCAAAATATGTGATGGTATGACGGATGCTCCTGACATACATAATGAGCTGATTCGACTCTACACACCGAATAATTATCTCCGTAGCAGAAAACATCGACTGCTAGACGTGCCTTCGTGTCTGGGGGTCTACTCCCTAAGCACGAAGTCCGTGGTTTCGGCCTTACTTACGAGCGTTTCCTACTCCCTATCACCTACGGACATACGATTATTTCGGAGCCCGAACTAAAAATAAATGACAACACGATTTGACAGTTGTCCCTACTACCGATGTGTTTTTGCCCGTCCGAAAAGTTGAACTTGACACTTGTTTTGTTTACTCCTACGTTTCGGGCTACTTTCGAACGGGCGATTAACTTCGTTGACGGACTTAAGGAGTAGACTCCCGTACCGCGCGTGTTGACCGCACTAAATAAGCTCGTGGAAGCCAACCCGGACTGCGATCTATTCGCTAACAAATTCGCCAATTTAATGGCTATGTGCCTACTTTTGTGAGAATAATAGTAATTAATTGTTGTTATAAGTTTATGTTTTTTGTTTGTACTTATTATAAACTTTGATTTATGTAATTGGTTTCTGAAACCATGTAAATCAATAAATAAAACACAATTCCGATTGCTGTTTATAAAATGTATAGAATTCCTAGGAAATGTGTATGGTAAAATTAATTTCAAACATTTCCTGTCGATTTTAGGCATTATATACATTTCCTAGGAATTCTAATAATGACGGATTACATGTACATTTCCGATAACATGTAAGTATATTTTGAAATTGTAGATACTTAGTTTAAAATTATGGCAATAACCCTCATATTATGCCATGTTCATTCCATTAGCCCCGTGGTTTTTCAGCTCCCCATTTTACATATACATTTAAAATTAATTGATGGGTACATTTTTTTTTCGATTGCGCATTCTGATGGTAACTAGGCTGTGTTATTTGGTTTTCCGCATTTCCAAGACACAGCGCGTAGATGCCTATTTTGCGTGCGGGTGGGAATAAATCTTATTCGATCCAACGTAACTCCTCGACAAAGGCCAACAAACTGTTAATGTTGCTGAAAATAGAGAGAGAGAGATTTTTGTGTACTTCGGAAACCCGAGTGGGTTGCCGAAGTACTCAGCCATGTAGGTACCTACATGGCGACGTCATGGCAGTTTAGAGTTCAGTAGCATGTGGGCCGCCTTTTCGTCCTTCTTCATGTAGGCCCTGAGAGTGCCGTCTGCAACTCCTATAACAAAGAGATGTTTATTAAAAGAACCATGTCCAGAGACGACTGCTGTGACTGTACGTAGCTGGGGCTTTTAATAGATGCTGCAATCTAACATCAAATGGATCGTAATATACAGGGTGTTAACGAATTCGTGTAATTTCTTAAAACCACATGTTCTATTACTGATGTAGATAGGCCCCGCACGGGATATAGCTTGATTAAAAATAAAAAAATGAAATAATTATTTTTTCATGCGGCTTTGTTACCGATCGTATCTAAACCACCTAATAAGGATTCAGTAAAAAAATAAGAATTAATTTTTTTGCAAAAAAAATGTTTTATTTGTGTGAACATTTCGATACCACGCATAAATTAATGAAAGCACGGCGACACGGCTGGCAGGCACGACTAACACGATATCGCTCTTTGCAGTCAGATAACTCAAGGCTCTAAAATTACTTACTTAGAAATAGAAAATCAAGATTTTTTATTGAATTTTTTTTTTCGTTGATTTTCAAAAATTCCCATTTAAGGTTAATCTGTGTCACCAGTAGATCGCGTGGTTTGAAGGAATTACACGAATTCGTTAACACCCTGTATGCAGGTGTATAAAAAAATCCAATTTTGCGAAGTGCATTAGACTAAATTGAGAGACTAGTATTTGTAAGTAGTCATTTAATAGAAGTTAGAATAGTTCCGTGTGGTGCCGGACGTAAAGAATAGCACTACCCCATCTCTTCCCATGGGTGTCGTAAAAGGCGACTAAGGGATTCACTCACAGATCACAGAAACAATCTGTGAACTGTGGATTCACTAGAGGATGGGCAGCAGCGTTCTCCGAGTATTTAACAACCATACTGCGATCGCCAACTTTTGTGACTTTTGTGATCATTTTATAACCGAAAAACTTGAGTTTGTTTTTATTTCAATACTATATATTATTTGCACAAGTCACAGCAAGTGACGTATTAGGCGGTGCACTCATCATACTCGACAAAATTATCTCATCAACGTGTAAAGTTAGAACAAAAACAACACGCCAATTTTTTTAATATTTTCTCTGCATATAGATCAAAACTAAGTATATTACAAAAATCAATTGACAGTACATTGTAACTTGGTTGAAATTCCTTAATGTAAATATCTAGAGACTGGACTGATACTGGAAGTAGAGTCAGTCAGTTGCCAGCAGTTTAAACTCACTTAAATAATAATTCTTAGTGTGGCTAATAATATAATACAGAGTTTTTCATTATAAAATCAGCATGAAAAGTAAACATTATCTACTATTTTGATTATAAAGGTATATTTTTCCGTTTATTACTTAATCAAGAACTGTCACGCCTTGAATAAAATTAAATCTAATCTAGTGTTTACTGTTTAGACGAGGGTATACTCCTAAATACTAACAATTCATTGATAACTTTTCCTAAAGCTTGCTTCTTAGATACTAGTTTCGATCCCGAGAATCTTTGCAATACCTATCTAATACATCTCAGCTACAATATTTTCCGCCTGACATTATTCTCAATCTTCTTCACTTGTATTGGCATGATACGAGCTACATGAGAACTGCTTATGCCATGGTAAAAGGATTAGCCAGTCAACAAGGTGGTAGGGTTGACTGCCCAGGGTGCGCCGGACGTACCTACTCAAGCAGGTATCGTCAGCGCACGCCAAAATTAAATTTTTCGCTATTATAACTTCCAAGTTAGGAAAATTCCCAGTAATGCACGTCACTGTGTTAGTTTATGCCGAGAGTAATAAATATATTTTCTAACGAAATTCGTCGAAACCTTAGCAAGCCTAGCAATAATTCTTAGAATTACTTAAACGCAAGTAACCCATTTACATTGGTCTAATATTAAAAGAGAAATCAATAATGAATCACTGTGAATCCTGCACAATTTGGAAAATTCTGTTGAATTAAAACAGTTCTGGACCTGTAAACTATGGAGCAATTCTACTTTGATGATTATCAAGTTTTTGAGGTGCCTAATAATTTACGAACTACTAAATACCACTCACAGATACCTTTCACTATTTTATCTTGTAAAATGACACCAAGAATAATCTGCGAAGAGTGTAACTACTGCATTAGTCCGTCTTAAAATTATTCTTGTCTCTATTAGATAAATTGCTTATCGAATTTCTTACCTTTTAATGTGTTCAAAAGTCTACGGAGCACAATCCTAATTAGAACGGAAAATGGTTGAAAAGATTTTTATTATTCTGTGGCGTTAATTTTATTTACTTTTTAATTAGGGACTTCCTCGTGGATACGCTTCACCCTGGGGAAGACGGGGGGTTATGTCGGTTAAAGCCATTACGGTGATCCTTCAAGGACCGATGGCCAGAGTCGTGGGATTCACTAGTGCATTCACCGCAAGCATTGTTCTGTAGCCTAAGGAAAAGCGAATCGTAATTATGCATTCTTTGCTGGTATCGCCAATCTGATTTAATCTCCCCCAGTCAGATCTGCTCTCAAAATTCAAGAACCTTGACCCGCATTTTCTGTCGTGTGTGTTAACTTTAACACAACTTGACCTAATTTTCATTGATAGTTTGTGATCTACCTGACCTATATTTGTTTAATTTTCAGCTGATACCTATCCGTGGGCTTTGATCTGCTGTACAAGGCCGTAGCCTGTAGTCAAGGGGAGTAAATGGGGTAGAGCCGACACAGTAACATTTGGTTTCTAATTTACGTCGCCGTGTCGTTACATTGTTACCATATTGTAACCAGAATTCGCAAAAATTATTCATTCATTCGCTCATTTTCGTTGTCGTGAGTGACAGTTACATAATAAAATTAAAAACGGCATCATATCTTCTAAGACAAGTACACAAGTTTTTTTTTAAATTAATTACTCACTATGACTTAAAATGCTCAAATCTCAATGGGAAAAGAAATTTACTGTGTAATTTCGTTGAATAGGTCAATTTACCAACGCGCCACCTTAACACTGCCGGGTTTAAAGGTTAAAGGCCCTGAGGCAAAGAAGAAGTGGAGGCCCGTTGAAATGTTTTTAAAAAAGTACCTCGTGATAGTTAACTTTTTTCTCTTTGACAGAAAGGGTGTATTTTCAAATCTAAAAAAAATCAAAAACACTTATTGTGGAGGCCCCTCTCTTGTGGAAGCCCCAGAACTAAAGCCCCTATTGCCTTCGCCTTAATCTGGCCCTGCACCTTAATATCATAATTTTAAAGAAAGGTAAACAAAGTTTTACTTAAAAAAAAATACACATTGAGTGCTCAAAAGCTTCAATTTGAATACAATAACAAATTTTAACACTAATAACTAATTATTCTAGTAAGCATTAACCATAAAATTGATAAGTAATGAAAAAATACATTTTTGTTAAGGGAAAAATATGCTCGTCACAACTAGTCACAAAGTTACGATAATGTTATGTCAACATGTTACGTTAAGTTGTCACAAATTGACTGGATTTTTAAGATGGTTACTCATATCTTTTTGCTCACAGTGTTTCCCAAAGTTATACCAAGATGCCTTATTGCATTGTTTTAACAAAAGAAGGCTCATCTCAATTAATGTCTCTAGTACCAAGTACTTGGGTTAAAAACAACGTCCTGTTTTGGCCGAGATCAAATAAAAATTGCGATTTGGAGCTCTTATGACGAGATGCATACAGTATGCCAGTCGAAAATTGGAAAAAAATAAAATGCAAAGTAAAACTCAACGGAAGTCCATCGGAATTTACGTGAGGTTTTAGGTTGTTTATTTATTTTTATTTATGGTAGGTAATCGGCAGCATAAATGAGACAGTGTTTGAGAATGACTGGCGCTGGTGATGTTTATAATGTCCAAGTTAGTGTTATAGTGTTCTGGAACATTGACTAGCATGTTACCACCCAGTTACAACACACTGTGACAACATTGCACACTAGTTGCAAACCAAACGCAAAGTTTGTAAAATGTGTGGATACAAATTATGCTGCATAATATCGACACAGCGACGACACAAAGTTACTGAAACTTGTTTCCGTCACATTTTTACTGAACTGTTACAACACACAGAAGCAAAACCCTACACAGTCGCATTGTGTCGTATCAGTTACGAAACTGCTGCGACTTGTTACATCTTTAGAATATCTGCGACCAAAAATGGTTATACAGGCTCGTATTTATAATATGTTTAATTTATTTTAGTACCTATAGCATTGTCATCATTAAGGAAATTAAAAATTAGGCAGTTCCAACCCCTGAATCTATCACTGTAAGCATGTTTCGACCAGAGCAAAAGGAACATTTTGAATTTATGACTGAAATAAAGTAATAATTAACATTGCCGCTAGGTGGTTCGACATAAGATTAGTTATTTTATTCGCTCCAGTAAGAACCATGAATTTGTACGAGTAGTACGTTCTGTGTTTTCGGTTCTCATATTATGACGCTGATTTATAGCAAATAGTAAGTAGGTACAGCAGATAGAATATCATTATTCTAAATTGGATTGGAGTTTCTTTTGATTACAGGCAAACAGCGTGGAACCTGGGTAGAAAACCTGATTTATAAGTAGGTACTTAAATACGTGCAAAGTCATTTTAAAGAACTTTAGCAAAAATGCTATAATAATATGATACAAGCCAAAAGCTTCGGTTGTCTTCAGTTTGGCTTCAATTTCGGGTCACGTAAGAGGCATATTGTCTCGGTCTCTCGAGCAGGCCTAATCTGTATGTATGTCACCCACTCCAAACATTCCTAGAGATTGAAGAAGGCAGTATTTTCGAAGGTACTTTTACTTTTGCGGCGCCTTAGCAAAAATATGTGTCAAAGCAGGCAGGTTTATTTAATTTGCCATGCGTTTACTTGGCTTGTAGCCATAATAGCTCAGTAAAAGAAGGAAGAAGTTATTATTATTTTATGGAAGATACTGAGGTTGCCTATTGATAGGCTTTTCCATCGGAAAAGCATGATTTTCGGATTATCGGTCTTAATTTCTTACTTTCGACTTACTGAACCCGTATTTTCATACTCTTGCAACATTAGCAAAGGCAAAAGCTACGATCTACGGGTACTCTTACTTATAAACTTATTTAGATTTCTGTGCTATCAACATAAATACGCGTTTTGTTAAGTCAAAGATTCGTTTATATTTGTAACAATTTTTTTGAATGATCGTCTTTTGGGGCTATCATGAGCTCAGTGCTATTGAAAAACTATTTGTTTACCTTTGGCCACCAAGATTGGTAATTCTCCTTCCTAATGTATATAAACATTAGGAAGAAGAATTACCAATCTTCGTCAGGTGAATGGTCTTTTAAATAAACTGTTTTAATTATTCTCATTAGAAAAACACATCCATAATCAGATTGTGCTAGGTATTACCCTTGATTTCCGAAGGCTATTTTACGACATTGAAAACAGGGCCTATTTTTTTCAAACGTTTAAAATCAAAGCATATTCATTACAAGACATTATTATTAACTTAACTTAATAATTTACTTAAAGGTAAATATTTACGTACACTTCCACATCAGCTCATAAATGTCCACTGCTGAACACATGGTCCTTCCAATAAAGGTGAATTGCTATAGTTGCCATGCTTGGCAGACGAACTGGTGATCGCAGTATGTTGTTATTAGCTGACAGGATTTCTTTGATGGTACGATCCGTAAATGACGCAGTTAAGAATTTGGAAACACAAATTGATAAAAAAAACATGGGAACCGCAAGTGCGAGAATTAGTCGGAAAATCATTGCATCAGGGAGTTTTTAAGAAAATTCCGTAATTTTCTGCCCATTTCCACTATATCCGTCACCAGTTATCTCGATCTTAATGACGACCAACTTGATAAGCTTGAGCAACTTCAAACGTTAGTATCGTTCAATTTGATACTTTGAAGATAAATAATAATATTTAATAAGAATTTTGGGTATTTATCAAAAAATTAACCAACCAACCTTGTTGACTGTTAAATCTTTTCACCATGGCATGAGCTCTTCTCGTGTAGCTCGTGCAGGGAAGAGAGATTTATTTTTAAAGAAATTACAGTTTCTCTAATTCTACTGACTTCCGGCTAGAGTAGACGGGGTGGTTATTTATTGCATATAGGTAGGACACACCATCACGCCTTACAAGGAATACATTGGATTCGAGTTCAGCCTGTATAAAATAATATTATAGCCCATCGACATCGCGAATAGGATTCCGGTGGTCAGGGCTCTAGAGAGACTAACCTAACAATAGGCGCAGTGTCCAGCGGGAACTCCTAAGAAAATGAAAGATTGGCCACCTATTATCAAAAGTTAAAAAAGTGAGGATGGATTGTATCTACGGTCAACAATCAAATTAACTCATGTTTCAATGTTTTGCCTACGGAGCTTTACCACATCTATCTAACGAGAAAGCTTTTGAATATCAGCGTCAGCATACAAACTGCTTAAATTGTAATTTGTAAAGGCCATTGAAAAAACCATAGATGAGTAGTTTATTTTAGTTGACTATACTGAAATACCACGACCTTGAATTCGAGTAGGGCACGTACTATGCTAATACTTATGCATCTGGGGCAGTAAAGAGCTTTGAGTAGAAAGCTTAGTGGGCGAGGGCAGCGCAGGCGCGATAAGCTGAGGGAGTATCGATCGCTAGCTGCAAGTTGCCGCCAGTGCGCACGCAGGAGACTGGGTACGATGCCCGACGTGTCTAGCCAACGAGGGATTAAAGTTTTCCCGCGCATTGGAACAGCGCATAGCCTCGCGCAAGGCCAAACAAAGGGGCGAAGAGAGGGGTGTCCTCCGAGGGCGCGAGCTCGGTCCGGGACCCTTACATTACGTAACATTAAACGCACAGGACGGCGCACAAACAATGTGATTTTATTTTATCTTCGATTTTTCTACTGTTTTTTGATTATACAATTTTTAGGATTAGTATCGTGATATTATGTTAAGAGTCGCGCGAATGTTTTAGTTTGCTATAATTTTTGATGTTTAGCGTAGAGTAATTTTGGCCGTGATATATTTATTATACGTGAAAATAAAAAAAAAACTAATGCGCAATAGTTATTTCATAGTTAAGACGTCTTTTAAAAAGTAAGCAGAAAGTTTTAAGTGAATCGGCAGTGTGAATACTCTGGACAATGACATAAATAAGTTAATGAAAACGAAAATCGATCGATCGGTGTAGTAATAAATATTGACAATTTGTTAGATAATATTATTAATAAGGATAATGATAACATTTTCTAAACAAATGAATAGTATTGTTCTAAATGTAACAATACGAAATAATTCATTTAATTGAAATAGGCACTTGTAATTTCTTCAACTACCAGTCGTATGTCGTGCTGATATTCACAAGATGACGATGGGTGAGTTTTTCACTACATTTTTTTAAATAATTAGTTAAACATAACTCTTCTGTTACTGTTCTGTTAGTACATATAACTTAATTCTATTTAGATTCGAATCAGATATTTTTCATACATATTCTACTATTCTGCAGTATTAGCAAATCGAATAGAAGAAATAGGTAGTAAATAATCTAGTCTTTAACTTTGTTAAAACTATATAAGTAGGTCTCATTCTTCTTCGTTCCCAAGAAGGTGCTCGAGTCAAGGTGGAGGAGGTTGACTCTTCTATACTGCAATAACTACTCCACGACGATAGATATCAATGTATAACATGTCTGCCTAGAAAGACATACTGTGGCCTGTCCTGCCTACGTAAATATATTGCTTACTACATCCTATAATAGTTGAAATTCAAGTCGTGTGTTTATAATTCTGCCACATACTTATTACGATCCTAGCCAGAGCAGACACAGTACAAGATGCGTTGCGTCACCGGATGAGAGTCGCGGCTAAATCGCAACGTCTCTCAATTCAGACAGTAATCACTACGAGGATCTATTCTCGCACCTGGTCATTGAAGAAAGGAAGTCATTCCGAATAGGATATGCATAAAATTAGTTTACCCATTACAAAAATATTGATGTACCTACTGATCAAGATTGATCTTTGTATCGATAGAGCCGAAATAGAAACCGTAGAGCTTCTGGTTTCCGTTGTCTTCTTCGTTATGCCCTTTACTTTTCTACTATGAATACTTGCTGTGTTAGTTAAGATGCCACACCCTTTGCGTGGTAACTACACATTTATGCAAAAGGGAGGTAAAGCCTCGTAAAGGTGTGGATAGTTTATTGGTCCTTAGTCTTAGATAGCATTAGATTTAAAGTATTTCATTCATGATTAGGTTCATTCACGGGTAGATAGGTATCACCGTTATTTAAAAATAAATAGATACTGTTAAAACTAGCACTTAGAAAATCTATTATTATTGTTATATATACGGTTTTTCTCTCCTCGTACCCGTGAAAGTGGATGAGATGTTTACAGTTAAAATTAGAGGAAATACAAAGTTGACCTAATTCTATAGGTAGATCGCCTAATTCAGAATGTTAATTTGTTTGTTAATGAGTGACGTAATTTTGAAGTTACATCTTTAACCACTTTAACTGCAGTCAGTTTGTTTAGCGGCGCGCGCAGTGCGAACGTGCGCCTCGCAGCGAAACTGTGCGCGTGAGTCGCGCGCCCGCGCCTTCCTGCGCCCGCGACTGTCCTCAGTTATACCTGTAGTATTAATTCTATGTCATCACTTTATACCGATTGATACCACCAGTACCATAACATTATACTTACACGCTACAATTGAGCTGTAGCTCAAGTGTGTGACAAAATTCCCGCGTTTTTCACACCACCGTTTCCACCATTGAAAGATACAACAAAAACAAATCTCTTAAAGTTCATAAAGTGGTTTATTATGGAAAAAAGTGACTCATTTGCTATCTTGGACATAAAAATTGGCGATAAAGATAAGAATGATGCAGACACAGACAAAGAAATTCATCCCGAAGATGGCAAGAAAAAGACGCCCTTTACCACTGTTATAAAATTTCGTAAGTTTATCACGCTCAAAATATCGTACAAAACATCTTGGGTGCACGCACTCATTGGCGTTAGGTACAATTATCATAGTGAAGAATAAAAATTAGGAAAGGCAGCCTATTTAAAAAAAGAGTGTAACAGACACTCTGGGCGCTACACAATTTGAAAAAACTTAGAAATTAGAATAGAGCGACAAATTATTTTGAACATTGCACACGCATCTCTGAACCTGCATAACCTGTTCGTTTCTCTAAGAACTTGTAATTGTTTAGAAATTGCTTCTAGCATCAATAAAAACAATCGATTCAATTTTATGTAAACAGTTGATAATCTTGGAAGAAAAATGTTCACTATAATGAACGCTATCCATTGTCTAACTGTAAGATCGTGGGAGAAACCTAGATCGCAGGAGCTATCATCAACAAATCTTTTTCCTATAATCACACAGTGACTAAAAAGTGTCACATATTGAGTAACATTTCAAGTAGTACTTGCTTTCCATCAATAGCTTGTATACTCAATAGGTGTGTTTTAAATGATTGCAAAGTTGATCTTCCTATTACCTAGTTGATAATTAAGTAGGTCGTGCTGTTAAAATTAGTTTCTCTTCGTAATAGATAACAACATCAATTTGGGTGTTCGTATTGTGTATATGTGTGGGCACGTTTGTCATTTCCGCTAGTCGTCCTCAATATCAGGTGCGCACGCGCCTCGTCCCTGGACGGCGAGCAACGAGGCACATCAAGGCTCCAAGGGAACTAGTCGTGTTCCACTCCGCTGCGCGCGCGTTGCAATGCCCTGCTTCCTATAAGCTAAACAGACTAGCTTAATCGCGTAGGTACATAAAGAGAATAATAAACAGCCTACTGTTGTAAACTAATTAATGTTAATCGCATAACTTCCGTAATAGTTATGACAAACTTGTCAACATGCATATCTACCCATGAAAGCCTTTTGTAACTGATGATAATGATAGATTGGGGAAAATATCTGCGTGACGTTAATTTTTCAATAAAAATATGTTTTCAAGCCGTTTTAAGTGTAAACATTCTGCAAGGTGAAACGTATACGATTTAATTAATGATCATTAATAAATCCATCAGCGATATGGTACAGGAAACATTGTTTACCAATTACATAGTTATTCGTAAGCCCGTGTCGATGTCGGTTCATATCGATTACTGCATAATTGATAAATGAAAAAAGCGATCCATGTATTACTTTGATTGACCGTATAATGTAAACGTTGTAGAAAATAAGTAATTTATCAAGATATCCGGCTGTATTTCTAAACAATGCCTGCACGAGTTTATAAAAGAATGAACCACTAATTGTATCGTCATTCGTAAATAACAAAGACGGTGGATGTGTTTCCAAAGCCATGAATAATATAGAACATTTAATTTTGTTGACAGAACGTGATCGCGGTGAGCGTGACTACATCGGGTTCGCGACCCTACCCGAGCAAGTGCACCGTAAATCGGTGAAAAGAGGATTCGATTTCACACTCATGGTAGTCGGAGAGTCTGGCCTGGGCAAATCAACACTTATCAACAGCTTATTCTTAGGAGACCTTTATAGAAACAGAAAAATACCTGACGCCCAAGGTAACGAAAGAGGAATGTGATCTATAGAATCAATCATTGATTTCAATAGACCAAGATGCTTTCATTGTTTTCTGTATTGCAGATAGAATAGAGAAAACAACAACAGTTGAAAAGAAAACAATGGAAATCGAAGAACGGGGAGTTAAGTTACGGTTGACAATTGTAGATACTCCCGGGTTTGGAGATGCCATTAACTGCGAAGATTCATGGAGAGTTTGTTCTGCTTACATTGACGAACAGTTTCGACAATACTTCACCGACGAAAGTGGATTAAATAGGCGTCACATGCAAGACAATCGAGTGCATTGCTGCCTCTATTTCGTTCCGCCCTGGGCCCATAGGTAACACATTTTATATTACAATACACGACTATCTCATTTCACTCTTAGGTAACTTTCTTTTTTTCTTTTGTGTTGTTTTAAGAGTCATTGTTTTGTCAGACATAAGTACTTGGAAAATTATTGGAGACGAACAACGTATCGTGTGTAATGAGACGAATAATTTGATCAAATTGAGCAATTTTCCTTTGGTGTTTTACTAAGCCAAGACTGTCTGTCTATGGAGAAAACACATAGGTACAAACACGTCGACCCAATTCCCCTTTAAATAGATGCCGTCGTATAAATAGTAGCTATCTCCCATGTGTCAGTGTACGTGTCCGGAGGAGTGTATTATTTTTAATAGGTCAATTATGGTCAGGGCCGTATTGATAGGAGTACCGATGCGGATGCACACGTGTGTCGGTAATGTTACAATAAAACTAGAAAAGAGATAAAACTTCAAAGAAATCCTGTTCAAAATAAACGTCTTCCCCCATTAAAAGAACTAAATGAAAGCAAAAGCCTTATTGGCGCAAACGTGCGATCCCATTTAAGTTATATTACTTCCAACTTTTCCCTATTTTGGTAATGTTTTTTTCCGGCCGGTATGATTGAAATTCTTGAAGGAATTAGAAATAGTTGTTCTTAAGTCAATTCTAATGATTCTAACACCCCTAACCACTCGTGTAGGTAGTGAAAACCTACTTGATTGCACACAGTAATTTAAGGGAAATCTAATATAAATGGTCACCGTTATAATTAATGCTAGGTACCAGGAAGTTTATAGAATATGAAGTAATGATTGAAAAAATATTTATTTTAATAAATATTGTCGAGCGAAATTTAAAGTAGGATAGTAGTACCTATACCTAATAAAAAAATACTACATTGGTAACTAAGTAAATTGGTAAAATTTTAAGCGACTTGGTAAAATTATAATAAGGTGATTAAAAATGGCAAAAGGCTTTTACTTATTTAAGGAAACTACAAACAAAATGTTTTTTTAGCAATCTGTAATAACTGGAAAGTAAATATTATTGTATTGTTATCAGAATTACTACAATCCTACATGTACGTGTGCAAAAATTTCAACTCGTTCGGATTAATAGAATAACAGAAACTGTCCCAAAATTTGCTTGCATGATTTGTTGCAGGGCAAACAAAAAAAGCAAGCAAAACATTTTTTTTAATGTAATTATACCTAATACTTAAAGTTACTTATTTATTTCTCTCAAAAAGGTACAATGATTGGTTCCTACATATACTTATCTATAAAATACAGCATTTCTAACCTTATAAAGCCCTTTACTGCAGGCGTAGCGTGACCACCGTAGAAAAGGGTTTTGTCGACGGAAGAATAGACAAAATGAAACAATGGCAATAGGTATGTCATTTTGTTTATTCTTCAGCCGACAAAACTCTTTTCTATGGTGGTCATGCCACGCCTGCTGTACCTACGTAAAAATTTACTGTCTGAAGATGACTATCCACTACAAATGGCTTGATTGATTTAGCACATCATAAACGACAATAACTTCGCTTTATTTGATCGCTAGCAATAAACATATCAATAACGACTCGATGAGACGGCTATTAACACTCTTACGATAGCTGCGCCAACCATTTCCCCTCCGTGTTATTTCTCAACCCGTCATGGCATTGATAAAAGCCATTGAGTCAATTTTGATTTAGTGACATATTCTCTATTGATTGGCAAATGTAACAAATTCATCTTATAGTTAATTGACAGGCCCAGTACTCATGATGTCGTTGTGTTTATCATAAAATAGGAAGCACTTTGCTATGCCCTAAAGATTATTTGTATCTACTAATTTTTATGTCAGTTGGGCTACTTAATAAAAATTCTCGAATATAAAATTTAGACCCCGCTACGCCCATTAAAGGTACTTTTAAAAATCAAAAAGTCTGTCCTTCATTATATAGGGTGACTGTTAATTAGGGAATACCTACTTGAGTGCGAAAGCCGTATCATCGAATTTTGTTTCTTCGAAAACCTTTCAACGACATCTCTATACTGCGACGCCTTGTTACATCGACGTCTTGTTACTGCGATATTTCGTTACATCGAAAAACTGTACTGCGAACAATTTTACTGCGAAAATTTCATGCTGCGAATCCTTGTTCAATCGACGTCTTGTTACTGCGATGTTATGTTACTTAGGAAAACTTAACTTCTTAGTCTTACGGCTATAACCAAGTACATCGATTTTCTTTTTCGAAACAATACCTACATTTTTAACATTTTTTTAAAACCAAAGAGCGCTATCTATCATATACATCAGTGTTTAAGTAAAGATTGTAGATCATTGCAAAGTTCGTATTCGTATCGTTTTGAAAAAGAAAATCGATGAACTTGGTTATAACCGTGAGACTGTCCGAAGTAAGTTGTCCTAAGTAACATAACATCGCAGTAACAAGTCGTCGATTGAACAAGGCTTCGCAGCATGAAATTTTCGCAGTAATATCGTTCGGAGTACAGTTTTTCGATGTAACGAAATATCGCAGTAACAAGACGTCGATGTAACAAGGCGTCGCATCATAGAGATGTCGTTGAAAGGTTTTCGAAGAAACATAATTCGATGATACGGCTTTCGCACTCAAGTAGGTATCCCGTTAATTAGTGACCGATACTTTAACCCATGGTTGTACTCATTATAACAAACAACAAACATTATTTATAAACAAAAAAATAAAATATTTCCATATTACGAGCCGCGTCCATTCCGTAACGGTTTACTAATAAATTTTAAATGAAAAAAATGAAATAAAAATAATGTTTCATTGGGAAAGTTGTTTGTTATCATGAGTAGGTACAATCATGTGTTAAAGTATCGGTCACTAATTACCAGTCACCCTATATACTTTGAAGAGTGATTAATGTGATTATACAATTATATGTCCCAAGGAAAAAGGATTTTCATACAAACGTTAACACCCCATTTCTCCTTCTTATGTGTGGAATTTCCAAAAATCCTTCGTTTGCCTACGTTATGCAAGGTACACTACTGTCAAAATTTTAAGTTTCTAAAAGCCGTAGTACGGTTACATCTAGGTTTAGCTGGCTACAACTATATTTACGCCCGGTTGCATTTAAATAGGGTTAAGAAGGTTAAGTTTTATGCATTTTGAGTAACCTAATCAACTAAGTCGGGGTGCTCAGACTTCAGGCAAATCTTAATAGGTTAGACCTAGTTTTACCCGTAAGCAACCGCCTACACATAGTTTTAGTGGACATTAAATAGGCTAGACCTAAATTCTTGCCAACTGCAACTAGTTGCATTAAGTTGTAGCCGGCTAGGTGTAACCGCAATTCGGCTTTTAGCCGTAACGTAACAGGAGATTAAGTATGTTTCGTTGTTAGTTTTTTTTTATCAATGTTACCACATGAAAGGACGAATAGAATGAACAGCAGGGTATTTGGTTAGATTTGTGTAAGGTCGAGACAGCAATAATACGATTAGTCTATCACACAGATAGAGGATACGAGGTCATCATGTACGACGATCACATTTCGTCAAGCTATCTAAAAATTAACTTTACCAAATACTTATGCCACGGTTTATTACAGCTTACGTCACGTGGACTTAGAAATGATGAGAAGACTACACCGAAAAGTGAACATCGTTGTGGTGATAGCGAAAGCGGACTCTCTTACAGCAGCAGAAGTGAAGCGGCTCAAAACGCGCATACTTAACGATTTGGACGAACATCAAATACAAGTACGAACATTGTAAAATTGAATACCTATATTAAGTAAGAAAAAAATAATCTTTTTCATAAACAACGTGAATAAGCTGATGAATGTTTTTATTCAAGTATCGTTATGTGACACTAATTCTTATAACTGTTTTATCAGGTTTATCAGTTCCCTGAATGCGATAGCGACGAAGACGAGGAGTTCAAGCAACAAGACCGTGAGTTGAAAGCGGCGGCTCCGTTCGCCGTGGTCGCATCAGATGTGGTACTAGAAGTGGGGGGCAAGCGAGTACGCGGGCGACAGTACCCCTGGGGAATCGTCGATGGTAAGTTTATTAATGGGAACATAACTTTCTTTTTAGAATAATGCAGCTTAATTAAAATGAACTCTCATAAAACAGTTGACCCATTATATCGGGTTCTACTCTCGTGTCGACACGAGCTACGAGAACATTATTATTAAAAAAAAAGGATTGGTGGCATTTTATTGGCAACCAAATGATAGTTGCCAAGTTCCAATATCAGTTTAAAGTTTTATCTTGTTACATTAATTATGGAATAACCGTCCAAACAAATTGCTTTTTTTAAATCAAATTTCGAACATAAAGACGATTTAATATCGTTAAGATAATAATTATTTATGTTATTTTTGTTCCGTAAGTAAGCTAGTTTTCATAAAAGCTACCAGTTTTTCAATATCTGTAAGAATAACAAAGTCATCGCCTGTTAACACTTAACGTTTCCACTCTGTATAGGTACCTACATTAGAGCCATTACGCACTGTCGATTGGTCGCCGGAGACTTGGTGTCCAAGCGGACCAAGTGCGTAAAGACCTATTTAAACTATAGAAAGTAACAGTCGCCGTCGACTAAGTCCACGACGACCAGTCGACAGTGCGTAATGGCTCTAAGCTTCTGGTATAAGTAACTGAACTAAAACTTGCAAGATCGGAGTCAATCCTTGATCAAAGTTACACTAAACCTATATCTATGAAATATTTTTACGACCAACACAAACGGCTTAGCTCATCTTCTTCAAAAGACTTTTTCTCAGGTCATCAACCTAATGTTCGCGGGAGAAAACATGGCCTAAACAATATTGCGACAACATTCCATTGTTTACCAATTCAATTCAACAACACGCGCTTCCACGTCCGACGGTGATCTGAGTAATAGCAAAGATTAGTAACTAACAACAACTTGCTCATCGCGGAGAATGTGTTTTATATAGGTATGCAGCTAGAAGCAAATATACAACGACTGCTCAATTCAATTATTATCTTTTTAGTTTCCCACACTAAATTACTGGAACTACCTATAGTAACTACATGTTAGGTAATCTAGTAGTAGACTTGGGTATAAGTGAGTTAAATAGTGATGGAAACGATAATTATTTTATAACGTAGTGTAGTAGAGTCAACATCAAAACCAAATGATGATTATACAAGGTTAGTCGGAAAGGGCTCTTATTACGAAACGATGTTAATGCTTAGTACACTTAATAATGAATAACTTTTGTTCTACAACTTTCCCCAAAAGTCAATAGTTATACAGAAATAGCTGTTCAAAAATTTCACAAAAAATACGCTAAGATATCTTCAACTATGAGCAGCTGTGTATACATTTTAGGTCACGGAATATACGCTTCATTTTCTGATTTCGTATAGGTAACTAAAGAAGGGATGAAGATTTTTGAAAAAACTAAAATATGATTTTGCATGGAAATAAAAATGATCGAATTTTGAAATTTTAACACTTGCTTTAAAACAGTCATTAGTGATACTGTAGATAAGTGGCCTGCAGATTAGTACCCCCTTTCCGACTAACCTTGTAGAAAGTTCCAAATGTGTTTTATGAGTGGAAACTTGTTTTTTATTAATATTATTGTGTCATACAAAATAACAGAAGAGACAACACAAAATCCTAGTTACTATTATTAAAATTTTCAAATAATCATTACATGCACTCATAATGGAATTCAAAATTTCAAAAAAGTCATCAGCTATCGCTGTTGAATATACGTACCTTCGATATTAAACGAAATCTAGAAACTCTTTCGTTACGGGTACCAATATGCCCTGGGAGGTAATGATTTGACTTTTTGTGTATTTCAGTCCCTAACAGGACGCTTAATAGTTGCGAAAACTGTTGTTGGCCAAGTCGCTAAAAGAAATCTAATCTGAAATTATTTATATTGTTACTTAATTTATTTTACGCTGTTCTTTTGTCATATAACCAGTGGAGAACCCTCGACACTCGGACTTCACGAAACTGCGCACAATGCTGATCTCGACGCACATGCAGGACTTGAAAGATGTGACGCAGGACGTGCACTATGAGAACTTCCGGGCACAGTGCATATCACAAATATCGCAACATGCCATGCGGGAAAGAGGGTTTGTAAATATTACTTTTATAATTATTTATTTATTTATTATGTAGTTTACGGTATATTTTAGGTACACAGGATGTAAACGAATTCGTGTAAATCCTTAAACCACATGATCTAACTACTGGTGTCGATTGGCGCCGCACGGGGTTGCTTAGCTTAATTAAAAAAAAAAACTTTTTTTTTCATGTGGTAGCGGTAATTGATCACATCAAAACCACCTAATAAGGAATCAGTAAAAAATAGAAAAATAAATGAGCTAATTTTATTTTTTTGTACATTTCGATGCCACGCATAAATTAATGAAAGCACGGCGACACGGCTGGCGGGTTCAGCTAACGTGATATCGCTCTTTGCAGTCAGTTAACTCGGGGCTCTAAAATGACTCAGAAATAGAAAACCAAATTTTTTAGTTTTTTTCAGAAATACCCATTTAGGGTTAATCTGTGTCACCGGTAGATCACGCGGTTTGAAGGAATTACACGAATTTGTTTACACCCTGTATAAGTCTTATATGTCTACCTGTTGCCCGCGGTTTCACTTGCATCTTAAGGGAAGTAACATTATGTACCCGGTTATAACGTATCCTATGTCCTAATCCAGATCATGGTCAACCTGTGTGACCGTGATCCGAATCCGTTCAGCCGTTAAGGCGTTATTGTTTAACAAACATCCAAATCCAGGAAACAACCATCCAAACATTCACCTATAATATACATTAGTTAGATAGATTACAACATCACGCCTGTATTCGCCGAACGGTTAAGCAGAGGTGTTTCGCCTGTTTAAGTCCCATGTAATAGGGGGCGAGCCTATTGACATCAACCGGGCACAAATCCAGACTCCGGGCTGCTACTTAGAAATTCCACACGGAAAAACCCAATATCACTTTGTCCGACCTGGGGATCGAACCCAAAACCTCACGCTCAGCAGTCGCGCTTGCGACCACTAGACCAACGAGGCAATAGATTATAATAAAAGTACAGTAAGTTAGTCGGCAAAGGGAAAAGAGGCTTAAAAAGGGGAATAAATAGTTTGCACTTAAATTTTTGTACTTCTTCTAACTTTAAAAGTCTTCTTTAAAAATAACAGTTTGCACTATAATTTTAGGGCTTCTAACTTCGAAGTCCTTTGCAATAAGAAATAGAATGAGAAACAGATAACTGAAAGGTAGGTTAGGTTATGTTAGATCTGTGACCACTCAACACACGAGCCGAGCGAGCGAAGCGACCGGCGAATGGCAGAAACGACTCGCTTCGCCGATCACGTTCCACCGACCACCATTATTTTATTGGCTGCGTTCAGAAACAAATGGTTTTTGATTGATTATAGTGCGAACCATTATTTTTGTAGTGAAAAGCATTATTTCTGAAGTGTGCCTTAAACATTTTTGTTATTTTTATTAACTTTAAAGACATCCCTAAAAAAGTTCTCGATATTTTGTGTAGTCCGCCAATCCGCACCAGGCCAGCTTGGTAGACTAAGGCTTCCTTCTCGTTCTGAAAAGAGGCCTGTGCCCAGCAGTGGAACAGTAATAGACTGAATGTACATTTGTTCTAAAATGTTCCCTAAAAGTTGATAGTACGTTACGTCACGTATTTCTAGTACTAGATACCTATAATTTATTTTACTACGTAATTTAATAAGCATATACCTATGTTTTATACAAAACCTAAAACAATGTGTTGATATGCTTATTTCGCAGTTTCTTTGCTTTTTAGCATTTCCGGAAGTGATAAACCCGGTACGTATCAGAATACCGTAAAACAAAATGCCTAAAACAAAACATCTAAAACCATAACTCCGTCTGCTGTGCGATCAACAGACAAGAGAGGTAACGTCATTTGACATAAAGAAAGACTAAACTTGAAATGCTTGAATGAAATACGTAACGTTCATACATAATAGTCAACTTGCCTGTGGTTGAAATACCTTAAGTTGGAATGCCTTACGTTCAATTAATTAAGAGACATAATTGGCCGACGTTCTACATAATCAAAAAGACACTACTATCCGGCTCGCTAAATGCCTTTGTTTGGGAGCTCCCTGCTGTTGTGAAGCTGTCCACACCCTTGGACATCACGGCTTGTCTTGCAGCAAGACTGCAGATCGTATAGCACAGCACCCAAACTTAAATGATATTATTCGTCGTATTATTATTATTCGTTTATAGTTTATACTAGCGACCCGCCCCAGCTTCGCACGTGTACGTTTTATAGCTTAAAACCTTCCTCTTGAATCACTCTATCTATTAAAAAAAACCGCATCAAAATCCGTGGCGTAGTTTTAAAGATCTAGGCATACATAGGGACAGACAGCGGGAAGCGACTTTGTTTTATACTATGTAGTAATAATATTGTGGAAGTTATATTTAATGAATTTGAAAAAGTTAAAATTGTTATTGTATCAAATTATGCAAAACTTAAAAAAAAAGCTTGTAGTTCGAGCACCCCGACACGGTTAGGTTAGCTCCACAGAACTTATAATATTAGCTCAGAATTGGATAGTGTTCGCACTGCGGCTGCGATCACCTTCCAATTGTTGTTGTTTTTTAACAACGTGATATGCTTGTTTTGTCGATAAACTGACATAATTATGTAATCGTTTCAAGATAACCCTGAACCAGGGTCCGCTGATTCCGAACTTAATTATCCTAATACCATCGTACATTGTTTAGGCATTTTAAATTGGGCCAATTGAATTGTTAGGTAGGTATTTCGACTATTATGTTTAACGTATATTAGAGATTTTAATTTCAGTTATTTCAACCATTCTGTATTGTAAACTTAGGTGTTCTTAACTTAGGCACACTGAAGTAATGCTTTGATTTAGGTATTATAATACGTACCCGTTAAAACAGTTCAGCTAGAGCGGCTACTTATTGTTAGATAAAGTGCTCATAAGACGACCGTGCCCTATTCAATCTAATTGTACATTAAAGGAGATTTAGTTAGAGCCCAAACCGCCAATAATACTCATGTTAACGTGCGCGCTGACCTCACTAACTAAGCTAAATTGCCCGTGCTAAATGAAAGAAGGTTCACCTTAATAGATCCGGCTTATGAACCCACGACCTTCTAAATCGTTAAATTTTATCTACTGTCCTATCTCAAGTAAAACAAATGTTTGTTGAATTACTGTTTCTTCTAGTTCTTTTGTCGTTTTAATTTTAGCTTAAGTGACAGATGAACTCATTTGAACAGTTATTTTGGTCCCAGCTACTAACAGACCAATTAAACTTACTATGGCCACCATGATACCTATTAGATTAATGATGGCCAGGGCGTTTTATCATGTAATTATAGCAGCATCAACCTGGGCTCTTGCTAGGAAGTCTATGTTCGCTTTTTGCTGTTACTGACAAACCATGTTTTACGGTTATTTTACATATCTACTAACTTTTTATTTATTTTTATTGCTTTATTTAATGTATTTTATACATTATGTACATGCCAAATCGTAACCTAACAAACAATAACATTAAATATAAACTACTTAAGTAATTCTACTTATTACTACTATTAAGTATCATTAGATGTGGACTAAAAACCTTAAACAAGTTTTTTGATGCTTCAGATGAAGGTTTTGATAATAAATCATGGAACATACCTATACTAAACTTAGTCTGTTCAGGTTAAGAGTCCTTATCAGAGACTCTCGGTGCGTCTGATAACGGACACATTCCATCAACAAGTGATGCACATCTTCCACTACACCGCACAAATCGCAATTTGGGGAGTTAGATTTCCTCATCATAAAAGCAAACTTGTTTAATGGTACGTGTCCGGATTTCAGACGTAATGCTGTTACAATTAAACGTCTACTTAACTTCATATCCATAAGCCAAGGTATACGAGGAGGCTCACTAACTTTACCTTTACAGAAAACTGAAAAGAGACTCGATGGGGAACAACAACGACGTAGTTATCACAGACACCGACCGCCTGTTGTTGCAGAAGGACGAAGAGGTAACAATGTTATTTACTTTAGACCTATCCGAAAGGTCTGTAGATGGTAATGGTTTGCCATGCTCTTAATGCTGGAAGGGGTAGGCCGAGAATGGGTCCCATTCAATAGGAGACAATCCTATCATCCGCTATAAGGCAATAAATAGTCAACTGACCACAAAAGATTCTGATCGCCATCGATCTTACCTACGTGTCATTTCAGTCAACACACTACCTAACTTTTTAGCTGAGCTATTGGGTAAATGTTTATGCAGGCATTTATACATATAATTCACAGTGAACTGACCAAAATCTGTATTTTTTCTTCATTTCAGATCCGACGTATGCAAGACATGCTGACTCAAATGCAAGAAAAACTCAAAGCTTCCGATAAAAAACATGACAGTATTATAGATGTATAGAAAATAGACTGCAATGTAGGTATATTTAGCGTAGCATTAAAAATTACCTACTCACATAGATATAACAAATTAAGAGAACCTCTTTAGAAATTTCAAATGAATTTAGATTTTATACAATAGTTAATCTATGGTGGAATAATTTTACAGTAATTTTCAAACAAAACACTTGCTTTAAACAGGTAGTTCACTAGGAATGTTTTAACGTTTATGTGGCCACTAGTTTACTGGTTGAGGAGTCAGGGACAAAAAAGTTATAATTTATGCTAAGAAGACAAGGAGTTCCTGGCTCCAAACTGGAATGGCGCGATGAGGAAGCAACAGTTGCGTTCGGTGTGCCATATTTAATATTGACACGCACCATTTTCGGTGGAAGAAAAACGGCAACTTTTCCATCACAATTTAACGTTATCTAACTGTCAATAATTAGGTGCAATTTAGGCAAAATTTTAGCGTCTTTTGTTTTGTAACCTACGCCGGTCAAAAGTAGGTACCTATAATAATTTATCTTTGCAATAAATTGCTATATGATTATAGGTAGGTACATATAAATATTAACAATCCTAAAATCAACTTGTTTTATTGTTTTGTATAGTTGTTATACAAATTAAGAAAGAGTACGCAAAAAAAAATTGGAAGGTACCTTTTCGGAAGTATACCTACTTTTACCTACTAATTGATAAAATATTTTAATCTTTTAGAATCGACCGTTTTCGTTGGTCAAGATCTTTCAAAAGACTGCTTGAATTCACAATAGCAAATAGACGAAGAATACCCACCTAAATTGTGACATTGTAAGCATAAATAATATGTCTGCCACAAATCAGAAATTACAAATCCTTTGTGTGCATCATATATTATCTATATTCTACAATCTATATTCGATCTAATCCTTTGTTTTAAGTTCACATTAGGTAGTTTCAACAGTTGTTAATGTATAAAAAGGACGTTAATAATAAAAACGTACAACGAGACGCAACACGTTACTAAGCAATTATCACATTTTGTATGTATCTAAGTACGATTATTTTAAAACAATTGTAAATTAATAAATATTTAGAAATGACTAGGTACCAGCAAAAACCACCAATCACTACCTACCTAGGTATACCAAAGCGTTTAATATAATATGAATTTTGTATCGATTAATAAAATAAAATAGTAAATTGATACTTTACCTAAATAATATGAGTTTTATTGTAAAATTCTGCGCATATTTCAGGAGAATCTCTGTTCACCCCACAAGAAAAAAATGACGTGACGAATGCGATGTTTTTACCCGACTGCGTGACAACAAAGACAGGGTTATGTTTTTCACGCGTATCTATGTAACTATGTATGTGGGATTGTTTATACGCTCGAAGCATCCCAACGGCTGGATGGATTTTAATGTTTGAGGTGGCTATCGATTCGTCTAAGCCGTGCGATGGTTATAGGCTAGGTTTTGTTTTTAAGGTTCCGTACCCAAAGGGTAAAACGGGGCCCTATTACTAAGACTCCGCTGTCCGTCTGTCACCAGGCTGTGTCTCATGAACCGTGATAGTTAGACAGTTGATCACAGATGATGTATTTCTGTTGCCGCTATAACAACAAATACTAAATAAAATAAATATTTAAGGGGGCTCCCATACAACAAACGTGTTTTTTTTTTGGTTTTTATAGATAATGGTACGGTACCCTTCGTGCGCGAGTCCGACTCGCACTTGGCCGGTTTTATTAAATCAAAATGGCGGCCGTAAAATAAGAAAAGGCGGTAGAGATAAACAAAAATTGTCACCTTCCATATCTTATGGGGTAGGTATCACTGAATAGGCCTTTTAAAATCAATTATGATGTTTGCTTGACCATTTTACAGCCATAAGCTCCGTTTAAGAATTTCACAACCTGAAAGTTATGTAGGATCTAAATTGGCGACTATAGTAGACTGGTATCAGATAGATTTATTTAGGACTCATTAAAATAGATATTTATGGATATGTATGACATATTGATAAAACAGTACTTAAAAAACATCAATAAAAAAGTTAATTAGGTATATTAAATCAAAAAACTTCACGTAGATTTTCAAAAAATCATGCTATCGAATCGTAACATGCATTCGGAGGCTACCTACGAATTATGTAATTCGGAACCTGACCGCCCAAAAGCATACGTACGTAGCCTCCGACTGCATGTTATGATTTGATAGCATGATTTTTTGAAAACCTACGTAAATTTTGTTATCTTAACATCTTGTTTCCATCTTTTTAATTCGCTTTTTATGCAGTCGGGTTTGTTGATTTTTATAATTAACTTTATTTAATAACCATACAAGTCCTTAGGCCCGGACTCTACCAAAGCGGAGATGTGCGGAGATGTCCGAAGCGGAGACGAGAAGAGATGTTTTTCAGCTAGGGTGTATCCACCGAATTTGTGCGGAGATGCGCACTGGCTAGACTGTACCGGAGATGCGTGCTGGCTAGAGTGGAGATGTGCGCTGACTAGAGCGGAACTGCATGAGCTTCGTGCGGCGAGCGTTGGATGTGAACGCACAGTTTAGTGCGATACTGCGATCTGACACGAAAGGTTGACGTCTCAGTCATGTCGTTATTACAAAAACAGTACCTATCTTTCTTTACTTGAAGAAGAAGAACTAGAGTCTGAAGTAGCAGAATTGATAGCTTGGGGCGGTATAGGCACCGCTCACTGCACGCCGCACACATCTCGTCTCCGCTGCGCGCCGTCGTCAGCTTGCGAGGCAAAGCTCACATCTCCGCCTCGTACCGCGGAACAGCTCAATCTCAGCGAGGAACAGCTCACATCTCCGCTTCCATCGCGCCATATAAATATGATACATCTCCGCTCAGTGGTATCCACTTAAGCTGAGTGGAGACGAGACATGTGAATAGCGAAATTCTATTGATTTTTTAAAACACATCTCCGTACCGCTCGTCTCGTCTCCGCTTTGGTGGTGTCCGGGCCTTAAAGTGTAACTTAAGTATTTATTTTTTACTAGAGCTGTGCCCGCGACTTCTGTGGAAGGCGAAAACCAATAGTGTCGCAATAACTAAAGCGCGCTACACACCTTCAGTTGGTAACTGTGCGATTTAACTGTACAGTCGGACTGTACTTAGACTTAGGTACAGATAAATCGTTTGGGTCTGTAGAACAAACGGTCAGTACACACCTTCGACACACCTAACGATTTATCTGTACAGTCCGACTGTACAGTTAAATCATACAGCTTTAAATAAAGCTGTGTAGCGCGTTTAAACACTATTATGTGTTTACTTAAAAACACACAGCGTCGATAAGAAGATGATTTTGTGAACGTACTTATTAATACCTGCTCTATGGTATTATACCTGTTTGTCACCGGCGAGGGGCCAATATTTTTTCATATTTTTATGAGGTATGTATGGCAACCCTTTTGAACTGTCATAGCGTTTTGTGAAATTCCCGCTCACCGGTCGAAAACTTTTTTCGCTTCGGCAAAAGTGAATTTTCTTAAGTTTTCCCGTACGCATCGACGTAATTTTGGAGTGCGGAAGTGCAAAGTTACGGATATGTTAGTAAAATAAGTGAAAATGCGACGATTCGTGACTTCGAATCGTATTCTCACGGAGAGAAGTAAAGTCCCGATTCCCGATACATTAGATCAGGTCAATGGAGAGGCAAACTTTACAGTCAGGACCTCAGGTGGTAAGTAAGCCGTTCCCGCCCAACTAGAGGACAAGAAAAAACCACAATAGGACATATTTGACTCACGAATAGTAAGTCAAACCACCAAGTAAGTCAGATTTCAAATTATTTGCAATATTCTGTCCCATAAAATTATGCAAACCAAATCTCACTTAATATCTGAGTGGACATCCACTCTGACCGTTCCTTATAAGGCGGTACCGTCATGCTCCACGGCGGAGTTTTTAGTCAATCCTAGCTCTGGGCAACTAGACTAAGAAAACCACGAGATGGTGACCGATACTGCAAAGATAATCAAAAGTGTAACTCCAAGCACTGTTCAGACACTTTTTACACAGAAAGTCAGTGTAGCAGAGCTCTGAGTTCTCTAGTTAATGGACAGTGGACCAGCGGTCTAGTGTTGAAATCTTTATTTTAAAATTTTAAATACTTTTGATTGGATGGAACTAAAATGTTCAAAAGTGTGGACTTAATAGACAGATTTCAAAGATCTGAAGTTAAACAAAGAGTTTTGTCTTCTCAATTGGGGAAAGGACTATTTAATTGGAATCTTAAAAATGGTAAATTGAGCCAACAACTCACTTGGCAAATTAATGTAAAGAAATTTATTTTAAAAATGAATAAATAATAAGTTTGTTTGGCTTTGATCAGCTTTTACAATTAGTTTAGTAGTTGGTGGATGTACATAATACATAGGTAACTTCTAAGGTATGAGAAGAGTTCTAACTGTAGAACATCTCTTTGATTGCATTGTGATTTGGCACATTTTGTACATTAACATCAGTTATACAATCCTTGGGGGTACAAGTACCTAACTCAGTATGACTACTTACTGAAAGAAAGTAAACAATATAAAGTCTTTAACGGAGAACAAGCCTACATCAATGCAACTCAGATAGGATAACCTATAGACTGATAAAACAAGACTCCATAGGAGATTCCTAAAGGAAACCAGACTTAATAATAAGAATAATAGTCCTTTCCTTCCAATAAGAAATTACTGTCAGTATTTAGATATTAAGGGGAAGAAAAACAGCATCTATAGTTCTAGGAACAGACTGCTTTATAATTATAATTTTTCCCTGGTTCTTACATTCAATTCTTGAATGAGCCCTCTGATAATAATATATCCTTCCACAAGTATAATAAGGTGATACAGTACCAAAGACACACCGGAAATGACACAGATAATAAAATACTTGAAGGAGTATCAGGTGCACACCCACACAGACAGGCATCAGAAAATAAAAAACTGGCAAGCCTATGCTTCCTGTTGAAAATGTTTTAGTACCATAGAGCAGCGGTGGCCTCCGCCCTGTTTTCGACCTCCGTGTACTGAACATGTATGTTCATTCATACCAAGAATTTCTGACTAATTTTTCATGCCGTAATATCAGAGGTTTGGCAGGCATAAGTTTGCATAGTGGAATTGGACATTTCCAATGCATATTATTTACATGCCAAGAGCAAAATGCCCTTGTTAACACATGGTATTATTTTACCAGGGTGAGTTACTACAAATTTCATCTCTCCCTTTTGGGCGATGAATTGGTATGTATTGCTCATAAGAAAATTCATGCCAATTTGCCATTAATCTTTAGTCTATCTAAAAGATTTCTCCTTGGTCCATCAGGACTAGTCCAAATTGATCTGTCAGACTGTGGAAGTCTTCAGACTCTTGGAATGAACCAGTGCAAGTTGATCTGTCAGACTGTGGAAGTCTTCAGACTCTTGGAATGACTGGGAAGGCAACTAAAGTACCCAAAATTGATACTGAAACTAGTACATCAAATGGAATACCAGAATAAACCAAATAGCATTGCCCGAAGAAAAAATATGAAAAGATAGGGCTTATTAGGCGATACTCTGAAGAGAATTTATGCAAAAGTAAATAAAAATTTACTAATTCAATTGAATTTCGCCGTTTTTGGTCCTCAAGGGGCTGACTACACTGTCAGTACCTTACAATTTTCCTGGAATGCTTCAAGCGAGATGCTTATTCCGCAACCATAGAATGAGTCGAGTGTTGGCACCAAAGGTGTTAAACAATTTTAGGCCGCCAAGACCACGACGGTTTTATACCAACGGCCATGCCTTCTCTTCTTGACAAACGTCGCAGCGGACGCGGGTTTGGGACGCCCAGTTGATCGATACTCAGATGTCAGGCATCTGAATGGGAGAACAGGGTAAATAGCCTTTTTAATTGGAAAGAGCTCTTAGCAGTGTATGTGTCGATTCGGAATCGATCACATGGTCTGTAATGTTTATTTTTTGTTTGATTATTATAACCTTTTAGTCCAGTCTGATATTCGGACAGTGTGGATCGAAGGTGGAATACGATCCCTGAGCTTTCTCAATATAAATCGCAAGTTGCTGAAGTTGACAAGGAAATCAGATTTCTATCAGCTCATTACCTCTCGGAGGGGTACAACTGCACAGCCGATTGCCTCTCAAGACAACGGCTATTTAAGTGGAGTCTGTTTCCCACTGCAACAAACCGATTATTACATCGTTGGGGCACTTCAGACGCAGATCTCTTCTCGTCTGCAGAAACAACCGTGTCCAACAGATACGTCTTACTAGATTGCAGACATCACTTAACATGAATTTTGAATTCGCGAATTCCGTCATTCATAATTGGAAATTTCGCCTAGGGGGGATATTTCCTCCCCCCAATTTCACTCCTCGAGTTATAGCGCAACTAAACAATGCCAGAGACCAATATATTACTACCATAACACCACTGTGGGAAAAAACCTATTGGTTAGCGTAGCGGATATAAAGTCACGAAAGCCTAGCCCTAGAGCCGCCAGTGACCATAGAAAGACTTTCGGAGAGTCCAATAGATCCAGCATCAGGCTTACCTCCAGCTCATAGCTTATGTACAGCAACTGACCCCTCAGGCTAGGTTAGTTGGAGGTGGGGAGAATAAAACCACTGTTGGTCAGAGATAGATAAACAGCTGTTAAATACCAGATGGAGGCATGGATAATTGACACCTACTATCCAGCCATTAGAAGTTGGTGATTTGATGTGTTGATGATGAAGTCAATACTCAAAGAGTCACAGATACAACAGATAGCTAGATTTCTTGCCTATTTACATGTACAGATCTTGCCTACAGCACAATGTTAACTATACATGTATAATTCAGTTGGCATCACATAAATCGTCATTTTTTTTTTTTTACATTTTGTCAAATGAAACAAGAACAAGCAGAAGATCATACACTTCTGAAGCAAGTAGTGCTATATAATAATAAGGCTATAGCCACAGCACAACTACTGAACCTGAAGCCACCAGTATGGCATCCTCAAGTTGTCTTCAATGTAGCTTTTCTTGTTTTAGTATTTAAAAGACAAGTGTATGGACTCACCTTACTTGAAAAATATGAGAATTATATATTTCTTTCAGCAAATAATATAATCCTAAGGCTAGTATTAGCTTCTAGGACTAGCTCGGTTTTGCATAGCCAATCAGGATGGCTATTGCTAACACCCAATGCAACAGGTTTACCCAGTTAAATGTATAAAACATCTAATTTTCCTATCAGGAGAAATGAAAAGCCAAGAAGACAGATTACAATACGACTTATATATTAGGTACAATAATTGGTGAATTAGTCTCTACCTCTGAAACTGTTGCGAGGGATTGGTAAAGACCTGTTTTAAGTGATATAGGAGTAGCAGCTACCTTAGGATCATTCAGGTCTACAGTAGCCTCAACCGGTTGGATAGAGACCCGTCCTATGCATGATATGCTGTCTATATGTCTTATGTGTAGGAGAAACTGGAAGTTAACATATTTTCAGGAAATCCTATTGTAAAGAAATAGGAATGACTACAAAGGAACCTTATTGCTCTTTGAGAATCTTCAGCTTTCTCATATTATTAAGGATTAATTGATGTAATGTCATGTGTTGATTTTATTATGAAGAAGTTAAATTGTTTTTGATTTATGATATATAATTATTACAAGACATTTCTGTTAAGAAATTATAGAGATTTATTCTCTCTAAGATTGTTGATTGAACATCAACAGTGAGATTACTTTAATAAAAGTAATTCTCTTGTGCTTCTTTAAACATTTATTATTCTATCACATAGCGTTTTGTGTTTGTCACCAGCAGATATCAAACAAGTCTTCATATCGACGCTGTGTGTTTTTAAGTAAACACATAATAGAATATTTTGAATTAGAACAAAATTATTATTATGTGTTGAAAGAAAAACACACAGCGTCGCAGGAATATCTTCCTGGTGAAGAGACCACAGACTAGATAGGGATACAATCAGACGGCGCACTCTCAAACAAAAAAATGGACATTTTGCTTATCTGTGGACCTCACATTTTCACTCGCAAATTTTTTACCTTTTAATTGTGGGCGTGTCAGTATTCGTCAAACTAACACGAACACAAGTCTTTTAAGCAGAATTTCGTGTATTTTAGATTCGAATACTGGTCTTTTGAGCTCTATTTTTTGCTATACGTAGCTCCTTACTAATTTACTGGTTCTTGTTGTATTTTAGAAACAGGAATATTATATAAAAAAAGAAAAGAACGCATTTTGTTACTGTAAAATATATTTATTTTTTTAATTTTACAACTTACTAAACCAAGCCGCATAGGATAAAGTGGCTGGTACCGTTTTACTGTATACTCCAATGCAGTTCTTTACCTAAAACAAAGTAAATCACTGTTATTAAATTATTAATACCTTTAAAGATAGACGAGTGGAAAGAAGTGCAAATACCAGTTAAAAAAATACATAATACTATTTAAACAACCATGACTTATATTAAATGTCATGGTTGTTAGATGATTTATTTGTATTGCTATTGGACACCTAATGCAAATATTTACATGAACTTGCCAGGAAAAGTAATGCTGTTATGCATTGAATGTTGAAAGTTTTATAATAATATCATCATTGCAACTGACTAAAACTATTGGTTCTCGTGACTTGACCTATTGGTTTTAGTCTGCAGTAATTAAATACATACATACCGGTAAACCGGGGTTACTTTCAAATACAGGGGCGACATTGATAGTTACTAAACATTTTGCATTTGGTTAAATATCTGTGTGAAAATGGAACTTGTGCATTTTAATTTAATATTGTAGGGAATGTTGACAGTTTTCCTATTTTACCATTCAGTATAGAGGTGTCTGCGATGTTAGATGGCGATGATAAAAAATATTAAATGACACCCCTGAATATGTAAAAAAAACGAGTTTTAGATTTTTCGATTGGGGCTACTTTGAAATTCAATGATAGAACAGAGATCATCAAAGTAGAAGCTCTACGGTCCAAGTTTGATAAGGAACATTTCTCCTTTTTGCTATCGAAAACTGTGCTCTATAGTTTTTTTTATCTAGTCTATGTGATTTTATATATCTCAGTTAATTGAGTCTACATAAAATATTTTTGATGTAGCAGCTAAAAGCGAAAATAAATAAGATACAAACACATGAAGCTCAAAAAATTGATCAAAGTAACCCCGTTCTACTATCTTCATCTATTTGTTTTTTTTCAGGAACCAAGTGTTGATCATTTAATTTATGAAGCAATCTCACATTATTGTGACTGCAGTCCTTTGTATACATCCACTATGTTACTCCATTTGGAAATTTGATTATTATGTTTTATATTCTTTGTGAGGAAATTATTTCTAATTCCTTTTATCCGGTAAGGTGGGGCGTAGGTTATATTTAATGAATCACCATTCATTACAATGACATCATCTGGAAGAGGAAAAAAGATTAATCAATTATGTTTATTCCATTATGTACAGTATTTTACATAATCATGTTCCTGCACATGCTTCTTATTCACACATAATTGCATCTTGAACTTTATTTAAATATAAGTTCAATTATTAAGACATTTTAGTCAAAAATACAAATAATGGTTGGTTGCAGTTTATTATTCACTCTTACACACATTAGTAGGTGGCACTCACCACCAATTATTTCACTAGCATCAGTTTAGTCACTCCGTCTTCCAGCAAACTTTTCATTGATGATTGAAAGACAGAGCTTTGATCACCGAGCTATTGGTAGTCCTTCCTGCATTGGAAACTTTTGAGTTCTGCATTTAAAATTAAGTTCTTGCAGTTATTGAAAAGTCAAGCCCTGTGAATGTTCCAACTTGATGCACTTTAAGCACAAGAGTCCTATGTTTCAAGAAACATGACGGCCTTTCCACTTCTCTGACAACCCACAGCACATCACTTATTGCACATAATTGCAGCTTTTCAAAGTATATTACAGTAAGAATATTTAGAGGATACGCTAATTATGTAAATAAATAAATTTTATTGATATTTTGTTAATGTTAGTTTGACAGATCAGTCCATCCATAGACTTCATAGAATAGAGTTAAAAGTGACGTCATAGCATCAAGATGGCGTCACAGGGCGTCAAAGGGGCGAAGTATGAGTCAGAGGGGATGAGGTAGTTGTCAGAGCGATTATGTGAGCCATAGAGACGACGGTCGAAAAATTTTCTTCGCAGTGAACCCCCCGTGGAAGAGACTATGACAGTTCAAAAGGGTTGCCATACATACCTCATAAAAATATGAAAAAATATTGGCCCCTCGCCGGTGACAAACAGGTATAATACCATAGAGCAGGTATTAATAAGTACGTTCACAAAATCATCTTCATATCGACGCTGTGTGTTTTTCTTTCAACACATAATAATAATTTTGTTCTAATTCAAAATATTCTATTATGAAGACATAACGAAACCATATCGCGATTCAAAAATAGCTACAACGTCATCTATTTACAATAGGCGAACGAAATCGACAATTTCACGCAGTGGTCTCTAAAATGTTTTCATTCGAGGTTTCCTCATGCCTATACTCCCCGAAGAAGTAATATCTCGGTGATGGCTACGGCCTAGAATCCGTAACATTTCAAATGGGGTAAGATCACCACCGCCATAACATAACCTAAGGCCTTGACAACAGTTCACAAACAACCCGATTAAAGGTGTTGTGATTCCTGACCCGACCACGACATGGAACGGAGATTTTACTATGGCACAAAATGGTTATTTTAATTGTGTTTTATTGTGCCACTTATCCCAGGAATTTGTGCCTTGTACTTTTCGAGTAATAAGAGTACGATTGTGGTCGGGCTGGGGATCACGGTTCCTGACCCGACCACAACCAGCAGGCTTATTCGCTAATTTTGACAGATGAAAGTGATCAACACTGAAGTGATAATCACCGAGCTCAGTGAGCAACCGAACATTCCGGTGTTTTGGTATTCAGTATCGCTTCTATGTCACGTGATCGTTCAGTGAATAACGAAATCTAGCAGTGCTTATCGACTTGAAATTGTTACCACACTAGCTATTACCCGACTTATTTGATATCCTTGACAACACGAAATAAAATAACGACATCATTAGCTTTATAATTTTTGCGGTTTATACGTTCGCCACTTGAGTTGTCAAGAATGTCGAGTACCAAAGAAATTCCTTGAAAAACATAAAAACATCCACTAATCCACTTAAACGCTGGGAAACAAAGAATGTTTTGAAGTGCTTGTGTTTTTAAATTGTTAACTATATAAACCATGCCCCAAATTCAGTCTTGTTGGTTGCAACGTACAGTTTGTTTGTTTTTGTACGAGTATTTCGTATATCCAAGTAAGGTGAGTAAAAGTTTTAGATAAATTGAAAGTTTACTTAGAAATTCATGTATTTGCTTGCATTTCGATCAATAAAATTGGTGTAGTTATTACTAGGAGATACGTTATTGAGATTTGTGTAGCGTTTGCATATAAAATTTAACGATTTCTTTAAATTTTAGAATGCCGGCTAGCAGACGTGTCTCCCAAAGGCAGCTTGAGGTGTTGTTGGATTTTGCAGAGGCCAATAAAGACATCGCCTTAGGGCGTTGTACGCGAGGGCCTCAGGCAAGCCAAACAACTCAGCGAGCCTGGGAGACCATAGCTAATAAGTTAAATTCTGCGGCAGACGGAGTCACTAAAACTCCCGAACAGTGGCGTAGAGTAAGTTTTGTTTTAGAATCTTCTTATGAACCTTAAAAGTTATTGTTCCTCTCAATCACCAATACAATATTTTTACAGTACTGGGTGGAGTTAAAAGCGAAGACCAAGGCAAAGGGTGCAGATATTCGGCGCAACGCCTCAAGAACAGGCGGAGGGCCTAATAAGCTGACACCCTTAAATGAGTTGGAAGATAGGATCTTACAACTCATAGGTCGTGTATGCGTGGAGGGTTCGCCTGGAGTGCAGATACCATTTCCCGTAAGTTGCACTATCTAACCATACTTCTTATAATGTTAAGTAAAATGGTATTGAAGACATTTCCAATGTGTTTAAAACTAATATTCAAAATATGTATGTTTAAATGCTTATTTGTATCTCATTCACAATGAAACTACTGATAGTTTTATATATCAGTACAGACTGATTTGGCTCCTAATTGGTTAACTGGTAGAATATTCTCTAGAAGGAGACAAATCCCAGTTGAATACTTACTTTCACAGAATAAACAAATTACAAATTTAAATCACTTGCAAGTTGTATTATTATGCATAATTATTTATCTAACAATACACTACATCTAATCTATTGTTAGATAAAAATACTAAAGTGACTGTTATTTACAAAATTATTAAATATCTTGTGTTTATGTTTATGAATATATTTGCTTCTTTACAGATTCCCACTGAAACCACTTCAATACCTCCACCTCAGCCAAGCACATCCCAAACCACCAAGACTTCAGCTTCCCAGGCCTCTCCTTCTACTTCCCAAATGGAACAAACGGAGGTAGAGTGGTTGGAAGATGAAGATTTCCCATCAGAAATGTTATCATCACTTCCAATTTCCCACACTGGTACACCTGCACCTATACCACCACCCTCACCACCACTACAGTCTTCGCATACACGACCTCAGCCTCAGTCTTCGACTCCACCTCAGTCTCCACGTCGAATACGGACTCCGTCGCCAGAGCAACCACGTGCAGATATGAGCCAGTCTTCGCCACGACGCCATAGCCGACAACGCCGTAAGTTAACTTCTCATGTTTTGTAATCTCAAGGTGAAGCAACAATAGATCATAAATGAATGAAATTAAAATCATGCATCATCATGTCTAAAAGACAGGCTAATCTCAGAAAATATGATAAAATATATCTGTTAGTCAATATACACAATATTATTGAGTTGTAGATAAAAATGAATCATGGAGGATGTTCATTAGAAGTAAAATATCTCACGCAAATTGGTTGAACTAAAATGATGAAAACAAAAAAAGTACGTCTAGTGTGCGCTACCTGTCTGTGCAATGTCAGACTGGGTATTTTACTTAAGTTTTTAAAATTAATTATTATTTTTTCAGTCATACGCAATCGTGATGTACCTCAATGGGCTCGCAGCTTAGAAGAGAGGAGAATAGCTGTTGAGGAGAGGCATACGAGAGTGCTCGAGGCATTTTCAGCTATAGTGGACAGAAGACTGGCTAATATCGAAGACTGTATAAGACAAATAATTAGTGAAAGTAGAAATAAATAGGTATTTAGTATCAGTTTTGTGTTTTATTACGTCATGCTCCCTAGCGGAACCACCTTTGCTGTAACAAGTGTAAGTTACATGAACAATTCTATGAAATGTCTATAAAATTCTAGTCATACTAAACAAAAAGTCTATATCTCGTTTCGACGTAAACTTTTATTCAGTGGTTGGGCTGCGGAGTATCCTTCCCGACGAAAACGCCATGATCCTTTTTAATGATGCAATCCCCTGTAATAATTTCCCTCTTAGATTGGAAAAAAAAAGAGCTTTCAAAGAAAAAATTCTCTTTATTCATGTAGTCATTTTTTTTTCCCTACCACCCATTCAGGGACTTTTTAACTAACGAGAAGAATGGGCGCAAGAAACTCGTCAGCTTTATCAGAAATTTACAAGATATATTATTGTTACCATACATGTCAATAACTTTAAAATACTTTATTACAAAACAAAATAATTATATAATATTAAGAACTATCTTCCTACCCACAATCTATTCACTAAATTGTCTCTTGCCCTATCAACATTGGCTGGAACTGCAACAACAGGTTGGCGTTGCCGGTCATTATCCCTCTCAGCAAGTGGCAGTTCGGGCTGTGGGGTTCTTGAAGCATTGGCTATGTTATGCAGTACTACACATGCATTCACTATTTTCCCACTCATCACTGGATTATAATGAAGCACCCTGTGTGCTAACAAACATCGCCAACGTGCTTTTAGAACCCCAATACACCTCTCAACTGTATTTCGAACTTGACAGTGCAGATTGGTGTAATACTCTTCAGGTGTCCCAGCAGCGGCTCCAAGAATAGGTGTCATCATGTATGGGCGCTGAGCATATCCAGAATCACCTGTAAATAAGCAAAGTTATGTGATTGAAAACCAACTTTTTTATGTCCACCAAATCCCTTTGAAGCTTTCAAAAGGGAGCAGAGTACAATCAGTATTTTATTGCATTGGATTATAACTAAATCTTGGTCAAATTCACCTAGTAACCAGCAGTGTTCACCATTATTGTGCAGTTCTTCCATGTATTCTTTTATAGGAGATTGATTCCATACAAATGAATCATGTGCTGCCCCACCAAATGATGCATCAACATATAAAATGTTTAAATCTGTATCACAAATCTGAAAAAAAAATAGTTTATCAGAGTAACATATTGTTATTTATCACACATACAGCATACAAATCATAGAGCCTGCATACTATATGTATTGATTAGCTTATTCTAGGGAGTATGATATTGAATTGAACTAGTGTACTTTGTAAGCGCATATTATGGTGTATTGTATCTATCTTCTCGCATCTCATAATGATGTTTATTGCTAAATGTAGTAATAAGATACAAGAATGATAATTATATTGGTGTATATGTACATTCAAAGATCTATGCAATTAATTGTAAGGAATACTTACTATTAAGACATTTAATGAATGATAACTTTTCCTATTGAAGAAAGTTTCTTCATGCTCCACTGGCCGTATCAATGCAACATGAGTACCATCTATGCACCCAATTATTCCAGGAAATCTAAATTTTTCCATAAATCTGAAAAGTGAAATTACCTATAAAAATATTTATCATTGATATTATGTAAAACAACAGCCACTAATATAAGACTGAGATTCAATCAATACTTATACTTGAACTAGCTGTTACCCGCGACTTCGTACGCGTGAGGTTCGCGATTTGATTAATTGGGATTTTTATGCCAAAAGGTTCCTAATTAAATTTTTATCGGCATTTCTTAACCAAATAAAATATTTTTTTTATTTGATAGAGCTTACTTTCAGTGTGATTGCATATTCATTTGTGAGTAGAACTTTGGAGAAAGAGTAGATGTATGTTTAAGTAATCAAGTAACCATCAAGTAAGCTATCCATAACTTATCAGACAGAGGTAAAATTGGCCCTGAGTGTCATTAATGTTATCTTAGTTTTTGTTTACAAGCATTGAAACAAATCAATTAAATGTATTACTATTCAATTGTTTCTGCATTACCTAAAGACCTATGACATTAAATTTGCCATGTTCACTATAAAAGTAAATTTATCAGTAAAAAACAAATGTTGTACCTTTCCATTATATTTTCTCTTTCTTCACGTGTGGAAGGAAATTTTATGTGAGTCCTCAAGATTTCTGGATTATTTAGGGCTTTGGTGACCTCATGCAAGCACCTACTGAATGTAGGTTGGGACATGTTAAATAAATAAGATGACCCAACGCTTTTCTGATAGGATCCCTGGGCATAAAATGACACAGCAGCTAACACCTAAAACAAAATCAACCAATCAGTTTGATCATGATCGTATGTGAAATAAAATATTTTTTGTTGACATTGCATTTTTGAAAATGTTTGTCAAATTGGGTACAGTATTTCGTTTTTACAGGGTCTTGAGTGGCAAGAATGCACTTATTTTCATCCTCATATACCTATAACGTACTTTGAGATTATAGGGCACTCCAGTATTTCGCCGTCGTTGTGTCATATACGGACGAAGCTCCTCAGTTAAGCAGTTAAACATGTCTTTGGACAAGCGAAAGTGTGCCTCAAATTCTTTGTCCGGCAAATTCATGTAGTCGGTCAAAGCACGCCTTGCCCGACGTTCTCTGCGCAAGACATTCATTTGCCTTTGCTCTTCAGCAAGTCCCAATAGATATGCGCGTGCCATACCTAAAATTAGCAAATTAATATACTTAATTGGACTAATGTGATATAAATATTTATAAATTACTTATTCTTGTTTTATCGCTTGTTTAATGATATTACTTACAAATTAATTTGATACGGATTCCCAATGACATAATAACAAATTCCAATAAGATTAATTCCCTACCCTTTTTGTCTAAAACAAAGGCAATTTATTTCACTTTTTCAACAATCGTATTAAAATTATACTTACTAAATTAGCGAGGTAGCTCCAAGTTATGTATCACAAACACAATAAATGTATAAAGTTAGAGTGATAATCACTGATGGCCTATAAATAACTGCTATCGAACAGTGATTTCAACTTCAGTTTTGACAACTTGAGTGATCCACAGTTAAACGTCAAAAGGATACACACTGAGCTTACTGAATACCAATTAATGGATATCGATAGGCATTCAGTGACTATCGACCTATCAGAGTGATAATCACTGAACCACACGCCATCTTGAAATTTTACGGTTCCTCACCGAAGTTAGGGAATACGAAATGTCAGTTTTGACAGTTGAAAATTGGAAACTTTAACCGGTGATCATCATTCTCAACTGTCATTAGAGATAGCGAATAAGCCCGCAGATCTTATAAAATATCAATAGTGGGAAGTTACTAATTATGCCAAAAATATGTGTCAAATTGTGCCTATGGCACACACAACGCATTAAGTCAAGTAGTCACACTCTATGTATAATTTAGTCTGCAATTAAACATTTGAATTCTGTTAGTTATGATTTAACTGAACTGTTGTCGTAACAAAACTGGTCATATAGGGTTACAGAGTAAGAAATAAAAATGGAGTTTATTTTGTCAGCTTTCTTATTATTATATTTATTGAATTTTTACATAAAACCAAATAAAAAAAAATCTATGGAAATAGCTCGGGAATCAAAACCAGGGTATTTCCCGTTGACCTAGAATCATGAAATTTGGCAAGATCTTACATCACAAGTAAAGGAAAAAGTCTGAAAACTATGTTTTTATATTTTAAAAGGTTAATTCTTAACTATTAACTTCTTGTATTAATAGTAAAAGTATGCAGCAAGGGATCAGCTTGTACTGGTACTGTTTAAACGAGATAATTTATGTTTAAATTTCAACTTATCATCATGATGTGGGTTACGGAATCCTCAGGATACGAACCCGACTCGCATTTGACCGGTTTTTTATGGAAGCTTAACACACTAATATAATGCTACAAAACATAGTGGTTGTATTTTTTTTATAAATACATATATACGCATACGAAGTCGTGAACACATCCAGTAAAATAAAATAATAAAGTGCTTTATATATAGCATAATTTCACAAAATAAAACTGCTTGCAAAGTCGTAGTAAAATTGCATAGCGTGTGATTGACACACTTTATTTCTTGATTATTCATTTTTTTTCCGAATTAAGATATATTCTGTGATATGAATAGTAAAAGAATTTCGTGTGCCATAGGCACAATTTGAAACATATTTTTGGCATAATCAGTAACTTCCCACTATTGATATTTTATTAGATCTGGTTGTGGTCGGGCCAGGAACCATGATCCCCAGCCCGACCACAATCGTATCTTATTACTCGAAAAGTACAAGGCACAAATTCCTGGGATAAGTGGCACAATAAAACACAATTAAAATAACCATTTTGTGCCATAGTAAAATCTCCGTTCCATGTCGTGGTCGGGTCAGGAATCACAACACGATTAAAGCTCTAAGCGAGTAAGGCATAACGCATAACTGCCTACTGAAACAAAATCTCTTTTACGTTAATCCCGCGGATGGTAGCTTCGCACCACCGGCCGCTCGGCCGAGTGCATGAACCAAATGTCCGAAACTGCGGTTCCTCTCGTAAGTCGTACTGAGCAGTATTATTAACATGAACGGAAAGATGACATTTTATGAAAATGACATTTGCTCGAGCGTAAGCAAATGTCATAGGTATTTTTTCTTGGTCATTTCCTTTTTAATAATCTATGTGTATCTACTAGTACGTCTGTGTTAATAATAATCTGAGGTCATTTCCATAAAATTTTATATCACCGCAGGCGTTGACGTTTCAGGAAAAGGGATTTTGTCTAAACCCTCACCCAGCACGGTTGTGACAACAAATGCCAATGAAACTATGACCATAAATTAAGTCGCGGGCTGAAACCTGGGGGCTTACCATGACCTCTTAAAGCAGGGCAGAAGTTGCCTGGAAGTTGAACTGCCCCGCTTTTTTGTACTATGACATCGATAGAGCAGGCCTGCGGCAGGCCCGCTACGTTGACGTTTACGAAATCCGTTTCACCTGTTTTTTTTTGTATAGACTTTTCGTACCATGTACAAGCTTATCCGTTCAACTTGGTTGAATAGTCGTTCACCTTTTGTACTGTCATGGTACGATTTTTAGCGATTCAGAAGCAGGCCTGCTTTTGAACGGATATTGACTGGCTGGCATTTGAACGTTTTCTTAAGACGTCATGGTAAGCCCCCTGTCCTTAATTTCTATAAAAATTATATTATTCTAGCTTATCTGATGACATAAAAGATCTTTATTAAGGCTCGCGTCCACTAGGCTCGCCGAGTCAAGTCGAATCGAAGAAATTCGCCTCTTAGATAATTAGTATGAAACTGCGTCTATTAACAACGAACCGCGGCGCGCCGAAACGAGTCGCTCGCGCGCATTGCTCGACAGGCGAATTTCTTCGCTGATGCGTTTCGATTCGACTCGGCGCGCCTCCCTCAGTCGACGCAGGGAAGCGGACAAACGTCTAGAAAATGTTCAAATTTTTCGAAGGATAAACGAATATATCGAGAATTTACATGGTCCTTTTCCAAGTCTGGTCTGTTAGATGGTGGTGGTGAAATTCACCGAACAGATTTATTTTCATATTAATGTCGTGTACCAAGTTTTTGGAGCACGCCGTTTCTCTTTTTTTTTATTCTTCTCTTCTTCATCAAAAGGTATTTGAAATAAAAACATTTCTTCATCCGAATTGTCCATCATGCAAAAACAACCTACTTCGTTGAAGAATTGCGGTGAATGAACGTTTCGATTCGATTCGTCTGAAATGGATGCACGAGGAATAAATGCGACTCGACTCACTTCGATGCGACGCGTTTTGGCTGCAGTCGACGCTAGGCTTTACAAGCCCGGATTAACGAGCTGTAATTTGAACAGTCGTAAGCTGTAAACAAACCCTAAACCACCGCTTTTTAGGTCTTCATGATAGGGGAAAAGATGTCGCAATAGTCGCAAGGCGTCCAAAATATGAGAAGATAGTAGGTACCACATCTTTATAAGCGGAAAGCGTATCGGTTTCAAAATTGAGTAAGAGATTTGAGTAAATATCGAAAACTTCGTAAGAGAGTTTAGTTTTTTCCTGACAGCAGTAAAGTAGCAACCCTATGTCTAAAAAGGCTAGGTTTTAATGTGTATTAAAAAAACATTGGCGGGCTTGTCATTATCGGAAATGTCAAAATTGTCAAATGAAATGACCGTAATTGCAATTTTCGGAATTCGTTGCTGCGGCTGAAAAAAACATTTAGAATTTGTACAAGCATTTCCTCCATAGCTGTAAAGTTAAATCCATTATACTAGAGCATGCGATAGTATTTATTTTATTAGTAAGCATAGGAATTCAAAATGGGTGACAGAAACCTTTCTATGGGTCCCCGAGAAGGTGTAACCTATCCATTAAAGGTTCAGTATTGTGGTAATTGTTCTATGCCGATAGAATATTGTGAATACTACCCCGAATACGATAAATGCAAGCAGTGGCTAGAAAAAAACCTGCCCACAGAGTTTGAGAAAGTGAAAATCGGTGAGTGCTTTTGGAATCTTGGAATGCTAGGTTAAGAGAATCAAAGGATTCAGGTGAATTTATGTAGTTATTGATCAACTACATGTATTTCATGTGGCTAGTGAAATTGCTTGCAAAAATTGTGACAATGACACATTTAATTTCTAATCATACTCATTTAATTTGTTACTTATTCCAGATGAAGAAGAAAACGCTGGTGGTGAAGAAGAAAAAAAGCGTCAAAAGCGTGGTGGCAAGGGCATGTTAAAGTCAAAGAAAAAAGAAGATGTTCCCAAGCTAGTGCAAGTCTCTAGGGCCCCTCGTGGCAAAAAGAAATCAGTCACTGTGGTATCTGGACTGAGTACTTTTGGTAGGTGTTTGTGTTGATATTATGACATTTTTACTAAATATTTAACATAAAAACAGCTTTTGCTGCCCTTACTTACTCTGAACCCATTTTTATTTTATGATTATCCTTCTTGGTAAAATACTATGCAACCAGTGGGCCCAGAGCTAAGAAAGAACAGTTATCTGAGCATGGGTGCATGCCCTGCCTTGGTTAATGTTGCCTTCATTATTGCATTGTACACACAAATAACCAAATTCATTAAAAACTGATGAACTGAATGCTTAATTTTTTTAAATTATCCTATTCTATGTAACCCTTAATAACTTCCATTTTGTATTATATATTTTCAGATATTGATTTAAAGGTTGCAGCCAAATTCTTTGGCACAAAGTTTGCTTGCGGCTCTTCGGTTACTGGTGATGATGAGATTGTAATTCAAGGAGATGTGAAAGATGATCTTTTTGATATTATTCCAGACAAATGGCCTGAGGTATGAGATCTATTAATGCACATTATTAGAAACTGATTGACAATAATTCAATACATTGGTACCTTGCTGATATAAATTTTTCAAAAGCTAAGTTTAAGTTAAATGAAAAAAGTTAAAAGCTAATTGTCCTAGTATGCATACAAGTTTTTATGTTGTTATTTTAATTATAAAAAAGGAAAAAAATTGGCTTCAAAAAACTCTGGGTTTATTCCCTGTAACAACTTAATTAATTAAGAATATTATTTATATTTATAACAATCCCCAAATATACCTAGCTTATGTTCAATCTATAATACAGGTTGTCCCTGGAAGTATGAATCAAATCGAATAAGGACTTGGGCAATGTCATTTCCAAACTTTTTAACCCTGAGAATGTCGGTGCAATTTTTTACAGTTCAAAAGTTATGAACCATTATTGTTTTTTTTTTTCAATCACTCATGGAAAAAAATCATCAAAAAAACTATCAGAGCTATCATTTTTTTTCAGAGCTTTGGCGAACAGTAGGCCTTTCTTGTGGTAATACTTTTACGCAGCTAGAAAACATGTGTTCAATAAGAAAAAACATTTACTGCAAAGTCTTTTTTGGTCTGGCAAAAATTTTACTCAAGTTTTTACTACTACAAGTTTTGAAATGACCTTGCCCACACCCCTATTCAATTTGATCCATACTTCCAGGGACACCCTGTATAATCATAAGACCTCAAGAGCAGTTAAAACTGCATAATTTATGATATAATTTAGGTATCCACCTAATTTAGGTAAGGGTAATAACAGGATTTGAGTCTTGTTATCATAATGTTTCCATTTCTAATAGTTGCTCTTGACAAATTGCAATGTGGAATACTAAACATAGGATTTTTCTGATATAATTCTATATACTTAAAAACCTCTTTGTTTGTCCACCATTGTTGAAATGCCAACAGGATCGAGACATCATTATGCACTGCTTCGCTGACCTCCGATAAATAGATGATCGTGTGGGCACATGTACGCAACTAGGCGATTTCCTTTGATGGGTGTCAAAAAATTCGACAAGTCGCCGATTTTCGACGATCATAGCCCATGATGGGCGATTGTCGAGAGGAGCCATAATATTTTTTTTTGTTTCAGATTGATGAGGACAGTATCGAAGATTTGGGTGACCAAAAAAGATAGTCACAACTTTAGTGAATTGGTATTAATTGATAATGCTTTATTTTTTAATTTTAAAGTGGTTATCTAAGAAAATGTAAAGAACTAAACCATTTCTAAAATTAATTGAAAGTCTTATAAACTTTATTTTCTTATAACACCATCTATAAAAACAGTGTATGAATGATGTTTACTGTTAATTAATAATATGTTAAGAAATAAACCATTATCAAAATTTTCTTATTTATTTTATGACCTTCATAATTTGAATAAAGATGTGGAAAGATTACTGTCATTTCTATTTTGTATTTGGTTGACCTAAAACAACATTCTAATTTAAATGATGATCAAATAAAAGCAATTAAATTGCACCTTGTGAATTCATGTGCCTTAGAATTCATTTTAGTCTGTATCTCCGTCCATCTAAATGGCCTCCTGAGACGAAACTTCTTTTCCGTAAACATTAACGCCTGCGAAAAGATCAAATTAAATAGAAAAGCCATTCGCGTACGCTCGAGCAAATTTCATTTCCACACAAAAGAAACGGATTTTGTCTAGGCCCTCCCAGATGGCCTCGATTCTGTTGAGTGCCAACTAAACACCTAAAAATAATGCTATCCTTTACTTGTAGATAAAATAAATAAGAAAGCTAATTGCTTGTCGGACCACACAAAGTGCACGGTTCCGTAGTAAATATGACCATATGGTGTTTTGATAGTTTTCCTTGTAATTTCGTGTAAATACTATGTACATTTGTACTGTTGCGAATATTTTTCACAGAAGTAGCGGTTTAGCTTGTAGGGCCAAACGTAAATTAACAAAAAACCTGCCAAGTGCGAGTCGGACTCGCGCACGAAGGGTTCCGCACCATTATCTATAAAAACTGCAAAAAAAACATGTCTGTTGGATGGGAGCCCCCGCTTAAATATTTATTTTAATTTAAATATTTATTTTTAAAATGAATATATAACTAGATATTCTGTGAATATTTCAAGTATCTTATCTGTTGCCGTTATCAATATCGAACAAAAACGAGTAAAAAAATCACGTTTGTTGTATGGGAGCCCCCTTATATATTTATTTTATTCTGTTTTTCAGTATTTGTTGTTATAGCGGCAACAGAAATACATCATCTGTGAAAATTTCAACTGTCTAACTATCACGGTTCATGAGATACAGCCTGCTGACAGACGAACAGCGGAGCCTTAGTAAAAGGGTCCCGTTTTACCCTTTGGGTACGGAACCCTAAAAATGATCACTATAAATCTTAATTTATCATACAAGGATCTCTGTATCGTACGTGTCTATGATAGTCCGCGATATATTTGAAAATAGGTCATAAATGGCTAAAACAGAGGCACGCAAAAAAAAAATACGGCCACGTTATAAGGAGAACACAAAAAAAATTGCACATAAATAGCTAATAGTCTGCGAGTAAAACGGCTGTGCCGTACAGACGGACATGACGAAACTATAAGTTTGACTTCGGAACCCCAAAAAAAACCTTAAATAATAGATACAGAAGATACAATAATTGTAACTTATTCTACGTTAGAGTGCGCGCAAGATAACTCTGCGCGCGACTGAGGGCGTGCTAAACGTTGCCATGATCGCAAAAGTTCAAATTACCGCTTTTCAAGCTTAACTTTTTTATCGCTAAGCATAATTTTCCCGTTAAATATTCCTACAATCAGGTAATACTATCAAAATTGATAAAACGGCACACACTTTGGTGGACCATGATTAGTTCCGATTTCGGCCGCGCGCAGACTTATCTTGCGCGCACTCTAGTACCCATAATAACTACCAGGAATTTGATCTGGGTGACCAGCGCCCAGCGCAATCGAGCTATCCGCCCAGGCAGCTATCGTGCACAAGATAAGATAGTGTTCGGGCTGCCGCGCAGCCTACGCATTAGTGAGGCGGACTTTTACGCCGCACGTAATGCAGCAGTCGGTACGCGCTTCGAAAAACATCGCTGGACAGCGCGTACCGACAAATGCGGCGGTACGTATGTTTGTATCCAATACAACAAAACGCCCTGAACGCATCATTGTATTGGATCCGCAGAGCGTTGTAAAGCTGCGTCCAGAATGTTATTTTGTCCGTACCGTACCTCCGTTTCGTATCAGCGTCGCGATCCAAGAACGCTAGTTTGGACCAAAGTTTGGACGCCCGTTCGGTACCTACGGTATGGCGGGTCTCGATCTCGATACGGATACAGGTTCGCTCCGGTCCATCCCGAGTCGGTTTTTTCGCCCCGTTCAAAGGCGATACGATATTATGTACGGGCCAGCCTAGACGCATACACCGTAATTTTAACTCCCACCAACGTCTCCTTTTTTGTTTTAATATTATTTTGAATAACAATGAAGCACACTTGACACAGACAGAAATGAACACGCGATGGTCGCAGTGAAGTTACGAATAAACGGGCTATTTTACTTTTCGTCCAGAGTTTTTGGATCGCGACGCCAGATACGAAACGGCGGTACGGTACGGGCGAAAGAACATATCTGGACGCAGCTTAAATCTTTTGGGTATATCTGAACCACAGGGGCCCCGAGTGCAGCAACGTGCAGTATGCCTCAAATACCATTATTTTTACTGCGGCTGCACATCGGAAGAAGTTGCGGGCCAGCATGTTCGCCCGGACTGACAACGCCCTCTCCAGAACTATAACATCCTTCAGATTGTCAATTACCAGGTAGCCCAGGTATTTCAATTTATTCACCCTATTTAACAGAATCCCATTAAATAGGGTAGGACCTTAGAGCATATGGTATATGCTCTAAGGGTAGGACCCACCTTGATTGAAGACTATGTACTCGGACTTCCCACTATTGTTGCTGAGACTGTGAAAATGCGTACGACACACATTGCGAGTAGCTTTCAGAGAACACTAATTATTTAAATTACATATTTTGAGCATTAGAAAGATTTTACAAAACTTCGTTTTTAAAAAAAAAAAAACTTTATAATTGTTTTAGAAAAAAAGCGAAGTTGCAATACTAAAAAAAGACTGGCAACCCTTTAAATATGACGCGACAGTGACAGATTGTTGTTGTAATATTCGCTAATGTAGGCAGGCAAAGACCGTTGGATCTTAAAGGCAAGTCATAATTTTATTTTTCATTATTTCTAATTAATTTCATTCTACGAAACATTTTAATAAACCCGGTCGCTCACATGCGCGCAAAAATTCGTAAATTGTACGAATGTGAAGGGCCGTCAGACATTAATTCGCAAACTCAGCGAATATGCAACTGGGTTTCATTTGCGCTTCCTCCTACACTTGTTTACGAATGTCTCAGTCTTGCTTGCAAATTTTTGAACCATAGGCAGTGAAGTTTTACCTATAGTACGAGTAAAATAAGTATTTGGTACTCATAAAATAACTTCGCTGCTCTGAAAACAGGCTTTGAGTGTTCTGTTGCTCTCTTCACAGGGAACCTATTTTGTATTTTGTGATATTTCTTGTTTAAATTCTATCTTCTTCTTCATTTGGTACATTTTATAATTTAAATTTCAAGAACGGGGCCTCCTAGCACCCTAGCATAGGTATATTCTTTACTTAAAAGGAGGTCCCTGTGTGAGATTTATTGCAAAGTGTACAAGATTCGGAAATAAACCTTATTTTATTTATTTATGGGCTCAAATATAATTTAAAAAAAAATAACTTCACAATTTTTTTTAATGCGAACTGTGCAAATGTCATGAAAAATAGATCATAAACCTATATAATTTCGTGTAACAGAGTATTTTTGTTCATGGTAGATTTTTTTGTATATAGTTGGCAACATCGTCTTCTACTTCGCAAAACAACACAAAATAAAATCACTTTACTCATTTTGCATTCGTTGTGTGTTGTGTTTTGATAGAACAATAATGATGATACGTTAGTGTAATACTAAGTGAAATTATTACTTTTAATGGAAACTTGGAAGTGATTAGCAGCTAGTTGTGATCATAATGTAGCGCGCAGTCAAGTTCCGAAATCATTATCCCTAAATAAGTTATTGATCTTTTTATTGTATGAGACTGTAAATAAATATAAACTCTAATAAACATGTCTGTGGTCAAGGGAAAACTTGTGAAAATGGAAGTAATCCAAGTTGGTGAATATGAATTCACCAAACAAGACATTATAGGCCATGGAGCCTTCGCAATGGTATACAAAGGAAGGAAGAGAAAGGTGTGTATGATCTCAAAGTTCTGTGACGTGCTATTGTTCTACTTCCCTGCTCACCTAGTGTGATTTATTATGAATCTAACACGCTTTTGGTTGCGAAATATACCATGTTTCACTTGTTCTACGTATCTATGTAATTAGCTATTGATTTGTTTCGATCGTGGGTGGTGGCATGTTGTCGTGTTTAGTTAGATTTCAAATAAAGCAACGATGTCGCAATCAAGCAAGAAAAAAACTTGCGCTCGTAAATCTAAGTCCCTATAAATTAAAATATCGTTGAAAATATTTTGCTCTTAGAGTTAGTGCGTTAAAATAATCAGCTGATAAATAACCTATAAAACTTGTAAACAATATTATCTATTAACAATACTTTGTTTATTGACTTCCTTTTGTTAATCAGTTAGTGACTTTTTATAATGTTCTATAAAATACATAGACATAAGTTAAATTAACCTTACCAGCATTTAATGACATTTTGACAAATCTCTATTATGTTTGATTAGACTGGTATAAATTGGCCAAATAAAAATATATTCATAATGCTAAGTCACTCAAGACATCATTGAAAACTACAATAGGATTACATGAATAATAATAAAATGTTGTAGTATAACATAAATCTTTTCATAATTGTGTTTTATATAAAATGAATATTTGTTGCACTTGAATGTCTTCAATCAGTGCAGACAACTTTGCTGTAATTTCAAAAAAGATAAGATATCATTGATTTTCTAGATCACAGAGTATGAAAATTGAATACATTCATACAATATTTTTACTCTGATTTGTAGTTAATGGTTGTTTTCATTTTTTTAATGTAATTTATCTATACTATATTCAAATATATCCAACCTACTTATGCGGTCAAAGAAATAATTACTGGTATTTAGATAATGATATTCATTCACAAATAGTATAAGTATCATAATACTCAAACTAAAAAACTAGCCTGATATAGATTTGTTTTTCAAACAAAATGAGTTTCAAATATTTGATAATAATTTCATAATAGAGCAATTCATTTGTTTATGATTGCTATTCAAATCAAATCAAACCTAAGGTGTTACCTAGAACATATGCTCACCCAATATATTTAGAGAACTCAGAATAATACATTTTGCATTACTAATAAGTATTCTATGACCAATGCATACTTAACATTTCTGTTAAGGACAATTTAGCAATCAAACTTTTAAATAAAGATAAAGAAATACCAACCGTTATGAATAGAACAATATAAGAGACTAGATTTACCTATGACTTCACTCCTGTAGTTCTGCGGTTTAATGCATTTATGCCATCAATTTCCTCCTTGTGATGTGTCTTATGTAGGTATCTAAGTATGTCTTTATTAAAATCTCTCTATTGTTTACATACACACAATGTTAGTGGCAATGAGTTCGACATAATTAGAATTACTGACAATGTTTATGTACATGTAAGATTATAATAGCTGATTGTTTATCTATTGTGTCTATGTTACCAGTATTCAATCAGTTAATAACATTATTTGAATATTGATGCTATTTATTAAGAGACATCAATATTGCTCTCCTTCGTTTAACCGCAAATGACCCAGCGCTGCAGATCAGTGGCGGCATCTATTGTTTATCTGTTGTGTCTAGGCTACCGGTTTTCAATCAGTTAAGGAAGTCAAGTAACAGTATAACAAATAGACTACAGTTATTAGGTTTTTTGATTCTAAAATAGAACTTATTACTTAAGCACTATTAAATGGGCATAAGTATAGATATAGAAAAATACTTCCTGTGTTAGTTATAAATTGTGAGAGTTTCACAAACATTCACTTAAGACATACTATACTTATAATATACCATAATCAATTGCCAGGAGGCCAATTATCAGTGGCGAAAGGTTATTTTTCTTAATAGGGAAGCAGGACCAAAAAATGCTTACCTTGCTCAAGTGTGATGCGTGAATTCCAGTAACTACTCGTTTCGAAAGGGAAGCCGATAGTAATCGAGTTGTATGGAGCCTTCGCCACTGCCAATTATACTCAAAAAATTATTTAAAATCGCAATCAAACTGCATCTCTACTCTGTTATCTTTGTAAGAAAAAAGTCAAATAGATATGGCAGAGCTGCAGTTCAATTGTGACTTTGAACAATTTTGTTAGTAGACTTGGCCTTCAGTTAAGTATTTGGGTAATTCAAATATGCAATGTTAAAATTTAAGTCAGAATCCTTAAACCCCTTTCTTCCTCACAACCTGTATTGAAATTAATTACTTCCATACAAAATAATAGTACATTAGGTTATTTGGAAATCCAATACAAATTCAAAAAATAGCTGTGTTATTTCAGCTATTTTTTGGATTGGTAAATAATAAATAATAGTTTTTTTTTTTTGAGATAATTTGCTTTAGCGCGTAGAAAAGCGTAAGACGTACTTATGGATGCATTTGCATAATGCGTAGGTAGCAAGTCATATTATTACATGCCCACACACACACAACATATCTCTTTCTACAAGTTAGGACAATCCAAATCTTTGTATCCATAGAGGCCATAGAGGGTTCTATTTTACCGCTTGATTGTTTCTGTCAACAGGGGCGGATTTGATACGTTGGCTACCCTAGGCCTATGAAATATTTCCGCCCCCTACTCACTATAAATCACGAAAAATTAAATAAACTCCAGGAATTAAAATAAAAAACGAATACTAAAAAATAAACGCACCAAATTTTGCCGCCCCCAAAATTTTGCCGCCCTAAGGCCGCGCCTGGCCTATAGGGAAAGCCGCCCCTGGCTGTCAAGCGATACTGAGTCCACTCATAATAGCGGCCAATGACAAAATAACCAATGCAAAACAAATCCTATTCCCTACTGTTACGGTTCATCCCTCTTCGAATGAATATTAAAATTATTTCTAGCCATTTCGAATACCATAGTAGTATATAAAAGTAGTAAAAAATCTTTTTTTGTAATAAAATATGTCTGCTAACTTACAGTTTTTACTAACTAATAGACCAATTACCGGTACCGGAAACATAGACAAACAATTGAAGCCACCGCAGATACGCGACTTTGGTCATTAACCGACTTCAAAAAAGGAGGTTCTCAGTTTGACCTGTATGTATGTGTGTTCGCGATTATCTCGAGAACCGTTTGGAAGAATGAAATGAATGGACAAAGAATTTTGTAAAATTAGCGCCCGTTACGCGGAATCGTATGTCAATTTGATGTTTCATGTGCCAGATTAGTAGTTATTATTGAGTTTAATTCATAGATTTTTAACTTGAAATTAAATATCGAACGTAAATAACGTGATAATGATAACGATGCAAAACAACGACTTTACTTTGAAATAGGTACTATCGAATTTTGTAATGGTTTAAAAAACAATGTTAATCAGAGTACCTTATCAAAATACTTTTTTATTTTATTTATTTATTGACCAACTTATACTAACATCTTAAATACTACTAGTGTCCGACCGAAACAGGATTTTTAGCCGAAACAGAAACCGAAACCGAATCTTCGGCGCCAGTCTCAGTTTCGGCCGAAACCGAAACCGAACCTTATTTAGACATGTAAAAAATTAAATTTTATTGTACAAGGTGGGGCAAAAGTAATCACCCAATGTTGTTTTGCTGTAATTTTTTTTAGGAATGAAAATGTTTGGTTCTACTTGTGGATAATGTTTATTTAATGTATTAGATTTTTTTCCATCAAGTCGAGAAAATGATATCGGTCAAGTGGCCGCCTTTAGAATTGATACCATACGGGCTCGATTTATGGCAGTTTCCATCACTTGTGTCAGAACTTCTGGCGATAGGTTCTCGCATTCCCGTCGGATATTCTCTTTAAGGACTTCAAGAGTCTTGTTTACATAAACCCGGGGATTCAAGTAACCCCACAAAAAAAAGTCCGGAGCGGTCAAATCGGGTGATCTGGCCGGTCAGTGCAAATCGCCAAAGCGAGAGATTAGACGCCGCGGAATTGCTTCCTTCGGAATATCGGTTGCGGCTCGTGCAGCGTGCGCCGTTGCTCCGTCCTGTTGGAACCACATGTCTTCCAGTCCCAATTCATCCAACTGAGGAAGGAAAAAGTCGTTGATCATGGCTCTGTAGCGCTCGCCGTCCACAGTAACGACAGGGCCAGCGACGTTAACGAAAAAAAAATGGGAAAATGTCATGAAACGAGCCCGTATCCGGTCGAGCCGGTCATCAATTCTGACGGCGGCCACTTGACCGATATCACTTTCTCGACTTGATGGAAAAAATCTAACTAATTAAATAAACATAATCCACAAGAAGAATCAACAATTTCATTCCCAAAAAAAAAATTATAGCAAAATAACGTCAGGTGATTACTTTTGCCCCACCTTGTATAGTGAAATCTAGTATCTTTTTTACACATAAACAGACAGTTTTCTCTTGTTAAATAAAATGAAAGACAATAATTGAAATATGTAACGAAAATAGTTATTCACTAGCTGTGCCCGCGACTCCGTCCGCGTGGAAGTCGGAAAACAACATTGTGTCGCAGCAACTAAATAATCCATTTATTATAATAATAGACAAAGGTGTCCCACTAAGACACTTACATCTTTTGAACCATTTCTTTATGTAGAGTTTCAGCTCCTCTTGATTGACCGTAAAGATTCATAAAACCGTAATACTAAAAACGTGTTGCTTATTTCTATACATTTCCTTGCTAAAATGGATTATAATTGAATATTGATACTATTATTGAAGATGTAACAAAACCATATCGCGATACAAAAATAGCTACAACGCCCGTCTTGTTACAATCTGCGAACTAAATTATGATTTCATTCGAGGTGTGGTAGGTATAGAAAAGAACTTTAAATATTTAAAAAAAAACTTATAGAAGACTTCATTTAATTTTAATAAGTTATAAATAGGTAGGTACTGCTTTCAAAAAGTCTGATCTGGAAATCGAACCAACACAAACGCGAAAAAACATCTTCTATATTTTTATTTCACCAATCGATATGATCGCTCAAATAAACATAGTGCCTGAAATTGATGGAAGACCATAAAAACTAACATTAAGTACCTACCTAACTTAGGTACATTTCAATTCAAACACTTATTTGTTGTTACTTCTTATTTCTTGCACTTCCTTCAATTTAAGACAGTGTGTTTGTTGGAGAGATTTGATCCTTATTATTGACCTTATAGATATCTATCAACAGGTGCCATAATATAATACCGGATGGTACATAAAGCTTTGTCAGTTCGATTCCCGGTTCAGGCAAAAAAATCAGTAAAACGCAATATTTCTTACTTTAAAAAAAAGTGAAATGAAGTTTCCTTTGAGTGAAATTTCCTATTTTTAATATTTAAAGTACTTTCCCTCCATGGCCATGTCTTTGGAACATTACCTAAAGCTTAAAAAAACTCAATTAAATAAACTTATTGAAACGACGGCGACAGGCTTTGAATAAATCTGACAATAATGAACAAAATAAAATTAAATATAGAAAAAAAATCCAAAAAGTGCATTGAGTAGATAGAATGATTACGAAATACTAAATTTCAACGAAAGCACTGGGTGAGCGCTTTCCTTGCAAATAATCATGGCCACCGATTTCAATTTGAATTTGGACCTTATTTTCGGCATCAGCATTCCCAAAAAGTATGAACATTCAATGAACAAAAATCTTACTATTAGTCCACATGAAGTCATGAATTCATTTTATTGTGAACAACAATAAGAAATTGACCTAATAAATTCTAAATAACAATATCTTCGTTTTTTTTGTAAAAGCTTAGTTCCTTTTTCATAAGGATAGAGATCATTAGACCTTTCGTAGACTGAGAATAGGTACCAATTCAACAATGAATATTAGGTAATTTGTGGATTTATTCGTAGTAATATATTTCCTCACAACATGATTTGATACACGTAACGCCATCTATTGAAAATAAACTAATACATGCTAAGTTCTTCTAGAAAACTTAAAATTCGCATAACTTTTGATTGCGTGAACCGATTGCGATGAAACAAAAAACATATGTTACTTGGAGATAGGCACAATATTTATTTATAAAAGTCAACAACATTGGATCAGTTGTTTTTATGTGATGCTTGAACAAACAAACAGATAAACAGACAAACAGATAAACAGACAAACAGACAAAAAATCCAAGAATGTTAAAAATGGATTCTATTGGTTATAGTTTAACACCCCAACCAGGTTTTTTCAAAATATTTGCTATGTACAGATACGCAAAAGTCTACAGATTTGTAAATGTATAGAAGATATTAATTATTTGCATATCTTTTGAATGCGTGAACCGATTGCGATGAAACAAAAAAAATATATTACTTGGAGATAAGCACAATATATGTTTATACAAGTCAACAGCATTGGGTCAGCTCTTTTTACGTGATGCTTGCATAAACATGCAAACATATGTTTAATCTTTACTTCCCTAGATGGCGTTGGCGTCGAATTAGATCGCGCTATGGTTTCGTTACCGCGCGATTTATAAGTTCTAGACAAAAATTTCATAGTTACTTCTAAACCACGATTTTATTATATGTATAGATTTACGGTATACTATATTAACAACATAACATCAAAAAAAAATTATACACTTTTTGTCAAAAATCAACACATAATCGTAAAGTACAGACTTCTTAATTGAGTATTTGTGTTCAATGTCGTAAAGATTAATTTATTATTTATTGACATTGAGATCTTGTATTTGATACTTGGTAGTTAAATAATTTTTTACCTAATTATCAGTATCAACAAAAAATACAATAAGTTGTACTAAATTCGGTAAACTTTGTCAAAAATCAACAAACAAAATCACAAACACAACACAACCACGCCGCACGCCGACCGGCGAACTCAGTTGGCAACCACACACGAGTCCCGAACTCAGCCGAAGTTAGCTGGAAGACGCGCGACAATTCACGAACACTGAGTTTCGGCGTGGCCGAAGTTTCGGCTGATTTTTGGCCGAAACCGAAACTGTAGCGGAAACACGATTTTTTGGCCGAAACTGGCCGAAACCGAACCTTCGGTCGGACACTAAATACTACACATACAAGTTATAGGTCTAATAAAACATACATTTAAACAAGATAAAAGATGATTCAGTTTGGACGCATGATTAGCCTAACTCCCTAACAAAATTGGGCATTCTCCTTTAGTTTTCTTAATCATTCATGGATGGATGTAGTAGGTGTAGTTCTTCTCAGTGACGTCTTGCCAAGCGTGTGCCCAACTAGGCAGCTGCTCAGCTATTCCGGTTTGTGTTTGCAGCTGGCTCTTAACTAGGTTACATCGCACGTGCGGGTGCTTAAAATTAAAAATACACAACTTATTTGCAAACTCTGCATATAGGTACTTTTATATCATGAGAAAAACTTTTATGTACTGCAATGCAATTTCGGCGATAATGATCAGCGGGGTTACCATGATCTGTTAGAGCAGGAATGTATGACAGCTCTCTAGCGCCATCTCTTACCCACTCTCGTAATAATATTAAAACATTAATGCTCTAAGAGATCATGGTAACCCCCCAAGGGCCTTATTCACTATTACAAATCCAAACGTACCACGCAAATAACATGGCCGCATTGCCATCCAAATGTAGAACTGGAAAAAGTAGAGTAATAATTTTAGGGTACCATTAAACTGATCAGCGAATTAATTTAATTTAGATTGGCGTAATTAATAGGTAATTTGATCAGTGAATAACAATCATTAATCAGCGATTCATGATTTTCGAAAATAACTCACCCTACGTGTTTAAAAAAAAACCGTGAACCACTTTGCACTTTTGTCGCTGACGAAATATTAATTTCGTTGATCAAATAATTAGTTGCCTTAATTTTACATACACTGAATTTGACATATCATTGTCAAATGCCCTTTGCAAGCAGCGCTGACATGAACTGCAAAAATAGAATTCGGTCTTTTTTTTTTGTTTTTCTTGAATATCGTTGAGAATAAGGGCCCAGTTGTAAGTAGGTAGGTACGCATCAAACTTTATGACCATTCTGAAGTCAGACGAATAATTGCGCGGTAGCAAATATACCTTTATATTTTGCTACTGCGCAACTATTCGCTTGACTTCAGAGCGGTCATAAATTTTGGCGCGTACTGTATGTTTACACAAATTACTTTTATTCAAAGTTCGTGCAGGTTAATGTAGAAGATCCGAGCAAAAAACAATACTTAATAAGACACTAATAATAAACCAAACAGGCGGAGAGGCGTGAAAAAAGGAAGCCCTTAATAAAAAAAAAATACAGTGACGGTAGTTACGAATTACGTTCTTGTCCGCTCCTGTTATGACCGCAGGTTGTCAATTGTCAGCATGTAGCTGGAGAAAAGTGCTCGAACCGCAGACATGTGTGAATGAGTATGGTTGGAGTTGACTTTCCATTTAGAAGTCCGTATTACGTATAATTCGCTATTTTGTATATCGGAGGTAGGTACAATGTCAGCTAACAAAAAAAAAACTAAATAAGCACCACTTGAGACATCAAAATGAAGCTATTCTTGGTAATGGTAAAAAAGGAACCCTTATAGTGCGACTTCTTCCGTCTGTGTCTGCCACAGCTGCTTATTTCAGCAACTACTAACACTTGAAATTTGAAATAATATTAAAAAAGGCAAATGAAAAAAAAAGATGGCGTATAGTTTTAGATAAGTATGAAAAATATTTAAAAAAATAAACCTTTCACCACTCCTCATCTCCGAAGTTTGACAAGCGAAAAATCAGAAATAATTTGGGTTGATAGGTTTGTGTAAATATTACTTACAGGAAAAATAAAATGTTGTCTCTAATTCGCACAGTTTTTTACAAATCACAACAAGCTTAGTTAGGCGGACCCAAATAAATAAATAACAAATACTTAATGGTTTATCTATAAACTTTACTAAAAAGGATACAGATAGATACAACGTATCATACTAGGGCCGTAATAGGAACGTGTCAGGCACGGCAAAAAACTAATAACATGAATAGGCTCTTGATTACAAGAATTCCGGTAAACACTACTTTATTGATGCTACACGCATCGGCTTGGATACATGTCTAAGGTTCGACAAAAAAGTGCGCGACATGTCATTAGCTCGACTGGTCATAAGAGCGACAAGTCAAATGTTCGACAAGTTGTTGGAGCGACATGTCAGTGGTTCGACAGGTCGCTCGAGCGACAGTCAATGGGGACACCAATTAACTAAGTAGCCAAACCGAGAGCGAGCGAAGCAAGCTCGGGACTTGGAGCACCCCAACTTGGTTGGTTTAGGTTCGAAGGGGATCAGCCGGGGGTTGCGGAAGTATCGTTAGTTCCCGTACCCCCGGCGCAGGTGTGAGATGGAACACCGGGGTGGTTTTAGTCAGTCTGACAGTCCCCTCTGCCCACCCCAGGGCGGAGGACATCCATGAGGATTCCCAACTAGAAAAAAAAAAAGGTTCGAAGGGGATGACGGGGGCTGGTGAGTGAGCAAAGCGAGTGAACTACGTCCTCGTCATCCTCTTCAAATGGTTTATCTTGTGACATTCACAAATAGAGAAAATCGTCGGCGCTGACCTGTCAGCGTCACTTAAAATCGTTCCCTATAATTACATACATATTGATCGATCAGCGCCGACAATCAGCGTGACTAAGGCCGCCTTTACTGTCGCTCCAACGACCTGTCGAACCTCTCACGTGTCGCAGCAATTTATCGAACATTTGACCTGTCGCTCTGATGACCAGTCGAGCTAATGATATTTCGCGCACTTGTTTGTTAAACCTGTGTTTATGGATATTGAAATAAAAATGTATTGGCCTAACAATCGTTTATTACTTAATCAGTGTACTTTTATACTCAACTTTAGAATAATCAAAGTAATAACATAGATTCAGAATGATTTGCTTTCAAAGTAGCATTCATCGTTAGAAGCATTTTTGGATAACTATGAATTGAATTTATCTGTGAAAGAATAAATTTTATCAGATTTAACAGAGAATGGGTAAAATGGAACGGTAAAAGAATTTACCCTTTAAGAATAGTGAGTGACCATATTACCTACTGTTTAGAATAAAAAAAATGTTTCAATGATAATACCTAAAGCGTGAATTACATAGAAACGGCGTAAGGCGCAGGCGCGCCGCTTTCATACGTTTTGTCGTGCCGCTTCAAATCTTTTTCTCAAAAAATGTATGAAAGCGACGCGCCTGCGCCGTGTCTGCACCTTACGCCGCCCGCTTCTGTGTAATTCACGCATAAGATGGCCGGATGTTTTTTTTTAGTAACTGTTTTCTCTCGTATCGTTTGAACAACAAGGTGTGACCTGTTGTCATAGACGAGCCTGCTGGTTAAGTCTTATGTTGTGGCGGTCCAAGCGTTAGGTTTCTCGTCTTTGTTTAAAACCCACTGGACAATAGATCGCCACACAATGCGATACGCACCGTGCGCACTGCGCCTGCGCCCCAAGGGCGTTACACTAGACACGTGCACACAGCACACAGGACCTCTAAAACATTTAAATTGTAATAGGTGCCATTGTACATGTCCTGCGAGATGTTTGCTTATGAGCAAAATACTCTGAACCCGGAACCGAACACTACCTTAAAAGAAAATGCAGAAAACTGTCAATATCCAATGAAAAATCTGTGGGAAAACCTGCAAGCTGAAAAAGTCTATACCGTGTCTTTTATAAGTACTACGACTCTTTATTAATAATGCTATGCCATGAAGTATGAACGAATACTAACAGGCAGGCGTAGCATGAATACCGTAGACGAAGCTTTTGTCTACAGAAGTCGTGAATTTGTTATTTTGTTTATCCGTGCAGTATGTCATTTTTTTAATGCCATATGTTTGTTAAATTTCAACGCGTAGCGAAAACTCCCAAGTCTAGTTTCAGCAGGTTTCAACGCATAAAGACATTGTTAATTTAATTACTTATTCTTACTATTACCTTGAAATAAGAAAAAAAGGTGTTAGAATCGGTGCTAATATCTGGTTTGCGCGATCTTATTTTAATAAAATAACTGTGTTTGTCTGACGAATATTAACAAAATTACGATCAATTTTTTTTTGCATTAGAATCTAACAGTCCCCTAAAATTCGTGCCACGAAGTCGTTAGCGATAAATCTCTGAATATGAGTGTTTTATTTTAAAAATGCATCCTCATTCTTGCAATCAATAGACATTTACGTTTACCTACGTAACCGTAATATTTCCATTCACCACTTTCTTTCCGTGTTCCATCCATTACCCAAGGATTTCCCAGTAACAGAGTAAGCTACTATATTTTCATGACACATGACATTTAATGATGTAACAACGTAATTACGTTGGCAAACAAATGACGTTGGCAAATAAGAAGTGCACTAGTTTGTGCGAACGGTGACCGTGACCGCACTTCAGACACTGCAATACCAATACAAAATTAATAAGACATAGGTGTGATGAATTATTGTAATTTACCCTATTTCATTGCTGCTGCCTGTTCAATATTATTAATAATAAAAAATCTCCTTGGAATTAACGGACGTACTTGCGTGTAGCTTCAGTAGATAACTTCGATGGAATTGGTCTAGCAATGATCTCGCACGGGGCTCGTGTTGAAATCAGGTCAAACTGTAATCGCTCCAAGAGCCTACGGAATGTAGGGCGAGCTAATGTTAGATCTGCGCCGGCGCACCACCCTCTGGATAAAACCGAATCGCACTGATGACTTAAAATAAATCCTTGCACATTAAAACTTAAATTCTCCTGAACTGTGGAATAAACACTTGGAAATCATGCGCTGAGAAGCTGATTCTGGATAAAATTATCGTTGTTAACAAAACCTCGACGATATTGTTGTTACTTTTACCACAACAGATTACCTATGACGATTGTATTCATTCTGTAATATTGCTAATACAGGTTAACTGCAAAATGTCGCTGTCAAACATTGCAAAACATAAATCCAGCTTATTTATATTCTATACATATACATAATACAAGGGGCATATAAGGCGGCAGATGTAGCATGCATGCATTAAAAGACTTCGGTTGATAATTGATAATTCTATGTAGGTATGTATGATCGCTCAACATGAGGGATAAGCGAATGTACAGTCGATAATAGAAATACAACTTTATTTCTGTTAACGACTATAATCATTCCAATCTCGTTTCGATTGACATACAGCGAATATATGCAAAACTAAGCGTATTCCACGTAATAGACCAGTTTTATAAGCTACCAGTATGGACTTGTTTGAAACCATTAAATGCTCTTGGTGATAAGATCACTTAGTCAACTTCCTCCAAGGTGCGCTACATAAGTCTGTTCTTTGCCTCTGGTATCTAGTCCTATGTAATTATTGTATGAATATTTGTTTCTTAATTAGTATTTTAGAAGTATCACTCCGCATTATGTAACCGAGCGTACACAGCAGAGTACCCTAATTGCCATATAGACAAACTAAATAGGCCTTGGTGGTACACGCATGCACTCGCCCACCTGCAACGCGGCGCAACGCTCACTGCACTTGCATTATCATTTTACAGAACAACTCGTAATTTGAACTAGAAATATCGAGGTGTGTCTTTATTGAATGAAAGATAAATGCCATTCCCTTGCCTAACGTCAAATATAATAGGAGCTTTCGTCGATAGATGAATTGTCATTTTCAACAGACATTGTCAACAGCTGAAATGAATAGACTAATTGCCTGATTATTTATAATTTTAAATTAAGAGGTTTGAACTATATGAGGTACTTACGTGCCGGTGAAATTAAAGACAAATGAAACTTTTCAATTTCTTCTAGGTGACGGACGCAATGCAATAACACGTAGCTGCGTAGGGCACGTTCTATGTAGACGTGACCTACGACTCCTACGATGTATTGCAGTTGTAATTGACCGAAATTACACCTTAAAATCAGGTGGGCCAAATGCCAGTTAAGTTCCAACAACAATGTTTTCAAAGGTTATAAAAATTTACACATTGATTTATGCAAAAATTGGACTGACCTACGAAACTTGCCTCGTGTTTGACATTTCGACCAAGGGCCCATGACATAATTAAGTTTTTTAGGGTTCCTTACACAAAGAGTACCAACGAGACCCTATTACTAAACCTGCATGTTTTCTACATATTTCTTTCTATGTAGGTATATTTTCATCTTGTTTCCATCTTTTTAGTAAGCTTTAAAAAAGATGGGATTGTTGTTTTTTTATTTTGTTATTTGGAATCGTCTCTTCGATGCCCTTCTTTTGATACCAATATCGATTTGTTTAGAAGAAGAAACGATTTAACGATATTACGGCGGGTGACAGCCGGCATTTTGTATTTCTTGACACATTTCGTAATGATATGTCACTCTTGGGGGGTTAAGACAAATCTAATAACATTCATCATTTATTAAAATCCATCTAGCCTTTGGGATTCTACGAGGCAGTACGAGGGTACAAAGAATTCCACATACATGATACGTGCGAAAAACTTAACCCTCCCTTTACAGTCGCGTAGTCGTTTAATATGAGCTGCAACATCACTGCCACTTTTAATTTTGACTGATAGTTATGTCCCTTGATTGGTCGCACAATTGGTACAAATTCGGAAACCAAGCTCCGAGTCACAAACATTACGTCGTAGTATTGTTATACATAATTTTACTACATAGTTTCACTCTGCCATAATTGCACCAACAAACTGTTGCATTGATGCAGTCAAATCCCCGCAATCTTTAAAACATAATAATTATGTATATTATTGAGCGGCATTGACGCTGCTCAAAGAGTGAGTCACCGCTAACCTGTACATTTTTTTATTTCAGAATCCGTCACAGTCAGTGGCTGTTAAAGTGGTAACGAAGAAAGGAATACAGAAAGCTTCAGAGATTCTCGTGAAAGAGATAAAGATTCTTCGCGAACTGACTGCTCTTCACCACACAAATCTGGTCGCCATGCACGACTGTATGGACAGCCCCGCCTACGTCTATGTCGTCATGGAGGTGAGTTCATATAATATAGTGGTCGGAAAAGGTAGTGCTATTTTAAGAAATTATCATGCGGTTTAGTATAGACATTCCCTCTTGTCAAGCGAAACGTTGTCTTCCCACGATTTTATGTTTTGTTTGTAAGACAATCATAATATTATTGTATTTCAAGAACATAGTTTTAGTTACAATACAGCTACAACCTGCAACGCGTTCGAATGGAATAGCACAGACTATGCAGTTTTTCACTATTTGCAATTTAAAGCAAAACAGATAATTCTAGGATAAGTTACTGTAATATTTTTCTTGTCCTTGATAAAGTATCGTAAAGTGCTTTATAATTTCAAAATCGCGGTGGTGGCATGTCCAATGTTAACATAACATTTCACAGTTGATTGTCCTCAAGTATTAAGTTACTACCTATTCCGATCCGAGCATTAACACATACGTAATTAAATTATAATTATTTTCTAGCTACGAACAACGTCTTATTATCAGACAAAAAATGTCTGTATACAAAAAATATGTAACCCGTAGAGTTTCAAGTATGTATGACTTGTTGGAATTGTTATTCAACGTGACTCATCTGTTAAAAGTTTATTGCCTTTTGGTCAGACATTTGGGGTAAACGACAGCCTCACAGTGATTGTACCAAGCTTTAGTTTGTTTTTGAACACAATAACTATCTATGTCACGCAAACCGACTTCATGATAAATATTGCTGAGACCGCGTGAGTGCAGTTGGTATTTATCAAATACATCCATTCGCCATTTTGTGAACAGGAATCTCGAAGCGATAATTTTCAAACAGTGGCTAAAATAACTCCCGTCGAAGAACAGTACCGTTTGCAGAAGTGATTCTATTTTCAAACACGACCGCCTCTACTGTGTTTAAATGTCCTTTGTGCTACTGTGCGTACCACATACGCTTTATTATAAGCAGCAATTTAGCTTTTACGGCTTTCTGTTAAAGTTTAAGCAAAATGCAGAAATATTGATTTGTGCAAAAAAAATAACACGGTCCAAGCTCTATCCAAAAGAAAATAAAAACATACGTACCTTGAAACAAACAATAATGCTTTCCACTAAGTAGATATAGTACTATAATATAGACTACTGGGTGTCCCAGAAAACATGGTCAAGGAGGGAAAGTACTTTAAATATTAAATTAAATGAGAATTTAGACTACTTACATTTAAAGATTTCAAAAAAGTCTCTTCTCTGATCCGGGAATCGATCTGACGAGTGTATTTTGTGCCACCTGTTGATAGACATCGACAGGGTCAATAATACGGATTAAATCTATACAACAAACAGTGTCTTAAATCAAAAGAAGTCCACGAAATATGGATAAACTACAATTAAAAATAAGGTGTTTTTGAGTAGAATTTGCTACCTCGGTGTCATTGAATTGAAATGTACCTAAGTTAATATTAAGATTTCAATTTAAGTCTTCTTTCCTCAATGTAAGACAACGTTTATTTCAGAGACTTGCTTTTAATTATTGATCCTATCGATTGTTGAAATAAAAATACAGGTGATATTTTTTGCTTGTGTCAAGGTTCAAAGGCAAGAGGCTTTATAAGGACCTTTAAATGCAATACTTCTTACTATAAAAAATAAAATGGTTTCTCCTTTAATTAAGGACAACAATAAGCTCTAGTTCTTTTTTTAATATTTAAAGTAACTACTTTTTCTCCATGACTATGTTTTGGAACATCCGTCATTTGGGAATCTTGAATACTCTATTAAGTGTTATCTTCTTTTAAATCATTCGGAGCGATGGATTATTTCATACTGTTAATTATCCACTGTCGGCAAACAAATTGCGTCGAAGCGTGGTTACGAATTAATAACCGCAATCATCTAACCATAAACCACAGTAAACCAACATCGCTATCGCAACCAAATGGCCGGATATTGTTCCCTTCGATTATTACCACTTATGCACTTAGATTGATGCAAATTTAACCAGGCCAACACGTGACTGAAAGTAGCACGTAGACGTACGTAGCCCATAAAATAAAATGATTATCTGTAATGAATAAGTCTGTAATAGTAATTGGGACAACCCTCAAAGTCAAGTCTTAAAAATATAGAATCTTTGCTTTATCCATATAAAATGTATCATTTCAAATTATTGTTGGAAACATCTTTACGGAACTTTATAAATTATAGTTTTTTTTACTAATCCATTTCATTAAGAATTTGTACGTAATTCGTTAACTTCCCCTGCACACTTAATTATTGCATGTGTGACTCAGTTTTTAATTTAAAATGTTAGTAATTTTGATAATGTTTTGTAATGGCACATTAAGATCTTTTCCATTTCATACAATTTGCAATTTGATCTTAATATTCAGAGAATATTTATTTTCTTGTACCGTTTATTCAATCAAGTAGGTATTTTAATTTTCGATCTGTTCCAGATTGTTGTTAAATAATGACTAAATATTGGTAATAGGAATTGTTTAAAGGTTACGTAAATCACTTAAAGTAGTCCGATATAATTTTAATAAATATCGTAAGTAAATGCGTCTTGCTTGACGTTTTTATCGCGTATGGATTAAGGGCAAGGCTACTGGGTTACGGACAATGATGTTAGTCATTTTACTTACTAATTTATATCCTGGTACTTAATCATTGCAGCGATGTAGATCAAATGTGACAAAACGTAGTTACATTGTATGGTAATTAAGTAAAAGAATGATTCCGGGATTGCATAAAGTTATTGCGTTATAGAATTTTATTTTCCATTGAATGTTGTTGGGATACTAAATATACATTTAAGAATGTAATAAAAATTAAAAAAAAAAAACAGAGTTTATTGTACAGATTGAACTGAAATAGTTTAATGTAAAATAAATATCATTCGTTTCAATTTGGTATTCGTTAAAAAGGTTTCGGTACTAACAAATAATATAAAAAAACTTGTTTTTTTTTGTATTCACGTAAAACATCGGTCGCTGACGTACCAAGGCCCAAGGTCTACATTTGAATATTTTTGATTTGATCGAACGAATTTGGCATGGTAGAAATAGTTTAAAATCACACTTAGGTATGAGACGGATTTTTATTGGTGTGTCGACAACCATGCTGGCTTCCGTATGTATGACCATTGCGCGCATGTGGATTCGCAGCAAGGTCACTACGCATTAGATAAATAGTCGGCTACACCACGCCGGCGGGGCGTGTCGCACATTGTCTGCCGCTGTCGTCGCAGATTACCTAAATTCATTTGATCTGTTGCCCCAAATATAAATAAATAATTTCCCTTTAACCATGTACTAATTTACGCTCACGTTATTGCGCACTTTAATGCCGTAATAGGTCAAGGGAATATCAACAAAAAAAGAACAGACAGATATAACGAATCAAACAATCTAGGTACGAATTCTTATCTGAGACAGAACTTTGAAGCGGTCACCGTTAGTAACGTGCTATCGGATACGAACGATGGCACAGCGATGCCCTACTAACCTCTTATCTTTATTAGTAGGTAGGTAGATATTCCGAAACATTGAAAATGTATACCATGCAAGCAAAGCATAAACAAAAGCATACTGATAAATAAATCGTTATCTGTTAACTTATAATTGACTAAAATTTAGGTTGTTTTCTGAAGTAAAATGCTAAACATTGCCAAAACGAAGTATCATAATCATAATATGAGGTAGGTATCTAATGTGATTAGGTTAACAAGGAATGGTATACACTTGAGAAGTTCTATATTCCACTACTTAGCAATATCATTCAATTTCTCAATGATAGTGCATTGTTTATTACAGACATGATTTTAACGAGTGATATTCTCCCACGTGCGTGATTAAGCTTACAAAATAGGTGCACTGATCTCGTTCATGAGTATTACGGTATTAATTAAACATGTTGATCAAAATCAAAAGACTGTCCATGATGCAATACTTTTATAACCGTGTTCGATAATGGCGACATTGTGTCTGTTAGGATCCCGCACGTGTCGCCTCTCTGTACGTGTTTCTGCCTCGTGGAGAGATACATGTATAAATAATAATATATTTTCTACCGTACTTTACTGATAAATAGAGTATTGCGCAGAGATGGCATTTGTCATCGCCAACAAAGTTGTTACGTAGGTGATATACGATATGTATCATACAGGTAACGACGAAATTGAAACAAAACTAGATGTAGCGAAATAGGTAATTATAGAAGTAAACTTTTGTGTGATAACTGGAAAAAGCGCAACAGGCGCTGTCTAGTAAACGGTATCACATAATAAAAATACATGTTGAGATCGATTCAGGAGACTAATGTAAACTCGCATCATGAATAATACCTATACAATAATAAGTTGTGGCTTATTCTCGTATTATAGTCATCTCATTACACCAAACTCAGCGTCTGCCAAAAGATTTGTCGGATTCAATTTGAATTCTACATATGTAGGTATATCAAATTATTTTGTCTAGCTAATAAAAGGTCAGTTACAATTACTATTAATAACTAGCCAAGTTAAATCATCCACACAATGATAATGAACTACATGTTTTATAGTATTTTTCCGTAATTATTGTGCGGTCTCGTCACTGTGTCTGATTAATATAATGCACATAGATGAACTATATCTAGATTTTTTACTTAGAATATTTTTTGCGAACAAAGAAACGTCATGAAATGTTACTGCCAAAGTAACAAAGCACTCGTGCAAAATTAATAATTAAAAAAGTATTATAAGATCGAATGATTTTTTTATCCAACTGCTATGAAGCAAACAAAAAACGTAATGGTGTTCGTTATGTACATTAGGGTAACACGTGCTACTAACTAATGTATGAAAGAGTACAATTGTTGTAGAAGATGTAATAAAACATACAAATACAGACATTATTACTTACATTGATTAAACATTGTTAATACGTACAGTCATTTTATATTACACAATGAATCTGATTCCCAATCCTAACCATTCACATATAATTATGTCATTTTCAAACGATTGTAGATATACTTCTATGTTTGGGGGTTTCTAACATCATCATTGTTTTAATTTATTTGTATTGCGCTATTCTCCGTCTTTGTTGTTGGACTTGGCGAGGAACTTAGTTAAAATTATTTCTGATTCTTTCCAAATGTATGTGTTATTATAAATAACCTTCAAGGGCACACGAGTCAAGTGGACGCAGCAGGTCACAGTCACAACCGACATGTATAGCCAACTGCCTGCGACACTAGTTGTTTATAATATTACGTACACTTTTTTTTGTTGCGTAAAAACTAAAACAGCAATGCCCTCATCACGGTACAAACCCAAACTCAAGTTCATTGGCACGATTTGAGTTGAGATACGTAGATAGTCGCCATGGCTGCCGTGGACCATGACTACAGTAATTGGCATCGTTAACGTTTTGGTTGTTTATTTATAACCTCGGATTCAGAGCACTATGTTTGTTAAAGTTTTAAGACATACAACACAAACGACAATGTGTAAACATAATAATAGAGTATTTATCATCATCATCATCATTGACAGGACTATTGTTACCAATAAGCCTTACATAGTGATGATAGATCGATCAGAGCGTCTCACAGTGATTGTTGATATCACTGTCCCACATGACGAGAACCTTGTGAAAGCTGAGAATGATAAAGAAATTAAATATCAAGACTTAGCACACGAGGTTGTTGACATGTGGGATGTTGATTCAGCAGTCATTGTGCACATAGGCGTTACGGTCAATCATCTAATAGCCAAGATCCTCGACCAACATCTGATGAGGCTCTCTTTAGGGGGCTGGAATAAGGGCCTGAAGCGGTACTCCTGGACACGGCGCGTATTGTCAGGAAGTTCTTCTTTCTGAGGTCCTAACCACCGGTAGCGTGGACCCTGTTCCCGATGCGTGTGGGCTACTATTTTTTACATTTTTAAATGTTCTTTTTAAATATTTTAATAGAAATATTTAAAATGTAAATGAATTTCTAAAGTATATGAATCAACGTTAATAGAATACTAAGATTATGCTTTGTATTTGATTTGTATAAGTAAGATATTCCCTTTTTCATATTAGTTTTCGATAAAACAAGCTGTTTTTCATTTTGAAACCCGAATTTTAAAAGTTCTGTTTAATACTCAACTCTAATCCAACGTGGAAGTAATTTATGCTAGTAACTTGGCCACGTGTAGAGTGATCACTGATCACACTCGTCACAGTCGTCACCCACAGGTTAAAAAAACAACCCGGAAGGACCAAAATTATACTGCGTCGTTTATAGCCTTGCCATAGTGATACGAATGAGTTCATTGAAGATTATTAGTTTTGGTTCTAAATATAATATTTTGAGATAAATGGATTTGACAACATTTTATACAGGGTGACTGGTTATTGGCCACGTTCCTGTGGCAGAATTGTAGGACATGATACCCATTATCTAATAACCCACTAGTGCTTGATATTTTTTAGTTTTTTTTCTTAAACTCTCAATCACCGTAATTATAGACACAATAGATAAGACAATTAAATGTCGTCCTGGGACGACGGGCGGTACGCAACCGGTTAATCTTTTTTAATACTTTTCGAGATATTTAATTGATAGGTAGTCAACTTTTTATATCAGCTTAAAGTTCCTGTAAAATAAATACCTATTTCTCATAAGTACATAAACAAACATCAGACCATTACTGTCCCACTGTTAGGCACGAGCCTCTTCTCAGAATGAGAAGGGTGTAAGTCTTATCCACAAACCTTTTTTTTTTTATCTTTGGAAAATCCTCATGGATAGGTACCCTTCGCCCCGGGAAGGTGAAGGGTTATGCCGGACTCTTACCGGCTAAAAACCCACGGTGTCCCTACTCCTGACCCTTGGCCAAGGTCACGGGATTCGCAGCTGCATGCACCGCAACCCCGGCAGGCCTCGGTCCGCCAGCCCCTGGCAGACCTCTCCTTCTGTGGGGCCTTGCCCCACGTCCTCCTGAGAGGCGCGCATGGAACACAGCGCGCCGCCTTCTCGGGCCTGTTACTGGTCGGGCGACGGGTCCCCTAATCCGTCGCCCGCAGGCCACACACTAGGGTGGCCGGAGATCGTCGCGCGCCCTCCGACGGCGCCCGGTGCGTCTGGCGCGGGAAGGGAGAGTGGCCGTCGCCTCTCGCTCCCTCTCCGCTTCCTCCTTGGTCGCCATCACCACCTCGCAAAAGGTGGCGACGGCTTCCCACACACTCTCGCTCCCGACCATGGACAGAACCACGGCTGGAAGCGAGAGGTCACCACCGACCGCCGCGACTAGTTCGCGGCGCTGCGTCGCTCAAGCACGGTACTCCTGCAAAGTGTGCAGCGCCATGTCTTCCGGGCAGTCGATGCAGTGGTGACATCCGGGCGTCTGCTCCCGGCCTATGCGACACAGGTACTTCCCAAAACATCCATGCCCCGAGAGCACCTGCGTCAGCCGGAAGCTGAGGGCGCCATGCCGCCTCTCCAGCCACTCCTCCATAACGGGTCTTACCGCCGCTATTGCGGCGTGCCCTTATCCACAACCCTGGCCTGGTATGGGTTGGCAGACCACACACCATCGAAAACATTATGGAGCCCTTTCAGGTGTGCAGGTTTCCTATTCCTGTTTTTCCTTTACCGCTAGTTACAGCGGTTACGCACTGCATCCGATCCGAATCCGTGAAAATACGTTCCGAAGTAGCCATAGAACTATTTTTATGGTAGCTTACGCGGACTACATCCGGCATCCGTCATCCGATTTCTATCCGTCATCCGTGAGTTTCTAATTCGGAAGAACAATTGACGGACCGAAGTAGCCGTAGTACTGTTTATATGAACGCTATCGCATTACCTCGGATTCAAATCAGACGCCAAACGAATATGCCAAAGATGGCCCCTGAATTGTTTGAATTTGAATCAGAGATCGGAATAGTGCGTAAGCAACATCCGAATTCGGTCCAAGATTTTTACTCTAGATCGGTATTTTCACGGATTCGGATCGGATGCAGTGCGTAAAGCAATATCTGAATTCGTTCCGAGTTTTTTTATATCCGTACTAGCTGTTGCCCGCAGCTTCGCTTGCGTGTAATTTTAAACCCTCTTTAAGCCCCATTTTAAATGTAGGTTTTAAATCAAAAAAGTCCGTCTTTTATATTTATTTTAAACAGTGTTTGTGCAAATTTTAAGTTTATGGGGTTACCCATGGAATAAGGGTTTTCATACAAACGTCAACATCCATTTCACCACATAAGGGGTGGAATTTTCAAAAACCTTTCCTTAGTAAATGCCAACGTTATTAGAGGTACACCTACTTTGAACATTTCAAGTTTCTAACCCCAGCGGGTTAGGCTTTGCGTTGATAGATCTTTCAGTCAGTTTCTCCCTTTGTTACTTCAAAAGTACCAGATTTTTCATAAAAACTTGCAACCCTTATTTCACCTCCTTAAAGGTTGAATTGGTAAAAACGCTCAAACATTTATGAAAATTTATTTCTAACCAGAAACCCAATTATTTGGTATCATGCTTTTAACTACGAAAAAACTTTCATCACTTATTTTATCCCTTAGGGGCAGAATGTCCAAAAACCCTCAAACGTGTATGTTTACTTCTAACCAGAAGCCTAAATAATTAATTCCATGCTTCTTACTTCAAAAGTAGCACATTTCTCAAACAAACTTTCAACACTTATTATTTCACCCTCATATATAGAATTTCCAAAAAACATCAAACACGTGTATGTTTATTTCCCAGCAGAAACTCTATTATTTTAATGCATGCTCTTTTTAACTTCAGTACATAAATCTTTCAGCCCGTATTTCACCCCTTAGTGGTAGAATTTCCAAAAACCCTCAAACACGTGTATAATTATTTCTCTTCAAAAGTCTAAATATTTAATTCCATGCTTCTTACTTCAAAACTACCAAATTTCTCATACGAACTTTAAACACTTATTTCACCCCTTTAGGGGTTGAATTTCCGAAAGCACTCAAACCTGTGTACATTTATTTCTAACCAGGAACCTTAACGTTTAATTGCATGCTTCTTACTTCAATAATGACGGATTTGCATACAAACGTTAATCACCCTTTTCACCCCCTCAGTGGTTAAATTTCGAGAAATCCCTTCTTAGTGGATGCTTACGTTACAAAAGGAACCGACTTTCCAAATATCATTTTCAGTTAGTACATTTCTCTTTCTCATAAAAGAAGACAAACAATTATCCAATACGACTCGCGCGCCACCTATTGTACGTTGAAGGTACAGAGAAGTTTATGTCAGAAACTTTCGCGTGAGTAACAACAACTATACAAAGTTTCAACTCAATCGGATGAACGATGTGAATTTTTATTTAAAACCATCCGATACGACTCGCGCACCACCTCCTTTATTACGGTGATGGTACGTACTATGCCAGAAACTCTCGCGCAAGTGTCAATAATAAAAAAACTTTCATCCTCTATTTCACCCTCTAGGGATAGATTTTTCAAAAACCCTGAAACACGTGTGTTTTATGCTTCTTACTTCAAGAGTACCACACTTTTTATACAAACTTTCATCCGCTATTTTAGCCCCTTAGGGGTTTAATTTACAAAAACGCTCACACACGGTCATTTATTATTAATCCGAAACCCTATTATTTAATTTCATGTTTTTAACTTCAAGAAAACTTTCACCTCCAATTTCACCCCCTAGGGGTAGAATTTACAAAAACGTTTAAAAACGTGTATTTATACCTAGCCAGAAAGCCTATCACTTGATTTCATGCTTTTAACTTCATAGAAACTTTTATCCTCTATTTCACCCCTTAGGGGTATAATTTCCAAAAACGCTCAAACACGTGTATATTTATTTCTAACCAGAAGCCGAAATACTTAATTCCATGCTTCTTACTTCAAAAGTAACAGATTTCTCATACAAACTTACAACACTTATTTCACCCCCTTAAGGGTTGAATTTCCAAAAACCCTGAAACATGTGTACGTTTATTTCTGACCAGCAACCTAAATATTGAATTTCATGCTTCTTACTTCAAAAGTACCAGATTTCTCATACAAACTTACAACACTTATTTCACCCCCTTAGGGGTTGAATTTCTAAAATCGCTCAAACACATGTATATTTACTCCTAACCAGAAACCTTAATACTTAATTTCATGCTTCTTACTTCAAAAATGACGGACTTGCATACAAACGTTAATCACCCTTTTCACCCCCTTAGGGGTTGAATTTCGAAAAATGCTTTCTTAGTGGATGTTTTCGTCACGTAAGGAATCTACTGTCCAAATTTCATATTTACAGCTTTAGTGGTTTAGGCTCTGCGTTGATGAATGAAATGTCAGTCAGTACCAGTCTCTTTATATAAAAGATTTTCACGGATTCGGATCGGATGCAGTGCGTAATCGGTCTTAGCGGTGAACGAAAAACATCGTGAGGAAACGTTAACGCTAGTGATAATAAAATTCTGATCCGCACATGAATTCGAAAAGTTAGAGGTACGAGTCGAATACGTACTCGGACCCTTCTGCATGGAAGATTAGCGTTCAACCGCTAATAATCCTCATAATTATTGAAAAATCCAAACAGATTGCCTTTATATGAGTGCGGTGTGAACCTTTCGAACATTATGGCGATTTAATTTAGTAAATATGTTTAGGTCATTTGTTATCAGTTATCAGATAACAAAGTAATCGCCTATTGACACTTAACGATTCCATCCTGTATACAAGGTTATTTTTAGTATACACTAAAACCTGAGTCAATTGGTAGTTCTTATATCACCTTATGTATTTTTTCAAAAATTCGTTCATATTTCAACTTGGATTTAATAGATTTCTAGTGTTTCTACGCATATCAGTGGACTACGAATCGACCTTTAGACCATCGCTGCATGACACATCTCGTTTATTTCTTACTCTACGAAATAAATAATAGTATCCCCTTCCCGACTAAACTAGAATAAAAAAAAAACCAGGCCTTAGATCATTAAACCAATTAGTTTGTCCAAAATTCAGGCAGTTATGATGAAAATGTTATAGTGGTGTCTCGGTTTTGTGTGCAAAAATAGCGTATGATTGTTTATGATAAGTTCCAAAAGCTAATCTTACCATCATGGTTGATTATTTAGGCATGGTCTGCCAGCATACAGTTGTACGTACATACTTGCCACCCAATTTATACAGATCACGTGCTGTCGTTGGGACACTTGGGAGACGCGCACGTGAGGCGTGCCAATGTTCCATATCCGTAAAAACGTTAACATTTTAGTGACTCTATTCATACTTCCTTATACCTGTTTAACATAATTAATTACTTAATGTTCAATCATTTATTCGTATAATTATTACTAATAAGTAATTAAAAGTTAGGGAATGGAACAACACTTTTGTCTTTTGATCACTTAAATTATTAAGCAAATAGGCACTAATAACTAATTCACATTGGCACAACAAACAATGATACTAACCAGTCAGTTTTTATGCATTCTATTATTTTGTTATTAATTGCACTAGTATGTAGCACAGTAAGTATAGATAAGTATTTGTAGTTCAGGTGATAAAAGGGTGCAGTTACACAAGTTGTGAAACTGTCTTAAGGGTATTGTGAAAAAAGCACATTCACTGCACATACTGAATTAACAACAATGTACTATATTGCTTTCACGGTAAGTTGATTAATTTGGCAGATGTCAGTTCATGACATGAAAATAAATTGTAATGGCGCTTGTGTATGACAATTTAATTCAACAAGTATTAAATCAATTTAAAATATTAATAAAGCGTTACCCATAAGGTTGTTTTAAAATCAGAAACATAGAAACAATATAGTTATATGTGTTTAACGCCATAGTTATATATTACATATATGATTTTGGAAAAACCCCGACGCGTTTTCAAACTTGCGTCAGATGGTACCAGTTGCTAGAGACGTGCGTATCGATAAAATAATTTCGATAAATTTATATTAACAGAATGAATATTTTGATTATCGTAATAATAATAGACGATAGGCTCAGTTGATTGAATAATTAAAATAAGGCTCAATAAAGCCCAGTTGCCTTGCAAAAGGTCGGTCAGTCCTAAATTTTAGATGCGTGTTATGGATATGTGTTCTTATAAAAATTACAAACTTTGTACCTTGAGTGACCTCGGCGCGCTCTGCCATCTTAGGTTAAAGAACCCAAAAATGAGTTTTTATTAAATAACTCCTTATGGGTTTTATGCCAAAAATTATTCACATCATTTTTGTAGAAAATTAAATTCTTATTTTTCATTCCCGACTCAAATCAGTATTTTATAGGTTTGAAGCCCACGTCTGTCTTTCTGTTTGGCTGTCTATTTCTCTCTCTGTCTGTGTGTCTGTTTGTTGGCTTTTCATAAAAACACCTAACATAACACATCCAAAATTCAGGACCGACGAACCTTTCGCAAGATAAACCTCTTTTTCGCGACCCGGCTACTGGGCTTATATAAACATTTATTTTCACTCATCCCATACCTGCTGGATTCATTATCACATCAGCTCGTAATCGTCTATTGTTGAAGATATGCATGCTAATTGACTTAATCCTAATTACTTAAATCACAAGTATTTGAAATGTACATAAAATCACATTACAATAATTTGTGAAATTATCGCTGAAATTTTACAAATTTTATCGATAGTTGAATCGACTACAGTCACATGTCTAGCAACTCCTATTGACATGTGTCATTTTAATCTTCTTATCGTGAAAACAATATAAGGTCATCTGCCGATCAAATGCGTTGCATGCACGTCTGTTTTCATACCGGATGCAACTGAATCACAATGCACGTAACAATATAAATACATGAAACAGATAATGTGCTTTTAGTATTTAGATTTTTGCTTTCATTTTTACTTGTTCGTGCGCTTAAAATGAATTGCAATCACCAGTCCGTTTGCGAAACGTGGTTATTACTGTTATTAGGTAGGTATGGCAATATTTCCCGAAGAGCGCTCATTTCATGTTGATTGAACGTTACCTCTAGTGAGTTCTATTTTATTTAACATTCAGAATCCATTATTACGTAAGGTTTGTACGTCACCTAGCTTTAGCTGGTTTCCGCTTCTGCATTACGTACATAGTTGGCTCATGGCTGCGCTGAGTTCGATGAGTAGGTAGTAGAGAAAGGGATACATGTCTTCACGCATACTCTGTCGCAGCACAAATTTTAATGTGTACTATTCTATTTATTTAGACTTGAATAATGCAGATTCATAGTAATTTCAGTGTTCACTCGATGTATTTACATCGGATGCAGAGATAGCGCGCTTCGAATGGGTCAGTAAGCGCCAAGAAGTTGTTCACTGTACTGTGGCAAGTTAATTTGGCTGATAATTTTATGATCAGCCTTATAAGTTTAGGCGTTTACTTAGGTCAGTGAGTATGACAGATTCCATCTAGGACGCCACGGTCACAGTGGGAGCAAGAGTTGGCCAAAAGTTTTATGAATTTCACAGTTTTGTGAAATATCAATATCTATTTTTTTGTAATATCAATAGATAACCCACTCATTTGGTATACCTACTATTCTTACATTATAAAAACATGTCTTACCGACTGTGATTTCACAATAAGATTGTGTACGTACAATGAACTGTGAACACATTGAACAAAGACTACTCTGCCACCAATGATAAGCGCGTTTCATTCGATTGGTCGACCCGCGAAATTCATACTTTTTCGAGTTTTTTATAGTTTTCGTGGAATGTGAACATCTTTAAGACGTTTTTTGTTTTATTATTTGCCCATACCAAAATCGCATTGTGTTTATGTATGTATTTGTTATAGTTTTAATACCAATAAAAAAAGCATATAGTTCAAAATCATTAATTCGCTACTCTACCTCTACGATCAAATGCAGCGTACACACCTAGCAAACGAACCGCTCCATACCGCTAAAAAGCGAATGAAACCGGATTTGTTCTATTTAAATTTTAGTCAAATATAACAAATAACGAACCTACTTTGGCTTTCGTGGGCAAGGTGTATACGCTGGAAAAGACTAACTAGCTGTACGAAATGTCAAAACTTTGTCCTTACCTATAAAAGCATCCTGCAAATTAATTCTGCTACTATTTAAATTTTAGGTAAAAATTGTACATAAAGGGTTAATTGTTATAATTTAATAATATATCAAAATTAACGTGTAACTACATCTAGGTTCTTATTGTCTATGGTTAGAAGTATTAAAATTAAAGTGCAAACTAGTAATTAAAAGCTAATAAGCCTTCTTAAAGTGGGAATTATAATTTTTATAGTCAATTTATACATGTATCCCTTTTTGATTATTATCATTTATTCTGTGCCCAGGGATTTTAAAGTAGTTCCATCTCTGCAAAATAATACTAAGTACTAACTTATATGAGCAGAAACCTATAATCTTTGTTTACTATTTACTTAGTATGAATAATATAGCACGGGCATTGATAATACACAAAGAGATCAGCGTCAGGTGGTGACCTCGTGGTCGCATTAATGTATGACTGGTTCTCGGGCCCTAGATCTCGCACGTGGCCGGGCGCTGGGCACCTTGGGCCTTCTCTCGGCAGGGCTTCGTTATTAGTAATGAGATGATTTGTTGACGTTACCTTCGTACTTGTTGATTCACTATATCGCTACAGTATTGTAATTTTGAACAAATGGGAATACAGAGTATTAAAGAATTAAGATCTAAATAGGTGCCAAGACGTGCGAGATGCTCGTCCTTCGTACTGAACTCGGCCCCGTTTTTCACATTTATATTTTTGGTGGGGATTAGGGTCTATAGACCCTTTTCTTTGCCGAACTTGGGTTGACACATTGCCTTGCCTGAACTACCATCTTTTTGATGAGTTATGTAATTATTTGCATAGAGACTACATATCAACAATGAAAAATTATTCACGTGGTAAATCTGGTCTCGCAAAAAAAATACGATCTGTCCAACAATATCAAATATAGTTAGAAATTCAAATTGGCTATAGAGAGTATCTAGTTAACTGGTCTAGTGGTCAGCTAATATAAGTTATGATAACGTTGCATATTATACATGAATGACACGATCACTGGTTTGCACAAAACGGCATGCTCGATTGCATCAGACTGGTTTCTCTCAGCGGTTTCAACGCCCCGTCTACAGCTGGAAAGTGTCGTGCCGGAAACCACAGCTTTCTTTCTATACCTACGCTTAATGCTCTTGTCATTTAAAATCCTACCACTTAACACTTTCGATCGTAGTGAACAGTCGTGAAGTAATGGTTTTCAGCCGCAAAGACTCTCGTCGTTTCTGCACCAAATGTTTTTACTTTCTTTTGTTAATGCCGTTGCTAGCAGCTTGCATTGTATCAGAAAAATATCTTTATAAATGAAATGCCTGACTTGGATTTTATTGCAAAAGAGTTGCAAGATTTGGCAATTTACGTTGTGGTGTCACGTGTGCGATATAGCTCTGAATAATCTAATGTCACAAATCAAATGTCGATGATGAAATCGATTCATAAAGCCGAGGTCTAGGTCTATCTCATATAATTCCTACTTCCCGCTGCGACTTACGCTTACGGTGTCTGAACTGATTAGTATGTGATTTCTTTGTTTAGAAACTTGTGCTAGCAAGCCACACCGCTCGTTATGCTCGTTCCATTACATTCAGATTATGCAGAATGTTCGATGTTAGAATAATTGATATCGTTCATGATAATACATTATTCTGAAATCAGTTCGAGTATGAATAAATATCGTTCTCCTGCTGTTGTATCATTAATTCATTATTGTCATTATTGACTAATTTTGTAATGTCAGATTGGCAGATTCTATTTTATTACTCTAATAGAAAATCATCTCTTGGTCTTTCGGCCCGAGATCAAACTAAAATTAATGCTAACGCTTATCGTAATAAAACTTCAATTAAAATCTATAAAAATATTAATGAACGAAATTTAAGCGAAGTAAACAGGGTCAATGATTTTCCAGAATTGTTGAGCACTAATATGAAACGAGGGCACTGCACTTGAGTCATATAGTTACATATACTTAAGTATACATATATCTTACGTGTCGTTGATCAAAAGGCGGACATAGATAGACATAACGTACATGCCGCATGTGTGCCTGTTGGATGCCAATTCTACTTACAAAATTATTTAAAAACGCAGTCGAAACGTAACTGAACCACCGCTATTTAAATGTTATCTCTATAAGAAAAAAGTTAAACGGATTCGGTTCAGCTGTGGTTCGATTGCGATTTTAAACAATTTTGTTAGTAGAATTGGCCTCCTGCTCCTGTTTACAGACTACGCAGTTTGTAGACCTTACTCCGTTAAATGTCAACCACTCGCAATTGACTAATGTAGTTGCATCATGGTATATTTTTTCAATAAAGGTTTTTTTTAATATGATGCAGCTTTACATTACAAAAGAATAGCGCACACACCAGTGTTAAGTGTTGTTCTATAACGGTGTAACGGGACAATATACAGGTTGTCGGTCAGGTAGGCAGGCAGTCAGCCGCACATCCGCCTGCGTAGTCTTGTGCCGCAGCCCGCTCTTCATTATGGCATTTCTTTTCACATCAACTTTCATCTACAATTTCATTGTTGTTCTTTGCGTGTGTGACCCGACTTGACCCGGGTATGAAACTTCTATTTCTATATTGCAGCTGCTCAAAACTCGTAGAAATATACTAATTTGACACCAGTTTTGCAAAACAGATAAACAACAAGCTTTATCTATTTCACCATTACAGGCATTATTATCAATGCGCAACTGAAATTTCACCAAATAAACAACAAATAAGTGAACTACGCAACATTATTATCGTTCATTATAGTTTGATGTATAAGTCAAAACATGCTTGCCAACGTAGTCAGTGAAATGTGACGTCTATTAAAATTTTCATTATGATGTTTTTAAACTATAGAGGTATACCGGTAAAACCGGCCATCATTGCCCTTAGCGGATATCTTTGCCCTAACACGAAAAATAACTAAAATCTTGAATTGCAAATAAACTTATATAGCTGACAACATTGTTTAACCTTTGGGGTAAACTTGAACGTTTTTCTGACAAAATGAAATGTTCGTTACGTTGCTAAGTTCACCCAGTTGCCCGCCAGACATGTTGAAAGTAGAACAAGTGTGAGGTGGTGCCAAAATCTTGTTTTACGTTTTTACACACGGTCAGCATACGACATCTCTCAGGCAACTTATTTCGAAACTAGAGTTATGATAAGTATCACGCTTCATATCTATGCTAGTTTGAGACCTTTATAACATAAAAACTTCAAGATAATGGAGTGGGCAATGATTCCCGAACTTCCTTGAACATAGGAGTGACAACATTGCCCACTGCAAAAATAGTGTTAGGGTTGGTAACCATAATTAAAATAATATTTTTTTAAATATTTAAATTTATTTATTGGAAAGCGGTTGTCATGTATTGGGCATGTAATGCAGAGGAATGAGAAACATGTTACGGGGAAAGTTCTAATATTTCATAAGATTATTATTTATCACATTATGTGGCATCAACCCTAACCCACCGTTTTAGTTTGTATGAAAAAGTAGCTGGTGTGTAGAGTAACATTGCCCACAGCAATAAAATAAATAAAAGCAATGTTTTTGACACATTGATCACGAAAGATGGCAAGTTGCATAATTCATTATAAAATACCTTATTGCTAAAGCCATAGAACTAATAGTTTCAGAGAAATTAAGGTTGAGCAATGTTGGACGGTTGTGCGTATAATTTTGCCCGGCTATTTAAGCGCCTTTTTCTAAGATTCTGTTAAAGCTAGAAGCACCACATTTTGTAATTTAAAGCCTTAAATAGTAATTGCTACCATGGTTAACTTTATTACGCGTTTTGGTGAATATTTTTTGCAAAATCTCAAAAATAATTAAAATTGCGGGCAATGATGCCCGGTTTTACGGTAATTATAGCATTACGTTATGAGATCCGCAATTACATAACTTGGCTTACTGTAAGTAACTCTGATATGTAGTTATGTACTACAACAAAACAAAGTAAATAAATAGTGCGTAATGTTTTTATCGTCACATGGCGCTCACGTAGTATATATTTCGTCGTCTGATCAAAGAATTGGTCACATCAAAATATGGCTGGGCATTTCGTGAAACGGCATTTTTTTATATAGCCTGCCTTTTTATTAACCTTCAGTGTAAAGCGTTTGACAATTTACCAGGCCACAGTTGGGTTTATATCGATTCTGTTTAATTAATTCTAGGCATCCGCTATAAAACAGTGAAAAAAAAAAACTTTTAATTATCATCAGTTCCTATATTATAATCCTGCCATAGTGATATGTCTTAAAGCCTCGCAGACCACAGACTTTCTATCGGCCGATAGAAATTGGCCGGCCAACCCAACGGTTGGTTTCTTAATCAGTATCAAGATGAACTTTTTTATCGGCCGATAAGTACTGAAACGTTATAATGTGCTCACTTGCATACATCTTCATACTGATTAAGAAACCAACCGAACTATCGGCCGATAAAAAGTTTGTGGTCTGCAGGGGCTCTTATTGACTAAATTATTTTAACTATACCTTTTTCACCGTAAGGTGAGTTCTGACGTTTCTTTACAAAGAATATCAAATACATATTTTTTAAAAACAAGCCATGAATAGTATAGCTATTTTGCAGTTTTTGATGAAGTCGTTTACGTTTTTACGATAGTAGTCGCCTTACGGATACAATTTACGAAATTACCGCTATGTCAGGACTCATCTTCGGGTGAACAGAGTATGGTTAATACTCGTACTTTAAAATATTAATATACATAAATATAAGAATTAAGGAGGGGACAAATCCTAGTGGAATTAGTTTTTTGTTTTATCTTGTGCTTTAAACTGATCAATTACCGGAAACATACCTAGACACAATAGATAAATAAGTAATAGAAGCTGCTGCAGATACGAGTAGGTTAAAAAGGCTTGTGTAATTCAAAAATATGTATATCTTTCATAATTATTAATAGCGTTATCTAGAAAGATATTCTGAATAATATGCAAAAATAGAGCATTCCTCACTCCCATTATTTCTGAATCTACTGAACCTATGATCACGAAATGAAAACCTTTAATTAAAATTACATAAAAATTGTGACAATGTTTTAAGTCTTACAGTATTTGAGTAAATTATATATTTTATTGCCATCAAACTTAATTTTTCGGTCGATGAATTTGTTGATAAAATGGTTTAAACTATACTAGCTGTTTGATAACAGCTGGTGCATTCACATACCACCCCGCAGTCTCCGCGGCTATTGTTCCAAAAAATAAATGAAGTTGTGGTAAAGGTATAATTTTGAAAAATAAAACGATATTTGCGACAGTTATTGTTTTCGAAATAGCATATTCGAGCTACAAACCTTTGGTTGCCAAAATGTCGTGGTCTTTTTAACTCACAACGTTTTCTAGTACTTTGTCAATTCTGTCTTTTTCGAGATTTTTTATTATATTCTCATTTTCGGTCTCTCGGCCGAGACTAAAAACCTTGTATAATAATACTAATACTACTGAAATTATTTTATACATAGATTTTATAGATCTATAGATGTATATTTAAAAATGTAGAAATAAGAAAGAAGATGAATAAAGGTGCTAATACTACTGAATTAACTGCATTTCTTTGGGCTACCAACAGTTCGCATGTTCCATGACGACCTTGGAGAAAAGGGTGTACGGTCGTGCCTGCTCGACATTGGCGAGGGCACTGCTGTGCCCCTGGATTATTGTCAATGGTGCCGATTCTCTTATGCACAAACTAAACTTAATTTAGGCTATTGCCATCTTTTTCACTCTGATAGAATAAGAAAGAGACAGACCTATATAAGAGCTGTCAAATTTAGTTGAACTAAAATTTCCATACAAATTTAGACGACATTTAAAACGTGTCGACTAAAAACACGGCGAAGTTCAAGGCGTAAACTAATTTGGCATCTCTAACTTAGTTGTTGTCTATCACCGTCCTTTTCTCGCGCTATCAGTTAGTAAAAGATAGCAATTCTCTAATTTTAGTTTAGTTGGTGAACAACAGAATCGGCACCAATGTCTGCTTATTAGTAAACTAACTAATTCCCCACTCCTTCAGTCAACAGTTGATCGAAGCCCAACTCCTACTAAGTCACATTTGATTCTTTTCGACTAGTTATATTTTAATTTGAAATTAACTACATACTTCCGCGTATTAAATAAAAGAAGTTTTATATAAACACATTGTTTATTGCGAAATTATACTTAATAATGTCAAAGTAAAAAACAAATTATACGTGTTGCTTTCGTAATGTTATGATATAAATTTATTTACAAAAAATAGTCGCGACATCTACAAAACTTAATCTACATCCGTATCATTTATGATTATACTTAATATTACACTATTTCATTCACACATTTTGGGCCCGGTAAAAGATGGCAATAATATTTCGTCAATAAATTATAACATTCAGATCGAAACCAATCATATCTCAACATAGTATAACACATACAGAACTAACACCTTATTTTAGACAGGAGATTTCTCCTGGAGCGGCACTTCTTCAGGCGCTGATCCATTTGCATTAACGCTAGTGCGGGCATTTCCGTTTGTAGGAGTTGAGCTAAACCGATTTCTGATAGAACTCCAGTTTTTCTTAATTGTAATACCCGCTACGACAAGAACCATACCAGCTACAATTATTCCAATCAAGCTTTTATCCACACCTCCAGTTTTGCTTCCGGAAGTTGTTGCTCCAACGACTTCACTTTCAGATTTAGCACTTGAGTTACTTGCGGACTCTACGTCCGTTGCCTTTGATTCTTCTTCAGGTGCTTTTATAATTGCGGAACGAAGGGAAAACTCCCCAACTGGGGTCGTGGTGTCTTTAGTCGCCGAAGTAGCTGTCTCGGTTGTTTCGACATTAGTTGCTGGCGGTTGTACGTTTTCTTGTGCTACATTATCAGCTTTCACATCAGGCGTAGAATTTACAGCAGGGTCACCGGTCTCTTCTGGCGTTGACCCTAAGGCAATTAATCCTGGTAAAGCGAAATCGAACAAGCCGTCTTCCATTCCTTGTGGCGCATCTGGGCATTCAAAAGACTTTGTGTTACATGATCCTGTACATACAGTTTCTAAAGATTCTTTTAATGATGCACACAAGTCTTCTACCAGATCAGCTGCAGCAGTAGGCAGAGTCAGTGAACGAAGGGCTTTAAAATTAGAGAAGGTTTCCGATTTAAGGGCCTGAAAAGTATAAATTAAAAATCATGAGAACATAAGAAGGTAATCGGTATCTTAGCAATAGGGGCATGTGCTCAACCTGTGGACGATTTCCAGAATTTGACAAAAAACTATTTTTTTTCAAAAAACCTCATTCTTTTATCATGAAATTATTTATCGTACGGCTTAGTAACTAATCAACTCTTAATAATTATCAGTCTCAAATGCGATAGCAAAAACAGTTGCTTAGAAAATTAAAGATTTTCAAAAACCCTTATTTTGTCCCTAGGTACAACGTACCAATGTACCTATGGACAGCACAAATGTACTTATAGACGATAATGTACCTGTAGACAAGCATTTGGTATTACAAAATAAAACAGGTTTTCGTAGCGATAATTTTGGAAAACGTTGTCGATAACATCGAAACTATCCTATACCAGCTATTTTGTATTGATGCCAGCTTTTAAGAGTATTTTATTTATTTTTTGCACAGAAAACTGGTTGACAAGTTCCAGGACTTGTTTGGAATCTAGACTCATATGCATGCAGGCTGCCTTTTCTAAATATTCACGTAACATAATTTCTTTATGCTCTTGAAACACCTTTTTTACGTCATTCTTCAATAATACAACAATAAATCTATCTAATAATTAATATATAGATTTTTCATTGAGATCATTATTTATTTGTTGAGTTGAAAATGTTTAAAAATCGTATATTTTGGTATTTTGTGTTTTTAGACACCTTACGAACTAAACATCCACTTTTGACCTCTATAACTGCTTCGGAGAGAGTGTCTGGACATATTTTATCCTGTTTCTCTCCGGTTTTACTACGTGGCACAGAAAAAAAAAAACAAAAGAAATGTAGTAATTTGTCTGTGTAAATTACTGTCCACAGGTACAACCGATATTATGTACCTATGGACAGTCCACAGGTACATTCATTCCCCCGTCCACAGGTACAAATATTAAGACAAAACCTAGAAAGGGTTAAATCTTTTTACAGAGCATTAACAAAAACGCCGAATAATCCTCATTTCAATGAAAAACAACGAAGTTCTGTAAATAATCTACAGTCGTACTTCTAGTTTAAGTTATCTCACAGAAAAACACCATGAAAATGTACAAAAAAACTTACTTTTTGAAATAAAAATCTTCAACAGCATATCACAACAGATTTATCACTGACAGCATAATGACAGTTAGTCAGTGTTGCCATTGGTCAAAAAAAGTTTACGAATGTGTTCTAACTATGATTTTACGCCGTTTGGTTTTTGAAATATTGGTAGTGTCCATAGGTAAAGCCGTCCATAGGTACAACACTTGACCCTACATATTTAATTTCAATCCATGTTTAATTTTATAAAATATCAAAGTTTTAGGAATAATCAATCTTAGGATGGATTTCAAATGAAGATCCTGTCAATATCAGTTGGGTGGTTCTTAAGAATTGTTTCTAAGCGATCAAATTGATAAACAAATGTGAACACATTCTGTACAAAAATGAATACATTCTGTAATGCGAGTACAACTTTATCGTTGTAATTTTTGAAAGGTACTTATTGAAATTTTCATATAGACACTATGCTACAATCAAGTGTAGTTTAAATAAGAAATGTGTTTGCATACCGTTCTCATATCGTTGCCTCCTAGATCAAGTTCTTCTAACTTCGTTAGGCCAAAACTATTTTTTAAATCTTGCGGATACTCTATAAGACGGTTGTTTCCGAGTTTCAAGGATGTTAGTTCAGGTAGCTCGCTTATAGACTGAAATATAATGAGGGATTCGTTAGTTTTAATTTGATAACTCGCATTCTTAGGAGTATGCATAAACGCATACAAATATGCAAATTTCTTAACCGACTATTTTTTTCATTGTATATCGCCTTGGTCCAATTTTTTTGAACAAACCTTTTTTTTTTGTTTTTGTATCGTAATTAACTGTTAATTGGCTAAAAGTCAAATTGACCATGTGTTTATCCAGTTCATTCTTGATGACTGTCCTCCTTGCCAAAAGTAGGCTCAACTGGTTAGTTAGGGAGATAATTTTTCGGACTGTACCAATATTGACATACAATATAGCCGACCAAGCTCGGCTAATGCAGTCTCCAAACCTTGCAGTTTCTGACTTTAAAAAACAAAGGAGCTAGGAACCTTTATTTGGAGACATTTACTCGTTTTTAATGAATACAATATTAGTGTACTTAATTTTCGGTCAAGCCTGAACTTTTCATGTTCATGTGTAACTGTTCATAAAAAATTAACAAATGTCTCCAAACGAAATTTTCCTGTAGCTCCTTTGGTGTAGGATTTGCCTATAGAGTCCCAGTTAAATAAATCACACTGTATAAATGTTATTTACAAAATACTTCGGTGCTATCTACATTGTAATTAATTACATTCCATGGGTACTTACTGACCCCATCTGGTTAAAATACCCAGTTAAGTTATTAATTACTTACACCAGAAACTATTTCCATAATTTCATTATTATTAACATTCAATATTTTTAGATCTTTCAAAGCAGATATGTCTTTTGGAATTGCAGTTAACTTGTTATTCTGCAAATTTAGCTCCGTAGTTTTAGCATCCAAAGGTTGAGGTAGTTCTGTTAATTCGTATCCAGAACAATCTACAATGTATCTGTTTGTATCGCCTTCTATATTGCAAACGCAAGGTTTAGGGCACGAATGTTCTTGTTCAGTCTGGACAGTGGATACGTTATCTGTTAACGCAGTTAATTGCACGTCCTCAAGTAATGGTGCAGATGATTCAGTGGTTGCCTCAAGTGGCTCTTCTATGACGCCTGCCCCGCTGCCCTCTACTAAGCTCCCATCAGATTCAGAATGATTGTCAGGTGGAAATTGATTGTCATTTTCAACGGGAATGTGTAATTCGTCATCGTTCTGAGCCACCGCACTCCTGGAAATGATGTTAATGCAGTAATGACATGTGACTTTGTCGAATTTATCGTCAGAAGGTGACGCAAAATTGTTATAAATAAGTAGGTGATAAAAATCGCGATAAGTGTATGTACTACAAGGGCGTAACTAGCACACACTGTCTTAGATTTTGATTGATAGAATGAAAATACACGTAGATTTATAATTTAGATACGGAACTGCACAATTAGTAGCAATAGTTTAAGAATTCAAATATTTTAAATGATGTTTTCGATATTCAACTGCCAATTGTGGAATCTTGTACTGCTTAACAAATGTCACTTAGTAGTTAATAGCTCTAGCTATTAACCAAATAGGCAAACAGGTACCTTGATAACTCTTAAAATAGCTAGATATCTAAGTAAATAAAATAGACACACAAAACATACACTATAAGAGGAATAGTTAGTCGTGTTTAGAATTAACTTTCTATGCATTAGATGTACAAATACAAAGATAATATTGTGCGCGATAATTTAAACGGATCATATTGAAATAAAATCAGTGCCTATTATAGATATATCGAATTGTTTAATTTAATAATTATTTATAAATTATTTAATCACGTCTTTTATTAATAAAATATCGATAGGTATCGGCATAAATAAGTCCTACTAGATACGGTTATATAAAACAAATAAAAATGGTTGTACTTACGCAAATAGTACCAAAAATAACAAGTAAAGATGTTTTGGCGTCATGGTCACTCTCAAATGAAAACACTAGCTACTACAAAGGTGTCAACTGACTTCAGGAGTTGTTACCTGTCGTGGCACAAGTACCAACGTAGCGTACAGCGCATAACTCACTGACACTTATAACTATTATCACTCAATGATAAGATTACTAACGGCATGGCTGCTTATCACGAATCAGGCACGATAACGTCGCTCTGCATAAACGAGAAAATATTGGGTGGGCAATTTTCAATATTACCTTCGGCAGACAAATAACGCGCAATGTGAAGTGTACGGTTTTAGTTACACAGATGTATGTGTAAATGATCGAGCCCGATACGCCACGATGGTCTTCATTAACTGTCAGTTGCTAATTCTACATATAAACAAAACCGTGTCTATGAAGGCAAATTATATTGAGTTGTAGTTTGGATACACTAAAATCCTCCTTGACACATTTGGTTACTAGAACGATGCAAAATATTGTCACTCATATGAATGATTCATCACAGCAACGGAAATGAAAACTTAATTCACAAAGTTTTATCAAACTTCACAAGAAAACGTACTCGTACACTACGTTATCTCTCCTTCACTGATGTTACTGGTACTTTGCTGATGCTACGTCTATAAATTGCGTTTATATTTAGTGAAGTTTAATGTTTTACAACACAGCTGTTGGTTTACTTATGTGAGGTGTAAATGTAAACCACAAATATGACAAGTTCCTTGCGTTTATTTGGAAGTAATTAATATTTAGATTTGATTTAAATCCGTATTGTTCTGTTCGAGTAAGGATAATTACCATTCCGTAAAACACATATTTTACTACTGGTCAAGGTCGTAAATCCGTTTATAGATTGCCCCGCTTCTGCTAATCCAGGCGGTAGTAAGTTTACGGAGAACGTAGTATCTAATAATAAAACAACGTAGTTTTATTACCTACATAGGTACTCAATGAAATGAAAGTATAAACATACGTAAGTAATTATCATTCTATTGAGTCGTAATAATACAAGGTAAGTTGAATAGTAGTACCCGTTCAGTGTTTTTAATACACATTAGCAAAAGTGGGTAAACTAGGGCGCTACGAACCCTTCGATTTAGAGTGATATCACACTTCGGTCGTCCAGCTTAGCCGTTCTCCGAACGTGGGCGCAGCGCAGACGTCATGCAAAAGCGATGCTTGCGTCATACACTGCGTAAACGCTGCGCTAACGTCGGAAAGTCGTACACTAGCGTGAAGCTCCTTTGTGGACACGGAAAAATGCGCCTGAAGCCCGCAGACCACGCTTTTTTCGCTGCAACCACCGCAGTTCTATATATTAACATAATGATGTAGCCGCTACATCGTAGCGTATCACGACGGTAGCGCAGCGTTTGACGGATAAGCAGCATTTGCGCAGTACACAATAAAAATAGCACCCTTGGGACTTAGAGCATACAAAAAATTAAAACCTTTCCTAAATGAAAAGGATTTTTCTTGCGATATAGGATTATCTTGTATTATAATCAATTTTGTGCTTATATTACCTTCTCATATAGGACGATACCCATTATTCGATTTTATCCAATAATTGGGAATTAATTAGAAGGTTGTAATTGAACTTAGGACTCACCTTAGAGCAAGAGACATAGTCGGTCGGGAGTGACCATAGCACCGTTCTCTTTCAATACAAAAAAGTCGAGTCATTTTCATTTTTATGCGGGGGGGAGGGGTGTCTCACACATAGGTATGAGACATGCATTCTACATTGTAACTAAATTATAAAACAAAGTCGCTTCCCGTTGTCTGTCCCTATGTATGTACCTATGCTTAGATCTTTAAAGTTTTGATGCGGTTTTTTTTAATTGATAGAGTGATTCAAGAGGAAGGTTTATATATAATACATGCATATTATAGTACTCGTGTGAAGTTGGGGCGGGTCGCTAGTAAAAAATAAATCAAAATAAGGGCCAATTTGACAGTTCGTGTCAAATGGGTCCTAAGCGAATTGACAGTGGGGAAATGTTCCGTATGGCCACTCCCGACTATGTCGACCGCGTTGCTCTAAGGGACTCACCACTCAATAAGTTGGTTTCGATTTTTGTGTTTACAAAAGATAAAAAAACTTCGTTCTCATGGATTTAGACTAAAACATTTTCACTCTTGACGTCCATTGACGTAGTTAAAAAGTTATCGCTGGATTCTGTCCAAACTCCGATGGCTCCATTAGCCAAAGAATCAGTAATGTTAATTGTTTGTTTTATTTGCTCAGTACTGCAACGGGGGTGACTTAGCGGACTACTTGCAAGCGAACCGTCTGCTTAGTGAAAGCACCATACGACTGTTCCTGCGGCAGCTGGCAGACGCGATGCGTGCTATCCACGCTAAGGGCATCGTGCACCGGGACTTGAAGCCGCAGAACATCCTGCTCACGCACAGCGTCGCACCGCCCCGCACGCCGCATGCGTCTGAGATGACACTCAAAATTGGTTCGTATTCCATTTGACATTTCCGTATAACATTACGTTGCTTAAGAATTACCCCAAACAAACACACCAGAAGAAATACATTATTGTGTGTGTGTTATGATAATCCTTCGTGTTGTTGGTAACGATGTTAGACTCATCTTATTTCAATGAAACCTTCGAATAATATTGGGATTTGACGATTCGGGAATATTATAACTTAACTAAGGATCTGTAAGTATAAGTAAGTTAAACCTATGGCGATTGCTTTCGTCCTTTCTACGTAATTTAGGGTTTTTGTACCTATTTTACGTAAAATATAAAAACCTCGAAAACCTTGAATTTCTTGGGCAGGACAAAAGTAATCAACATAGGTTTAATTTCTATAGATCCTTAATAAAGATAAGATATTCCCGAATCGTCAAGTCCCAATATTATTTGAAGAAGAAGATGAGTCAGACATCGTTAGCAACAAGACGAAAGAAAATTTTATTTCGCGAGCCGTCCGGTCGCTTCCACCTCACAGTTAAATCTTTCTATAATATCATAATGTTCACTTAACTTTTTTTGTTTCGTGCAGCTGACTTTGGCTTCGCAAGGTTCCTCGAAGAAGGAAACATGGCCGTCACGCTCTGCGGGTCTCCGATGTATATGGTAATATAACTTCCATATTATTAATTTAAATAGTCTCATATTAATCGTACGCACGGCTACATATCAACTTATACATTTCAAGTATAAGGGGATCTCGCATTGTATAAGTTTACCAGCTTGATATGTAGACATGTGTATATGCCATGCTTAAAATGCTAACAACCGTCTGTTTCTCGTGCCTCTACAAAGCCTAAAGCTCGAGAATTATTGATTAAATGTCCTTGCCCTAGACAATTGTCAGGAATTGATTAACTTTTTTAACATTAATATTATGTTTACTATTGTTATAGGCACCAGAAGTGATAATGTCACTGAAGTACGACGCTAAAGCTGATCTCTGGAGTTTGGGCACGATAGTGTACCAGTGCCTCACAGGCAAGGCGCCCTTCCAGGCCACTACACCACATGAACTGAAGGCATTCTACGAGAACAGCGTCGACTTGCAACCCAAGTGAGTACCTACTAGTCCTGTGTTATAATTACCCATATATTAAGAGAGGAATATATTAAACCGAAAAAACTCCTTCGAAATCAGCAGAACGATTCGACTAGTCAGTTGTCGAACCAATCGGTAAGCTATATTTTTTTCTTTCGTTACGAGAATCATAGACGGAGCAAGATAACAACCGAATTAGTTAACAACTGTTTATCGAATATATTTTGAATCAGAGGGCTGATCAGAAAGCTGAAAGTGGTTCAAATCTTAATCGATATTGTTCGTTCTAAATATCTCGACCAGATAAATCCACACCTTATCTCGCACAACTTTTTGTGCCTAGTTTTTAACAAACACTCAAACAATCGGCTTCGGCGTTCAAGGTCCTTAGCTGAATGAATTTGAATTGGCTACTTGACAATTTTGTGACATATTAGCTCTTCGGTGTTACAATAAAATACATACAGAAAATGTCCCAAGCAGCCAAATATTTGTAAACAGTAGAAGCGTCCAACGTTATCTACATAATAAGAGTATTTTTAATTCGAGCCGCGTCGTGGCCTATCTCAATGTTTATCCTAGAGACCAAGCATCACATTATATTTGATTACCTAATCGTATGTGTCTAAAAAGTAAGTTTATCGAACATTTAACTTGAACTTTTCAGTCTACAGTTACAGACAGATATTTAGAGGTCTGGTTTTAGATTTGATATCCAAAACTAGTAAATAATTGTTATGAACGTTTTACAGAATGCCAGCAGGCACAAGTCCCGAACTGTGTAGCTTGCTGATTGGACTGCTTCGACGAAACCCTCGCGAGCGCATGCCCTTCGAAGCTTTCTTCAACCACCCCTTCCTACAACGACCGCGGACTACTTCTATCAACAGTAAGTTATCGAAATATATTGAACTCATTACTATACATTACTAACATAAAAGCCTCATTCCACGCCCATCACATCTGTCAGAACCGCACAAAAACTACTAATACCAAACTGTTGTAAATAATATACGCGACAAGTTTGGATAGTTAGGATTGTTTTTGTGAATAAGTAAACCACACTGACTCATTAATAAGAATCACAATGTAACATTGAAAACTGAATACATGAAAGTCTAATCTGACCGAGTGACTAATCATCGCTGACCCGTTCCATTGTTTATAACCTTTCGAAATCCTCTACACTCTACGTATTCCATTTGTCGCTAACTTTCTAGAATAAATCTGTCTAATCTACTACTATTTTCAAATCATCTTAAACTCTATTCTTGAAATCATTATTTTGTGCATAATGTTTATCATAATTAGATACAATACACGCATATCGATTCATATGATAACTGACTTTTATTGTATTCTTAGAACTGATTTATCATTATTAATGACAAAGTAACTTGTTCATAAATAAAAACATTTTCATACAGTATTATTTTTAGTTACAATATCATACAGTCAGCGTCACATTGTAAATAGCAGTCAAGATGACCAAATAATTAGAAACATCCAAAGTGATCACTAATATTTACTCAACCAACGTCAACTAATTATTCAGACCATCCATCTTTCACAAATATATCGGAACACACTGAAACCGTTATGATATGACTTTTATAGACATTGACATAAGGTTTAAATTAAAATGATTGAAGTTTCCTCGTGAAACATTTGACGTTGTCCGTGTTCCGATATATTTGAGTAAGATGGATGGTCTACAAAATTAGACAACTTTGGTTGAGTAAATATTATTAGTGATAACTGGATCACTTTGGATGGTTTTAAATTAAATATTTGGTCATCTTGACTGCTACTTACTGTATGACGTTGACTGTACTGTTTTAGAAAAACGTTTGAAACTAATTTACTCAGTAGTAAACAAACATCAGTACAGTTATAACTTCATCATTTAGTTTTATTTACATTATCGTTGTGTAGAGACTAGTCCATGAATTTTTGAACTATTTATTTATACATATGTACTTATATTTAATTAACAATTTTACGTGCATACACATTTAACATTATGTACACTACAGTGTCTTCAGTCACGGTGTATGAAGTTATGAATATTGTTCAGGTTTGGATTCGGATCTGCCCGACATTTTGGAGAGCGATCTCGAGGGTCGGCCCGATACTAACTGTTACCTAGAAGAGTCATGGAACAGTCAGGGTACATCCTCACTTATTAAATTAGCTTTGATTGTGCATGGGGTGGGGGTGACGCATATTTTTGTAATCCGTTCATTTATAATTGTCGGTTTGAGTCGTGTCGTCAACAGTTCTCCATTCAAACTTCTGTAAATGTCACATATAAAGCATGACATAAAAAAATATTATGCACGTACACTCATTTGGTTTTGAGCAACTCGAGAGGACTAGTGGCGACCGCCGACCGACGCCCGGCAGAGTTCAAAAATTTCAAGGACTACGAGATAAATCGCCATCAATCATCGCTGCTACTTATTGTCGCTTGCCTTCCACATATGTTACTGAAACTTATATTTATAAACAGAGACCCTGCACAGTTCTGCATGAGTTGCGCTTTGGGTGTGAAAGTAGTGTTGTTCCTAAAAACCGTGTGTCGGTCAGCAGGAGCGAGTGCGAACCTTTCTTCAGCGACGGGCTCGGGCCCAGCGAGCGCGCCCGTGCGCGTGTCGTCTGCGCCGCGCGTCACCAACCCGCCGCCGCAGGCGCTACCCACGCTGCAGACCTACAAGAAGTCACAGCCGACATCCTCCGGTGAGTAGCTACCTAGAGGTACATTTAATTACCAAGCACGCTTGGGTTAGGATCTTTACGGTCCGTCTGGCTAGCTACCACCCTCACATTAATGTCCGGCGCCAAGCCGTTTACTGAGTTCCGTCGTGTGTATGTGAGATCCAGAGGGGTATAGGGGAATCTCTCTATATCGCTGTTACTTGGATTCGTGTGCTTCATCTTAGACCCTGTCTGCTTTTACCATCAGATGCGACTAGGGTCAAGCGCGAACAAGTCAAATAATAAAAAATAAAAAAAACTGCTATTAAATGCACACATTAAATAAAATATTACCGATGTTGTAATTCATACATAGGGCGTTAAATGCAGTAGCAAGTTAAATATCGCAAATTATTGAAGCAACTGCTTGCTTATAGGTACGTACGTAATACATTGAAAGCAAGTTTTGTTAAAACCTTCACGGGCAACTTGCGGCAAGTCAGGCTAGTCGTTAATACTTACTTTTGGTTTTTCCAAAGTGAAAGTCAGTTGCACAAGTCACCCAGCGCAATTTAACTTGCTAGTGGAGTGTTATAGACTGTTAAACACGTTATGAGTATAGAAGTGGCCGTATTTCAAACAATGAAATACAAAATAGCATGAAAAACAATTTAAAATTTGCATACTTATACTACGCCGTAAATTAAAGTAGACTTTTAAAAAAGACATCGTTGAATAAGCAATCCATGACACACAATAAAATCATTTCCGTTTTACACGTTGTTTAATGTAGTACCTACAGGCTAAAAGAAAAGATGACATCTTTATTAGTCACTCTTAGCGCAATGCTCAATTAAACTTACATAAACGACAGCAATATTCGTATAATTATTAATAATAGTTATGTTTCGCTGAATTCAGGCGCCTTAGGGATAAATGATAAAAATAATATAATAACATAATCATACTCATTGAAAGGTTGTCTTGAAGTCATGAACGATTTTGTTTTATTTTGGAATTTTGCAACAAGACGAAACAAATGCAAATTCAATGTTAATAAGTTTTTTACATTTGTTACCTACTAGAATATTTTTGAATAATGATATTCTAGAATACTGAATAGGTACTCAGTGCACAGCGATACAAAGAGAGGGTGATATAATACAAAATTAACATTTAACTTTATGTTAAGACAAACGAGGAACATTCTATTCATTAGGACTTATCGCTATCACCCAGTGTCACTATTGATTACATTATATTGAAGGTGATTACGTTTTATCTACACTAATTCGCTACTGGACGCCTAGAGATAATGCGGCGACGTCATTATATTATTTGCACCAATTGATTAAGAAAACATGACGTTTACATAACACATGAACTCGAAAGTCACGTGTTACGACCCTCCTTTAGTGAAAAACGCGTGAAAAATGAGGTGAAATTGCACTTGATCAAACAGTATAATATACATATTAAATCGAAAACCATTCTGTTAATAGTGGTTCAAATATTATTAATATATATATCATTATTCTCTGAGTAAACAAATTCGATAACCCTTCCTAACCTGCCCTTGTAAACCTAGAGCCGGTATCAAGTTTATTGTTGTAAACTGAAATAATTTATTGTCTGTTCCGCCATTTTTATGCGTTAATGCACCCATTTATGTGTTGCTATGAAATTATCTTTATTTTTATGCTGCAAGTATAAATCATTTCACATTAACCCACATTATGATTACAGTTATATCCGTAAATACGCTTCTAACAGTTTATTATACTCATTTTTTGCTCCTCGTTATACTATCATTTTCGATTCGATCTGGGTTTTTAGGCTTTAAAATAACGGAAAAAAGCACCTACAGATGTTATTACATATAAAAATTGCGACTGGTGTACATTCAGGTGCTCAATCAATTAACATTGACCAACATAAAGTTGAGCGAAATCCATGCAATTATTTCATCGATAATTACTGTTATCTATCGACAGATTAGTAATATATACCAGTAATATTACCGAGTCAGTAGATCGCGTAAATAAAAACAGGGTCAGTAGTCAGTAGTTCACTAGGGTAAACTAGACTAATTAAAGCTTGACGACGAAGTCCTGAAAGTCAATTCTCGTTATAATATAAACTATGACTGAAAGTAGATCAAACTGAGATTTAATTATAAATTGACTAAAAATTGATCTGGTTTCATCAGACTCATTTCAATCTCAGTTTTAACGTTTATAGAAGGAGGAGAGTGCCAATTTTATTATAATTATGTGATAGTTCAGATTGTCAGCAAAATACCGTTTTGGTTTCGATCAACCACATTTTCGGTATCATTACAAAATTCAGTTTTGCCGTTTAGGAGTACGCCAATTCTGACATATTTTACGACATTGAGACTAGATCGCTCGGAACTGTATTTTAAACATTTTTAATTACGAGAATTGGCTTTCTGCCGGGCTTGTTGGTCATTATTTGCAATAAATATGTAATTAAAGAAGGAGCATAAACTTTCTACACTACGTCTAAGGTTGCCAACCCTCCTGGAATCCTCACGCATAAAGGCTCGTAGTCTGAACAAATAAAGATCAGAAGTAGTATTATTAAAAAAAGTTTTTCAAAGATTCTAGTTCAAAAAAATATAATATGATAGTTCTCAGAAATCGATGGACTGGTTATCAGCGACGGGCGAAACAAAAATAGTTCTGTAACGTTATGGCATGTGCACAGCCGAGTCGTCAGACACGACTTGGGCGGGCGAGGACGACTTCGTGCTGGTGGAGGCCACGGAGAGCGGGTCCGCGGAGTACTCGGGCGCGTCCTCGGGCTCCGAGGCGGCGCCGCGCCCGCGCTCGCTGGCCCTGCCGCCCGCGCCCGCCGCGCACCCCGCGCACCCCGCACACACCGACACCGCGCCGCCGACCGTCACCGTCAACAGGGTAACTATTATTGCACGTTCCTTCTAACTAAACTGACTAATGGACTGCTTCTATGGTAATTAGTGACATCTAAATCTATATAATACCACCTTTGCCACAGTGCACCCTGAAGCTTTAAGACCAGGGAAGATGGCATAATCTCATCTTCTTAGATTGTAGAACTTTTAGGTGCAGAAGAAACATCACTAAACACTGTTTAAGTTGCCGCCACAGTAGTCAAATGAAACGCATCGGTACTACGCCGTATTGTGTAGTAGCGATCGTTCATTGACTGACATTTATATTCTTCCACACGTTTTACAGACTAGGCGAGTTTGATTGTATGCATTCCATTTGTTGTCTACTCTGTTTTTCTCGTCTTGCATCGCTCTCTAAAAACAAAATAACACTACATGACATGATCGGTACCCTGGTTACTCATTTGGTACCAATCTTACTGTATACAAATTACTCGGTGACAAAAGACTAGCCCCCGATTCGGAACCTCACTAGGTATAATAACTCAGTTGTCGATTGATTCGGTGCTATCTCGTTTTGTGTATGAGAAAAACGAGACTACTGAGTTATCGTTAGGTTCTGAATCGAGGGCAGGTCAGCCACTTGACGCCAAATGTCCGTCGCCGCATTGACAGCAGTTATCATAATATTAATGAATGCTTTCAAAACTGTGACTACTACACATGTGTACCTCATTACAGAATCCACTCGCTGTAACTTCTAACAACAACGTACCACGATCACAACCTATCGACGTGCTCCGATCGAACTACAGCCGTAACGCGACCAACATCGGATCCCTGTCTCCCCCGACAGTAAGTAATCACCGTACTGTTACGATTACGTAATTAGCATTACTGCACCTAGTTTTAGTAAGATTGTGTTAATCATCGCCCGACGCAGCAAATTATTTTTTGGTACACATACATAATACAATTTAAGTACCACACAATACCATATATATACCCACATAATATATTTCACAATACAAAAGTGCGGTTTATCTATACATATAAAAGGAGAAGCTGACTGACTGACTGACTGATCTATCAACGCACAGCCTAAACCGCTGGGGTTAGAAACTTGAAATTTTGACAGTAGGTTCCTTTTGTAACGTAGGCATCCACTAAGAAGGGATTTTTCGAAATTCAACCCCTAAGGTAGTTAAATAGGGCATGAAAGTTTGTATGGAAAATCGTCACTTAACGGGTTCAAAATTTCACGCAAGCGAAGCTGCGGGCGATAGCTAGTTGATTAATAAATACTATATCCATTCCCTAACCTAGGGACGCTTGCTTGTATACAATTAGTAGTAAAAGTGAGCGTTTAAGTGCAAAGCACAAAAAAAACAGATTTTTAGAATAAGCCTCTAGCCACACTTGGAAATATAAGCATATTTCGTTTAAACTCATTTCGTCTAAAAACTCTTTTCATCTAATGTAAGTAACCTTATTTCTATTGAATTTCAAAAGATTCAATTTCAAAAGAATAATTTTATTCGTATACGTAATATTTGTTTATAGAAAGCACTTTTTTTGTTTTGTCGGTTATTTTCGTTGTATTTAAACGATTTTTGTGTTTTGACCTTGATTGACGCTTTTACGTATGTCGCTTGTGCTGGGACCGCACCTGCGTCTATCGTCACGAAGCGCAAAGGTTCAGGCTGTTTGAATTTTCTCTCGGGTGGCGTATATTTGTTGTAGTTTGTATAGTTTTTTTTTAGTGAATTTTGTATATGTATAGTAAAAGTGTAATAGGTTAGAAGGGACTTGAAAAAGTAATGTCGTCATAAGTAGCATTGCCAGATACGTTTTTCCAAATACCGGGATTTAAATAAAGAAAGCGGGACTGGGATGAAAAAATCTGGACGTAGAAGAAAAGCATAACAATAGTTAAAATCCTTTAATTTAAATAAGAATCCCTAAACAACATCAACAGCAAATTTAATGAAATCATTATTTTTAAATTACGGCGCCAGTACGTCTCGCCAAAAGCAGTACGTCTGGCAACACTGGTCATAAGGCCCGGATTCCATCAAAGCGGAGATGTCTCAACCAATAAGAATTCGTTTTGAGATGAAGCGGAGAGATTTGAAAATAACGCAATCCTATTGGTTGATCGAGACATCTCCGCTTTGGTGGAGTCCGGGCCTATGCGTCATAAAAGTCGTTGCCGGAAAAAAGCACAACGTTTAAACGTGTAACCCGTTTTTCTAATTAGGAGCACTGTAACAACTGCGTTACGTTATCTTTTGTTTCAAGTTCACGCTATTACGTAACACATTCCATTTATAAAAGAAACCTATTTTAATACAAGTGCACTACAAGTGTATTGTATGAGATAGTAACTCAGTATGTATTTTATTCACTCAGGTGTTTCAATTGGTATGTTATTGTTTAAGCTAAATACCTATGTTTTGAGATCGTTGTTATTTGTTTCCACGTGAAAGAAGCATGGGTAATTTTAACTATAGTTAGAATGCGAGAGGACTAGCTCCTAATTGCTCATAGTAGTTGTAGTAGCAACATATATTCAGATCGGCCGAACATGGCCGAAAGGCTGGCGAGGAGTCTAGACGTACCTCTCGGTGTGATCCGGCGCATGTTATAGGTAGGTATAGGTACTTTATTTTGTTAGACTGTTTGGCAGGTCTGGACACGGCTATTTAATAAAAACACAAGCTACACGGTCAAGGACATTGTCTATTTTTTCGGAGCGATGTAGCATGCCCTGAGCTGATAAAAAGACTCGTTCATTCATAATTAAATTAATTCGCAGGTGCCGTTCACAATGACGCCGCCGTCAACTCGCCGACGCAGCAGCAATTCGGGAAGCTCTCCGCCGCCGTCGCTGTGGCAGGTCTCGCCCACCAATGCCAGCCCGTTGCGTCGATCAGGTATATTATATTATGAAGAGTTTTATGCAGCACTAAACAATATTCGATTAAGTATTTGATATTCATCGGATAGAAGGTCACTAGTCACTAGGTCGATTACCTTATTGGCACTACGATAAAAAATTGCATGTTGGAGAAGATAATTTTACCTGTTCATTCGTCTCAAAAGGATAAATGTTTTTTGTCCCTTCTTTTGGGTCATTACTCATATTAGTTGAACGCATCGTAATACACTTTAGATACCTTTTGTGATAACTATTCTAGTTGTACCTACAGTGTGGACCGCGAAAGTAAAAAACAATAAGTTGCATGTCTGAAGGGAGTGTGGAGGGGACACGAGTATTCGTTTTAAAGATTTATGTTGTGACATAGTCTTAAGCGCCATATCCACTAGTAAGTTTTATTGCGCAATTATTGCACGCAAGTGGTCGCTTACTATGTAAAATTTCAGAAGTCGGCTTGCTGCAGGTGTGTCCACAGTTTGAAATTCGGTTGCAGAAGTCAATTCGCGCAGTAGAACTTGTTAGAGGATAAGGCGCTTCAATTGCAATACATAGTTGGACCGGACAATGTCAACTTCATCTAGTTCTTAATGAAACAAGGTAAAGAAAGCTACGACCCTGATTGTGAGTGTATTCTGCAGGATCGTCTCCGCCCGTATCGCTGGCGCTGAAGGCGAGCGGCGAGCTGGGCGGCGGCGCGGGCTCGCCCAAGCGCTCGACGCTGCCGGACGCGCTGCTGCGCGGCATCAAGCTGCACGCGCCGCCCGACCCGCCCGTCTACATACCCAACCTGCAGGAGGAGACTATCCTTGCCGTTAGTACCTACATATACTTATAACAATTACAATTTCTCAAAACACCTGCTTATTGCTATCCTAAGTTATCCAATACTAGAATCTTGCCGCGTGCGCAGCTTCGAACAACAGTGTACTTTGCATGATAATATCTACGTACACGAAGGTAACGGTCCCACTTGTTGGATTAATTTCAATATAGAAATTCGTGACCCATTTTCAGGTTTGCGATATTTATGTTCGAAAGTGCACACGGCTTTAGAAGTTGCAACGATCTAAACAACTATTATTAACATAAACCAATCTAGCGAATAAAGTGTTGTTTGTGTGTAAAGCGCTATAAAACATAACAATGTACATGTGGTCTACCCAGGAGGAGCACAGCAAGGTATTCTCGCAGCTGAACTTCGTGTTGATGCTGGCGGAGCTGCTGTCGGACCTGGCGGTGTCGTGCGGCGCGCCCATCGCCGCGCTCATGGACGCCTCGGACGGTACGTACATACGTACCCGACCAATGTGCTCAATACAATGCGCCAATACATGTTTATATGTGCGTAATGCGCGCTTAAACATCTATTGGCGCAAATTCTATTGTGCACAACACTAAAATTTAATTTACTAGCCTATTATCATCTTTTCACTCTCAAGGCGTAAACTACGCACACCGGCATAATTAGCAGAACACAACAAAAAACCGTTCTTTTTCCATAATTTTGTATTGTTTACTAATGTTTTTATTTAATATTTTAAATTTAAATGCATTAAAAGGACAAATAATCAGTAATAATTTATTTGAATTTGCCAATTTAAATCCTTAATTTGCTAAAATATCCATTTTGTAATTTTCGGAGCTTAAATTTTGGAATAATCAATTAGCTATTTGTTTTACTTTTTTGGTTCATTACTTGTTTTTATACTGCTAGGATCCTAATCAGTATTATGGTATGTTTTTCCATGCAATCCATTATCTTTTCTTAAGGCAAATTGTCCCTATACTCGCATGAAACACTTTCTAGTCCTCTAATGTTCCTGGGTGCCTGTTTTTTTTATTTAACCCTATTTCCTGTCAAGGCCAACTCATATTCTATTGAACTCATTTCCGGGGACCACGTTGACCCACCCAGTGGATTATAAAAACATCTTAGTGTCCCTGGAAGTATGTATCAAATCGAATAGGGGCATGGGCAAGGTCATTTCAAAATTGTAGTAGTAAAAACTTGAGTAAAATTTTTACCAGAACAAAAAAGCCTTTGCAGTAATTGTTTTTTCTTATTGAACACATGTTTTCTAGCTGCGTAAAAGTATTACCACAAGAAAGGCCTACTGTTCGCCAAAGTCTTGAAAAAAAAATGATAGCTCTGATAGTTTTTTTTACGACTTTTTCCTATGCGAAGTGATTGAAAAAAAAAAACAATACGACGGGTCCTACGTATACTAGTGCAAATGCAAAATCCCAATTTTTCAGGAGAGCGGTATAAAGGTTCTAAAGATTTCAAATTTGACGTAAATCAAAAGAAATAATTGAAATTTTCAAATGGTGAGGTATGGTCCATTCCAAAATTTCAAATATTTCTGTTGATTTATGACAAAGTTAAAAGCTTTCGAACCTTTAAACCGCTCTCCTGTAAAGTTGGGTTTTTGCACTTATACTAGTATACGTAGGACCCGTCGAATAATTGGTCATAACTTTTGAACCGTAAAAAATTGCACCGACATTCTCAGGGTTAAAAAGTTTGTAAATGACATTGCCCACGCCCCTATTCGATTTGATCCATACTTCCAGGGACACCCTGTATATCAAATTGCGGATCACAAATACACCATCCAGCCACCCAAAATCGTGCATAATTGTTTTTTCTTGTCTTTTAATGCATCAAGTGGCACAGCATGAGGTTCTGGAATGTCAATCCTGTAGCAATAAGCAGCCAGCAAGCCTCCTTTAATAATGCCAAACGCCGTGTGCTCTTCAAAATAAATGCCACCCCAAACCATTACTGAAACCTCCAGTATGCGCTTTACATTCCTGTAAAATTTGCCTGTTCAAAGCGATTCCCTTGATGCAACCATATACTCCTCTCATGCCTCTCATCCAAAAAAATAAATATAAAAACTAGAAAAAATCTCATTCTAACTCCTTAGTCAGATCTCGATGTTAATGAACAATACTTAATTTCACTACGCGATGACGTACCGCACGTGTCGGGACCTTCAGCAGTCGCGTTAGACATCAGATGTGCTTCAACGAGACGTCGTCTTTCTTTTCGCATACTCATAAGCAAAATATGGACCACCTCCAGAATGCTACGGGTTCGGATAGCAACATTGCGCCAATTTTTCAGAGCCTGAACCGGTTTGAACGGCTATAAACCGATCATAAGCGGCGCTGTTTCCTTGATTTCTGCATTGTCCTCGTCTTCTAACGAAATATTCTATCTGCCTGTACCGATGGACATTGCGAGGAATGACTAATATCGATACACCCAGTGCTTAACTTGCTGCACGATTGTTATAACTTTTATCGATCACTGTAACATCCCTCGTAACTTTCGTCGCGCGTAAGTGACTTATTTTAGCCTATACACTGTGTTTATTCTTCAAATGCAACGAATACACGAAGGCCAAAACACTACCAGTTATTATTACTTAAATAAAACAAAGGTCTTATCGAAAACATAAAAAGCAAAAACTTTACAAAATCAAAACTGGGCCCACGAAGCAAATACAAAGAGGAGATGGTGTAACTCGATTTTCCTATCGTACGACGCGTGATACTTTGCGGGGTGAAGGGGACGTTACACCCCGCCTACTTACGCCTACTTTCACGTTTTCCATCTAGTAGTGAATAGGAAAAACTAAACGGTTCGGGTACATCGGTAACTAATACGTGTTTCAGCTATTTCACGCTAGATGTCCTCGTAGTTGTAGTAGTATGTTACGACAGGGACGTACTTAGAATTTTTGTACCAGCCTACGGCAGAGCTGGTTTAAAAATTACAAAAAGATTGTGAACAAAAATGTAATAAATAAGAAAAATCTTCACACAGTAATAAGTAACCACCCCGCTAAATTATTGTATTCAAGTCGATTTTTTGTTAACTGTAGATTTTAGTGGAATTTTAGTGAAAATAATTAAGAAATCATGCCTATAATGTACATATGGTACACAATTTACTACAGAAATTTATTACAGAATTATTTTTTTGTACTTTTAATTTAAAATTGAAATTCTCGAAAAACAAATCGAGTTCCTACATCAAATGGATACGGCGATGGGCGATGGTTAATTTTTTTCGTACTCATAGTTTCTTGGACTGAATTACTGCTTACTGCAGTGAATAAAAAGACACTCTGTACAAATTCCCCCTTATTAGTATAAAAGGCGGCTTAAGCCATCGTTTTATCCATTTCTGTTTGAGATTATCTTCGGGTGGAAATCTGAAATACGAGTATAATCTAAATTTAATTAAATATCAAGGAACTATGGAGGCCTCGTTCACCATTATTGAATAAAAATTAAAACGTCACGTATCACCACACATCGTAATTAAATAATTGAATTCTAAATACGGACCTGTCTATTCATATTGTTTACACTATTCCACGATAGATGGCGACCGAAATATCACGGTTTGAAATAGTGATAAAAAACAATAATACGATATTTTTGTCAACAAAAAGGCTTTAAAAAAATCTTAAATCTGTTTTAATACATTATAATTATAAAGATATGAATATTTCTTACGTAGTTGTTAGTTATTCATGTTATAATAGGGTGCGCCATCTTTTGTCGAGCAGTAAAACTATTGTACGAGACGTAATAACAATAGATTTTTCTAGAACGAATCTAATAAATATCGAAAAAAAATAGTTACGAGTGAAATGTGATGCCATCCATGGTACCAAAACGTTTATCTGAGTAGTTTTTACAAGATAACACACAACACTTCATCTTTTTCTTTTAAATGACAACGAAAATAATAAATAATGATAAAATGGAATGGGAGTGGGAACGTAATGTTTACAAGACGAGTGCCGACAGACTGATAGGCCACGCCCACCGTGAGGACGGAATGGTTCTACATTGGTATCACGGTTCACAGTTGCTTATGCCATCTCCTCTTTGTATTTGCTTCGTGACTGGGCCCAATTTACCTCTAATCGCTTAGGAAAGCAATTTTTTTCTTCAACATGCAGTCCTAATTGAAGGTTCTTTTAAATAAAAAAACCGTCATAGCAATAGCAGTTCTAAATAATAATAAAAATGTAAATGTTCCGCTAATTATGCTGGTGAGTGTAGTTTGACATCTATAACTTGGTCCTTACCTATCACAGTCCTTTTTTCGCGCTGTCTGTTAGTTACAATTTAGTTTGGTTGATGAACCAAATCTGGACCAGTCCACCTAATTAAAAATTATATAAGGCAGTTTGCTAGTCTGTTAAATTATACCCACTTAAATAAGCCACCGATAAATGAAAGGTTCACATTGTAGAACTTCTTCATAGAAGAAATGACAATATCAGGATAATAAAGTAGTATTGTGTTCGCAGAGCGTTGCAACGACAGCGTGCGCCTAGGCCTGCTGGTGCAGGCCATGCAGGCGCTCGCGGCCGGACTGCGCCTCGCCGCCGCACACTACCGCTCGCGCACGCTGCAGCCCACGCCGCAAGTGCGCAACGGTGAGACACGTGCATACTCTGTCCCTTGTAGTTGTAGTGCAGGCCATGCAGGCGCTCGCGGCCGGACTGCGCCTCGCCGCCGCACACTACCGCTCGCGCACGCTGCAGCCCACGCCGCAAGTGCGCAACGGTGAGACACGTGCATACTCTGTCCCTTGTAGTTGTAGTTGTAGTTGCAACGACAGCGTGCGCCTGGAGCTGCTGGTGCAGGCCATGCAGGCGCTCGCGGCCGGACTGCGCCTCGCCGCCGCACACTACCGCTCGCGCACGCTGCAGCCCACGCCGCAAGTGCGCAACGGTGAGACACGTGCATACTCTGTCCCTTGTAGTTGTAGTTGTAGTTGCAACGACAGCGTGCGCCTGGAGCTGCTGGTGCAGGCCATGCAGGCGCTCGCGGCCGGACTGCGCCTCGCCGCCGCACACTACCGCTCGCGCACGCTGCAGCCCACGCCGCAAGTGCGCAACGGTGAGACACGTGCATACTCTGTCCCTTGTAGTTGTAGTTGTAGTTGCAACGACAGCGTGCGCCTGGGGCTGCTGGTGCAGGCCATGCAGGCGCGAAAATAAAATGAATATATAAATCGGAAAATGCGGAATTAAAATTTAGCGCAGCTCGTACGATCCGCGGAGTTGTTAATTGGTCACGAGCCCCTCATACTGACAATTTATACCTCACATTGTTTTCTGAATCAATATCGCCAAAAAGGGACACTCTGGACTGTACTATGTTTTTACATTCGTAATTAGAATAAAAATGGTTTTGTATTTATGATTATTTACGGTTTACTCACGTGCATTTTTCGGGATTGCCCGACTAGTTTCGGACCCAAACGGAGCCCTTAATCATGAGCTGATCCTGTGGCCTGAGTTATATAGGAGAAACTCGCCGCAATATCGCAACCAGGCTTAGCGAACACATAAGTAGTATGAAGAGTATGGACAGCAAGAGGTCGGCAGTTGCAGAACACGTCTGTAATACGGGCACGGCTCATTTCATACGTTTCGATAAGGCTTCCGTACTAGCGAAGGAAAAATATTTCGTGCCGCGAAAAGTACGTGAAGCCATCGAAATCAGCCGTCACCCGAATTTTAATAGAGATGGTGGTTGGACACTGCCTCCTGCCTGGAAACCAGCTCTGAAGTCTACTTCATATAAAAGTGAGATAAGTCTGGAGTGTGACACAGTTAGCGCGGCATGCACCGGCACTCTTTCCTCAAACAACACGGACACGACAAGTGACGAAGACGCACGAGCGATACCGAAACAGAGCGCGCCCCTCTCATCGCGAGCGCAACGCTACGCGGCGCGGTGCAGCGGCAGTTCGACTCGCGACCTCGCCGCGTGATCAGCTCATGATTAAGGGCTCCGTTTGGGTCCGAAACTAGTCGGGCAATCCCGAAAAATGCACGTGAGTAAACCGTAAATAATCATAAATATGAATGTGTCTCACGAAAGTTATAATACAAAAAATGGTTTTGTATTTTGTTCCAGTCGTATCTCTAATGAACGGAAAGTACAAGTGGATTGTAAATGAATCAAGAAGGCTTCATGAGGCCGGCGTTACGCCTGCTGTATGCGACAAAATCCTCTACGAGCATGCTATTGAACTGGTACGAAGTATACATTAATTAGTAAATTTATATTGATACTTATAAAGTTCAATACAATACGTACAACCGTACAATAATACTTAATCAATGTAAACTCATTTGTTTTGTTACAGTGTCAAATGGCAGCCATCGAAGAGTTGTTCGGCGATATGAAAGAGTGCGAGCGACGCTACATGTCGGCCCAAGTGTTGCTGCACTCGCTGGTGCAACGACACCCGCTGCACCCGCAGCACCGCACCACGCTGTCCAAGTGTTAGTACTGCGACAATATATACTGCACACATTACATGTAGAGCGACGTCGCTACATGTACAGTTTTGTACAGGTCACCGTCCGCAAACGGCTTACCCTTAAAGTATCTGCTTTGCTTACAGACCGAGACGCAGTACAACGACGGCTCAACTGCCTCAAAGGACCGCGTAAAATAATGGACGTAAAACTAGAGGCCGGGATCTCATAATGCAATACGCAACCAGCCACGTAGGAGTAAGTGGACGTGATGATGCAACATGAAAAGTGATTTTATTTTGTTCTCAAAAAAATGACTCGGTGAGAAATAAAATACTGTATAATCTAAAAATGTATAAAAATAATAAGTGAATGATATCAATTAAAATCATTGTATACAATCGTTTAGCGATGAATAAAAATGAAGATTACCAGAGATTGCAATAGTGAATTATATTTTTTTATATTCAGTACATTACAAAAAGGAGTTCTTATTAGATATTCATAGAATCGTCTAGTATATTTTAATGCTGAACGAATTACAGTATCCGCTTCGAAATGAATATAAATATAATATAGTTTGTTAGATGTGTGTCTAGAATTCTTTTTAAAATAAAAAGGTTGTATCATTTAGTCAGGTTTGAAATTTTAGTATAAGCACATTTTCACTTGAAGTAGCAAACTGTTCTATACATATTATGAATAATAAGAAATAATAATAAGAGTTATTTTTTCCAGTCATCAACATTTTAGAAAATTAAATAGGCATAAAATACTAAAACATAGGGTAGAAAACGTAGTATTGTTTCAAAGTAAGTCTCATTAACATTTTATTACTACCAACTTGTAGTTGATCATGTAAAATGAAAATTATGAAGTAATAATGTCTCGGTATAAATATAATGCTATAGAGATCTCATTGACGACCAATAACAATATTATGGCATTTTTAGGCTAAGCTGTGAAATATGATTTTAAAGTATTTTCCTGAAAAAAAGAAGATTGCATGATTGAATGAATTTTAGTTTATTATTCTCTAATCATACTTATTTTGCCCACATTGTTATCCTGAATTATGTATTTTCTCCTCTGAAAATGTCTACTGCTTTACTGAAATAAGAATAAAGACTGTTGTATTATAAAATTATTTTGTTTTGTTTTAATAAATACTTATTTTTAACATCACTAACTATTATTATTTCCAAACAAACTGTAACCGCGGCTTTCCTCGCGTAATAAGTTCCTATTTTTTCGGAATGTTAGGAGTAGGTACTTGTACATACAAGTACAACCTACTCCTAACATTCCGAAAAAATAGCCTTGTTGGTCGGAGGGTACATACCCTCCGACCAACAAGGCTTCCAAAACCACTAGGAAGTGCATTTTACCTATATCTAAAGTATTTTTTTAAGTTGAGATTGTAACAGATTTTTTTGTCTAAGAAATCATGAACACTACTTTAGAGAATCAAAAACTGAAGCTAGATTTTTCAAAAAAGTTTGGTTAACTGGGATCAAGTCAGATTTCTTGCAGAAAAAATACCGTCCTGTATTATTGCACCTTTGAAACAACCCGGGAAAATACAAACTACCACCTAAACTACAGTGATCATGTACAATCGGGGACTTGAAATGTTTACCACCCTAAGATCTATAATTGCTTACACATTATTTTTTCATAAGGACAATATGACATAAGTTGATATGACCTTATTGCGCACTGTGTGCTAAAGAATCGAATTTGAAATCTGATAAACATTTCGAGTCCGCGACCGTACAAGTGAAAGATATATTTTTTTCTTTTCTTTTCCCATTCTGTAATGGTCCTTGCAGACCGTTTCTACGTAAGAGGGCAGTTATTGGCGATCCCTGAAGGGTCTCCAGCCAATCATCCTTTTTCTCATGGGGATATCTCATTTATACCCTCTACGCTGGGGAGAACGGTGTGTTATATCGGACTCTAAAGGCGAATCCGATAGCAAGTTTTGTTACGCAATCCATTGATCGCTTAGTTCGTAAAATTTGCAGAAGTCGACTAGCTGCGGGTGTCCACAGCTTGAAAATGATCTAAGCTCTAATCCGACAAGATCGTGCGCGACTGCGCGTCGTCCTACGGGGCGACAGACGTTGGGTGGACGCGGTAACACCTAGTAACGATTTTTGCAATTCTGTTCATGTCAGAAAGATGGAGGGTAAAGAGATGAAAAAAAAAGTATACACAAACAAAAGATCTTTATTATTTCATTAAATCAATACTGTACAAATACTCCAGTGCCTTGTTTAAGAAATTTGTAAGGTTTAACTCTGTTACGACCCCGCACTGGACAAAACATGACTTTATCTGGTGGAAACTCAGAAGAACCAGTTGTCTCCAGGAGTATATCCAGACAAGTTAGCAACTTGGTTATCTGTATAGTAAGAGTATATTGTTTGTTATCTTCTGAACCCCAATCTGTATTGATAACCCTTTCAATGTCTCTGATATCATCATTGATACTTGCATGGTGAGTTCCATTCCAATGGAGAGTCAGTGAAAACATTGGCGCCTTTTTAGGATAGTCACTGCGAAGAGCTACCAACGCAACTAACTTCGCAGACTGTCGCGTTATGATGGCTCTATACAACAAGTCATTAGGATTGACCAATCCCTCGGATATTAAGAATGCTGTTGAAGGTGACTGGCTGTATTCTGGCCAACCAACTGACTGCCACTGTGTTAATGAACCTGACAACCTTACTGGACACGGCAAATTTCCTTTGACTGGTAATATCTTTCCAGATTCTAAATCCTGCAACTCTTTCATCAACTCAACTCGTGACTTCAACCTTTTCTTTAAAGTAAAAATAAAGTTTTCAACAGTACTAACACTGAGACTGGGGCAGAGCTGAATATTTTTATTGAACTTTTGATTTTCTGTTATTGTCGCCATGAAATCTAAACCACACATACGTTGAGCCCATATATAAGGCTTTCCAAGTTCTGAAATGAAATGCTGGAAGTCTTCAGAGATACCAGCAGCATTCAGTAAGTAAGAAGTGGCAGGATGCGGGGAGTCACTTCCTGTGTCTCCTGGGTACAACTCATTCAATATACAATGTCCATTCAACACATCCGCTGCAGACACACCCGTAATAGGTTTTGGCAGTGACACAGTAAACTTAACCACAATTATTTTTAAATGAAGGAGATATGAGAAGATCAAGTTCAAAGCAGTTCCATCCTGAATCTTGACGGACACTTGCACATTCAATGGGTGTATTTTTAGAACTTCCTTCTTCTTAGCTTCAGCCTTTTCTTCTTTGGATACCTTGGCATTCCTGTGGTGGCGCTTCTTTTTCTCTCTCTGATCATCATCATTATTTTCTTGATCAGAATCAGAATCATTAGATGCTACTAGATCACTATCAACGTTATTGAGTTGTTCCAGTCTTCTTGCTTCATCTTCATCACCAGATATACCTACAAATATTATCATATTAATACATCTATTTTTTGCAACAAACAATTTTATTAGTAGAAGTCTTAACTAGTATTTTTTTGTAATAGAATCAACAGGGATAGAACAAAAACAGTTTCAAACACTTACTAACTGCAACAGTCTTAGCACCAAGTGCGTCAGAATATGCACTGGCATTTGCAAAAAGAAGGAATAAAGGTGATGGTAGCAGAGCAGCAGCTCTAGCTTCCTCCCTCTTGTCATCAAGCTTAAGAGCCAAACATTCTTGCAAAGGTTTTGTGGATTTCAGAACATCTTTTAGATGTGGTACCAATGCGTCGAGTCTGGAGCGTGCGGCCGCTATAGCGGCGGCGACACGCTCTTTTGAAGCGACCAGTTCATTACAGGCTGATGACAGTTCACGACGCTGGCGAAGTTCCCATTCCAATCTGGCCAATTGGAGCTGGTGCTCGTCATTCTTAGTCAGTTCCTGAATTTTAAAAATATGTTATTTATTAAAAACAAATTTCAATGAAATCAATAATGGTATTCACATTGTTTTGATTAAACCAACCCTGCCAGCCTACCACTACAACTTACAAGATGACAACTGCCCCAGGACTTCAGAAAATTAGTATAGATATAATTATAGTCCATATCGTGTATGGAATAGTTAGTTCCAGATTTCCCTACCAGAAGATGGCATAGGTGGTAAAGTGGCAAAAATGAAACACACTCGACTAGTATGCTACCTCCAGCATTGTACTGTAAAACTACATAACAAACAAGTTGTAATAATAATACTTACGGGCCTAGATATTTCGCCAGGAGCATCAGTGTAAAAGTCTTCAAGTGGTACAAGTTCTATTTCTTCATCTTTAGATTTAAATTGCAGGCATTTCGTAACTTCTTTATTAAGATGATCAGCTTCATACAATAAGTTTTGCAAAAGCAAGTGAGTGGAGTCAACCCTCTGTTTTTCTTTATGTAATGCGTCACGTCCAGCCCTTGTACGGACTTTCTCAAGACGATTCAGTTTTTTTAAAGCAACCAGGTTTAAAGAGGCTTCTATCCTTTTTGCATTCAGTTTTTCTCTGGCCTAAAATGAATGCAAGCAAAAAGTATGAATATAAATAAAATAAGAAACCAATGCTCCATACCAATACAGTGAAGAGTGTATTTACAAATCTGTTACACAGGGTGAACTCTATTCGACGTATTTCTTTTAAGGCGTGATTGGGTGTCCTATATGCAACAAATTAGCACTCCATTTACCTACCCTAGCTGAAAGTTAGTAGATTTAGAAAATTTGCAATTTTTATAATTATTTTAAAAATATCTTTTAGTTGATACTTTAACAGACCTTTCTAAGTATGTTTTTGAATTTTTGAACATTCAATGAATGTTCAGAAACACCAAGTAGTTGAAAATAATTACTGAATGTGATTGTTTTAAGAAATCTTCTATGTAAAAGTGAAATAAAGACATTTATCTCAAAAAAAATGTATGACTTGTGTTGTTGTTTTTTCACTTGTGTGAAAAAAAAAACGAGATAGCCATCCTCATTTCATCAGCTATCCAACAAGCTATGAATGGTGTGCGTGCAACCATCTGTAGGCCATACAAATTTTTGTTCCGTGTGGGAATTGAACCCACGACCCGTAGTGCAGAAGCCAATCGCTTAGCCACTGCACCAAACGTGTCGTATTATAATTACATAATTAAGTATTATATGTAATTAAAAATATTTTTGTACACGGATATTTAAATAGAGAAGTACTTGTTAGTTGAAGATTTATTTTTATCGTAGATAGTGGCGTTATTATTAAAAAAATATTTTTCATTCAAGAAATGCAATTGTTTTATTTTTTCCTAACGCTTGTGTACGCAACTGTACCATATTAATAAATACTATATTGGAAGGTTAAGAACGTTTCTTAGATATATGGCGTGGCCGCTTTATTGTAGCCATCCGAACTTGGTCGGGTTATGTAGGTTTTCGATGCTTCGTCAGTATTATAATTGTTTTTCTTTAATTACTGAATTTAATGACATAAAATTTTGCATGTGAATAGTTGAATGAATAAACTAATTATTGGCATACATTTTACCATGCAATTCCTTTAGAACGTCGTGATATTTGACTGCTTTGTAAACAGTGATCTATTCATGGTAAATTGTCCTATAACTCTTTAATTACTAACGGAACATCATTGATACTTGGCAACATGTTGCAGACACTTACAAGGTTTGTATAAACGTGAAAATCTAGACCCCAAAGTGCATAATTGAAGAACTAAGACCTAATAAGCGTATTTTACGTTTATATTTTTATCTTTTAAGCCCTACGATTTTTTCTAAATCTGTATGTACAATTCTACAGCTCTCTATGTAAGCGCTTTATATGAAAACTAGCTAATGGCCAAACGTTCGCGTAGCGGAAACTTGAATTTCTCCGAAGTTTATGCATGCACTAATTTTATTCATACATACACAATTACACACAAATACACACAAATTTTTGGACACATCTCCTTTCTTCTAAAGTCTATGGATTAAAAAAAGTTCCGCCAGGACAACGTTCGCCCAGCGGAATCAGTTTTTGGTGAATTTCTCCACAATGGCTGCGTGCACAATTTTTTTTTTACCATACACAATTATACGACGTCATACACTAAATATCTGCATAATTAAAATCTTTAAATTCAACAACATTCCGCTGCGCGAACGCACACCTATGAATGTTAAAAAAATATTTAGAAATTTTTGTAAAATGTTTGAAAATACTGACAAAGGTGGAAATACGAAAATTGTTTGGAATTGACAAAACAGAAGGGAAAATTTAATTAAAGACATGTTAGGTTAGCGCGCCCCTCTGCGCCCGATACAAGGCCTAATTCTTTATGATAGTGTGATTTTCGTGACTCCTTTAGTATCTGCCTCAACACTTCTACTGAGGCCACTTACACCAATTTGGAGTGAGTCTTTAATATGGCCGCAAACATAAATGTCTGATAGGAGACTTTCTGGCCATTTTAACGGCCATGGGCAAATAAGGAAAAGATTCATTTAATTCAATGTTCCCTTATATTTCATCAATCCCTAACAATTGTCGTATTCCACCTTCATCAGTATTTTCAAATATTTTACAAGTTAGTTATTATTTTGTAACTATTTTCTCGAATTTTTTATGATTATGCTGGGGCCACACTAAGTTTAACATCTAACGCCCATTATCGCAATAATGAAGCCGCAAAAATATTCCATAAAATAATGCATTAAACTGGGTGGCCACACCTGCATTTAGCCTGCAATGAAGATAAATTGCATTATGCAACAAATTATTTTCAAGATGAGATTGAAGCTGATAGGTAGACTAATTATTTAATGAGTGTCAATTACTATTGTATGAATCTCCACCATTCCATCCAATACCTTTTTCAAATAATTGCAATTACTTGAAATCTACTGACTATCGGCTAAGGTACATTGGGTGGAAATTTATTTATTTATTTTATTCCTAATGCACAAAGTTATTACAGAGGCGTACTTAATGGCTGAGACATTTTCTAGCAATCTACCTTAGCACAAAGGACAAATTATCATGCCTTAAATTTTAAGGCATAAAAGGAATACATTGAATATGAATTTATACTGTTTACAGTATGTCAGTATTGCACTACCAAAAAATGTACAACTTAATTTAGCAACAAAAATATCCTTTTTTGTAATACCAACCCAGTGGCATATTTATTTACCCTAGGACGATGTGAGCCAATGGCATGGTGCAATTTGATGTTATTTGCGCATTTGTTATTCTTTTTACATCACCATGCAATAGTTCAAGAAATTAATAAATGTGGAATCAAAACACATACCTCATCAGTGTCTTTCGCTTTTAATTCAGCTATTTCAGCAAATAATTGTCTAATATCTTGACAAATCTTCTTAAAGAAAGTAGCATCTTTCTCAGCTGGACGAAGTTGAGCTTCTGACTCCTCGAATTCTACCACACGCTGGATACCAACAATAAATTAGAGTTTATGCAAAGTACTTAATGTTAAAATAATACATGCAAAAGCAGTGGCATATCGTTTTGTTTATACATCCATAGATACTAAACACACTTATTATTATTTAGCAAGCTGCATGATTAATGCTGCGGCGGAGAGGCACGGCCTAATATTATTGAATTATATTTTATTATGACTGCACGGCGCGGCGCGGCACTGAGATTTCATAATAAACAATATTTGACCGTGCCGCCGCTCCGCGGTAGCGTAGTTTCGTCTTGCCTTTACACCGTATTTGAAAGTATGATTTCAGTTTTTGGAACTTACTATGACATGATTTCATTCTATACAACTTATTTTATGTACCAAAAATATAAGAATTCTAACCTTATACACATCAACTGGCACTTGTTTCGAGGTTTCACTCGACGTGCTTGTATTTATTTTGCGGCGTTTTTTAGCCGCAGACACATCTTCTTTACCCATATTTGGGCCGTGTTATTTTTGTGATCCTGATTCCTTATTATTTTCAAGAGTACTATGCTGGACTTAATGTATTATTTATTCAAAGGATTTATTTATGAGTTGATCACTTGACAGAGGATCCCTAATTTTTTTTTTTTTTTTTAATAATCTTTATTCATAACCATGGATACATGTCCTTCAGTCGCATACATAGAGGTATATATTATTATGTTCTGTGTACATCTTAGAGCATTTATGCTCTAAGATGTACACAGATGTGTTACAATGTTTTTACACTAAATTATTTAACCTAACTTATTTACAATGAATTAAATTTTTTCCACTGTGTTACAAATATATTTATTACACTAAAATATTTCCTATTTTTTAATAAATCCTGAACGCGGCGGGGAACACTTTGACGTTCAATGTCAATGTCATTATTGTCATTTACATCACTCAATTCACCGACCAAAATCAAACGTTGAAGGTTAAAACTTGAACACTGTAAGATAACATGATCCAAATCAGCATCCTCTGCTCCACAATGAAGACATCGGCTATTATTAATTATGCGAATCCTGTTCAGGTGAGCTGGTGTTAAGCAATGTCCCAATCTCATCCGTGTTACAATAGTTATAAATCTTCTTGTGGTGTATTTAAAGTTATGGTACCAAGGTTTAATTGGTAATTCATTTTGTATTCCAGCATACCATCTGCCTTTCGTTTCCAGGGTTATGTTCCAATACTCCTTCCATAACTGTCTATGAAGATCTTTAAAAAGGCTGTAGTAATCAGTGAATGGAACTTTGAGCAACTCGGATCGATCCTCGTCATAGCCTGAACGAGCCGCAGTGTCAGCTAATTCATTTCCACGAATGCCACTGTGTGAAGGTACCCATACTAATTCCACTTTAACATACTTATCAAGTAGGTTTTGGACTATAAGTCTAATGTTAAAAAGAATATAATTTAACTTAAATGAAATATTAACATTATGTAGAGCAGACAAAACACTTTTGGAATCTGTAACTATCAAAATATTATGTACATTATTTACAATAGTATTTACATGCTGCAATGCACAATGAATTGCATAGCATTCTGCAGTGAAAATGCTACACACTTTATTTAATTTAATGCATTTAGTGAAGTTCAGCTGTGGATCATAGAAAGCTGCATTTACATTATGATCTGTTTTAGATCCATCTGTATAGATAACATAATGTTCTGGTCTATTGTCTTTAAACTGTAAGAAATCAAATTTATTATGCACCGCGTCTAAATGAATTTCAAAGCTGTTAATAATACTCTTAAAGGGAATTTTGTATATAGGCCAAATATCATTTTTAACAATATCTTTTGAATTATTATTAACATGTTCAAATATTGTTGGCATTTCAGGTAGAGTTCCACCAACCAAAGAAGAAGCAGAGATGGCATTGGAAGCAATTGACTGCGAGATTTCAGGATGTATTGTTAGTTTCTTAAGTAAAGGATTATCATTTAATGCCATGACTTTTAATACAAATCTCTCAGCCAACAACAACCTTCGTAATGTCAAGGGAGGTATACATGTCTCAACTTCTAACGAATTAATAGGTGAGGAGCGCATAGCACCACAAATAAGTCTCAGTCCCATATTTTGAATTACATCTAATTTTCGTAACAAGGTGCTACTGGCATTCATGTAAGCTAAACTGCTGTAATCAAAATGACTTCTCACTATACTTTTGTAGAGCATACTCATAACTTTGGGGTCAGATCCCCAAAAACTTCCTGCTAAATGTCTCAATAGATTAATACCATTCAGCGCTTTGTTACTTATATATTTAATATGTTCATCAAACTTTAATTTATCATCAATAATGACGCCTAGGAATTTATGTTGCTTAACAGCGGGAATTTCTATATTATTGTATGAAATTTTAACATTGCCATGAGTATTTACATTTTTACTGATAATTAGAACTGAACTCTTTTCTGGACTTATTTCTAATTTAAGTTTACCATAATAATAGCTGTATAATTGAGACAAAGCCTTATTGATATTAGCCATTGCTATATCTATGTTCTGATTTATGCTGTAAAAAAGCAAGTCATCTGCAAATTGCAGGATATTTACACCGGGGACATCTACATATTTTAATATTTCAGAAGTATACAAGTTATAAAGTAAAGGAGACAAAGTTGCACCTTGCATTGTGCCTTTGTTGACAGTCCTAGGTCCATGCAATTTATTATTATATTTAACAAATACAGTTCTATTGATTAAAAAAGAATAGAGCCATTTTAGAATATGACCAGGTATACCAATATCATGAGATACTTGAATGAGTTCTTCTATATTTACATTGTCAAAAGCACCCTTTACATCTAAAAACACGCAAATTGCATTAGAGTGACTTAATTTAACCTGTCTTACATCTGTTAATAACGATACAAGGCTTTCAGAGCAACTTTTACCTTTTCTGAAGCCAAACTGTATAGAAGGAATTAAGGTTTGCGATTCAACAAAATAATCTAATCTTAACTTCAACATATTTTCGAAGAGTTTACCCAAACAAGATGATAAGGAAATAGGTCTATAGGAAGAAGCACTATTTACAGGTTTATTCGGTTTTAAAATTGGGATAACACACTGTGTTTTCCAAGACTCAGGTATTACTAATTCATCCCATAATTTATTATAAATATGAAGTAATGTTGTTTGTGCATTTAAATGTAATTTTTTAATTAACATGTAAGGTATGTCATCCAATCCCGGTGTAGTATCTTTCCTACTCATTAAAGATGTTTTCAACTCTTCTATTGTGAAATTATTCTTGAGAAATATATTTACATCATTTTCTGTAGCATTTTCGAACAAATACTTAAGCCTATTGTCATCTATTTCAGTAGAATCTGCTAAGTTATCTAAAAAACTTTGAACCCACTCATCATTGATATTCTTGTTTCGATTTGTTCCAATTTTTTTAAATTTTTTAATGTATCCCCATATCCTAGATACTGGAGTTAACCTATTGAAGCTACTACACAAATTTTGCCAAGAAGAAGAACGTTCTTCTTTCAGTATTCTTTTCTTTTTTGCGTCTAATTTTTTATACTTTATCCAATTTTCAATGTTGGGTTGAGAAAAATAATACTTTAATGCATCTTTTGATTTTGCGACAGCATCACTACATTTTGTATTCCACCATGGTACTGGTTTTTTAATAGCTGTGTTTGCACCTAACTTTCGTTTTGGAATTGTTTTATTTCGTAAATCATTTAATGTTTCTATAAAAAGGTTATATGTATTGGTAGGGGAATCATTTATTAAGTTCAAGTGGGAAAAACAAGTTTCAGATAGGTTATAGTATTCATCCCAATCTGCTTTACTATAAATGTATTTCTCTTGATCCACAGGTGGTGATGTGTCATACATAGATGGTTGAATGTTGATCTCAAGTAAGGTTGGAAGATGATAGCTACCCATGGGATCGTCATGAACATACCAATTACATAAATGAGCTATTGAAGAGCTAACAAGGGCAAGATCTATCGCTGAAGCTTGTCTATTAGGATAAGGAACAGTTGTTGGTGATCCATCATTCAAAATACATAAGTCAAATTCATCAATTATATTATATAAATATCTACCTCTATTATTATCACTATGGCAACCAAAGGCTATGTTATGAGCATTAAAATCACCCATAACTATACAAGGTTTGGGTATGTTATTGATTAAGTCCTTTAACTTTGCAGAGTCAAATCTTTGACTTGGAGGGCAGTACACACAAAGTATTGCCATTGCTCCAAATTGTGTTTCTATAGTGATACATAAGTTTTGAATAGATTCTGAGAAATGTGTATTAATTAATTTGTACTTTAAACAATGGTTCACCAAAATGGCTACTCCATTATGAGAATTTGTGGAATTTTTGTGAATTAAATTATATGTAGGAAAGTGTGGAATTATAGAATTAGATTTGAACCAAGTCTCATTAAGAAGACAGACATCTATATTTTTTTCAATTAATAAATTTTGTAATAAACTCTTTTTGCTCTGTAAACTCTGTATATTATACTGTAAAATATTTAGATAATTATCCATATTTAAATTAAATTTGATAAAAATATTTCTTTTATCTTCTTAAATGTCAGTGGCCCATCAGAGTCACTCTTGTTTCCTAATGTAACCAACGATTTAACAATTGCATTAATTATAATATCATTATTTGCTACTTGTTTAATATCTATAATGTCATTGGTTTTAGCCTTATTATCAGTAACCTTAATAGGTAAACTAGGGAAAGATTTCTCATTAAATGTGGGGGGTGGTTTCACAGCAGTGGCATACGATTGCTGCGCAAGAAACTTGGCCTTTTTCTCTTCAATTTTTTGTTTTTTAATTGGACAGTCTCTTGAAATGGCAAGATGATTACCTGTGCAGTTGATGCATATGATTTCTTCGACATCGCATTCTTTGTAGGAGTGACGACCAGCACAAGAAGAGCATTGTTGCTCGCCTCTGCAGGTCTTAGCAGAATGGTTAAATTTAAGACACTTATAACATTGCAATAATGGTGGTATGTATGTTTTCACCTCGTATCTAAATAGTTGTATATAAGCGTATTGCGGTAAAGATGTTGATGCAAAGGTGACAGCAACTGTATTGAGAGGCACTAATTTTCCCTCTACTTTACGCATGAATCTTTTAATTGAAATTACTTCAGAGTCGCACACTATATTTTTATATATCTCCTCATTAGAGAGTTCTTTGGGCACAAACCTCAATACACCAATCCTTTCTGTCAAATATGATGGTATAAAGGCTTTAAACTTATTTTTCTGAAGGAAGTCTTCCATCTTCAGAAAATTGTTAGCCGCAGCCGCCTTTCTGAATGTTATTCCTATTTTGTGTGCATTTAATCTATGTACTCCTAAGACTTCTTTAACATTGTCAGAAATTAATTTGGTGAGCGTGATAGGATTTTTATTCCCTATCTTCTCTTGTTCTGTTGACTCGACGTATACTACGTACTCAGAATTGGTATTTTCTATGAACAGTCTTTTATAATTATGTTTGGTAAAAATTTTATACTTATTTGAGTCGTCGTTTCGAGTACTATTGTACTTTCTCTTCTTCTTTCTCCCCGAGTCTGGCGGCTCCTCACCGCCACTGGAGACACTCATGATTGTTCAAGGTCCTACAGATGTTATTTATGTAGTATTTCCGTACAATTATTTATATGTTTAACTTTTTGCGAAATCAAAATTACCGCCTCGTTTGACTTCCCGCCAAAAAGTCAGAGGATCCCTATTATAGATTATAGATTGTATCCACAGACTAGATAGGATTGTATCCCTATCTAGAATAGATATTCTAGAAGTGCGCGCACGATAAGTCTGCGCGCGGCCGAAATCGGAACTAATCACGGTCCACCAAAGTATGTGCCGTTTTATCAATTTTGATAGTAGAACTACCTGATTGTAGGAATATTTAACGGGAAAATTATGTTTAGCGATAAAAAAGTTAAGCTTAAAAAGCGGTAATTTGAACTTTTGCGATCATGGAAACGTTTAGCACGCCCTCAGTCGCGCGCAGAGTTATCTTGCGCCATCGACATATGGAAATCTATGGACTTGGCATACCTACAAAAAAAACGTGTCTACCTAAACTTTGCTGAGAAAATAAAATGGCGGTTACTAGAGTAGGCCCTATCGATGTTTTTTAAAAATGACATCGATAAAACTTTATAATAATGTTTTCCTATTATCATGGTACATAATTGTACATACCACTTTTAATTGTGGTAATTGTTTTCTTACTATGGCCGTAGTTTCCGAAATTCAAATTTTCTTTCGTTTTTTGCAATTTGGAATACAGTATTTAATTATATGTTGATTAAAGTATAACTCGCGACCGTATGATCACTAGAATCAGTAATCGCATAACTGTCTAGACCGGACACACGGCAAATTGGTTTTGTCGTTATGTCCAGTCCAGCTCTTGATTTAGGTATATAATTACATTGCTGACCACATATGTTAGCGGTCAATAGTACCTATGCTTGGCGTTGTGGCAACGGCCATATGTCTTGGTGGCAACGTCGCATATACCTATAAGGGCCTTTTCAGTGCCATGCGCGTTCGTGCCCACATGCGTGTGTTACCCGCACCCGTGGTGCCTGAATTTCACCTTTTCAAAGATGTATATAATGTGATGCGTGAAACACGAACGAAAAGGTAAACTGCGAGCGCCACGCATGCGGGTGACGCTCGCACGCGGGGTCGAACCCGCATGACAGCGAAAAGGCCCTTAGGGCCTATTCACAGTCATGCGTTATGACACGGTGGCGGCGCGGCGACGGATTCGTCGTCGCCCTGAGCTCTAAAACAGAGGAGACCTTTCTTGCTTGATTTGCTGCTGTCCACACGGTTTCTTTTTACTGTTACATAAGGTGGTTCCGTCAAGGGTCTGTATAAAACTTTATCCTGTGTAGTATATTATTATTTTTCATTAAAGATTATAATTGAATACCAATTAAATTTTTATCGCTTATCACATTTTTATCAACATGTTTACTACATACAAAGCTGCAATTTACAACATTTTTATGAAAATATGATTTCACAGGCGGAACCACCATAATTAATATTTTTTATATTAATGTTTCCAACCCTTTTTTGTTTACAAACCTCTTCGAACATGCAGATGATTGTGGGTTTTAATAAAAAGTCAACAATAATTATAATAAAGTATTTGATATATATATGAAATAAATCAAAGTTATTCATTTCTAAATAATATTAGTTTGTTCAAGTAATTTCTGTATGAAATTCTTTCAGAATATTTCTTCGCATTATATTTGAATCTTAAATTCATGTATATTTCATATTAATAATATTACTAAAATGAGCAATTCTTTTTGTCTTTCTTCTAATATTCTCATTCTCTTTATTTTCTTTAACTGATTTTGACACTTGTCCTTTAATTTCTTTATCATTTCTGTGTGGACCTGAAATCAAATAAAATAAAATTAAGCTTTACAGATATTAAAAACAAGCAAGTGATATCTCCCACCCAGTCTCAAATCAGTCTATGAGATCAAATTCGGTAAATTAATAATGATGGTACGAAAGGGATCCCTTTTTTCCATAATAATACTTTGCCATACAATTTATGTTGGGCTAATTATTGTTGAGACTAGTTTTGTTTTCCGAGCGTAGCTAGGCCATCCATAAACGACAACTGGTTAGGTTAGGGTTATTTTTTTTTAAGACCCGTTAGTACAAATTTGGCTTGTAACTTCTATTTTTAGATAATGTAGAATAAAACACCCTACCGAACCATACCTACAAATTTCATTAAATATAACGGTATAGTACACGTAGTGTCTAGCATTTTAGGAGTTACTTATTATGCGTATGAATTATGTTTATAAAAATAATGGTTTAATATAATTATGCGTAAATATGCTTTAGAATGTTATGCTTGAACATTATGTATGCCATGTTATGATGTTACTTTGTCTTAATTTTTTTTTTGCAAATTATTAGGGAACCAATAAGAAAAACTGATTTACAATTAAAAACTGAATTGAAGCTAGTCATACCGATAAATCTAGCGCTGCGGAGGTGCTAGCGGCTAAATCAGGCGCAGCGGAGGTGCTAGCGGTTAAATCAGGCGCAGCAGAGGTGCTAGCGGCTAAAATGGGCGCAGCGGAGATGCTAGCGGCCAAGTTTAGTACTGCGGAAGTGCTAGTGACTAAGTCTGGCGTAGCAGCTGTGCAAGGATCTAAATCCATGCCACTCCTATTTGGAATCTCTGCAGGTTGTTTTTGAATCGCAGGCACGCAAACAGGATTAACCTGAATGAAAACCACATAAATATTAATACAAATAGAAAATTAATTACTCAAAACAGTAGAGTGAACATACTTTAAAAAAATTACCATATTAGAAGCATCACATCCAGATATTGATGGCGAGTTTATTTGATTTTGATCATTTTCAATTAAAATGTCAGCCATCATAATTTGTCGAATCGCAGGCTGTAAACAAGCAATAAAATTATTAGTATTTTTGATGGTTCTTGATTTTTTTAACAGGATTTTCAATGAATCTTAAAAATAAGTTAATATCAGGACCACACGATATCACATTATTTACATCACACTCTGTGTCCGTAAGACAAGTGTTGGAATTGAGGACATCACATTCATTTTTATCAGCCAATACGCAAGCTTATTGGACAAATTTATAACAGTAATGTTCAAATCAAATTTATTTGTACATAGGTTTTGTGGTAACAATGATATTATGCATCAAAGTATGTATCTTATGTTTTGTCAAAGAGACATACAAATTTGGCGATAACGTTATTTTATATGTCATCTAGCAATATTGACTCAGAATTGAAGATAAAATTAAAACAGTTGTATAATTAATTAACAAAAACTTAAATTTATATAATCATTAGAACTTAAAACGGGATATTTACCATGTTTATTATTTGTTATGAGTTTACAGTTACAGTTCATCCGTGATCATGGCGCTTGTAACGGTGCCGAAATATCGGAAACTCATAACAAATAATAAACATGGTAAATATCCCGTTTTAAGTTCTAATGATTGTGTTAGTGACCATGTCAGTTTAAAAACTTAAATTTGTATATTTTATAATTTATCATTATCATTTACAAAATCTTCTATTTTATTATAAAATTTATCAATTAAGTACACACGGCTACACATCAAGCTATACATTTCCAGTTTACACTGACCTCTCATTGTAAGGAAATACTATACAATGCGAGATCATGTTATACTGGAAATGTACAGCTTGATCTGTAGCCATACGTACTTTTTTTTTTTTTTTTTTTTAAATTAAATAATGGTAAATTTTTAACATTGTTGGGTAGTTAGTTACCCATTATCAGAGCCAAACCAAAGAAGCTCTTATGCATTAAAGTAATTTTACATAATTGGTTTAGACATTGAGCACGAATTGGATTTTTGTTAACTGTGGACAATTTTAAAAACAATATCCTCACAAACAATGCAGTTTTGACGTAAGAGGCAATTCTAAAGATTAAAAAAAACGGTACATGTGTTGAATTGTGTTGTTTTTAGAGAACACATTGACCTAAAACAATGTTTTTGCATCTTAAATATAAGCTGCCTATCAGTCGATTGTCACGTAAAAATAACACTGTAACATAGAATTGAGGTTTCTGATCTGTGATATGCTGTTACTAGTGTTTACAATTTTTGATAGCTGATGCAGTGCATATGCAGATTTACTTAATTGTTTACAAATTTCTGCTATATGGTTTCCAAGTCATTTTATTATTATAATCTTCGTAAGTATCAATCACAAGTAATATAGACATTTGTTTAATTATATTTTAAAATGTGAAAATATTTTGGAAACAACAAATTATTATCTCGTTTATTCATTATCATTTATCCAATTTATAATATTAAATAGTGAATCATTAATATCATTTTCATAATTTTTTTTATTTTTACATTCTAAAGCCGTTCTATCGTCTAATAAAAGAACCATTTATCTTTTATTTCTTTCAGAGAGATCATTTATGTATATAATATTACTTACCAGTAGGTTTCTTCAGGGTAAAGCATCGTCACGTAATGTTATTTTACCCAGTGTTCGGTTGAAACACGATTCTTCGAAATGAAGAGAACAAATAATAATGTTTTTTGTTGTCGTCCTTAAATTTTCAACTCCGATGGATTCCAACCAAAGTTTTCTTTTACCTTTTCTAGTAGGCAGCCTTAAAAGTAAAACATAAAACTAAAACGGAGCATAAAATAGCATTATCGATAAATAAAACAATGTCTAAATGCACTACTCTATCACTTCACACTTCAATAACAACAAAACATTAACAAAATGATTTATTGAAGTACAAATCTTGAAAATAAAGTAAAAACGAAAATTATGAATGCTTTACTGTTGAAAGTCTTCAACAATAAAACCAGCATTATCTAAATCTAAACATTTTTCAGAATACGTACAGTGCAAAGTTATGTTTGGGTGTTTTCCGCTTCTTTTGATGCCACATCCGATTATATTGCAATTCGGCATCTTGCTATCGACGATTCCCACGATAAAACCAAGTTTAAGCGTAATAAAACTGCTATTTACTCCAAAAATCAACAAATTATAACCACAGCTCAAACGCATTTGACAGTTGACGTACCCTTAGATAATAACAAACAGCGAGAAAATAAAATGGCGACCGGCCGCACTTAGGTATTTTAATGTCGCCAGAAATGACGGGTTGCCATTACGGTAGCTGTCAAAATACTACTATCCTTTTTTACATAGGCAAAATTAAAAAAGTTAGAAAGAGATGGCAGTATTTTTTTGATATTGGCGTCGATTTTCCTCACATTTGCATAACTATTTTTTATATAGTAGAACGTTTCATGTCTATATTATTTATTATGTCTATGTCTTGCGCGCACTCTAGTCTGTGCTGTCTAGTCTGTGCTGTGCATAGATTATAAATTATGATTGTAGATTATACAGAAATATACTAAAGGCCTCTCTACACTCGCGCGCGAATCACGGCGTGAAATCGCGGCGCGGATCGCGGTGCAAATTAGGGATGTCGGAAGTGAAAAAAAATATCGATATTTATTAAAATATCAAAATCGACCTCGACATGACGAGGAAAAAATATCAATATATCGATATATCGGTCAAATTTTCAGACATTTTTGGGTTTAAAATAATAGCATATTTAGTTCAGTCTGGCTCAATAGGTAATAGTATTTTTCATACAAAATGCACATTATTTTAATGTGTCTTAATAAAAACGAAGGTATTTTAATCATTATTCCTTTTTATTAGGCAAAATCGATACTTCAGTGCGTCCGGCACACCCTGGGCACTCAGTCCCGCTACCAACCTTGCTGACTACTACTCTTTTCACCACAGCATGAGCATTTTTGTATAACTCGTGCTGACACGAGAGAAAAAGATTAGGCAAAATTAGAAAATATGAAAAACTAAATAGCAACCTTCTAATATATTTAAGACCAATTTATTATTTCAGGCAAACCAGTATTTGTCCGGTAGCGAAAGTAGAAAAACTCTGCTCTTCAAATGCTCCGCTGTCAGCCGGCTCCTATTATTAAGAACCGCTAGATTTACGGTAGAAACTACTCTCTCTGAAGGCACAGAGGAAGCCGTAGGTGTCAAATATTTAAGTGCCAGATTCGAAAGAACTGGGGTAAAATGTCTTGTATCTATCCAAAATTTTATCGGGTTTTTCTTACGGGATAGATTTGGAGCATCTAGGAATTGCTTCAACTCGTCCGGTATTTTGTTACTTCGGGAGGCTAAATTAGCTGCATTGTTACTGGCTGCAGCAGCTAGTGCTAGTCACAGACAATACAGTAACTTTTTTCCGTTCGTTCTATATTTTACGGCTTTGAATTCTGTTAAATATTCTGCTATAAATTAAATTTGAAAAAAAATATCGTTTTTGATATGATTTCGATATTGAATATTTTGTATCGATATATCGATGTATCGGATTAAAATATATCGGCTAAAAATATCGATATATCGAATCAAAAATATCGATGTAACGATGTGTCGATATTTTTTCAACAAGCCTAGTGCGAATCACGGCAAAATTGCCGAGTTCCACATTCGCAGAGGTTCGCGCCAGGTTCACAGTATAGTTCGCGCATAAAAATGCTAGTTCTAGTTGGTAAGACCAATTTGTGGTCCTTTGCAAAGCTCACGTGCGTAATTCACTATCTTGTACTATTACGTAATATTCTCTATAAACAGACAACCGCTCGCCGCACTCGACTCGACGCGACTGAGCCGAATGCGAATGTGGAGCCTAGTCGCTTTCGCGCCAAGTTCGCGGCTCGCGAACCCTTTATCGCGGGACAAAAAACCGTCAATTTTCGAGAACGAGGCGCGAAAGCGACGCGAAGCCGCGAAGAATATGCGAATCGGATCCACACTCGTGGATCGTGGGTGATTCGCGGCTTCGCGAGCGATTCGCGCGGGAATATGAAGAGGCCTTTAGAGTGCCGTGCCCGTGCCGTTGGTTCTGTGGTTCTGTGGTGCTGGGGGCTTACTATGATCTCTTAGAGCAGGACAGAAGTTGCCTGGAAGTTGAACTGCCCTGCTTTTTTGCACTATGACATCGTTATAGCAGGCCTGCGGCAGGCCTGCTACGTTGACGTTTACGAAATCCGTTCACCTATTTTTTTTGTATAGACTTTTCGTACCATGAACAAGCATAACCGTTAAACTTGGTTCATTAGTCGTTCACCTTTAGTACTGTCAGGGGGCTTACCATGACCTCTTAAAGCAGGGCAGAAGTTGCCTGGAAGTTGAACTGCCCTGCTTTTTTGTACCAAGACATCGTTAGAGCAGGCCTGCGGCAGGCCTGCTACGTTGACGTTTACGAAATCCGTTCACCTGTTTTTTTTTGTATAGACTTTTCGTACCATGAACAAGCTTATCCATTCAACTTGGTTGAATAGGAATAGTCGTTCACCTTTTGCACACATGGTACGATTTTTAGCGATTCAGAAGCAGGCCTGCTTTTGAACGGATATTGACTGGCTGGCATTTGAACGTTTTCTTAAGACGTCATGGTAAGCCCCCAGTCCGAGTTTTTTATATCCGTATTTTCACGGATCGGGATCAGATGCAGTGCGTAAAGCCCGCTAGCCGCTAGGCTACGGCGAAAGGCGAAATGCACAAGCTGAGCAAGTGCAAAGCTAAAAAAAAACTTGTTCTGTCATCTGTGTTGTGTCAGTGTACGCAACTGTCAAACTCCACCCGAAATTAAAACAAAATTAACACATTTTTGGCTAGCACTCCCTGTAAATATAAATACCATAATGGTACGAGTGACTTCCGCTCTTGCTCGAATTCCCGTTATTAAATTTCGTAAGGGTGGGCTAAGTTTGCCAAGACCCTCTGCAGGACAAGCTGCTCCGTCTTCACCTGGTGCCCCCGCAGCTGCTGCCTCAGTACGTATAGTACATAATTATAAACCTGCACTCGTGCTAGTTTGATTTTAGAGTAGGTATATAGTTGGAGCAATTTGTTTATATAATCATTTTTAATTTTTCAATCTAAATGGGTCATACATGTCAATGTCACGTGAAAAACCATTAAGTATTATATTATGTATTTAAATTTTAGTAGTATTGTGAGTCGATTGTATTTGTAATCTTATAAATAAGTATTATTCTAAACAAAAGTATTCAGTTGTAATACCTAAATTGACATATCTTTTCTGTTTTTTCAGCCATCACAAATGCAACCAGCAGCAACAATGAGCACATCTATCCCTGACATTGATCTTCCACATCGGTACAAAAGAATGCCTCTTTCAGAGGAAGAAATTGCGCACATCAACGGCGGTGGAATTGTTTAGTCCCTCAACTTACAATATAGTAGATGCAGTTTCCAAAAGTAGACCTTGGTTAATAATAACAGTATTTAAAAATCTAGATATAGTGTTAGCATTTTTGTTAGGAAGTTGTTTATTTAACTATTTGCTTGGCATTTAAAAATTCTTTATGATTTGATTATTATAATGTAGTTTTTTTTTTTTAATTCTTTGCCCGGCTCTTTTATTATGGACAAGTATTTGTAGGCTGTACAAATAATTGTTCCATGCGGGAATCAAATGGCAACCTGTAGTGCAGAAGCCAATCACTTGGCCAGTGCACCAATCATGTTGCCTTATATGTATACAGATTAGTTGTTCAGTTACTTCAACCCATGAAGACACAAGTCTTAATCACTACAATGCAGTGCAAATTGCAATTATGTTAGTTCTATTGCTAACAATAGTTAGATGTGTGCATATGCACACCAAAATAAGATAATAATTAGAAATCCACACAGCTACCATTCACAAAAAACAGCAGGGCGTCTTCATGGATTGAATGCACGGTACTGGGCATCTGAAGTCAAGTGTTCATGTAGGCGAAGTACTCTAAATATTACAAATAGCAAATTTTACTTTAAGGAGACTATATTTTATTTTTTAAAGTAAGAATATCTCATGTCTATGCTTTTATTAAAGTTTAAAAAGCACCCTTCTTTATTTCTTGGCAACTGTTGATAGATATTGATAGGGTAAATAATAATGATCAAATCTTTCCAACAAACACTGTCTTAAATTAGTGGAAGCCCATAAAATAACAAAAAAAAAAAAAAACATATACTCTTTATTGTGTGCATCAGTAAACAAAAACAATGATTTACATAAGTTATGAACAACAGGCTGACTTACTAAACAACCTTTGAATTGAACGGAAGAATGGAAAGAGACTATTGGTATACATGTTTACTTAAAATACAGCAGTATAATTATATAAATATAAAAAGTAAAATATCCTAACTGATATTATAAATGCGAAAGTAACTCTTTGACGCTTTCACGCTTAAACCGATTTGATGAAACTTGGTACAGACATAGTCTGGAACCTGGAGAAGGACATAGGCTACTTTTATCCCGTAAAATACGGATTACGCGATAAACGACATCCACGCGGGCGAGGCCGCAAACGACCTCGAGTTTAAAATATAATTATATGACTAACAAGTAAATATAATGAGAAAGTAGAAGAGAAATGAGTATTATAGGTACCGGTGTCCCAAAAGACGTAGTCATGGATGGAAAATACTTTAAATACAAAGAATTGCAAATGTAATGTAAAGGAGACTATTTTATTTTTAAAACTATAAGTTTTGTTAAATGGGCAGGTTTCAACTTAAAAATGTTTAAATGCCGTACCTACTTCTTTTAAAATAATACCTACTAAGTAAAATTTGCTATTTGTATACCTGGAATGCAAGCCAACCACAAAATGCAGATTGCAAATTCATGCAGTTCTGTCACCTGCTAGCTAGTTCGCTTGCAATATGGTAACTCCACCAGTGATTGACCAGTTGCCTTGTTCGTACATGGAATGCAGTCAGTATCTACTATCTACAACTGCGTTTTGCAGTTGGGATGCACTCAATGTGATTACATTTCAATAGGTAGGTAGTTAGAATGTTCTAATAAAATATAATAAAAATGACAATTGATATTTATGTATCTATTGTTTTTTAACTTACTCCTACTCATTAATATAAAATGATTAATAAATATTGCAGACAGAACCTACCAAGGTATCCAGTAGCAAGAAAATGGTATCAAAAACATTGGGAGTCATAAAAGTACCTCGTGGTGTTCTTATAGATTGTGGCAACAAGAAGAAAGAAGTAGTATCTTTAAACATCGTTTTACAAAAATGTAGATCAGATAAGTGACAGAACACCTAAATTATATTGTGACTTGGTACCGGGTGATTTAAGTAGTGTCGTATCTAGGGGCGGCTGTCAGAGGCACGGGACTTAGGGGGGCGTAAATTAGGCCTCTCAATCTCAATGCATATACCTATAAGTGAAAAATATCTCACGCGTCAAAATATGTTCTTGATTAAAGTGCAAATGAATTATGTCTGGAGATTGAGAGTACAAACAATCATCAGATAAAACGTTACTGCTTTAATTTTTAACAAAATTCAAAAAAGTGTTTTTTTGGAAGGCGCAGAATTTGATCCTTGTCCTGGGCGGTCATGACCTTAGATACGACACTGAATTTAAGTAGTACATACCTAAATCATCATCAATTTTTGTAGTCAATGTGACATACCTGCATAATATAATTTATAATACAAATTAAATGAAATAAAAACGTTGACTTTTCATTAACTTTTATTTATAGTGAGACGGTCGGCTAGCTTTGGTTTTGTAGAGCGTTTTCTCTGTCGTACTCAGGGACCAAAACCGGTATGAAACATACAGTTATTTTTTGGTTGCTATTTAATTTACTGGTAACTCATTATATTTTCCTCAATACCTGTAGAATACATACCGGTAACCGAAATAAAAATAACCAGTCCTCGCTTAGTAGGGACATACTCTTTGGTAGGGACTATCCACTCCCCTAGGATTACTTTACTCTTTGAGACTATCATCGACGACGTCTGTGGTCTAGTGGTTCGAGTGTCGGACTGCTGGTCACGAGGTCGTGGGTTCGATTCCCACACAACACAAATATTTATGTGATGAACATAAGTGTTTGTGTTGGTCTGGGTGTTTCTTATGTATTATAAGTATGTATTTACAAAAAAAAAAGTATATAAGTATTATATCCATTGTCTAGTACCTACCCATAATACAAGCCCTGCTTAGTTTGGGACTAGATGGTGCTGTGTAGAAAATGTCCCAAAAATATTTATTTATTTATCATACGTACGAGACGTGCCGCCATTATCTTCACTATTTACATTTACTTTCATTTCGGTCGCGTCGTGCACGAACCCGCGCCACGCCTTCAGCGTCAGTCGCGTTTACAGGTTACAACTTACGTTTGTTTTTTCCTAAGTTTGTTTTCTGAACAGCTGGGTGAACTACTGAGGATACCCCAATCATATACCTAATATTGAAAAGGTAATATGACCTATTCTGGACAACTCGGTCTGGGTCATCCTGTAGATATCAGACTGACCGTGCAAAGTACGACAAAAAACGCTCTACCAAACCAATCATAGCACCGAACACAGTAGGTACTCTTGGACCTAACTTGTCCCCGAGCGAAAGCCGGGAACTGTAATTCCCTATTTAGGCGTATAGTCTACATATAAAATATAAATGATGTACAGTAGGGAAATTATGAGAAATGCTCTAATAATACCGAACATTGAGTTTTTCGTTTTGGATGGACCACATTTGTGCAGCCGCCCCATCGTAAGCGACATCGCTGTTGACCTCAAACTTTATTAAACCGAATTCAGCAAATTTGTTTTTCCACTGTAGGGTCTGAGGCAGATTGAGTAGTGCATCTGATATCGCCTTTTTAGTTTCAGCTGAAACGAAAGTATGTACTTATTATAATTACACTTTTGCCTAAATAATTTCAAAGTTGATTTTTCTGGGAGGGGTTCGGGGGCACCCGTCAGTTGGACATTATTAGGTATTTTGCTTTGTACCGTCATGTCGACCGTCTGGTTGGTCCCTTGCATCATAATTGCAGACCTACACAATTATGAGGTAAGCATTAAAATAGTTGTATCCACCTACCTCTTAGCTTTGTGTTCACTACAATAGGATACGGTGGTAAACGGCCTAATGTTTCCAAAGTTATAATATCTTTGCCACCGTCATGCATAGTTTTTTTGGAAAAAAGTAGTGTTGTCGAATCAACGGCAGCCCATTCTGCTTGTTTAGACAGCACCATCTGAGCTGACGATAAATGTGATCCGGATCCTGAAATTATACGGTAATGTAATTAATGTAAGTACGATTCATCAATTTATTGAATTGATCGATAAAAATATAATAAGAAACACAGTACTTAGCAGAGATCCAAAGAATGATGCATTTTCACCCTTTTCTTTTAAAGTTTTCAAGACAATTTTACTTCCACTTAGAGATTCCTCGTCACTATAAGCAAATGTACAACCACGGAGATCCAGTAAAGTATTCACGTTATGAGCTCTGCAATAAAATAATTGTGTGAAACGTAATTTGTTATGTATATTTCGATAAAACAATATTAGCAGTCTGGTAGCTAATTGTAGAATAATAGAAGATTCCTTCTTATCAGAAGTCAATGACATACTTACTGATAACATAATATTTATCTATTGTGTATTTATTTGAGTCGAAGCAAAGTCCCTAATTCATAAACTTATCATTTTTATATTTCCTCTATACATATACCTACTTACATACATACGTATATTAAAATTAGTTAGAATTATACTCGAATATATCTGTAGGTAGGTAACTAAGTACTTTTATATTCTATTCTGTGACCTTATAGTAGGTAGGTACGTATTACCTACTGTAAAAAAACATTGGTAGGTACTTAGTTTAGGTAAAAGTAGCACATGGACAGAAGTTTGTTTCGTGGGGGTCTACTCCGAAAGACGAACGTCGAAGTTTCGAATCGAAACAACGACGAATGGCGAACTTGTAATTAATGATGAAAGTCCCTATTGTCAAACAACGAACTACTAGATGTCAATTAACATTTGGGAGTAGGGTCAAAGAAAGACAAATTGTCAAATCGCAAAAGTCGAATGATCGTCGAATTCGAAACACGTTCTTGGTTGGAAAACGTGCAATCTATCAGTCAAAACTTCGTTGTTCGGTATTCGGAGTAGCCCTCCATGTAGGCTTCTTACTTTTTATCAATATGAACGATAATATCTGAGAAATATCCTGGTTTATTTTCCACGTTCATTTGATGAGCGAAAACAGGTGTTACCGGAAGTAGTTCAATATTTATGTTTTTCTGTCTGCGAAGTTTCATGTATGCAGATGCGGTCATGAAGGCTGAAAGTAAACAGTCGTCAAATAAAATAATAATACCTTTAAGGTCTGAGATAGTTTTTTTTTGTTGATATTGTAGACCGTAGGTACCTACAACAAAAGTTGGAATAACATCTGTTCATATCTGACCACAGAAATGTAGGTACCTAAATAATAAGACAATTATTATTTAGATTTCTTTTTACATTAAACCTATACCTAACAATACACTGCTTTTAATTGTCATTAGTTAATTGATTCTACTTACCCAAATCGACTTTGTCAGTAGAAAAAGGATCAGGACGATCTGGCAACGGTCCTGGGCTTCTACTTTCATATTGCTGGATGGACTGATACATAACAAGTATGATTGCCCTGAACTCGTGAACAACATATTTTATATCGTGCCCAGAACTGTAATAAGACGAGCGGCGCGCGCTTACCCACTCTTTGCTACGACCACTAGTCGCACAAATGCGGGTGAGCGGGCGCCTCTCCACAGATTAGTTAAAATATACAACCAGCATTTTGTTAAAATAGACATATTTGCGCTATCTCATAATGTATTTAAAAAAGAATTAGTTAATACACTTAAAATCTAACCATCTAGTATAATATTAAAAATTAGCACTACCTTTCATCCTAACTGTATGTAAGTAAATAATACGTTAAGTAACATGTGGAAACGTTGTTGATTGTACGTTAACCTATTTTATTGTATACTTGGATGTAAGACAAAATGTACAATTGTTTGTTTTCCCTAATAAAATAAAATAAATAAAATAAAATTGCAAAGTTGTATAGCAACCCACGGCATCTTCCAGTAGCTCCAGAATTAATTCGTACAGTTGTACCGGATGAGTTGGACACATATATGTAACTATTCGAAGTTCTTGCTTACTTTGAGCCATTGTTAATTAAAAGTAGTATCCAAATCCAATGTATTAACTAGACTAAACACTATTAAACTCAATACAGCTTATTAAAACGATTTTAATGAGCTCATTTGGTTAGAGCATTACAATAACGAGTTGGTTGTTTACGATAGTGAAAACACGATAAACACTGCACGCTTCGATCATGTACCTACTGTCTATTAGTTTCTCTCGTAAACCTGCCACAGGTGACGTCACAAGCACGTTATAGGCGCGTGTTTGCAGGATACTTGGTCACCGTTAAGCTACTTGTTCTCCTTACCTATTGCACTAAAGAGCTGATATGCATCCCAACCCAACACCGCTCTGATTCTACCATTTGTTTTGGTTGAATAGTAGGTAGGTAACGATAGAAATCTAGATGATTTGGCTTATTTTTAGATTTTTGTGTAGGTAATTAATTAACGTAAACACAGCCTTCACATTTTTGAATCCCAAAATAGGTTTGCCGAAAGTGTGCTTGTCTTACGCGTTAGATTTGTATTAGACACCATAAGGCCTCTGCCTCGAATTTAGCGGGCAGCGGGGCGGCGGCGCGGCAGCGGGGCGGGCAACGCATACCTGTTCTCCAAACCAGCGGGCAGATCGCGCGGCACTATAGCGGTGTAGTGTTGTGTTCGTGGTTGTGTTGTCGAGATATTTGTTTTTATTCGCGAACGAAATGTCTGAAAAACGGCGGCAACGTCTTTTTGATTCAAATTTATTCCTAACACTCGATTTATTGTGGGCAAAAGAAGAAGTGGATCCCTAGTATAGGGCAAGGAAAATAAATGGCGAGTTTTATCGAAATTATGAAGAACAGAGACAAAATCCCGACAAATTCTACGACTACACCGACTACAAGATTGCCGAAATAATTTGCTCTTGCACGTCCGAGGACATTTTGATACGTCACAAAAAAAATGTACAACACTATACTACAATGCAGACGCGCAACGCGGGCGGTCACCGCTTGACTGGAGTGCACCGCTCGTTGCCCGCCCCCGCGCCGCTACCACGCCGCTGTTTTCGAGAACCGGTCCATTTGATTTTACGCATAAGATCCTGCCGCTCCCGCGCCGCCGCCGCCGCCGCTCCGCTGCCCGCAAAATTCGAGGCAGAGGCCTAACGGGCGCTATTGACAAGGCACAATCCAATCGTAGCTAAACCCGTTAAAAACGTCCGATCTAGCTTACGTGAAATGGAGCATTATTTTTGGTTGGCTTATAGTCTAGGTTTTTGGTAAGTCGTCGATTTCAGACGCATTACAATATACATATAGCTAGGGTTGCTATCTCTAACATTTGGCAACCAGGACAAGACGCGTGAAAACCCCGGTTTTTAGAGCCCAGAACCCGGACATGTCAACAGGTTTTTTTTAAACGTAGTTAGTGTAATATAAAACAATTGTTTAGCGAGTCGGTTCGTTGGTCAGTGCGTGTGTCGCGGTCGGCCCAAAACTTAAAATTTTTAAACCCGGACTACATATGAAGTCCTGCCCGGACGCTCCCCGGACGCCCTCTAAACTAGGACAAATCCGGGGAAACCCGGAAGGATGGCAACCCTACATATAGCAAATATTGTATAGCACAGCGATATCGCTCACCATACATTTTATAAGGACACGTTTACACAACGCTATGCTATATAGTAACTACTTATTGGCTTGCTCTACGCGATAAACTTGAGCAATTCTCAGAGCTATTATCACTACGATTCTCCGGTCCCCGCCCCGCTTCACTTCTACCTCTACTCCTACGCCCGACAGATCGCCGTCAAAATAATAACTTGCTATGTTGCTATACATAGTAGACCGGCTTGCGATATAGCGAATAATGTGAACGTCATGCTATATAATTATAGCGTATGACGCAATAAATAACAGGTATTCAAAAATAACACCTATTACAATCCTATAATTAGAATGTGACGTCTTTCTATTGAAGTACCGCATGACAACAGTAGGTAATGAAATTGATATCTTCGATTCCCGTGTCACGGTCTTCAGAAGAAATGTTGCTGCTCTATTTATCTAACTGGCAGCAGCATTCTTGTTAATAAGTAGGTAGAAATTGCTCATTCTTGTTTTTATATTAAAATAAAACTGTTTTTTATAATTTATTGTTCTGTTTGTTGAACTTGATAATTTATTTTTATTTTCTTCTTACATAAAATGGCTATGTTTATCATGCTGTGCGATTGCGTTAGGCCCGGACTCCACCAAAGCGGAGATGTGCGGAGATGTCTCGTAAACAACGAATAGGAATTCGTTTTGAGTTGAAGCTAAGCGGAGAGATTTGAAAATAACGCAATCCTATTGATTGATCGAGACATCTCCGCACATCTCCGCTTTGGTGGAGTCCGGGCCTTGGTATCAATCTGTGCAACGCCTATTGTTTTGTGTCTACCGATGTCATGTTGATTGTTACCTGTTGTAATTGCCTTATGAAATAAAAAACGCTTTAATTAGGTATATAGCAAAATAGTATAGCGTAGTCTGAACTGCGCTTTAAGCATTTGCATTAAGCTCGCACTTGGAGGGATTCGAAGATTTTGCTACATAAATATCGACCCAGTGACGTAGCTATGTAACATGTAATCAAAGGCCCCGAGGCAAAAATGAAATTGGGGCCCTATTTAAACTAAATAAGTACTTTGAAGGTGCCAAACTACTTCATCATCAGCTCCTTATCGCCCACTGCAGGGCATAATAAAGTAAAGCTATTTACCAGTAAACATTATGTTTAACGCAGCAGATAATTATTTAATCGTAATTCCTAATAATATTATAAATGTGAAAGTTTGTTTGTCACGCTTTCACGTAAAAGTCGTTGGTTAGGGCCAAAAAGTTAGTCAAAAATTCTTTATTCAACTAGGATAGTTATTATATAACTTTTTCGAAAGTCGTTCATGGAGGCCGAGGGGTCCCTCGAGCTTGGGGGCCCCGGTGCACTGCCCCGTCTAGCCATACGGTAGCTACGCCACTGTATCGACCTCGAAGGTAGTCTAAGCAAAGTTTAAGTACCTACGCTTTATAGATCTCAGTCTAAGATTGGAAGTCAGAGTCAGACCACTAGAGTAGTGTTTATTACCATGGTAATGTTTATCCCGACCAGTCGAAAAGGGGTACCAAGCAACGGGCAACTAAAAGTAGGTACCTCTAATGACAGTTTTACTACAACCCTGAATTATTAGAGAAAATGAAGCTACCAATCCGTGACCTAAATGCAAACATGGCTAGCGATGGGTCTATATTAGGGTATTAATTTTGAAATCTTTGGTTAGGTATTTCTCTTAATTAACACGTTCAGTGCCGGGTGTCGTGGAGGGCTCATATTAAATGTAGGTTTTTCTTAGAATATACACCGTCATAAAACAAACAACAAGACTCCCTGAAAACATTATTGTACTACGTAAGTAGTAGCGTGTTTTATATCTAATGCAAAGAACCCTTCTCGAGGGTTCACTCTTAGCGCAAATGTAACGCAGAGTTCCTGGAAGATCCACTAACCACATGTATGGGGTATGAGCTCTATGAAGTGTGGTGGACTTGAATGTATTACAACTATCTAATTTTGGGTAATTGTACATACCCCGGGACTGAATAAGCCCACCCTCGCAAAGGTTCTTTGGAACTGCAACCACTGCGTTTAGCGCCCACTATGCAGTTTTTTTTTTCATTGCTCTTTCATCTAGCTTGCTAGGAGTACCTCATAAGCTATCAAATGCGTCCTTGCAGACTGCATTGGACCTGCATTATAGCGCATTTTTGCATCGAAATCGGCAGACCTTCCTTCTTTTTGGATTAGGAACCTTTATAAGGTTTAACCAATAAAAAAACACAAGTACAATAACATCATCATTTATTGAACTTACGCATTGATCTCAGTAAATTTTAAACATAAAAATAAATCTTATAATTTAAATAAATAGCATCATACATTCGACACTAGATCATAATCTCTTATAAATAAAGTAACTTTTGACAAAATGTGCTGAAATAAACTCAACCTGTTACATCATTGTATAATTACTACAAAGGGAAAAAATGCTGTATAACATTCCAAGAGCATACTCATTTCAGTCAATTGCGATTAGTAACAACTATGTTTCCTATTTAATTGGAATATGCCCTTTTACGTCTTTATTCAATTAAACAGGCCTGCGGAAGTTCTTGCCCGCGTACTTGGCGCCTGCTCCGAGTTCCTCTTCAATGCGGAGGATCTGGTTGTATTTGGCGAGTCGCTCCGAGCGGCAGGGCGCGCCGGTCTTAATCTGACCCGTCGAAAGACCTACCACAAGGTCAGCGATGAAGGTGTCTTCAGTCTCTCCAGACCTGACAACAACAAACATTCAAAGTTATTAGATTCATGATGTAACAGCCAATATTCTATCAATTTCAGTATTTTATAGTAAGAATAATCCACCCAACTCTGCAACTTTTTAAAGCATACAGACCTGTGGGAAACCATGGTGCCCCATCCATTCTTCTTGGCCAGCAAATGAGCATCGATGGATTCAGTCACGCTACCAATTTGGTTAACTTTCAACAGCAAGCAGTTGCAAGCCTTCTTCTCGACGGCTGTGGCAATGCGCTTGGGGTTTGTTACCTGAAAACGAAAAAAATATTTCAAAATAAAATAGTTTGTGTATCGTAAAAGGATGCTAATGCCTTTCATCAGCTGATGGATGGGTTGTAACATCTTCGTTTGTTACCAAGAGAAACTGATTCTACCAAACAAGTTACCAAGGTTGCCGAGGTAATAGCACATTATCAGAAATTTCAGTCACAAAATTTCTAACGCGCGACCAGGTGCTGCTGTGTGCGGAGTCTAGTATAAAATGTATGAGCAGAGTCGCTCATTAAGGTGAACGAACACTTGTGCGAACCGAACGCGTCGAAGTCAAGGAGGCCTCGCACACATATCCGCACCGAAAGAATCGACCGCGCCGAAGAAATCGTTTCTATTTCCATTACGCCTGTCGCACTGTTATTACTCTATTGTCAGTGCTTTATTAATGGAAGATGAGTGAGCGGGCGCATCGATCGAGTCGGCCGCATAAGCCGCGCCGAATCTCATGACGTCATCCGAATTCGTCTAGGATTTCTGAGGTTCTTCCAGATTCGGACGATTCGACGCGGGCAAGTGTGCGAGGTTCCATAGATTTCATAGACAGAATTCTAAAATTCGTTTCGTTCGATGCGTTCGGCTCGGATAAGTGTGCGTTCACCTTTAGGAGTTTGTCAGAAAATTTCAGACGCATGCGCGAAGACCCTCTGCGCCAAACATTTTGTACTAAAGCCAGCAAGCTAACGGAACCAGCAAATTCTGACCGCTTGTGGGGTCTAGTACAAAATGTATGAGCAGAGTTGCAAAATTTCGGATTATGTGCGGCCGAGCTAAATGGGAGGCTGTCGCGATAATTTAAAGTCTCTCATGTCTCCATGCTAAGTACTTACCGTAAGGTCATCTCCAACAATTTGGATGGGTGTGCGGGAGGTGAGGTTAGCCCACGCGGCCCAATCGTCCTGGTCAAAGGGATCCTCAATGGACACCATGGGGAAGTCTTTGATGAAGTCGAGGTACACCTCAGCCAACTTCTCAGAAGACAGGTAGTCAGCAGGGTTGGACTTGGGGTTCTTGAAGTCAAGATCATAGGTGTTGTTCTTAAAGAACTCAGATGCAGCAACATCCATTCCAATTTCAATCTAAAATAATAAATAAAGTTGTATACATTTAATATTCATTTTATAAATACTAACTTTATTAAACTATGTCTCCCTTATTACAAAAGATGGTTTAAACCAAGACTAAGGTAAACCCAGGATTAAAATATACCCATCACTTTCTTATGTCATATAACAAAAAGAGACAGGGCTATTTTGAAACCTAGGTTTTTCTTAGACCATCTTTTGTAATAAGGGGATGTGTGTTTTCAATTTCAGTTTTCATGTCATAAATAATTAACAATGTTTAGAAATTGTGCCTCTTACCTTGCCAGTGTATCCAGCCTGCTGGATGGCATCCTGAATGAGGAAGAGGGCGTCCTTGTTGTTCTGAATGTTAGGAGCGAATCCACCCTCGTCACCTACGGCAGTGGAGTCAAGACCAAACTTCTCCTTGATGATCTTCTTCAAGTGGTGGTAAACCTCGGAGCCCATGCGCATGGCCTCGCTAAATGTGGTTGCACCTGCATTGAGGGATCAATGTTAATAAAACTTGTTCAATGTCTGTCCAAGTAATGTTATGTTAAATGGCAAACTAAAGGAAAGGATTTTTACTTTATTTTGTCAATTGTTTCAAATTATACCCATTGTTTTCAATACAAAGCTGGACTTGAAGTCGCAAAGATTGGAATTGAATCTCAATTATCTGTATTTTCTTAAAAATAAGACCTTGGCTTTAGTTTGCCTTTTAAAATTAGTTCCCAGAATTTGATCCTTATAAACAACAGTATGGGATGACTCAACATTACAGGTTGTTTTTTTTTCAAAATCAATGGTTTCTATTCCCAGCTAAGGCTGGTGTTCCACTTATCAAATAACTTTGTCCAATATCAATGTCTAATATTTGATCATATTTCTTTTCTTTGAAATTCTTAATTAATATCATCCAATTTCTTTGATCAAATGCACAATTTAAATCTAGGTGTCTATAATACAGTTTTAGTTTTTATCAAAATCGGCTCTGAGACTCGTTTGAGCATTTTTCACTTTCATACTTTTGAATTTGACCCAGTTGAAAATTCACTGTTTATAGCCATACAGCAAACAGATAGATATTAATTTAAAAAAATCTATATTTGCATTCTTTTGCTTATTTCTAATGGAGCCCCAGTTTCTAATGTTATCCAGGATTCTTAAAAATATTTCCAATATACAGACTTTTTGCCCTTTACACTTTTAGAATGGAAATAGGGAATATTCTCAAACAGAAAACTGGTCAAAGGAATATATCAATGCATCATCCAGTAGTAGCACAACAACAAAATGAATTGATAATAATAACCTGTAGGCAGGATCATGAACTCCTGCATGGCCAGCTTGTTGCCAGCATGGGAGCCTCCGTTGATGACGTTGAAGGCAGGTACCGGCAGCACGATGTCAGCATTGCCAGCTAAGTCGGCCAAGTGCTTGTAAAGGGGTACGCCCTTCTTAGCGGCGCCGGCCTTAGCAACAGCCAAGGACACGCCAAGGATGGCATTGGCACCCAACTTAGACTTGTTTTCAGTGCCATCCAACTTCAGCATGAACTGGTCAATCTAGATTCAAAATTTTATATTTTAAATAGGCACAGTACATACATTGTCATAAAAAACATCGAGAATTTAGTTGCATGGTTCCAAAAAGTTGATCTTATGGAGAAAAGCCAGCAATTTATTCCAAGGTTACTCTTTTTAAATAATATACATATACAATATGGTTGAATTGAAAGATATGCTATGATTGTGGTATTATTAAAGTTAAATGAGAACAGTTGCTGTGTGAAATAAATGTTTGTATTAGCAATGCTAGGCTCAACCTTAAATAATATTAGGGCTCCAGAAGCGGCGACGACCCGATACTTAACACTATCATTAGCAAGATTTAACGGCTACTAATTATAAGTTAAACAATGTATGTTAAAGATGAGTAAAATGTGCTACATTAACATTACAATATGTGATGGTCTACCTTTCAAAACTTTACTACTACAGACAGTAAGATCAATAATGTCATGTTAAAGAAATGGTGTATAAATAAAAATGTTAAGATTTAATGAAATTGTACCTAAATAAAACACTATCGGTGACTTACAGTGGTGGCCATATTATTAGGAAATATTATCTGTACACCATAAAATGATAAATGTGTTTTCACTTCCACTTATCAATTTATGATGACAAAGAACATAAATATGTTTGGGTGAAATTAGAAAATTACCTAAACCTAAATGACCTTTGAAGGTCAAGGAGAAGGTTAAAGAAAGTTGTCCTTATTATAACTTACTTCCTTCTGCAGTGTGACTTCAAGGTTCTGTTTAAGTAGCTCAGGAGCAATGATGTCATTGATGTTCTTGATGGCAGTGAGGACACCTTTTCCATGATACTCTGATTTAACATTGTCCCTCAGTTCTAGGGCCTCATGGACACCAGTAGAGGCACCAGATGGCACAGCTGCGCGGAACAGGCCCAACTCAGTTACCTTAAAGAAATACAAGCTATCTAATTAAGTGGTCTTAACTTAAATTTGATTTTGAAGCTATTGTTTTCATTTGATTGTTACAATTGAAGGGTTAGGCAAGAAGTTGTAATTGCAACTCATAGTATGATGATATTCTGATCAGAATTCGTTTTTATTGGTATTTGACTTTCCTATCATTCTCTTTTTGAACAGGGCCATGGCTATATCTAGCACTGTGGCAGCAAGTGAGGGGCTCTTTATTTACTTGTTCCATGACCCTGGGGCACTGCTCCAGTGGTAGCTATGAATATAAATTTCAACTTCCAATAGGAAACTAACTCCATGACAGGTAATTATGTTCTTCCTCTTAGGAAGTATATAAAATTAAATTATAGACTGCATTTAACATTTATCATGAGGAAAAACGGGATTTTCATACATACCAGGTCAACCTCCACAGTGGGGTTGCCACGGGAGTCGAAGATTTGACGAGCTTTGATCGACTTGATTGGCATGCTGCACATAGAAACAGAAAAATTCCTGAATAAAGTAAAAGATTTTAAAGCGTAACAACAACGCATCGTTACATTGCCCTACTGCTGTTTTTTGAAATGTATGTGGCAAGGTCAACTATAGGTTGTGTTAATCCAAATTTTGTTATGTACCTACCTATGCAGTTACAGAAATATAATTTAAATAAACTTGTGCTTATTAGTTAAATTTACAAGTAATAATATACCTAAATACAAATATAATATACTAAATACAAAAACTGAAACAACTGATGTATTCACAACTAAAAAACTGAAAAAAAAGTTATATAAAAATTGCAGCTTTTCATTGAATTTCTGTAGAAAACATTGGCAGAACTAATAACATGTCAACAGTTAGACAAATTATTAATATTAAAATATGGAAATTATGACTTACTTGATAATATTCCTGTAAATTCAGCACTCAAGTAAAATTGCACAAAATTCACCGGACGCCGCAAAGTAGATAGGTACCCACCCACAGTTAAAGTAACTTTGTCCTTCACAAGGTGAAACCATGGTATAAGAAAATAGGGTATGATGATCTCATGACAGATCATGACGCTAATGCGTCACGAACTACGTCATCGGGAGATCAAAGGCGCCGATGCAGCGATGCGGCTCTCAATTTTTTTTAGTGGGGAAAAATATTAATACAAGAAATGAAATCAGTATATATTTAAGTTTTTCATGTTACATAATTATTTTAAATGTATCGTTGTTCTTAAAAAATACCTAAACGCTTTTACAATTCCCGCAAAATGAACTTTAAATAAAAAGAGCACTTTACCGAGTTCATGATTAATTTAATAGTATTACGTCCTTTTTTCATTGCAAATAATTGTAAATTATATTTTTAAACAAATATTAAAAAAAAAACAAAATACATTTGAAACTATAAAAAATATAGTAATATTATGTATATTCTATTCATTAAAAATCAATTAATTTCGCGGGCGGACTGATCCCATTCATCATTTATAATTATTTTTCTTCTGCATAACTTTCAATAAATTCCTTAGATAATAATATATTGAAGATAATTTGTGGTAACACAAACTATGACGTGTTAACGTACATTTTCGGAAGTTCTGAGAATACCTTATTTTCTTATACCATGGGTGAAACTAGAGTTTACTAGAGTTCAAAAACCGAAATTACGGCGTAAAATCATTAAAGACGAGAATATATTTGGCACACCCCACTACATGTCAAACCATTACTACGGTTTTGAAGAACACACTATGAATTGTCAGTGTCAGACTGTCAGTGTCACTGTCGCTTTTGACGTCAATTGCATTTTGGAATTTTGCATTGCGGACCGAACCCGAAAAAACCGCTTTTCCTGTTGTTTTGTTTATATTTTGCTCAGATGAAGAATACCTATTCTACATCTTGTATGTTGGCGAATTCCTAATTCTGATACAAAAATGAGTGATACAGAATCCAAAGTAGAGAAGAAACCTATAGTTATAAAAAATGCAACCGATTTACAAAGGCTAAAATTAGAAAAACTGATGAAAAATCCAGTAAGTACGAACTCCAAAATCACAAAGGAGGTAGTAAATCCTCCGATTTTTTGTTCTAAGACTCATTTTATCATTATCAGGATAAGCCAGTGGTGATACCAGAACCGCCAAAATCTAAATCATTAGCTGCGCCACCTGACTTCGTCCGCAATGTGATGGGTTCGAGTGCTGGCGCCGGCTCCGGTGAATTTCACGTGTACCGTCATTTGAGGCGAAAAGAATACGCAAGGCAGAAGTTTATCCAAGAGAAGAGTGAAAAGGTAAACACATTGGTCAATGTTTTTAACTGATTTTATTCTATCATTGATGATTCACAAAAATAATCAAACTGTAACAAAATTGAATTGATTGTTGCCAAATTGAAACTTAACCACAAATAGCATCAAAGTAAATTACAAGAGAATTAACACAAAAAAGAAGCTTGTGTCAATAATAAAATGAAGCATAAATATGTGTAAGCACAAAGGAGGCTGATTCTGCCCATAGTCTTAATATAATAATACATTCCTAATATACAATTTGTTAACACACATTTCTTTTAGGAAAAGCTTGATGATGAATATCATGACAGAATAGAACAAAATCGGAAAGCAGCAGAAGAGAGGACAGCAAAGAAACGTGCAAAACGGCTTAAGAAAAAGAAAAATGCGAAATTGAAAGCAAAGAAGCCAAAGACAGGAAATGAACAGAACACATCATCGCAATCAGATAGTAGCAGTGAAGATGATGACAACAAAGAAGATAATGATAATAATAAAGGAAGTGAAACTAACAGCTGATAAGATTAATAAATAGTTCATGAATCATAATATTTTTGATTTATTTAATAAGTAAAATTCAATAATATATTCATTAACACATTTTACATAGGTTTTTAATATATAAAATAATTTTTATAACAACACTAAACTACAAAATCTTCAGAAGCATAATTAGAATAAAACAAGTTCAAAAACATGCAACTCAATTATAACCTAGGCAAAAGTAACAACAAATCTTTTTTTATATGATCAAACAGATTCTGAAAAATCACAATATTTAATTCCAGTTTCAAAAAAATAGGGTGGTAAAGGTGGAATTGACACAGTAAAGCTGTCATGTTCCGGTATAGCCATGCGACTCCAAGATGCAGTGTAATACAGCTGATCCTTTGCCTGACGTGTACACCACGGAAATATACTCAACCTGCAAAAAAGAAGTATCATTTAGAACATTTTTTTTGTCGTCGTCTCGTCTTCGATCCTGAGATTGATCAAAATGTCATAGTGATGATTTTTCTATTGGAAATTCGAAATAGCACTTAATTATAAGTTGGCCCATGGTCTCGTGTTTTGCATCGTTAATAATAGTAGGCTTACCGCCCAGGCCCGCCGCTAGCTGTTTAGTAGCCCGCTAGCCCGCGTGCAATACCAATTATGCCACCCTACGACTACTTACGCTGAGTTTTGTCAAAAAAAGGCTATTTAATGTTTTCTCATTATGGTGAGAAAAAAGAAAATTCCATGCGATGACATTTCTTATACTCTAGCTATGGTGGGTATTATGACAATGATATTAAACATTACGTGATGAGTCGCTCGATTTGCCGCCCCCCTGGACGTGCCGCCCGCGTGCGGTGCACGCCTTGCACACCCGCTTACGGCGGGCCTGTTACCGCCTATAAGGTCAACCGGGGCATTTGCGTCTTCGGGGCAATTGCGTTTATTTGAAATAATTTTAAATCTGTTTGAAAACCAACCTCTCCTGCCATCTAGTTTTGTTTATTTTGAATAAATTCACAACGCATAATTTAAATAGATGGCGTTGAAACGCATAAATTCAAAATATCGGCCATATTTAAAATCACTTGTTTTTTGTAAAGTGGTGCTGCACGAGGTGAGTGATCAAAATCCTTAAGAATCCATATTTTTTCTCGGTTTTCCGTTTTTGTTATAAAATATATATAAATAATATAATATAGCCTGTCTATACCAATAGTTATTTTTATTGAAATCGTTTTACTTGTGGAGAAATGATGATTTAATTTTTTTCGGTTAGGTCTGGATGTTTGGGGTAAATAAATGCATCTGCTGTTTAGGGGCTATTGCGTCTCTATGACGCATTTGCCCCAAAACCAGAGATCTTAAACCTTTTGTTTTGTGTTTTTTCTTTGTATTTTGTAGTTAATTTTATTTCGTATTGTGTGTTTCTTAAAGCTTTGTTTAGCGATAAATTTAAATTTGCCTTTCTTTTTTTTATGAGAAATGACGCGTTTTTTTTTGTTATAGTGAAGTTATGAATTTGTGTTGCAGGTAAGTAAATTAGAATACGATCACAATGGTTATATTGATATACATTGATATCGATAAATATTAAGAAAGAAATGACTTTCAATATTACATAGAGCAGAAACTTATCTGGCCATGGCATAAAACACATTTTATCTGGTCACATGAATGTTTCGGATGTAGACAGCCCCATGCGACACTGACAAGTCAAGATTGTTTTCGTAAATTACCGTATTCGACAGATTTTATAGACATCCATTGGTAGTAAAACGTTTTTATTGCAATTAAAATTTTGTAATATTCGTCTAATGTAACTTGATTTTGATTAAACTTCAAAAATGTACTGTTACTTTTATTTAGCACCCATTTAAAGGTTTTTCTAGGATAGAGTTTATTCTAATTTTGCTTTCACAAATAAAATGTTCTTAACGTCTGGATTTGACAGGGGGTAAATGCGTCTAAGAAAAAATAGTCGCATTTTCCCAGTTTTTATGATATAGCTTCTGATGTAATGATTGTTTGATATTTTTATAATTTACTGAAAGATTCGTATACAAAACTTTAATCGAAGGAAAATATATTTATTTCAGCCTTCAAACGTCACAGGTTTAAAACTTATTTAATAAAGACGCGTTTGCCCCAAAACGGGAAAATGCGTCTAAAATGCGTCTTTACAAAAAAATGATTATTTACTTGTATTTACTGTAACTAATGGTAGAAACGATTAATTAAGGTTGAAGACAGATAATTTCTATATACATTTGTATTAATGATTTTTCTCATAAGTTTATAATTAGTGTGATATGAATTTTTAAAAGCGTGTATGGGATTTATATGACGCAATTGCCCCGGTTGACCTTAACTACAGTTCGCGTAAAATAACTTTGCCGCTCCGAAATCTGGCTTTCTGCATTCTGTTCCTCGCTTCAGTGGGGCAAAGTTATTTGGTACGCTTAAAATAACTTTGCCGCTCTGAAACCAGACTCAGCATCCTGTTCCTCAATTCAGAGGAACAAAGTTATTTTATGCGTAGGTAGGTACTGTAACTTAACTGACTACCGCCAAATACGCCACGGACTTCAACTAACGTTGAAAAAATGTCTTTGCAGCTATGCAAACAAATGAATTTATAACATAACTTGTTTAACCCTTTATAGGACGGCTCATACAAAGTGGCCAGTAAATTGGCCAGTCACTTCAAGGTCGTTATCTCATAGATTTTTGTTTATATATTGAACCCTATGAACATTTATGACCCGCGTAAAAGCACACTGGCCCATCAACTGGCCAGCGTTCAAGTTCGCAGCGCGACATCTTAAATTCGCGCCTTTTTTCAAGATGGCCTGTAAACTGGCCACCGTGCACCCGCGCAGGAACATTTGCTGTCATAGAGTGTGTACGTTACGTGTTTACAAGTTTTATGGTAATAAAAAATCATATCTTCTTGGAAAAGGTAAGTGAAACTACTCTTTTATATTATATACTTTGATGTTATGTGCAAATCTAATCGTGGATAATAAGAAAAACATATATTATTTGGGATTGAATACAAACCGGTTTGTTGAAAAATTATGACCTAAAACTTGACTACCTAACTTTGAGATGTTGCATTGAGTATTTATTTTCGAGTAATCCCTATGTACCATATTGTTTTACAACAAGTATATAATCATGTGTTATAATATAATAATACATTTGCGATAAACAATCTTGTTCGGTAGTTATACCCTATAATTATGAAAGTTTGGGGTTCTTTTTCGCCGTTTTTTTGCAGATGTGTGGTTACTTATGAAAATCGTAATGTTGTCGTTTTGCATTGTAATTTGCTCATTCTTTTAGGCACACATACACTTATCGGGAGTTGGAGTCACTAGACGAGGACCAATGGAATGACTTCGTGGGTATTACTGATGACCAGGCCACACAATCAGACATCGGTGGTGATTCCGATGCCGATGATTGCTTCGATGAAAGTTTCAGTACCAGCACCCTGAGCACACATAGTCGAAACCAAGGATCATTTTCTGGGGCATCGTCTTCATCACAACCACCACAGGAGTTTGTGTTTTTACCACCATCGCCACCTCTGCAGCCGCCGCCATCTCCATCGCCACAGCCGAATGTCTATGAATGCGTTCAATGTGATGTAGCCCTATGTGTAGAATGTTTTGTACCATTCCATAATGAAGGACAAATTAAAAAACGTAGGTGATCATTCAATTGATAAAAAAACGTCTGATTGTGATAAGAAAAATTAAAAATGAAGAGTTTTTGTTTTAGAAGAAATATATTATGTTAATTCTATGTGTAATTAAAACTGATTGTCAATTATAGGTTCTTTTATTAAAGGTTGATTAGGAAATACATTTTTTTTTATTATTATTGCCTTTTCCTAAAAATAAAATAGATTTCATTAGTTTCCATTTTACTGGCCAGTGATATTGCTGTGATGGTTAGTCACGCAGAACGTTCAATGGCCAGTTTACTGGCCATATGATTTTCATGATTTTCTCGAAAAACAAAGATTTTCCGGTTTTTTTTCAAAAACATGTCGTTATGGTTTACGGCACAGAATAGGTATATAACACAAAATATTAAGAATTCAAAAAAAAGTTAGGGCGTGCGTTAAAGGGTTAAAATTAATAACTTTGTTTAACTATCCAATTTTATACAACGTCTTTTTCCTTGACCTGGGAAAAGCCACTGCCTTTTCGGACAATAAAGACGTGACGACGTCAATATAAGAACACCAATCATATAGTTAGCTTTTATTTTTCAATTTCGACATTAAGAGCGTGTAGGTACGCCGTTCGGCATTTCATACAAATTTTCAAGTCCTTATTTTTCGATATGACTGAACCGATTTTAATGAAACTTCATACCCATCAGCAGGATACATAGGACTAAAAAGTTAGCAGAAAACATTTTCGAAAAATAGTGTTACAATAAAATTAGACCGATTTTAAATTTTCCATACAAACAGAAATTTCCAATTATCTTTTTTAAGTAAGACATTTCGAAAATGTTTTCTACTAACTTTTTAGATCTAATTATCTTCCTTATGTGTGTGAAGTTTCATCAAAATCGGTTTAGTCATAACGAAAAACAAAGACTTGAAAATTTGTATGAAATGCCGTACGGCGTACACGCTCTTAAATCTTTTATGAATTAAAAACATATCTTATGGACCAGTGTTTTCTTGTACTTACCCAAACATCAGAAATGTAAAGGATATTAAAACTACCCCTATAATAATAAACCACAAAGAAAATTCAGTCATTTTATATTATTTACTGGTACTTTCTTTCCTAAAAATTATAAGTTAGTTACAACGACATTTTGTTACAAATTAGTTGTCGACAGATTATTTTTACGAGCAGGTAATGTTATTATTTTTTATTAGTTACCCACTTTTATTGTCTTTTCATGCATAATTGCAAATAACTGGAAGGACATTAGACGGTGATGTAAGAACATCAGACACTAATATTATTATAGGCAGAATGGAGTTTGTAAGATCCAAGATTTCGACTTCTGATCGTGGATATTTGAAGGTATTGTGTCGTACCAGTACCTACGTCAGGAACTATAATACCTATGCGTTAAGAAGATTTTGTAATATTTGTATCTCTGCTACTTACAGAGGAATATCCAGGGTGGAAAGAACGAACGGAACCTGCCATCAGATTCAGAACCTTTTCGATAAACAGTTGTCTACCGATTGGGTTTGATAACTCGTTCCGTCCACGATTCTCATATCAAGAGAAAAAGAGATAGCTTACTGAATCGCCCGACAACAGACTAATCGAATCGTTTTGAATCAGGGGGTTGTAGGCAGGGCCATCCTAGGCCTTGCAGGGGCCATTGGGCACATAGAGTTTGGAGCCCTTTTAGAAAGCCAAAAAAACGTGCATGAAAACAGAATGTATTTTTGTGCAGTGACTTTATTGGATATTAGATTGACGCCAACTCGTAGTTCAAGTTGTATTCGTATCTCAGTGAAAAGTTGAAAAGTCGGAAGTTGGTAGCAATTTGTCCCAAATAAAGGAAACTTCTGCTCAGCAACCCTGGCTATCTGGGTTGGGTTGAACTAAGAAACCAATGTGCTTTTTTTAAATTGATTTACACACAGGCATTGGATTCCGGCATTTAGGGGCCCCCATCAGGCCCTGGGCTTGTGCCCCCCGTGCCCTTATGGTAAAGACGGAACTGGTTGTAAGGAGAGTACCCTAAATTAAGTAAGCAAATTTTACTCAGAGGCAGAGGAAACATTACTTTAAATTTTAAAGTAAGTAACACTGCATTCACATATTTCTGGAAAGTCGCTTGCCTCAGCCCAGAATCGAACCGACACAAATGCGAAAAATAACAACTGTATTTTTATTCCACCAATCAATAGGTAGGGTTCATAATAAGGACCAAATCTCTCTAATAAATACCGTATCTAAATTAAATGTAGACCCTGATATCTAACAATAACCTATTTACCTACACGAAGACCTTCATTGAAAACAGCAAGTTTTACTCAAAAAAATACTGGATTTTATTGATCTTACGTCATAAATTTTATAGGGATTTAATCCTGATTATTGACCCTATCGATTGTCCATTAAATACAGAACGCTCCTTTTTCGCAGTTGTCAGTTCGATTCCAGGATCAGACAAGACTTCGATGCGATAAGTCAGTTGTCTAAACGATTAGGTTTGTTTCTCTTTTCTCACGTTATCTTATCGTAGACGAAACGAGATAACAAACCGAATCGATCGACAGCTGGAAGCCAACTTTACTATTACCTATAAACACATTTTCTCGAGCAGGATGGGTCATCAACTTTGGTATATGCATTAAAAAATATTTTTTATATATCAATGGTCATCAATCATTTATTGTTTTTTGTAAATCATGTTTTGTTCACGCTCACACGTTTTACTGCCGCACCCGCAGCGAGAAATTGTGGTTAGTAATACGAAATTGTTGCCAAACCGCAAACAAACCCTATCCGTCAGTCAGTTTACGAATTCTGTATTTATAACTTTTAATAGGAACGACGAAACAAGCAAAGTTTTTACTGACGTGAGCCACGCATGACGCTGCGTTAGCCAATCGAAACGCCGACGCAGGAGCGCACGTTATGTGCACGAGCTATGAAGGAATAGAAATAAAATAAACGTGTAGTGTTCTCACATTTTATTAGAACTGAAAATGAATACAGATAAATGTTAATTAAATCTAAAGATTATTAGCTAGTTTATTGGACCGAAGCCATAACGCTATCCTCGTTCTTCTTGAGTATGACGAATCCCTCCATGACGGGCGAGAGGGGGATGTACTCGTCGGTCGCAAGTTCAGCGCGCTCTCCGAACGATAGTAATACGGGCGTGGTGTGCGTGTGGGATCCGGCGATCGTTTTGGGTGTTCCTGCCTTACCAATTACGTCGACGGCCTGCAAGATAATGAATAAGTTTCTGAAAATCTGTCAACATACTGAACTGATGATAAAGTCTGTTAATATCTACTGCTTATGCATTTACTCTCAATAAACCAACGGTCCTGAGAAATTTGCAAAACATCCCGTATAGGATGTCGTGAACTGTTGTGCATAAAAGGTTATTTACCTGACCGACGCGCACGCTCACGTTCAAGGGCTGAAGGTTCTCGTCCAGCGTCACTAACCAACGGGGCTGCATCGCCGTCGCCAACACGTACAACAAGTAGTGAGACTTGCCAAGGATTACTGTAATAAAAGGCTATGGTAAGTATACATTCTAGAATAAAAAAGAAACACAATAGACTATTCATTTGGAAGCACAGAGAGCCAATACGCAACCGATTTATGAGTGTTTTTTTGTGTCATAGTCCTGATAGCGACGGTTGGTGGGTGTCGATGTAGCAGTACTGGTTAAAGCGGGTATATGATCATAAATACCGATAGTTGCTTAAAATAAAGCGTTTCCTTATGAATATAATCGTAACATTAATGACATTCTCAGTATAAACAGCATGACTGGAACTTTGCTCATCATTCTGTAGAACTTTTACTATGGGACAAACACTAAATTGGAGAAAGAAAAACTGCTGTTCCATACAAAATAATCAATGTTGCAGTTTTTTTTTTCAGACAAAATGTACTAAAATGATCTTATATACAGAAAATGTTTACTTACTGTTCTTACAATCCAAAAAGGCCGTGAGTACGACTAGCAGGCCGGCGAGCGCGGGCTGGTTGATGAGGCGACGGTCGGCGTGTGTGGGACACAGCGTCACCGTGCCCTTACCGGCGTGACACAGCCCCTGTGCCAGCCGCACCATGAACAGGTGCACCGGCGACTTGCCGTGGTACAGCGCTAGCGCGCGCAGCATTGTGGCCAACCTTTACGAACAAATACAGATATTTTTATGATCATTTGATAAACATTATTTTTATTTATCGCACTATTACACATGTATAGGGAACTAGTTGTTGCTCGCAGTTTCACTCGCATCCTAGAGGAACTTCTTCATGAATCCGGTTAAAAATAAGTTTTAACCCTTGACATGGCCTATCAGTGTGCCAAACATTATGTAAAAACTTTTTAATTTATAATAATAAAGTATAAATTATCACACGGCAGTACATTGGGTAGGCGATTTTGAAAAATGCGTACGATAAAATCTTACAAATGTTATCGGTAGCGGGTAGCACTGGGCAATGTTGACAAGAGAGGGTAGTCGTCGATATGGATCGGCCCACCCGAGGTTATAAAGGCGGTGGTCATTCGACGAAGCGAGAGCATTCCGTGTTGATCAGCTGACGAAGTCTGACCTTTTATATCTGACTAGCTTGTCCTTATTTTATGATCTTGTAATAATTGTGTAAAGTAATATATTGTGATCTAGTTTATGTTACTAATATTAACCCAAATACAAGTACTCTCAGTGGTGGAGAGTCTATGTTGGTTTTATTTACTGTGTTTACCTTGCTCGCAATCCTGACATACCGATATTAGCTAAAACTGTAATGATAGAATCACCCCTGAATGATTATATTGTTGTGTCATTTACATCAGAAGTGGAACAAGAAAAAAACCAGTCCACATTATGATTGTATACCCACATATGTAAATATTTTATGATTTTTAAAATCCCCTGTAGACGGACTGACAAAAACTTGATTATTCGATTACAATGGTGAGAAGTGTGAGAATGAGAAAATGTGATAAATCCGGTGAGTCACAACCATTTTATTATGTGTGAAGGAATTTTGATGAAGGAAATATAATATGAGAGGTTATTTATTCGTGTAAAATAAATATTAAATGATATCTTTGCTTATTCATGTAAAATAAAAGAGATGTTATCTGTATTTATCCGTGTAAAATAAATGAGATGATATCTGTGTTTATTAGTATAAAATAAATATGATGGTATCTGTATTTATTCGTGGAAAATAAATACGGCATCTGTATTTATTCGTGTAGGAAAACACATTGCAAGTCGTATTAGAGTTTGTGGTGAGATGCAACCAGGGTTGATCTTTGGCACCGCCCGGTTTGGCCAGCCGGGGTTGGCCAAAGGCTTCGCCTGGGGAAAACTGAAACTCTAACGTGGCGAAGCAATTGTTATAGGGCTGGAACCAAGGCGGGATATGCCATGATATGGCTAGATCCAAGGCGGGTGATGCCATGTTGATAAAGCAGGATCCCAGGCGGGTGATGCCAAATGAGTTGGCTAAATCCAAGGCGGGTGATGCTATTAATTGATAAATGAAAATGCAGTGAAAATGAGATTCTGTTTTGAATTAATGTTTTGAAAAAGTTTTGAAAATATTGATATTTGTTTTTTATTCGTTTTGTTATAATTCTTGTTGTAGAATGGTACAAAATAGTTTATTGAAATTAAAAAGTAGTTTGTTATTATTACATGGTTTAAAATGTATTTTTGTAGACGAAAACAGGAAATTGTATTTATTATTGACGATAATTATTATGACGGCTTCCGTTAAAGATTAATTTGTCAAATTCATTTTTAAATAAGAAATAATTTGACTTATTTTCGTTAAAGAAGTGTATAATATGTATTGTATTGTTGTAAAAAGGTTGTATTATTAGCGCATTATAGAAATATTATGTTTACAACATCATGTCAGTTTTGTAATATGAGTTTGTGAATAATTGAGATATTATTTTGATCCTGAAAAGTTTTAAAGGTTGATACTTAAGTATTATGATTTTGGGAATAATTGAGATAATATTTTAAGTGGTTATAATTATGTACTATGATACTGTGAATAATGATTAAAGATTTAAAGATATTTAACCATGAAACATTTAGGATGTTTGTTTTCTGATTTTGTGAAGAATTGAGATATTTAAGAATGTAGGATTTTGTGAATAATAATGAGATAATGAATCGTGAATTATTTTAATCGTTGTTATGTACTATGAGTTTATGAATAATGAGATATTTAATCTTGAAATATTTTAAGTGTTTAACGTACTATGAGTTTGAAGTGTTTATATGCTGGTACAATGAATTGTGAATAATTGAGATTTATAATCATGGAATATTTTAAGTGTTAAATGTACTATGAGTTTGTAAATTATTGAGATATTATGTTGTGATTTTGTGAATAATTAGGTATGAGATTTTTACGAATGAAATATTTTAAGTGTTTATGTATTATGGCTTTGTGAATCGTTGAAATATTTAACCAAGAAATATTTTAAGTGTGTATTATGAATTTGTGAAAAACTATAATGAGATATTTAGCCCTGAAAAATATTGTAAATGTATTTAAATGATTTTATGAATTTGTGTATGATGAGATTGTGTGTTTATGTACCTATTATGATTTATTGACTAACTAAAATTTGATGTTTAACCAAAGTAGAACTGTCTAATAGGCATCTGAGATAGTATTTTATGAAAATGTGAAAATGTTGGAAATCTAATGTGTGGATGTTTGTAAGATGTTGATACGAGAAGTTATGAACGAATATAGAACTAGGTTGATACTGAATGAATATCAACTAGTTTAAGTCATGGGTGATGAGCTTGTTGGCCGTCGATGGGATAACAAGCTCTAATCGATTCAAACATTCTTTGGATGCTCTTCATTTTACTTTGGTCAAAGACATGAGTAACATGACGAGGTCAAAGATGAGTGATCAGGTGTGGCCGAGATGTGTACTGTATTATTTGTTTCTGTTTAAGGTCCAGAGGTGTCACTGAAGTTAGGCCTTGATGCACAATCTTGACGATGGGGTTGATGGTGCGTCGACCACCAACCACCAACACACGAGGACGTGTGTTTTGCAGGAGGGCCGTGTTATCGGTAGCGGGTAGCACTGGGCAATGTTGACAAGAGAGGGTAGTCGTCGATATGGATCGGCCCACCCGAGGTTATAAAGGCGGTGGTCATTCGACGAAGCGAGAGCATTCCGTGTTGATCAGCTGACGAAGTCTGACCTTTTATATCTGACTAGCTTGTCCTTATTTTATGATCTTGTAATAATTGTGTAAAGTAATATATTGTGATCTAGTTTATGTTACTAATATTAACCCAAATACAAGTACTCTCAGTGGTGGAGAGTCTATGTTGGTTTTATTTACTGTGTTTACCTTGCTCGCAATCCTGACATACCGATATTAGCTAAAACTGTAATGATAGAATCACCCCTGAATGATTATATTGTTGTGTCATTTACACAAATGACATTAAAGAGATTAGCACAGGTTCTAACAGAGCTTGATGATATACAGCAAGGGATAGAGAAACTGGGATAATATTAAGGTGGACTACAGGTATAGTGTACAAGTGCAGTTGAGCTTGTTACCTACAAACCTAGGGTAGGTCAGCTAATGCCCTAAAATTCGATAAAGCAGTCTAAATATAATAATTGTGAGATAACATATACTATTATAAATATTACCTGGCGTTGTTAGTACCGGCTCCGACGAGTCCCATGGCAAAGATCGCGTTATAAGCGACATCATTGTCGGAATCGTGCGAGTATTTGTTGAGTACATCGATGACGGCCAGCTGCGGGTTGGAGATGGAACACAGCGCGATCGCTAGTGGCACCGCACGACGCACTGCCGGCTCCCCGTAACGACCCTGGGAGAAACGATATTATTTAATGACTTAGAATAAGTTAATGGTGGTTTTCATATAAGAAAGAAGGTATACTAGCCGTGGGTTAATAACATGATTTTCCAATGGAAAAAGTAAAACAAGGCGAATTCGTGCTGTATGAGTACCAGTCTACAAATTGAGTTTAGATTGTGTCAAGTTGACAAACCTATAGCAAATGACTCAAAATTCGTGTATTCGGAGAGTAATTATTATGACGCAAGAAAAACTAACGCAAGATTGCATAACATGATGATCTATAAATATGGTGCTTGGCACGCTATCAGGCACAGATCAGTAAGCAGATGGAGTGATATGTTTAATCACTGGCTTGCCAATGACTACAGCTACTTTAAAAGAGTCTTATGCGTTCAATGTTTGTAATGTTATAGCGTGGCTCCTTGTTCCTGTAAGAGTCGTGCGTCAACTCACCAGCTGCCCAAATATCCTGGTGCACATCTCAGCGCCGGTCTCCTCGGCGAGTGCGATGACGGCGACGCCGAGCGTGGCGACCGCCTGCACGGACGACAGCTCCTTGTTCGCCTCTTTTTCCTTCTCTTTCTCCTTACTTTTGCTGTCTTTGGATGATTTTCCTAATAAAAATGTAAGTAGCAATAAGATCTGACAAGAGTGGCAGTTTGAACTCTTGGTTGATAAAAAGTGCGGAAAGGGGTCACAAACTGGATGAATCAACATGATTTGGGACAGGCCTAAATACCATGGTGAACAAAGGAGACCAAATATGTCGCACTAATTCACCTGGGTGATATTGTCAGGTGAAATAAATCCTAGGTGAATTAAAGACACTAAAAAATCCACTTTGTTCACCCAGGTGATATCACCCAGGTGAATAAACCCTAAATACAGCCGTGGACTACAATAGGTTGGGCAGCAGTTTATCCAAAAGTGAATTAGTCAGGGTGGTTATAAATGTGAACAGACTAAAGGCATATTCGCAATGCTATAACCAGCGTCGACAACTGCGCCAGTCCCTAAGTACATTACACCGTAGATTAGCACTTACCCTTAGTGCTCTTATCATCCTTTGAACCGCCGGCTGAGCTGCTGGCGGTACCTTCCTTGGCATCTTTTTTGTCTTGCTTCTTGAAAGCTGTGTCCTCGGTTGACGATTGTTCATTCTGAAATTAAAACATAATTATGTTTCTTTGATCTTTACAAGCGCATGAAAATACATTGTCTTGAACACAGAGTCATAATGAAATGAAGTGTCAATATGCAAATTACAATCTAAAATGGGTGAAGTGCGCGTGGTAGAAAATACGTTTTCCATTGATTGATCGCGGCGGCATACGCAATATTTCCTTTGTAATACTTATACATTAATAATACTCCATTTGTTTAGTACTGTATTCTTAAGTTAATATGTAATTTCGCACATACATCAGTCTCGTAATGCTTGGAGCAGATGTGCAGCATCTGTTGCACGACAAGCACGTCTCCAGTGCCTGCGTACGCGCACATGGACAGCGTGGTCTGGCACAGCGACTGCTGCGGCTCCGGTAATACTTCTAACGCGGCCATTGTAGCCTCCGTGCGCTCCTTACAACCTTTGGAATTGAGACAAAGACGTTTTTAAACGACAATTTAACAAGTATCATTTTATACATTTTTTATCACAAGCTGAGAATATAATATTCCTATCCACCGAACGATTCAGAACGACATCTTAGGGTAGTTATCTTGTATCTAAAATGTGTTATAATAGTGTTTATGGTTAAGTAGACGTAACAGTTTCTTACCTAAGAAGCACAACCCAAGTCCCAAATGCAAAAATCTAGCATAAGTAGATGTATGTAAGTCCTTGTTGTCATCAATTAGACGTTGAATGATAGCGCATGTGACCTGTAAACAAACATTAAGTGTGCACATTTAAACTATTTGAATAATATTAATGGAAAATGATAGGCAAATTCAGGTATTTTTTTGAAAATCCTGCAATCAGCTAATCCACATAATTAAATGAGGCGCCGATCAAGTTGCAGTGACGCTGCACTTAAATTTACGCGTACGTATCTGACATCGATCGCCAATTGAGAGAATACGAAAAGCGTTGTTTTGATCGAAACTGTCAAAATGTTTAGTTTTTGTTTTTGCTGTCGAAAGTGTCGAACAATTTGACAGTTTTTGTAAACGAAAACTGTACGACTAAAGACACCTGCAGACTAATTCACCTAACTAAAGAAATTCAGTTGCAGTGTAGTGTGTCAAATTGTGCGACAGCAAAAACCAAACATTTTGACAGTTTTCGTAAACGAAATCTGTGCAACTAAACACACCAGCATGAATCCGGCACGTTTTCTGCTTCAAAAAAATACCTGAATTAGCCAACAGTTCCAACATTATCACTCTGGTTGATAGGCCTGGCCTTGATTAGAGCAGTTCCACCCTAATACGAGATCATTATCGGACACCAATCCGACGTTGGGTTAAGTAAAATAAGATCCGTTAATAACTGACAATGTGAAACGTAATACTTCCAAACAATGCAATTAAGCGCTCTTAAGGCGCGATTCCATTAGGCAAGTCTTCCATGCAAGTATGGCGTCACATTTTCGTACAAGTTACTTACATTGGAAACATATTTTCGAGAGTGTGCAAATTGCATGCAGGTTTTACTTGCATATAAGTGGGGATGTTCAACGATTGAGCTGGACATCATGGGTGTCAATCACTCGTTCGCAATTCGAAAAGTGCAACTAATGTTTGCGCGTTCAATTTGCACGTCACTTGAATAAAAAATGTACAAGTTCAAACTACCTCATACAAGTTGTAGCTTGTTTGCAGGTTTGTTCAAGTTGTATGCAATCTGTAACTTGCATACCTACAAGCTACAAGTAACTTGCCTAATGGAATCGCGCCTTTAGGTCTGTGGCGCAAATTACAAGTACTAAGCAAGAACAACGTTAGAAACAGAGAGTTTACAAATACTTACATCGCCATTGCAGGAGCCGACGGCAATCAATCCGCAAGAGACAGCGGCGAGCGCGCAGATCTCTGCGGGCGCGGCCGTGTCGCTGAGTACGGGTAGGAGGTGTGATAGTACGTCCTCACGTTGAGTACCCGCGTAAGCAATACCCAGTCCTAAGGCGAAAGATTACTTTGATTTAAATGGTTTATTTAAATACACAATCTGATTGCTATAAGTATTTTAATTTATTTGATAATATAAACAGACTAGGGTGCTTAAAAAAATACTGTTTTATATCTTAATCAGTTTGCAATAACTTTTGATTAAAAAAACGTGATATTTTATTTTTCAAAATTTTTATTTATTTTCTTGCTAATGTCGATCAAGTTTCTTAAATATGCGCCTTTTAGGGCAATCATTGGAACGAGACCAAATTTATGTCAGTGTATGCAGCACAAATAAGCCACGAACAGGTTGAACACACCCCTCAAACGGCCCCTGCATTCTTATAAACAATGCCAAGCGTGTTTAAACGTGTTAATATCGCAACTAGAGTCTACGAGTAACATAAATTTTATTCCTAGTTTTTACATACATTACGTGTGTGAGGGTTACTTACCCAAAACACTGCCGATCCTGAGATTAGAGCTTGAATGCAGCACATAATCTGACAGAAGCGCTAGCGCCGGGTCGCACTCGTTTCTAACACCGCAGTTGACCAATCCCAGGGCGAGTAACGCGCCTGCCTTGATGTGCTCGTCGGCGGTGTAGAGGTATTTGTCGATGGGCGTCAGACCACCGTCCACGTCCCACAAGTGGATCATACCTAGAGAGGCGGCCGCTGATAACATGCCTAGAAATAACAAAAAATATGTAATGTTTGCCTACAACAATGGAATAAAAAATGGTACTATTTTTTAAGCCTTCTAAAATTTGCTCCGCTCATCCGGAATTGAGCTTTACTATTGGGCGTTCACGCTCCTATTAAATTTCGGTTCGTCGTGTTGCGACGCCAACGAGCTTAGGGTTCACGATTAACACAATTTAATGTTGTAGGTATTCTTTTATTTTAGAGTTGCAACTAAAATATGGTAGTATTATTTAAATACTACCATATTTTGATTTCATGTCGTTTTCACCAAGCTAGTTACCCAGTTGTTATGAAGGTACTTCTTTCGCATCGTAAAAAAAATTAAGAAACTGCCTTTCATTGTCCTCTGTCAGTGAAATGTATTAGTAAATTGGAGTTTTATTATAGTCTGGGTAGGTAAAGCACGGCGGCGGCGGCGTGGTGTGCGTGGATACTGACTAAGCCCTATTCTACCATAGTATAATAATATAAATCCGCCTGGTACTTTCTTCCCGCTTCCTGGTCCTCATCTACGCTATGATTTGTGATATTTTCCCACCATTAACAACAAAGTTTCACAACAGAAGCCGGCACTTATTGGTTTTTCAGTAGCGTAAGACGTACTTAAGGTCAGTCCCGTGATCTGTCACGGAAAGAGACTACGATAAACCATGTAATCTACCGCGTCGGCACATAAGCATGTTTTTGTACCTGGCTTGCTACAGGCATCGTTTTATGCGTGCAATAAATTTGATAGCTATACCAACCATCAAAACTTTTCTGGGATAGTTTGAAAAAAGTTCAATTACTTGCAAATCTAGCAGCTAGCAAGTTAACTCTTGAGTACTTCAAGTACATGAATATTTGTTTATTAAAAATATTCTAAGACTAAACTCCTAAGAATATGTAAACAAAAAAGAAATGCCATACCATGATCTTTGTTCTTGTACATCCACTTATTGCCATCTTCAGTGGTAACAAGCTTGTCGCGTCCAAAGCCCGCATTTACAAATGCGTTGACAAATGTAGCTGATAAGTTCTGCCTGGCAGAGTCAACTGGGTGCTCAGTCAACAGCGATGGACGCAGAGCTGATCCGGCCGACTCCAACCACGTCTTGTAAACCTCCTCGGGAGTTTTGGGCTCCATAATGTCAAGCTAGTAAATAAAAAAGAAAATGTTTTTGAAACTTTATTATTCCTTGTTTAGCTTAGTGGCCTCAGATGATCTCTACTCATTTATTGGACAATGGAAAGTGCAGATGGCTCTCTGCCAAAAATAAAATACTAAACAATTAACTAAACTATTGAGGCTTGGACTCTGGCATACCAGCTGCTTGGACAGTTACGTATCAGGATCTGGTATTTATAAACTACTTTTTCTGTTCAAAAGACAAGAATGGTTTCACCATCACTACATAGTATAAAACAAAATCGCTTCCCGCTGTCTGTCTGTCCCTATGTATGCTTAGATCTTTAAAACTACGCAACGGATTTTGATGCGCTTTTTTTAATAGAGTGATTCAGGAGGAAAGTTTTAAGCTATAAAACATACACATGCGAAGCCGGGGCGGGTCGCTAGTACATATAATAAATAATTTTTGATTTAATGTACTGCTGATTATTTAAAAATCCGTCTATTATGTAAACAACACATACCTCTCTTGCTAGGCTCAGGAAGTGATCATTGATGTGTGCATTGAGAAGAATTGTGCGGAGGTCTTCATCATCTACTTCCAAGGGTATGTACTGGCGCGCCAACATGTAGCACAGTTGTTTCTTTATCAACCTAAAAAAAATATGAATTCATTAATTTTGATGACTCATTATGATATTTCGTTTGGTACAAATGATTTTAAAAGAATCACTTACGGATCTGTGCAGGAGTTAAAGACTTCTTCACATTTAGCTTTGTCATGCAGTTGCATTGACACAAGCATGGCGCGAGGATATTCACCAAAACGAATGTAAGTGTCAAGAACACCCTGCAGGATCTGAGTAGACTCTGGTTCCACAACATAGCTGGCACATCTGAAATGGAATATATTTAATCATTACTATGTAACAAATTAATGTTTTTTTAATCTTTATTAAAAGGCCTTGGTTCACAAATAAATACAACATGGAAACGAAGTGTTCATTTGAAAGTTATGCCAGTGACATCAGGCAACTGTACTATAAGGAGTAATGTTGTATATTTTGTTTACATATTAACAGTAACTTTGGTTTTATTTAACTTACCCAATCAAATACAAGCATACTCTGGGATAGTTGCTCTGATCCATGTGTTGAGTGAGGAGGTCAAGTCGGTCAATTTCCATCAGTAAGTCACAGGCCTGGATCTCAGCTGAGTGCTTCATGTCAAATGAGATCACATCACGAACTAGGTTTAGTAGAGAATCCATGTTCTCTATGTTCCATTCTTCAGCTATCTCACCCTCAAGTTGTCTGTTTTAAAATTCAATTTTATTATAACATTTTTATACATTTATAACATAATCAGATTTGATATTGTATTTCCAAAGTAGACTTATTTGTTTAATATTTCAAGTTTTGAAAATACAGTACTCTCTTGGTAATCTGCCTCGTTGTAGTTCAAAACTACATAATCCACAATCATTTAAATTTCTAGGTCACTAATCTGTCATCTGTTCTATACTTGTCCACATTATCAAAGCAACCATGATTTAGTGCTAGAAAGCCAGACAGCCGATCGACATCTGTGCAGATGATACCAAACTAAAAATTTGACAACCAATCAAACGCTTGGCTATGTGCATGCTACTACAAGACAATTGGTATAACTATTGTGTAGGTGTCAGCTGCAATCATTTTCAAGCCTTTAATTATGACTAGACTGTTGTGTTTGTGATCAGTCAGCTGTTTGCTGGAGCCCTTATCCTTTGTTAACACTGTACAAGTTGTGATACTTGTTTTATACAAAACTTGTCATAAATGTGATGTTTACTATCTTGTAATTCTATTAGTTCATTTCTATACACATATAATCAGCCATAGGATTGTGTGGTAGCAGATTACCAAAAGATTACTGTATACCATGTAACAGTGGAAATTATTAGTTACTCTTAATTCTACAATGTATGGACCAAGTTGGTGGTAATAATTGTTTATAAACATACCTGACATATTCATGTCCCCAGTCACCTACATTTGACATAGTTCCTAGAAGGCAGTATTTAAGACACTCTCTTTTCTCAGCAGCATCCTGTGAATGACAATTTTATATGCTCATTATCTGATTCTTCACATCACTTCAAGTAGTGATGTCATAAAACAGTTTATACTCACAGTAGATCCACTAACGCCCATAGCCAGAACTGAGACAACATCAGCACAGAACTTCTTTGTCTGAGCATCTTTAATTTTTTCATACACTACTTTGAGTGAAGGATAGTGTTCTCTTAAGAACTTCAAGGGTTTTGGCACTGACGTCATTGACGTTGTTGACGTCCTGATAAGTTTACTTAACATTTGCAGAGCCGGTAGATATAAATCGACATCTTCTCCCTGACAATCAAAGACGAAAAAAATAGGTTATTTTCACTAGTCATGTTTTAATATTATTTTATCAAACAATCATTATACGAACCAACAGCTTCTCAACCAGCATATTTAGCTCTTCTTGCAAACGTTTGTCTTCTTCGGACTGTAAAGATATACACAACAATAAATGATTGTTCATTTCGAGTTAAACGATGGTTTGCTTAAAATGAATTACGTACCAAATCATCATTAGGGGCTACTGCCGGTTCTGCTTTCTCTTTTTTCGGCTCCTCAGTTTTATTTTTCACTGTCATTTTGATTCAATTATGGTTATTAAATCTTTAAACGAAACAATCTTTCGTGACTCTGCTTTCAGTGATTTTACAAATTTTGACAAGTCACCATAGCATCGGGGATACCAGCACGAAAAAACCCATAAACTACCATATTGAATATTCTTTGATAAAAATATCGAATTCTACTGTGTCATTTTATTCACGTTTCAGATTCACATTTCAGATTTTTCAATCGTCTCGTTAGATAACTTTTATCTGAGTTGACAGTTTTTGTATGTACAATAAGTCGAAATTCCTCCTTTACCGCAAGGTGCATCACATTTCACAGTCCTTACTTCGAATGCAATAATGCATTACACAATGCATTAGTTGCTGTAATATGATTCAAATGACGGTAATTTCAAACTCAAACAAAACAATACCTACTATGATACGTAAATATAGGCTGAGTTGGTATTAAATTTCCATACTGTAGAGTCGCGGTCAGCAACGTACATAATTCACTAAATGATTACCAATTCAATGGACTTTTCTTGGAACGACAGCAAGATAGCGGTTTAAAGTTGAGGAGGTTTTTATTCAGTTTATTTGCAGACGTAGTCAGATCAAGTTATGCTTGCTTGAGAGGGATTTTTTAAATAGCTGTGATAGTGTGTAAACAAACATAACGTAATTTAAATATACATAACTTCGACGACGTTAAGGTCAGTACCTTTTTTCTCTAATTTGGTTTTTTTTTTTTGTTTTATTTTTGTTATTAATTTTCCATCGTCCTGCTGGTCGATGTATCGCATCGGCACAAAAAACATACAAGACACTTAATAATGTTTTAATGTTCTCCCACAAATTCTGGTATCATAAACTTAAGTGTCTTATTATTAAGGGAAGATTATTACGTTGTGGCAAGATCGGATAGTAACGCAGGATATTTGCAAGGCCCACATACAAATCCGGGCTTTAATTGATCCTTTTCTCCCACCCAAGGCCTTCGAACCGGCTCGCCGCTCTTTCGCTGGCTGTGGCCAGACGAATGAAACGAACAGAATTTTTATGAAATAGTTATATTCGTATGTATAATATTAATTATGGACGTGGTTATTTATATCACATTAATAATTTAGCTCTATCATGTTATTTGAACATATTTAATAGGATGGAGCTAAATTATAAAATATGTTATACACCGTGGGCCCGAGGTACCCGAAAGATTTTAACCATCGATTCCGATGCCTCATAAAATTGGAGAAGAAAAGTTAGGATACAGTTTGTTGAATTAAGCTTAGTTTTCGAAATATTCATTATTTACGGAAATTGACAATTCGCATTTCTATGGTAACAAGTCCTATGAACGCGGCGCGCGGCGGCGCCGGGGCGTTGCGACTTTTATCATACCTTATAATTAACAATTAACCCACTCGCCATAAATTTTATTTGTCGGGGAGGGTTGTGGACTGAGAAGTTTCCTATCCACTCACACGATCATTTATAAATGTTGCCATTTCAACCTAAAGTATTGTTTACAAGGAAGTACTAAAGTTAATTGATTTATTATGATAAGAAAAAAATGTCTTACTTGTATGTACTTTTGTTGATATAATTCAATTCATTAGACTCCAGAAAGGTGTGGTTTAAATCTTTCGGGTACCTCGGGCCCACGGTGTATAGTATACAGGGTGTAAACGAATTCGTGTAATTCCTTCAAAGTCTTCAAACCACATGGTATATTATTGATACAGATTAACCCTGCACGGGATTTAGATTGATTCAAATAAAAAAACGTTTTTCCCCCAGCATTTTTTTATATGTTCGATAATTTCTATGCCATGCATAAATTAATGAAAGCACGGCGACATAGCTGACGGGCACAACTAAAGCGATATCGCTCCACGCAGTCAGTTAACTCGGGACGCTAAACTTACTCAGATACAGAATAGGTACCATTTTTTGTTTCATGAAAACTTTTTTTTTTGATTCTGCAAAATACCAATGCAGGTTCAATCAGTGTCACCAGTAGATCACGCGGTTTGAAGGAATCACACGAATTCGTGTACACTCTGTATAAAAATGTGATTTACTACATAACGTAGGTATTTTTTATACTTAACGGCGGCTAAGACATAGAAATATTTTTACAGATATCATGCATCGCATTATAGGCATACCGGTTTCTAAACTTCAAAAAAACAAGTGTTTGTCACTCAATGCCTGTAAAACGCCTTTATCGATTGAACACATGCCACGTCCGAAATCACTGCCCTTTGTCGGGACGAAGTTAGAATTCATCGCAGCTGGCAGCGGAACGAAGTATGGAACTATTATAATAGCCCATTATTTTAGATTTCAGCTGCGAACAAATTCACAGTTAACTGATTTTTTGTATACATATTCGTTTAGGTGTTATAATAAACGGATGAAAAGTCACTGCGGAAAATAGTTGTTTTTTTTTTCAAATATCTCTACCGGACCGGAGGTCATGAGGACCTTTGACCTTGAATATCTGGCTACGCCGACAGGATATCGATGGGGACTTTTTACCCTTTTATTATAACACCTAAACGAAGGTGTATACAAACATTCAGCTAACTACGATTTATTTCGCAGATTAGTTGATTTTATATGTAAAATGACTGGGCTGTAATTTTATCTAAAGATAGAGATCAACTACTCATGGCACTCACTAACTACATGGCAAGCCCCTCCACCATCTGTCTTCAATGTGTGTGTGTGCAATGCCAACATGCACACATCAGCGTTGAACGAATGACACGTTGTAAATATTCTTTTTCACACATTTTTACTTGCAGTGTCAATGGAGGGGCGTACACACGGCTACACATCAAGCTATACATTTCCAGTTTACACTGACCTCTCATTGTAAGGAAATCCTATACAATGCGAGATCAGTTTATACTGGAAATGTATAGCTTGATCTGTAGCCGTGCGTACCATGTTATCGTAGTTGATCACTATGTAAAGCATGAAACGTATTTTTTTAAACCACTTTAATTATTAGTAGTGTAAACTTATCTGAAGATTCCACTTGAACACAGAAATCATTTTATCCAATCATAGAGCATAATTACCTACTCTAAGAGCCTACAATGGTTAAGGTAGCCCTTCATGTCCCATCTGAAATTACCATCCTGTATATTAACCTGTTATTTTTTTCTAAATATGTTTTATGTTACAGGTTACACGAATATGTCGATTGCCGTCATAAACAGTTAGGACCTATTTATTGTGAAAAGCTAGGCAGTAGCACAGAATTGGTTTTTGTGAGTGATCCTATGCTTATAAGGACAATATTTCTTAGCCTTGAAGGGAAGTATCCAGTCCATATATTACCTGAGCCGTGGGTATTATATGAAAAATTGTGTGGATCTAAGAGGGGTCTGTTTTTTATGAACGGCGAGGAATGGTTAGAAAATCGAAGAGTAATGAACAAATATTTACTAAAAGAAAATTCTGAAAATTGGTTTGAAGTCCCGGTGAAAACGACTGTAAGTAATTTCATACAGAAGTGGAAAATGGAAACAGAGAAAGGCAAATTTGTTCCTAATTTAGAGTCTGAGTTTTATAGACTATCTATAGACGGTACGTAACGTATTAGAAGAATATTTTTTTTCTTTATTTTTTCTTTATTTTTTCTTTATTGACAGCAATAAATTATTTACGAGCGCTTTTGTCGATCTGACTCGAAGCTGGAATCGACTTCTGGCTAGACAAGGTCTACCGAGGTAGAGCAACGTGATCGTGCCTGTATGTTTTTAATTATAGCTGTTGACTCAATTTTTAATCTTATCTTGTTACACTTTTTACAGTTATAATAGCAGTAATGTTAGGAAGTTCTTCATCTCGTAAGCCAGATCAACATAGTGAGACGCTGCTGATTATGTTTTCTGAAGCAGTGAAGAAGATTTTTCAAACCACAACAAAATTATATGGATTACCAGTTAATATGTGTCAAAAGTTAAATTTAAAAGTATGGAGGGATTTTAAAGAATGCGTTGACTTATCTCTTTCACTAGGTAAATAACATACACAAAAAAGCGTGTGCGTATCACGTAGGTAGCTACTACTTTTATTGAAATTATGTTGAACTAATCATTCGATTTAACTGCTTCCAGCCCATAAAATAGTTGGTGAAATGTTGCACGATAGAAAAAATAATAACGGGTTGATAAACGTTCTCATTGAAGAAAATGTTAAGGAGGAAGATATTAAAAGAATTATCGGAGATTTTGTTATTGCAGCTGGAGACACGGTATTAATTTTTTAGTAATGTTCTTCATATTTAATGTTATTTTTTTTTTGAAGTTTAATTTATTTTTCGTTTTTCAGACGTCATATACATCTTTATGGACTTTATTCCTACTTTCAAGAACTGAAAATGCTAAACAAGAATTATATTTAAAAAAGTCTTATATAAATTATGTTATCAAAGAATCTATGAGGTTATATCCTGTAGCTCCATTTTTAACAAGGATTTTGCCTAAAGATTGTATTTTGGAGCCATACAAACTCGGTAAAGGCGTAAGTATTTGCGTGTGTATTATACATAATTATTATATCAATTAATATTAATTCGAAAATGTGTGTCCTGTCATTGATATCTATTTATAATAATAATTTAATTTACGAACATCATAAAAATCATTATCAAGAATTACTTCGTACTAAAATATTGGTATAATAAGTAAATTAAACAAAAAAACCCAACTGCTTTAAAAGCGCATTTAAAAGATGGAAACAAGATTAAATAGAAAGAGATACATCTGATCAACATGTATGCCTCCGACTGTCTTTTTCGTGTTAAACAGAAATGTAAAAATAAAAATAAATGGACAAAAAATACACACGGGAAATAGGGCGTAAAGAAATTTATCAGTGAAACGCGGTTCTTCTAAAACAGTAGAAATATAATTATCTGGCAATAGTGGTAACACAGGAAAGTATCCATGGGTAACATTTAAAGCTGGCTTCCCACGGTGCGTACGTGGTAGCGTACACCGGCTGTATGTGGTATCTTCCGTATAATCACGCACCGTGGGAACCCACATTATAAGGGTGTTTGATGTGGATACGGCGCACCGCTCCGCACGTGTCCGCGTTACCACAGCTGAATCTCTTCGCATGGTGCATCGGTGCGAGCTCGTGCGTCGCGGTGCGCGCTATCACGCACCGTGGGAAGCCGGTATAATGCTTGTTTCCCACGGTGCGTGATATCGCGCACTGCGACGCACGAGCTCGCACCAACGCACCATGGGAAGAGACTCGTCCGTGGTAACGCGGACGCGTGCGGACCGGTGCGCCGTATGCATATCACGCACCCTCATAATATGGCTTCCCACGGTGCGTGATATTACGGATGATACCACGCACAGCCGGTGCGCGCTACCACGCACCGTGGGAAGCTAGCTTATGAAGGCTATCCGTTCGGCAGAGTGCTGACTCGTTTTGTTATCCTATTCAAACAGTTTTCTAGTTTAATTTACTCACGAGATGGCATCAACTGTTCTGTTGGTGAGAAAGTTTCCGTTTGTTTAAACGCTTACTTTATCTAAAGATTTTATTACTTGAGCACAAGGGTTACAAATTAGTGATAATAATTATGTCTACAAGTATCTACAGACTGACATGGTTCTAAATTAACGTGGCGAAATAGAGAATAAAATTAACACGAAATGTACTGGATTTGAAATCTTCCTGGACAAGCAGCGCCACCATAAACGGTCATTAGATTTTGAGCCATGTCCGATCCGACGGAGCTCTGTGCATTTTTTGACACAAGTTTGACATAAAATTGTACTTGACAGTTGACAATGACATTGATGTCAAATGTTAGGAATTAGGTTAAGTTTTATCATCAAAAAATATTGTGTATTTTATTTGTAAATAAATATATAAATAATATTTCCCTACAAAATGATTATATGTAAACATTTTGCTAAGTTTACAATGTACTCTACAATTCAAAACTACCGGACGTTTAGTGCAATTTGTTATAATCGTATCGTGGAAGACAAAAACGAAATCAAAATGTATAAAAGCAGTGCAACGTATAAAAAAAAAAAGATTCCAATTCATTACAATTTAAGAAGAAATTTGTCAATGGAGGGAATTGTAAAATGGCAGGAACAAACGTATGCGAGCATATCAAGTAGTTCTCCTGTGCATTTTATACAGGATGGGTTACTTTACTTTCACGACGTCACCGGTATGTCTTGGTGGGCCACAATTGTTACATCCACAATACTTATAAGAATGCTGATGACCCTACCACTGACAGTATACCAAAATTATATATTAGCAAAAGTAGAGAACATCAGTTTAGAACTTAAGGAAATGGTAAATGAATTAAAAAAGGAAACTACAATAGCAAAGAAAGCTTACAACTTAACAGATAAACAAGCAGTAATATTATACAAAAGGTCATTGAAAAAACAATGGAACAATTTAATAGTCAGAGACAACTGCCACCCATTCAAAGCAAGCTTAATTGTATGGTTCCAACTTCCAGTGTGGGTGTGCATGTCATTTGCACTGAGAAACCTAGTCTACATGACTGATGCAGATCCTGCAGCATTAGTTACTTTTATGGAATTATCTACTGGAGGGATTGGATGGATTCCTAATTTAACTGAGCCAGATCACTCCTGGATTTTGCCAGTGGCATTTGGATTGACCAACTTATCTATTATTGAAATACAAAGATTATCTAAGCTAAGACAACCCTCCAAGCTGTACAATGTTTTCACAAATGTATTTAGAGTATTTACAATTATCATGGTACCTGTGGCTGCAAATGTACCTTCATGTATGTGTCTGTACTGGATGACATCAAGTGGTGTTGGCCTGGTCCAAAACTTGATGTTACTGTCCCCATCACTGAGAAGGAAACTCAAGATACCTTTAGCTCCAAGTGAACTCGAAGAACCCTATAAACATATGAAAGAAGAATTGAAATACTCATACAAAAAAATGTTAAAAAGAATTATACCCAAAGAATCATAATGTTTGTTTTCATACCCGAACCTTTTTAGTTTAGTATTTCAAGGGATTTTTAGGCTTTGATAGTACCCAATGGTAAAAAAAAATCCTTATTTCTTAAAATTCCATTAAACAAAGAACTTGGGATTTTTTTATTGCTTATATGAGAATAACCATATAAATTATTACAGACCCCAATCATAGCTTCAATTTTTACATCTGGAAGAGATGAACAGAACTTTAGTAGAGCCAATGAGTTTCTGCCTTACCGCTGGGACAGGAATGATAAGAGGAAGAAGGATCTGGTGAACCATGTGTCTTCAGCATCCCTTCCCTTCGCACTGGGCGCAAGATCGTGCATAGGCAAAAAGTTAGCAATGCTACAGATGACAGAGCTTATAAATCAGGTACACATCCAAATTTTATGCAAATTATTCTGGGTTCTCATGTTTTATTCATTATATTACCCAGCCCCATGGTCTTATTTATGTTACGGTCGGATCCTGTTTGATTCATGATCGTAAGATTTGTATTTTATTTTAATGTTTTTTTTTTGTTACAGATCGTCCAAAACTTTGAATTTGAATGTTTAAATAAAGATGAGGTGAATGCAAACACTTCACAAGTTCTTGTGCCAAGCAGAGATATTAAGCTATCATTTACAATGCGAAAACCGAAATGATTAAAAAGGAGCCCTTTTATAATTACCCAGACCTACAAAACTTGCATTACCTAGAGTAATTTATTGTCACATATGCTGTGTGCTACAATACTACATTGTGTTAGATGTAACTTAGTTGATAACCTGCTTGAGTAGTATTAGAGTGCATTACCTGTAACTTAAAAGCAGAACTGTGGGTATGGAACTGTAATAATATACACAATACATTGAAGTAAATATAAGTTTAATTATAATACATTAATAATAAGAGCAAACGCGCACTGGTGCAACCACGGCTACAACCCGGCTGGCCGCAAGCAGTCCATAAATATTTGAATTTTCAAACGCAAGATGGTAACGCGCACAGTGACGCAGCGGCCGGCTGGTCGCTGCGACCGCTAGTTTGTGCATAGCAGTCGGAATGGTTCCTGCCCTTGTATTTACGCATTTATATACGAAAACGCGCACTTGTCTTCGTCTACCTGCCGTCAGTTTACAACCGGCGCCTGTCACTATGTCAGCTTACCAACCGGCTTGAGCCTGTGCTGACACAATGCGAATAGCCGGCTGGTCGCAGATAAAACCGTAGCCCTAACAACTCAACCAGTCGCGGCTGTGGCCGTGGTCGCACCAGTACGCGTTCCCTCTTAAGCAGTCAGACTGTTATTTATTCCTAAATACAAAATAACTGGTATATACACCAACAAAAAGAAGAATACATTGATAGTTGTCAATTCATTATTTTTATGCAATGTGAAGAATACCCAAAAAAAACAAAAAAAATGAGATGAAACACACTCAGGGACCAGCCGGCCGCAGCTGCAGCGTTCGCCTGTGTTTATACTGAATTCAAGTTATTATGCAAAGTGCAAAGACTGCCTAAAAAAACCAAACGATTGGGATGAAAACTTTTTTAGGACATTTACATTAAGAAATCACAAATTATACACTGGATAAGCAATTTTTTTTTTTAGATATACTTTGTTTCTTTTAATATAGTTAAATAAATGCATTATACAATACATTTACACGAATATTTTAAAAAACATTTAACCAATATGTAAATATTATTAACTTAGGTACAAAATAAGTTCATAAATGGCAGTTTTCATTCAATATTATTAACGGGTATCCCAAAACACATGGTCATGAAGGGAAAGTACTTTATGTATGAAAAATAGCAAATTTTACATAAAGGAGACTTCATTTTAATTTTTAAAGTAAGAAATACTGCATTTAATGTTTTTCATTTAATGAAGTCTCCAGCCTAATCAAAATCAACACAAATGCAAAAAAATATCAGCCTATATTTTATTTCACCGTTCGATCGGGTAAATTAGAATGAAATCTGTGCAATAAACATTGTGTCTTAAATTGATGGAAGACCATGAAATCTAACATTAAATTAGGTACTTTCGGTTACAAAATCAGGTACAAAGGCAGAAAATTTTACTCAAAAACACCCTTACTTGTTGTTATATAATTAGTTCCTTTAATTTAAGCCACTGTGTTTGCTGAAAAGATTTGATCCTTATCATTGCCCTACCGATATCTATCCACAGGTGTCATTACAGAATTTTACTATTCCGTAGCTTAGTCAGTTCGATTCCCGGCTCAGACAAAAAACGTGTAATTAAAAAAGCAGTAACTAAAACATAAAAAAAGTCTTAAGTAAAATTTTCTATTTTTAATATTCAAAGTATTTTCCCTGCATGATCATGTGTTCTGGACACCAGATATACATATCCAAGCCACTAAAACACGATGACACTGAAATTATAGGTATCAAAAGCTCCTAGCTAGATTCATTTCACCAACTGTCTTAAAATCATAGATTTGATATCTTCGAGCCATTGTTCCTTATACTCTAAATTGAGTATGTTTTTGAAGGCTTTCGTGCGATCTGATTCGGTCATTTTACCTGTGAGCAGGTAAGCAACTGATTCTACACATAAGAAACCCATGCCCTCGCTTAGTGACCATACATAAATTTTATCGGCGGTGTCCGGATTCAATTGAAACTGTAGGATAGCGCTGCTCAGTAATCCTTTGAGTTTGTCAAATAAAAATCTGTCGGCTAACAATAGTACTTCTAAATTAGTTTCTAGTTTTTCAGCCATTGGGAAGACTTGGACTTCACATTTGGTATTATTCAACCCACAGTGCAATAAAGTTAATAGGTATTCTAAGGCGGGTTTGGTTACATTCTTTAATCTGACACATTTTTCCACAGACTCCTTAAAACAACCCATTAACATGGCACTAAAAACTTCTGAGTTTTGACATAGGAATATTCTATTGGCTTTTACTGTTGTCAAATCGTCTAGTTCAAAAGTGACTATTTCGTCAAGGGATAAATTATCGAGTATAGGATCGTAACTAACGCAGATATGGGTTGTGAATCTATTTTCAAGCACTTTAGGGTCTTTTATGTGCACATTATTCGCTAACTTTGCTAAAGCAGTAACACAGTCTTGAATGTCTTCCTTAGATTCGGCAATTATTGCGAACAGCAAGTTAAGTGCACTGCAGTCTATAAAATATTTTTTGAGTGGTTTTTCTGTTCTGTGAAAATTGGAAGTCATTAGAATCTTTCTTCTGTGAAAATAAAGGAGGAATATATTACATTAACAAGTTGCAATCGGTCTCAGTATAGTTACCTCACAATGTATGGTAGTGTTAACGACAAGGTCTGTTTCATAGATGAGCTACCTTTCAAGAGCTGGTAGCTAATTTCACCAATACCGTAACTTGACTCTGCTAATATTGTCAGTTGACTCAAGAGCTTTGAACTTAATCTTAAGATCTGGAAATAATAAAAATATTAGTTTAGTAGTAGAAGCTCATTCGATATAACGAGTGCGAGTAAATCATTTCAATCTGAACCTTATGTCTATGCCCATAAGAGTGAAAAGATGCGTGGTATAAAGACATTGACTCACCTGTTTGCACTGTTGACATTTAGTAGGCGGATGCTTAGAACTGACGGACATATTATGTAACCTTAGAGCTAATCTGTGTTTCAGTATACTCATTAGGCAAAGGGCATTGCTGAAAATGTAAGTTTTATTATTAGTCAGAAATGAATACAAAAAAAAAGTGCTTTGCGTTACTTGTTACACAAGTAGATTTATTACAAGGATCGCAAAATTCAGTTTCTCGTAAACTGGCAAAGTGCTTATCGTATACATACGGCATCATTTGGGTACAACTGGCGAGGCGTAAGCTGAGCTTTGCATTTATGTGAGTGCACATAGAATCGATTGCCAAAAAGCAGTATACCTAAACCGGTTTAAACCAAGCAAAGGACGCGTCTGCATTCATTCTTACACAAATGCAAAGCTCAACTTAGGCCTCGCGGACGATACAGGTACCCTAAATTAACATAGAAAAATATATTTTAAGGTCAGTTCACACTGGCAGCTCGATAAGACAAACATATTTTTTGTAAAGGTTAGGAGTTGATCTACGTATGCGTCTCGTCGAGTCGTTACGGCGACGAGCATCCACTTGCGACTTCTGTTGATCGCCAGTGTGAATTGACGTTTAGATAGCTTTAACAGCGGTAAATCACCTTAATACTCTGGCAAGAATGCGAGCTGCCCGTCCTAGTGGTCGCTTGCATCTCTCCACATAATCTAACAAAGCGTTGAGGCACTCTCGTCCCGTCAACAGCTCCAACGTTTGGTTCGGAACCGGTTCCTCTCGGAGAGCGCCGAACGAGTTGCAAGCTCCGTGGGACACGCGAAATAGTAACACTAACACGCAGGCTATGCGAGACGATTTGGTGTTCGTGTTGATCTTGGCAACGTCTACTGGAAAACAAAATGTTTTTATTTTTGGTTAAATGAATTATGACATGTTACATGATTGGCGTCCAAAAGATCATAAGCAGTGACGTTGATGTGTCACACACGCATTGCTGTTTTAGTTCAAATTGCGTAAAGCAAGATCGCATCGCAAAATGACACTTAAAGAATTGCTATAAGTTCTACTGAAATTCAAAGTTCTATATCATATAGTCTGCTAATGGGCAAATACTCAAACGCCACTTAATTTTACGTTGCCGTAATTTTGTGCTATTATGATCGTGCATGTTAAAATTGAGTATTTGGTCATTTATTTATTTATTTATTAAGGACCTCCAACAAAGGACATACACAGAAAATCACAAAAATTGGTAAATAGAATGAGCCTTATATCCGAGTACTCCTTCAATTATAGGAGGCCACAACATGCCATTTTTTTTTCGACTAAGCTAAATTACAACAATATTTAATAAAATAAAAAAATGTGAGTTAAACAGTTAAAAACAATTTAGAAGTTGAGAAGTTGTTTTACAAATGTTGTTTTAATATCTTTTTATATTTTGATAAAGACTCGCAGATGTCAATATCATGGACTTTCGACAAGGTATTGTATTGCCTACAGAGTCTTGGCACAGCGGCGTAATGTCCGAGGTTCGTTTTTGAAAGTGGAATATTAAATAGGTTATAAATATTTTTCCTCGGGATACGAGTTGGAATCTTAATTTGAATAGTGCTCAAAAGTTCGCAGCAGTCTATAGACCCGTTAATTAATTTATGGAGGAAAACGGAATCTAGCATCTCTCTACGACTGCTTAGCGTTTTTATATTGTAATGTTTCAGTCTGTCTTTGTAACTTGTGACTTGCCTTGCCAAGTGATCACCATAGCTTAGGTGGTGGAGAAATCGTCTCTGAACGCTCTCCAAACGTTTTGAGTATACCTCGTAATGGGGGTTCCATATTACTGAGCTGTACTCCAAAATCGGGCGAACAATTAACGATAACCATTATAACGATAAACATTAAACAATTTAATCTTTGTAGAGGATTTCTTAAACTGTTTGCAGTTACGTATTACAAACCCAAGTACTTTAAATCCCCGTGCAACAATATTCAAAATATGTGTATCGAATTTGAGGGCGCTGTCGATAAGAACTCCCAGATCTCGGACCACATGAAGTTTGTTAAGTTCAATTCCTTCTATATGGTATCTATTTATCGATGGGCATTTATTTCGTGTGAATTGTTTAAAATGACATTTACCAATGTTTAGCGACATCATGTTTTCTTTACACCAGTACGATAATCTATCAATATCATCCTGTAATAGCTGACCATCCGCGTTGCTGTGAATAGGCTTCATGATTTTGAGATCATCAGCAAACAGATAGAAAGATGAGTGCTTGAAACAGTGTGTTACGTCATTAATGAATACATTAAAGAGAATTGGACCCAAGTGCGATCCTTGTGGTATTCCTGAAGTGGCTATATAATTTTCAGAAAAATAGCCGTTAACGACTACTTACGAAGATCTATTTTCCAAATAAGATTTAAACCAAGTAAGTAACGTTCCGCCTACACCAATTTGGCTCGATTTATTTACGAGAAGACGGTGATCTACCTTGTCGAATGCCTTGCTAAAGTCTGTGTAGATTGCATCTACAGGGGTACGTTTGTCAAGGCAGTTCGACAAAGTAGAAGTAAAGCATAACAGGTTAAAGTCCCCGTCGCGAGAAGCTATAAATTTTGTAAACACACATTTAGGGGTTCGCAACCTTTGGAACAAATAAAAAAAAACAGTTTTGTAATGATTTTTATTTTTATATAATGGTTTTTATTTTATTTATATAATAATAAATAATAATCTACGAAAACAACACAAACAAACTGAAACGCATTCAAAACTCAAATGACAGCATTGACAGCGTCAGTGTGAACTTACTTCAAAATGGCGGGCCAAATGTTGACGTTCCATGAGTCAGACACGTTCCGGTACCACAAAACATTAGACGATAGCGCTTTATATCGCTAAAATATAACCCGACTAAGTGAAATTGCTCGTTAGTTTCGTATTACACGTATGTAACTTTGAGTTGATTGAATTTGGGATTATTTGTTGTTGATTGAATTGTCGTTACGTAACTTTGTAGAAGTTCTTTATTTACAAAATTTATAGCTTCTCGTGACGGGGACCTTAGTGTTTGTAGACCTTGATTTTACGAAACCATGTTGATATTTAGTAATATGTTGCTTTAGATACCACGTTAAATTATTACTTGTAAGTTTTTCAAATATTTTGCCGAATGTAACTAATATTGAAATTGGTCTGTAATTAGATACTAGGTGCTTTTCACCAGATTTAAATATAGGAACAACAATAGCTTCTTTCCATTTGTTTGGAAAGGTACCTTCATAAATGGATCGATTAAAGATTATTTGAAGGGGACTAACTAGGGCTTTGGCACAACGTTTAATAAAGACAGGAGGAATACCGTCACTTCCTGCTCCCTTAGTTTCATCTAAACCTTTTAACTCTTTATATATTTCAGTACTGTTGAAAGATAACGTACAGAGTGCTGTTGATGTGGTTACAAAATTTGTGTCTGTGGAAATCGGTTTTGAGTCATAAGTCAGTCAAAGGTGTTCTCACTGTTGCTCGTCACTGGCCAAGGATATTTTATCCCGTCATCAGTCGTTAGAGACTATTACTTTGAAATAACGGAATGGCAGATTTATCATGTGCATGTGATGTTGCCAATTTGGAAACCTAGATCTCATAAGACATTTTAAAGTTTTGGTTACCTTCCAATGGAGTTTCTTCTTCGACACTCTCGTCGTCTTCCATGATTAGTTCGTCTAGATCGTGCGCGACTTGCGCAGCGTCGAGTTCCGCGGCCGCGCTGTTAACTCCGGCTAGGTCCACTGCTTCGCCCTCATTGTCACTACACACAGGCGAATAACGACCGGATATTTCCGAATCTGAACTGTCTGGAATGAAAGGAATACATAATATTAAAATTGACTGACGGAACGGGGGTACTAATGCGCAGGTCACTTAAAGTATCGCTTATGACTGTTTTAAAGTGAGTGTTATAATTTCAAAATTTGATAATTTTATTTCAGGGCAAAACGGTTACTACGCTTAAAAAAATCCTTCAAAAGAGTTATTTTTTTTAAGTCGGTTAAAAACATGGATGTTATGGTGGTATCAGACGCGCATATATCTACCAATCTTACAAATCGAAGCTTTCAATGATCGATCGATTAAATACTCGATTTCAAAATCGATTAGGAGTTGATTTTGGTGGCAGATCTATTTTGCGATTGATGGATTGAAGTATCGTGTGCACTTGATCGCGTGGGGTTAGTAACAGTTGTCAAAATTCAATTTAAACATATTTTTTAAGATTTTGTAGGTAATTGTATTGGATTCCAGAATATATCTTACCTTCTTTAACACTAAATGGTGAAGTAGGACCTCCAGAACTACTTGGACTCCATTGATAATCTGTCCAATAGGGGGACATCGAGCTAGCTTCGCCTGAACTAACGCCGGACTCAGGACTCCAGTCCCATTTGGGACGTTTATTGGATGAAAACCCTCTATACTCTGGACTAAACCCAGACTGATAGCCATCTGAATATGGTGATAATGGACCATGGTCTCCTCTATCAGGACTCATGGATACGCGAGATCCCGACGCTTGACAATTCGAAGGCCACTCTGGACTTTTAGGTTCCCAATAAACACCAGCTGACCAATCCTTGCTGGCCATTTTGATTAGTTGAGATTTCTAAAAATAATAAAACATTATTAATTCTTGTTACTTAATTAAGGAAAATAAAACAGCTTAATATTTACCTTTTTAATAGCTTTTGGGCTTTCAGATCGAGGTCTTTTGAGGCACTTACGTCGAGTGAGGTGCAATTGGGGTGTTTCATCCTCACTTTGGCTATCATCCGTTGCATCGCTGTCGACAGCATCAACAAATCCGACGATCATATTATCCCTTTCTATTACCACCTTTAATTCATCTTCATTTTGACAAGACAGTGGGCCTTTACGACGTGCGAACAAACTAACTTTTCCTTCTGCATTACTTGAGCCAGATTCATTTGTTTGTGACTCAGTATCAGATTTCAGGTCTTTTTGAATTTCTTTGACTTTGTCTACAGCCTCACATATCATGGATGCATGCTCCAGGTTGTTGTGTTCAAAATTCATTGTTGTTAGATACGTTGTCAGTTCATCAGTCAGTAAGCTTACAAGACCTTCGTTGACTAAAATCTGGAATGCTGAGATGCAACGAAATTCAAATTGAAAATAAGCAGAAGAACAAATTTGAATCGGTTTTGGTTTTAACAGTCTAGTCATGATGTCAATCAGACAGGATCTAGGCAGCGCAAGTGTGACTTACGTACTTAGCACGGACTACGAAAATGAATCGCTGAGGAATCCGGTAAAAGGTTTAACGTAAATATTATAGCTATAGATACCAAACAACTCACATGTGTCATCGAAAACATACTGTAGAAGAGCATGCATGGCGTGGGGGTTAACTCGTGCGGCAGCTACCAACAAGGGCAAACCGCCGCAGTGACGTAACCGAGATCGGTTTACTGATTCGCCGCTCAGCTGCGCTAGCGCATGCGCAGTACCCTCAGGCCATAAGAAAACATCTGAAATGAAATTTAATCAAAAACGTTTATCTTCCATAAATATTTTTAAATATGCAGTTATATTTGTGATCTACTCAGGATTATAAAGTTATAATGGTATAGACACAGTACAGCAGTCATTACTGCATACTTATGTCCCCGCAACACTGGCTATTATGGATATTTTGGGGAAATGCTCCAGATAGAGAATCAGAGTTTAAAGCACGAAAGAAATGCTTAAGAGTAGTATGTCGGATAATATACAGGATGTGGCGTAAATAGTGGTCCAATGTTAAGGCGTCGAAATAAAGGTGTAATTTATTAAGTTCAATACGTTTTTTGTGTTAATTATATTTTGATTGGTAATAATCACCAAAAAATTCTATGCCTACCAAAGCTAAACATGGTGATTCTCTAATGTCAACGTAACATCATGTCTCATTACCTATGTTTTACTAATAAATTTGATTGGGAGCAAGAGCGTAGCTGTTCATTGACTAATTATTTAGAATTTTTCTATCAGAAAAACCCAATAACACTGACTTAGGAATCAAATCCGGGATCTTATAATTTTTTCATCTTGCATATAATATATGAACTCATACTGACTCATTGGAAACTGCAAAGTACCTGAAATTTTCTGCAGTATGCTCACAAGACATTCAACGAATCCTGCAATGCCTAGAAGGGGTCGACAGCTGGAGAGGTAGCAGATGTTCATGAGACATTTTAGTGCAAGGGCTTCAAACTTTTTCGTTAATGCTACAAGGCATTGAAAACCTCTGCCATCTCCTTGAATCTGCAAAATAAATAAACTAGGGTAAGCTATATGTAGTGATAATCTGGACAAGGGGGAAATAGCGGTAAGAAAGAGAACAAAATAGTTGCCCAGACACACTTAATGCTACCAAAATATTTTAAAACACTTGTGTATATATGTATGAAGTTTCAATTTAATTGAGGATGGGTATAAAATTGCTAAAGTGCCCAAAAGGAACAAAAGGATGGACTATAATAATATTGTAGAGCCATCCATTAATCACGTGAGGTTCGAAAGGGGGGGGAGGGGGTTTGGCAAAAATCACGAAATATCACAAGGGGGGAGGGGGGTGTAGCAAGATATCACGTGTATTAATTTTTTCGTCAAAGGCGCGATTTCTAAACTGAAAAGCGAAATTATGCCAGTCAAAAACAACCTGCAACCTTTCTGTCTAGACATTTTTATCATGGTCCTTAATTTCAGAATAAAATTAGATTGTACTTTATGCCTGTTTATAAAGATAATATTCTAAAAAAATTAAGATTCTTTGTAGGTAAGTACTAAAAATACACGTGATTTTGGGTGGGCGAGGGGGGGCAGTTTTTTTTTTTTAGTTTGCTAAAAAAAACATCACGTGATTAATGGACGACCCCTAATTGTAACACAATTTGCCAAACGCAGATCTTTTAATTGTGGATAATTTGATCTGAAAACATACTTGTTCAGCACATTGTGCAGTAGAATGTGTTGTGAAGTATCCCAAACACTTCAGTATGCCAGTGATCAGTTCCTCCTGACTCTTTCTAAGCCCGTCAGTTTCACGAACAGGAGTAGTTGACTTGATGATGCCAGCTGTTTCACATTCTGTTGTCAATAATATTGCTATGCAGCGCACTGAGTTCATGCTCAGCATCTCATCTCTTTTTTCTGTTACCATCCACAGTTGCCTGGAGTAACACAACACAAAATAAATAAAACACCTTTTTTGTCCAATCATGTATGTTCATTTTTAACCGACTTCAAAAAGGAGGAGGTTCTCAATTCGAATGTATGTATTTTTTTAAAATTTTGTGCAGTCATAACTCTGTCATATTTAGACAGATTTGCAAAATTCTTTTTTTGGTTGAAAGAGTATTATCGGTGAAGATCTGATGGACACCCTCGGAGACTGACAATGGAACTCTTCAATGGATAACAGCAAATTACCCCGGATTGCTGTAATTGCATGTTTGCATATTGTTTATGCCACTTACAATAGAAAAATAAAATAACATAAAAAACGACTTAAAAAAAAACTAGTGGGTTTATACTTTTTTTTAAAGTTTGTTATTAATTACAAATGTATTTTTTTACCTAAGTCACGATTTTAAACAAATCTTAGTAAAGAGTGTTACTCATTTGTAAAATTCAGGACAAAATTAAGTTTTTTAAACTATGTCCTGCATAAAAGAGTAGCAAAAAAAAAACTGTCTTTAGTACTTAATATTTTTTTATTATAAGTATCAATACAGATATGTCTACACATATTTCACATATAAACAATGCGTTTTTTGTTTCATTTGCCCAGTGCAAATGCTTAGATCGATAAAATTAATAGTTTTTACAAATATATGATTCTGACTGTCCTGTGTGGGACATCCAATTTTAGCCATAAAAAGCGGGAGAAGTGGCAATGCTCTCAAACACTATGGTTTCAACACAACAGGCTTTGGCTTGCTGCTTGTCCATAATTAAATAAAAATAACATTTTGTAATTTACCTGATAGCCCGTACAGCCATAGTAAGGGTAGGATAAGATGTATTCTTGTCTCTGTTCTCAATGAGTGTAACTAATGCAGTCACTGCACCATGATTGTGTAAGCTGTCTGCATTTGAATTTCTTTGTGCCAGATTGCCTATCACTCGGCATGCTCTGCCCACTATGCTATCACGGCATACTGTTTTTATTATGTTCACTAATGGTCCAAAGCTGTATAATTTACCAACCTGAAATTAGTACTAAATATAAACTATAATACTAAAAACTCTTTGCTCCCCGCTTCTTACAAAACAAAGCATTGAGCAGTGATGTTTAGTATTATTTATTTTATAAATAATTGATAACATCACAACACAAAGGAAATTAATACAACATACCGCTAAGCTACTTTCTTCTTCAAGGCAGCAATTACCAAGTATACTCAACGTTATATCAAGAATTCTTTCGTTTGGTTTGCGCAAATGTGGCAATAAACATTCCAAGCCACCACATTCCCGAAAAAACTTAATTCCACTGTCGTTTGTAATGATTTTGCTTCTTATTTTCACTAAGGTTTCTTGAACACGACTAGAGGATGAAGATTTCAAACCTTCTATTGTAGATTTTACATAATTAGGGTCCATTTTTTCGGAAAATTAAGATTAAGGTTCATAAATTCAATAACAAACTTTTGACATTTTCATTCATAATGTCCTCCAGCTGATTTTGTTCTTTTGTTCCACAGATTCCACAGAATACTAAATGTACGATGTTCGGTTCACAGAGCTAATAAAGAGAATTCTCTGTTTAGAGTGCGCGCAAGATAAGTCTGCGCGCGGCCGAAATCGGAACTAATCATGGTCCACCAAAGTGTGTGCCGTTTTATCAATTTTGATAGTAGAACTACCTGATTGTAGGAATATTTAACGGGAAAATTATGTTTAGCGATAAAAAAGTTAAGCTTGAAAAGCGGTAGTTTGAACTTTTGCGATCATGGCAACGTTTAGCACGCCCTCAGTCGCGCGCAGAGTTATCTTGCGCGCACTCTACGAAGATTTTGTTCTACTCGGACAGTCGTGACACGATCAGCACAGCGGAAAAGCGCTTATTACACTTTGCTGAATTTAGTCGTCTTAATTCAGTCGATACTGAATTTAGTCAAGTATAATCGCCACTATAACAAATTTTGAATTTAGGATGCTAGCTTGCTAATTGCGATTAAACTTGACTAAATTCAGTATCGACTGAATTAAGACGACTAAATTCAGCCAAGTGTAATAAGCGCTAAAGATCCTTATAATGTGCTTTCTTAAATGTGACATGATCACATGAGCATGTCTGCATGTCCATACGTGTGAAAGCACGGAATTCGCCGTGAGTGAGAATATTATGTTCTTTGCACTATGCAATGTAAGTTGCAAAGAAAATTTCAAAATGGGGTAGGGATATTTATGGCGCCACTATCGTTGGTTGGGTACGTACCTTGTACGTACAGTCCTGCTAGCTGCTTGTTTTTTGCGTAGGACCTCGTTCTTTGCATATCCTCATGATTTATTTAATAACTAATCGTATATTCTGGGATATTCGCGACAGAATAGTTCCATAACTATTATTTGTTTGATTTGTTGCACAGAATTTGTTGCCTTTGAATAACTGATCTATATGTATACGTATACTATACTCTGTTCAACGTAAGATGAGTCCTGACATAGCGGTCATTTCGTAAATTATAGGCGTAAGGCTTCGTTCAGGGAGACGCGGGGCATTGCGTGGCGCGTCTGGCGTCGCGTCGAGCGGCGCGTTGCGCGCTTTCTCCGTTCACGGAGAAGCGGCAGGTGGGGCCCGCGGCACCAGCCGTAGCGTTGCACGCTGCGTTTGGTGCACAAATACAAACATAGAATAGAATAAACTTTATTGTACACCACATATTATTATGGTACTGTGTAGTTCCGTTTATGAAGACGCGGGGCGTCGTGCGGTGCGTGGGGAATGACGGTGTCCGCCGCGGCCACTGCAGAGGACACCGCAGCTTCCGCTTTTGGCAGTCTTCTTTGGACATCTCCCAACGCCCAACGCAGACATGTCGTTACAATGGAGTGTGATTTCATCGACATATTACTAGAAGACAATTGCAATATACAACAAGCTCACTCGCCTTTGAACCTAAAAACAAACTAACACACGCGTACGCGGGGTACGCGGCGGACGACGCGATAGTGGCAGCCGCGGCAAACGTGGTGGCGGCCGCCGCGCCGCGTGCCCCGCTGCGTGTAATGCTCAATATCAAACAAAACGCTTGTGATGACGCTTCTACATGAACGCTCTCATACATTACCATTGTTTGATTAAACCGCGAGTCGCGACGCCAAAAGCGCCGCGCAACGCCCGGCGTGTCCCTAAACGAGGCCTTAGGAGACTGCTATCGAAAAAACGTTAAAGAAATCATCAAAAACCGTAAAATAGCTTTATTATTATTGTCCAGGTTTTTTTTATATTCTTTGTAGAGTAACTTTTTGTAGAAAAACGCCAGGACTGATAAGATCAGTCCTGGGGGCTTACCATGACCTCTTAAAGGAGGGCAGAAGTTGCCTGGAAGTTGAACTGCCCTGCCGCAGGCCTGCTCTAAGGATGTCATAGTACAAAAAAGCAGGGCAGTTCAACTTCCAGGCAACTTCTGCCCTGCTTTAAGAGGTCATGGTAAGCCCCCAGGCCTGCGGCAGGCCTGCTACGATGACGTTTACGAAATCCGTTCACCTGTTTTTTTTGTATAGACTTTTCGTACCATGAACAAGCTTATCCGTGCAAATAAATCTTTCTTTCTTTCTAACTTGGTTGAATAGTCGTTCACCTTTTGTACTGTCATGGTACGATTTTTAGCGATTCAGAAGCAGGCCTGCTTTTGAACGGATATTGACTGGCTGGCATTTGAACGTTTTCTTAAGACGTCATGGTAAGCCCCCAGTACAGTATAATGGAGGCAGTCAGTGCCAGTGCCTTGAATAGTAGCGGATATAAGTTATTTTTCTTTTAGCAATGGGATGTTTCGACTACTCGACTAGTATATTATAGTTATCTGTGGGAAGTGTGGAACATCTCATAATTTTATATCCAACATAATTTATAGTCTGTGGGTAGAACAAAAATGAAGAATTTGCAATGGGATGACAGAATTTGTTATACATTTTTTACACTGCTCTAAACTACAAAATTAATTATATTCGATTGTATTGTAACATAAATTTGACATGAAATCGTTTTCTAAGAGATGAGTGTCTTCGGAGATTTTCAACGCGTGTGGGTGCAACGTTTTCCAGAGAGTGCTTTACCAGCAGCTTGGGAAGAAGATGTCAGGGCCAATTTGGCTAAACACAAACAAAAAGTTGCTATATTAAGAGAAGAGTTGGAGAAAGAGGAGTTTTACGTGGAGTATTTAGAAACATTACTGTCAGATGTCGAGAAACATAAAGCTGCCGCACAAGGCAGTCGGACGGCTCCGCCCTCAGGGGGTGACGTGAACGATTTCGACGATAAGGCTTCTGATAGCAAGCAGGTAACTCATCATAAATATAATATTTGATTATTAATTCAACTGTACGAAAGTTCTATAGATTACACGCAATATAATTATATTGTGTTTGTTTATGTCTTCAATATTTTCCTTATAATACTAACTCATTATTATCTCGCTCTTCTGTTAAGGCTTCTGATAGCATTCAGATAACTTATCATGATATCAAAACTTATTATAATATTACTTAACACATTTGTACTTAGGTTACAAACAAAGTATATTGGTTTTTTTAATATTTCACTTCAATAGTTACTCTTATCTAGTAATGATTGTGAGTATATCTTTCACTATTAAATCATTTCTCTTCCTAAGTTATTGTAACCTTATCTAAAGATCCTATTTCTGCCATAATAATGTAAAATAAATCATTTAATATTGAGACTAGTCAAATAAATAATAGATAAGTTTTCACATTATAATTGGATAAGTAACTCTCAAGATATTTTATAAGTGTTTATTAATAACATCAGCATGATTTTGTAAGAAAACTTGTAAAAATTCCATTGTGGAATTGACCTATTGTTTTTCCTCTTAATTGATGTACTTGAGATGATTCATGAAGACTCATGGATTTAGCCTTGTGGGGCCTATACATATAAAACATAATAATATGTATGTTCCTGTCATAAAAGTATCTTAAAATTCTAGTGTAGTTAAATCTGAATGTACTCATCAATTCAGTCTTGTAACTTGTGATGTAATTGTCACTCTCTTGAATTCTCTTAAATGAATGTAAAACACCAAAAAATTACAATTAGGCATTACATAATATACTCAACATTATGTAAATTAAAAACTTTCTAATACAGTGAATTTCAACTGCTTCTTTAATGATAATACTTATCTGAGAGAGGATTTTGGTAAAATACAAAGAAGTCACTAAAAAAATATATCTTTATTCAAATTTTGCAAGTTTTATCTTCCTTTTTCCTTTGTGTAAGCCACAAATTACTTCAATTCAAAATGTTGAAAATGCTTATTTTAAACTTTATTATTTTTGTCTATAATTACCAAAAGAACTCAACAAATAAATATTAAGGCCACAACCTGTTTAATTTTAGGTTTTTAAAACAATCCAATAATGCAACAGGAGAGCTATAATGAATCAAATGCTAAATATGAAATACATAACAAATCATTTGGTTTGTGGAAAAGTTATAAAGTTTTTTTTCAGTAATTTGTGTCTATTTAACACCATACTGTTTTTAAAGCAATCTATTTTTGTTGAGTGGTTCTGACAACAAAAACAGTTTGATGAGTAATAAAATAGTATCAAAACAATTATTTTTGAGTTAGTCATGCATAGACAGATTGTAAAAATTTGTATGGTATTGTAGTAAAATGTTTCAATGTAGTTCAGCATTATACATGCAGTATTCATAACTGTGATATAAATATTAATGTTATGGAAACATTATCCACACATGAGTGCTAATTAATCAATATTTAATGCTAACTGTTAATTGATTTGTGAAGCGTGTGAAAGCAACAGTAAGATTGACCTGCTTCATGGCTGCTTAATATCTTGCAACATTAGAGTGTCTACAAATAATTATACAATTACACCAAGGTGTGATGAATCATCAATGAGGATGTAAATGAGATGGCTGTCATAAGGTGCTGAATACAAATAAGTTCCTATACTAACACATGCAAACACCAAGGTGTTTAATACATCCTATGGATTATACTTCCATTTTATATTCTGTCATTCAATAAAATAATAATTGTAAATCATACAAAATGTTTGAGTACATACTGTTTATATAATATTTACTCATTTTAAACTTTACTTTTGAGTTTGTTGCATCATGAACTAATTTTAATGAAGGCATGTCCCTGTGTTAATTAGTAGAGTATGCAGTAAATGGGCAAATTGGCATTCATAAAAACTGAATTAAGTATCCAGTTATTGTAGCTATTTAGATAGGCGTTTTTACATCCTCTTAGTTAATAGTATGAAAGTATTGCCATTCAAGGTTAAAATATGTTTTAGCATTCCATTATTTTTAATTGTAATTAACTTGGCGCATGTTTAATGAGATGTACTTTTTAGGGTTCCAACACTGATTCTCTATCAAAGAAAAGTGAAGCAAGTCTTAGTAGCAATAAAAGTGATGACTCCACACCTGAGACAGCTGAATGTGAACCAGTGCTGCTCAGAAACAAGCCGGTCCGTATAACAGAGAGGAGTTCCGTGAATCAATGCATCAATGAATTATCATCAAACCTTGCTGCAGAGGCAGCACGGAGAAGATGTAATAGTGAAATAGTCCAGAGAACTGACATCAACCAAGACACTAATGGTAAATATTTTCATGTTTTTAAGTTAAACATTAAGTAGTTCTTAAATACAAAAAGTAGCAGAGCAATCACATTTATGCCAATAGAATAATAACATTTAATGATTGACAAAAAAAACAAGAAAACCATTGAGATGAGAAATGACTGATTCTGTAATTGACTACATAGTCTGAACCTATTTTCAAAAAGTACAATTGTATTAACAGTCTCATGATGATGATGATCATTTCCAAATCAGTAAATTGTAGAATCACGGGTTTATAGAATTGTTCATATTCAGAATCAGTCATTTGTAGAATCAGTTGTTCATGGAATTGAATTTTCAGACTAGGTAGGTCAATTTTAGAATCAGTAGTTTCTCACCTAAACCAATTATAACAACTGTGGAAATGCATAGGTACTATGTCCAATTATGTTATGCCATTACAAAAATAACAAGAAAGCCAGACTCACATAATAAGTTGTTCTGGTTCTATTATTGTAATGAATCAGAGAAAACAACAATACACCATAGTACAAATTGTTCCAGTTCCACTTTATCAGAGTCATATTTTAAGCAAATTAGGAATTCAATAAATGTTCTACTGTATCAAGTTTTAGCTTAGACTATAATTACATAGATTATTAAGTGTCCCCATTATTACAGTAGCAGTAGAACAAACAAGTCCAAATCAAGCCAAAAACCGTCCAATGTCACAAACTGGTGATTTTGTAACAGTCATCGAAGTAAATGGTCTGAAATTAGCAGAATCTGCTTCCAAGAAGTTGGAAGAATCTCAGCAGTCATCAGAAGGCAGTCCTGTTGATCCTGGGGCTGTTGCCAAGAAAAAAGTCCCACCTAAGTAAGTATATTATAAATAAGCATTGTACTAGCTATTTACTACCCTCACATTAAAGTCAAAGCAAGCAAAGCAGTTTACTGTGTTCTGTCCTGTATATGTGAGTGCCAGAGAGAATCTCTGTTATTTAGATTTGTGTGCTCCATCTTAGACCCAGTCTGTGTTTACCATCAGGTGCAACTAGGGTCAAAGGCGACAAAGCAAAACAATAAAAAAATAAATTGAAAGAGGTATTGTATCATACATTCATACACAATGGAACATTAACATATCCCATCATTTAATAGTAGATTGTTAACCAAGGGTAGAAAGTGATCAATTTCATATGAGATATACATATTGGGGCCCGAGCGTAGCAAGGGCGACTATACAAGGTTAGTCGATACTAATTCGTGGGCAACTTAAATCAATTAGTAATATTAGGAATTTTACTAAAATAATAAGGTTTAATACAGTAGTTCCACTTTCACCGAGTACGAAAACGAAGAACCTTGACGAAAAGTAATGATTAATAAAACAACTTGAATATGTAGACAAAGAATAAAGAAAATCTCAGTTCGATTTTCTAATTACTTTTCTCCCCACTGAGGTAAACAATGAAATATTCAGAGGATGAGGGATGTTAAATATTTTTCTTTTTCTTATTTTTGGAAAGTATTCAGTTCATCATGTAAGACTTAAAACGCACTAGCGGCCAGCCGCATTACGGCGTGCCGCTTGCGGCTGGCAGCATATCGATTTTTATATGAAACCGCATGATCTCAACGCACTGATTTCCGGCCAGCCGTCGTGCGCCAGTGCGTTTAGATCATGCGGTTTCATGTAAAAATCGATGTGCGGCCAGCCGCAAGCGGCACGCCGTAATGCGGCTGGCCGCTAGTGCGTTTTAAGTCTTATGCTTTTATTTTGGGCATTGTTACTCTTATTAGTCAGCAAGGTTGGTAGCGGGCCTGACTGCCCAGGGTACGCCGAACGTACTGCAAGTATCGTCACTTGTGGAGGCTCTTTCCATGCACTCCGACCTAATTAATGCTCCTTTAAATGCTTAGCTTCTTTTGATGCTTAATTAATTAAAACAATATTGTAATAATTCTTTTCTTTGTTAATTGTCTAGGCCTCCACCAAAAGTGTTCAGTAAGCGCGGCGCTTCTTTACCGGAGTCCGGGCTAGCAGAAGACAGTCCGCCTTCTTCACTGGGGCGTAGAATCCGCAACGCGGAATCACGCGAGTCCATTGCCAGTAGAGCGTCGACGCCCTCCATTAGTGAGAGAGTAAGTGTTTACATGAATATTAATCCATTGATAGATTTGTTACTTGTAAATAATGTAGGCCGTGCTACCGCGACCGCAGCGCGTACAGCGTAGCGTTGTATCGTTAATTGGAAGACAACTCGTCATCTTAAACAACAACACGCTGCACGCACCGCCGCGCCGTTCCGAGAAAACGACGGGACAAGGCCTCAGAATATTTTTGACTCATACTGACTACTAATATGTATAAGTTTACAATAATGTAGCTGTTTTTATACATTACATTTTATAAACATAAAATGGTTATAAACATTTTCCCCCTTATTACAAAACATGGTTTAAACCAAGACTAAGGTAAACCCAGGTTTAAAATATACCCATCACTTTCTTATGTCATAAAACAAAAAGAGACGAGGCTACCCTAAAACCAGGGTTTTTCTTAGACCATCGTTTGTAATAAGGGGGAATTTGTTTAACCTAGAAAGCTTTTCGAACAATGTTCTTATTCAGCCAAACATTGTACAGTATTTTATATCTTGGAATAGTTGGAACAATGCTACATGCATAACTAATAAGTATTTTATATTTTTTCTACAGGTAAAAAGTTATGAATCAATCAATTCTCTATCATCGGAGCGTAAGCGTTCTGGTGGAGCAGCGACTCCTCGATCTATCGATGAGGAGGCCACGTCCACCACGCCGGACTTGGGTGAAGGCACCGACGCTGACAAATCGGCGCCAATATCCTTAGAAAGCATACCGGCGGCCGTGCCCGGCTCCGAAGATGAACCTTACTACGACCAAGTGCCCGTTGACATCAATGATGGCGAATATGTTTACATACAAGCAGGTAAAGACACTAAAGATGAATTTGAAAAATGTTAAACAAAATTTCAGTATTAGTAGCAGTCTTGTCTATATCTAATTCATACTGACGGTTAACGCGATGGTTTTTGCATAGTAAGTGACTAAATACACTTATCAGCTAATTCTCATTTCTTTCATAAAATATGGGCATTCCGTATGAACTTGCGTACGCATGCTTTTGCAGCTGAAAGCACACTATTACACAGGTTACGCGGAGTGACGCGGATAACTGTGTCTAAAACCATCCAGCTTTTTACGAATTGAGGCAGATTAATGTGATAAGAACAGTGTAGTAAATTAATGAGGCGTATATCCCGAGTTGCAGTACTACAGCTCGGAAGAGTTTTTCATTTATTAATTGGAGTCATCATTTACGACCTTGCATTCAATGTTAAAATTTGCAGATGACTTTCTAGTGGTATGTGATACATCAATAATGAAATATTATATTTGTTTGTATCAGGTGGCACAGGCTCAAGTACAGAAGATGGGTCGAGCGGCACCAGCACGCTACCGATGGTCGCGGCGAGCTCGGTGGCGAGTGCACCGGTAGCGCCCACTGCGCCGCGCGCGCCTGACTCACCGACCTGCGCCACCGCGCCCAACTACGTCAATATACACTATTTTATACAGTAAGTTACTTAAGTTGACTTCTACAGGTCTAGCGCATAACTGAGTCAGTGCCTGAGGTAGCTGCGCAGTGCGGGAAGGGTGTGGTCTCAGAATACAGAAAGAAACAGAATCCGCCTTCAACAGTAATTGCAAGCCTTACGCTGTGTCCAAAATCAAAGCATGCGTCCCGCGCCCGTCTCACTTCCCACCCGCGTAATGTTGCTAGCTCAGACATTGTTTACCCGTTTTTGGGGAAAACGTTGAGTATTGGAGGTAAGATAATAATAAAATCAAAATTGTGCTTTTCTATATAGGCAATATTTTATATCTGAGTAGGTACAGTCAGCGTCAAATATATAGGGACGAACAGACTGTTCAAAATGATCCGAGCAAAACTACAGGGTGTTAACGAATTCATGTAATTCCTTCAAACCGCGTGATCTACTGGTGACACTGATTGATTCAGCATGGGATTTTTTCAGAATAAAAAAAAAAGTTTTCAAAAAATGAACCATGGTATTCTGTATCTGAGTAATTTTAGCGTCCCATGTTAACTGACTGCGTGGAGCAATATCGGGCTAGTCGTGCCCGTCAGCTGTGTTGCCGTGCCTTCATTAATTTATGCATGGCATCTAAATTTTCAATGAAATAAAAAAAAAATGTTTTTTTTTTTAAAAGAGATGTTCCAAAAAAAATCCAGACTCGATTGGGATTAAATGGGTACCAGTAGTTTCATTATAATGCACAATTAACCCCACCGAAAGAGCAATACCGAAATCGATAGGGTATATGGCTATAGGCTGATAAAGTAATATATGAAAAAATCTTCACTAACAAGTGTTTTTTACCATTTTATACAATATCAATAATATATTAACGATAATAATGACGGGATTACTGTAGTATTGATTACTATCAACCATTTGGTATCCGATTACTATAAAAAACACAAAAAAAAACTTTTTTCAAGGATTCGTATAAATAATATAACTACAAAGTGTAACATAAATAAGTGTACAACTTCTTAAGGGGTCACTGTACTCATCATTATGAACAACTTTTACTATGGGAGAAAAAGTGAAATCGCGAAAAAAAAAACAGCTGTTCCCCACATTTTGACGAGTTAGGCGAACGTAAATGTAGGGAACAGCTGTTCTTTTTTCGCGATTTCACTTTTTCTCCCATAGTAAAAGTTGTTCATAGTGATGGGTACAGTGACCCCTTAAGAGGTTATACGTTATTTATGTTACACCTTGTAGTTATTTATACGAATCCAGGTTTTTCGTTTTTTTTTTAATAATCACTTACCAAATGGTTGATAGTTGATAGTAATAAATACTACAGTAATCCTGTCAGTATTATCGTTAATATAGTATTGATATTATATAAACTTTTAAAAAACACTTGTTAGTCAAGATTATTTCATATATAATTTGTCAATCTATAGCTCCTATACCCCATCGATTTCGGCATTGCCCTTTCGTTGGGGTAAATTGTGCATTACAATGAAACTACTGGTACCCATTTAGTCCCAATCGAGTCTAGGTTTTTGGTCCATACATTATGGACCATCTCCTTTTTAGTCAATCTAAATCCCGTGCGGGGTTAATCTATAGATTAATGGTATACCATTAATAGATTTTGTGGTTTGAAGGAATTACGCGAATTCGTTTACACCCTGTATAATTATGTCAATGAAACAAGGGGCGTTTCAGAATGAACGTAGGACAGGTCAACTGGCATTCTGACAAGAATCCCATTTAGATAAAGTTTAATTTCTTTAGCTGTTTAGGTAATGATGAACAGTCTGTTCGTCGCGATATACCTATTTGACGCTGACTGTACCTGATAATCTCAAGAAATAGAGAAGGTCTGATAGGAATTCTAGATAAAAAACGTTTAATTTATTTAAGTAGGTAATAAAAAAAAAGAAGGGAAAATCAAAACTCTTATACTGACAACACTAACAATATGGATGCATCATTCCCTATGACAATTACAAACTGAACAATTTATTGATTAATTAAATAAGACGATATCTGAATGTGCTACTTAAACGTGAAATGTGATCCCATCCTGTTTTGTTTTTAGGCCCGCTGCATTTTTATGGGTTCGAACGACACAAAACGACATAATTTAATTTAATTTGACACCGGTAAATACATGTAGTCGTTATGACGTCCCCATAGTAACTGATCGACTACGCGTAAAACTACTCCGATTAAGAGTAGTTTTTGATGCTTCAGTATTAGGCGTGATCACAGCTTCTGGGTCTTTCTGTATTCTGAGGGTGTGGTAACGCGCCGCGAGAGCTCACTGATTCGTCAACTTGTGACAACTGTCACCCTCCCGCACCGCGCATCTACCTCAGACACTGACTCAGTTATGCGCTAGACCTCTTGTCTTAACACTAAGTAACTACAATCTCATATCTGTAACCTAATTATTAGATGGTACTCATATCCCAAAGTTAGATAATTTCCCAGAATTTCTAAATCCTGACAGTAACGACTGTCATTGGTATACGTACGACAATCATATAAGTCGTGTAAAGAAGGGCCAACCGCCCACAAATGACCGCAGCATGTTCGGCTCAGGGGGTATTTTTCCAACATATCAATAATGTAGTCTGTAACTATTCACCAGATAAACTAAATCATCATCGTCATCTGCCTAGCCTTTTCCCAACTACACACACCGGCATAATTAGCGGAACGCAGCAAAAAACCGTGTTTTTTCCATAATTTTGTATTGTTCATTAATGTTTTTGTTTAAATATTTTATAATTAAGGTTAAATGTATTAAAAGGACGAATAATCAATAATCATTTAATTGAATTTGGCAACTTAAATCTTTAATTTGCTAAAATATCCATTTTTCACTTCCGGCGCATATTTTTTGGTATAATGAATTTGCTATTTATTTTACTTGTTTGTTTGTTTTATCACCGTTTTTATACTGCTAGGGTCCTTATCAGTATTATGACATGTTTCTCCATGCAATTCATTAATCCATTTTCTTTTTTTAAGGCAAATTGTCCCCATACTCGAATGAAACACTTTTTAACCGACTTCAAAAAGGAGGAGGTTCTCAATTCGGTTGTATTTTTAATCCTGTAATGTTTCTGGGTGTGTTGATTTTTTCCTCTAACCATATTTCCCGTCAAGGCCAAGTCATATTCTATTGGACTCATGTCCGGGGTCCACGTTGGCTCACCCTGGTGTGTTATTACAACATCTTATATGAAATTGCAGATCACGAATACACAGTCCAGCCACACATTATTGTCCATATTTTTTTTTTCTTGCCTTATAATGCATCAAGTGACATCGCATGAGATTCTGAGATGTCTATCCTGTAAAAATAAACAACCAGTAAGCCTCTTTCAATAATGCCCAACTCCGTGTGCGCTTCAAAACAAATGACACCCCAAACCATTACTGGACCCTCCAATATAAGGCACATTCCTGTAAAATTTGACTGTTCAAAGCGATTCCCTTGACGTATCCATATTCCATGCCTCCCATCCAAAAAATGTACATCAAAAAACAGCTTGCCCCTGAGAAAAAATCTTTTTCTAACTGCTTAGTCCGATCTCGGCGTTATTGAGCAAAATTTAATTTCACTACGCGATGACCTACAGCACGTTTTGGACATTCAACAGTCGCGTTAGACATCAGATTACCTTCAATGAGACGTCGTCTTTCTTCCCGCATACTCACAAGCAAAATACGGACCACCTTCAGGATGCTACAGGTCCGAATAGCAGCCTTGCGCCAATTTTTCAGAGCCTTAACCGGTTTGAACTGTCATAAACCAATCATGAGCGGCGCTTTTTCCTTGATTTCTGCATTATCCTCATCTTCTAACGAAACATCCTGTCTGCTTGTACCGTTGGATATTGCGAAGAATGACTGGTGTCGATACACCTAGTGCTTAACTTACTGCACGATAGGTTTGACTTTCATCGATCACTGTAACATCCTTCGTAGCTTTTGTCATAGGTAAATTACTTCTTTCAGCCTCTACGCAATGTTTATTCTCCAAATTCAATGAAGACACTAAGGCCAAACCACCAGTACTTAAATAAAACAAAGTTCCGATCAAAACCACAAAAGGGCAAAATCTTTGTAAAATCAAAACTGGGTCTAATTTACCTCTAATCGCTTAGGAAAACCAAATTTTTCTTCAACATGCAAGTCCTAATTGATGGTTCTTTTGAATAAAAAAATCGTCATAGCAATAGCAGTACCATATAATAAAAAAATGTAAAAAATTAAAATGTTCCGCTAATTATGCCGGTGAGTGTATATTGGGGTCGGCTTCCAGTCGAACCGGATGCAGCTGAATATCAGTATTTTGCATGGAGCGATTGCCTATCAGACCTCCACAACCCAGTAACTGGGTAATACGATACTCTTGGTAAGACTGGTTGTCAGACTTTCTGGCTTCTGACCAACAGTAACGACTGTCAAAGATCTACAAATGACAGCCGGAACCAACGGCTTTACGTGCTTTCCGTGGCACGGAGGAATCTCGCTATGGTAAATGGTCACCCATCCACAGACCAACCTCGGCAAGCGTGGCTTAACCCGGAAGATCGGTCTATGCGGCTGTAATTATTTAGCCACGAGCTCCTCTCACCAGATAAACTAAATGTGATCTAGAAATAAAAATGTATGTGTTCAATAATCTTGTCATTATCACTATTGATATATCGTAAAATGCAAATGTTAGCTAAGAAGTTTAGAGACCGAATTAGCTTGAACAGTTAATGATAGGTTGGTGAAATACCCGCCAAAGGTCCCAGTGCTTCATGTAAATAAATGTGATGCTATAGGTCTAGCGCATAACTGAGTCAGTGCCTGGGGTATGGGAGCGGCACGGGAGGGGTGACATATGACGACGTGTCCGAACTATCTCGCTATACACGTGATAAATATAATAAAGATATCTCTTACGATATTTACGTGTGTATACTTAAGTTAAATTAATTAATATAATTGCGCGTGATAATGTAAACAAAAAAATAAGTTACAATAATTATACTATTTTATTTAATAAGTATTAATATTTTCAACTGAAACAACAAAAAACAAACAAATCCCGAAATCCCAAATATTATTAATCAGATTCCTTATCGCTGTCTGTACCCGAATCACTGTATGAATGATAAACACTTTCATTATCCAGTAGTAGTAAAAATATCGTAAGAGATATCTTCATTATTTTATCACGTGTATAGCGAGATAGTTCGGACACGTAATTTCACGTCATATGTCACCCCTCCCGTGCCGCTCCCATACCCCAGGTACTGCCTCAGTTAAGCGCTAGACCTATAGTACTGGAGGAACCTCCAGTACTATAGGTCTAGTGGCTGGCTTGCGATAATTAAGTGCGGCACGATTTCAGCTGCTGTGTCTATTTATTGACTAGCTATGATCCAATTGACAAATGGTGGCACTTAATTGCGCTACCTGCGATCTTGAAGACACAGCTGACTTTCTGGCTCGATAACTTTGCGTGCAAGCTCCGTCCGTAGACTACAGATTTGTTCGATTTTATGAGCGTTTTTAGGGTTTCGCTTTCGTACCAAAACGGAACTTACAGTACCGCCGTTTTCCGCAGTGACTGCTATTGCTATAGACCTATTTAGCATGGTTGCAAAAGTCATTTGCCTGCACCTATCCTATCAAAGAATTCGTTTTTGGGGTTCCGTACCCAAAGGGTAAAACGGGACCCTATTACTAAGACTCCGCTGTCCGTCCGTCCGTCTGTCACCGGGGTGTATCTCATGAACCGTGATAGTTAGACAGTTGAAATTTTCACAGATTATGTATTTCTGTTGCCGCTATAACAACACATACTAAAAAACAATAAAATAAATATTTAAGGGGGCTCCCATACAACAAACCTGATTTTTTTGCCGTTTTTATAGATAATGGTACGGAACCCTTCGTGCGCGAGTCCTATTCGCACCTGACCGTTTTTTTTTAATTATCGTTAACTTCTTCTTGACAGGAATGATTTTGAATCTCAGCAGTAGTCCTGACTTTTTGTAAATGCTTACTATTAATCGTCACAGTCAGCATAGATACACGAATAAAAAAAATGATTGTGACCTGTTTTGTAGTTGTAACATTTTATTTTTACTTAAAAAAAATCGGCCCGTTTACCAACGTTAAATAACTTCTTGTATAGGGCTTGTCGTATGGCGGCTATGTTTTATGCATTTCTATTGAGCGTTTAAAATTATTTTATATCAATTGGTATCAGTTTTTTACGATCCTGGAAAAATACGCCAAGAAAAAAGTTGTTGCTGTAAAAGAACTGTATCAAGAGGCGATGAGCCTGGCACTTTAGGTCCAACGAACGCTAAAGGCATACCACGATAATATATTCTGTAGAGTCCTATGCCTTAACCGCACACAGAGACACTATCGCCTTGACTTGTGTCCTTTTGTATGCCAAAATGATTTTCATCGCAACAACTAAAAACTTCAAGTCAATCGAGGAGCGATTTAAATACGTTTTACAACTTGTAACTTTCCTATCTACGCTGGACCTAGGGTAATATTATCAACCTTACGCTATGTACATTTAGATCAAACGATATTTTAAGTGGTTTTAGGATCGTTGAGATCATTAACGTGATTGTGATACCATTTATGGAGACAATTCTCTCTCGCCTATCTAGGGCATATTTGAAATTTGGGGTGTATCCCACTATTTCTATTGATAGAAATACTGGGTCTGATTCAGACTGACTGTCCCACTATTTCTATTGCTGTTGGCTGCGACAAAAAAAAACGCTGCATCACCTCTTATGACGACGTGCACATAGAAACTATTTATTTATTTGATAATAATAATAATTATTATTGATTTACAGATTATTAATTTGTTCTCCATTTTTTTTTTGAATACCTAGAAGTCGTGTATTAATTTTATTTCAAATAACATAACTGCGTTTTTTGTCGCAATAGAAATAATGGGATATAATTTATAAAAAACGCTGGTCCCACTTTTTCCATTTTGTATTTCCATGGAAATAGTGGGATACACCCAAAATTTGTATTTTTTTTACTTTTTAAAGAAAGGGAGGAGGTGATAGTAATGAACATAACGAAACGGTGTCCGACCTGGCCGACTCGAGCGACACACCTCTCCTCCTGAGAACCATATCCTCGGACACTGAAGCCAGTGCCACACCACCAGTGCTTAGGAAACTGCATACTCAGGTGAGCTTATTAAATAAAATATAGTATTACAAAACCAACTGGTCTCTTTTTATACTGATATGTCCAGAATGCCTACACGATTGGTGTACTACGTATGTGAGCTAAGATAGTCATAGGTAAAATATTTGGCTATTTGTTTCGGATGACAGTGAGATAACGCTATGTTATTATCAGCTATGCGCTAGAAAAGAGAGCGAGCGTCACTTGACTGCCTGTCATGGTGACCATTGCTAAATAATCTAACGTTGTAGGCATATAAATAAAATCCCTAAAATGCGCGTTATCAAGCTGAAAATTTGCTAATTTGCGTGCAGATTGCAATGTTTTAAAGTGTTCCGTTTTATCTACATCATTGTCACAATTTTTGTTCGAGTTTCATAACGCGCATTGTTAGGAGTGCCTTCTGTATTGTAATTTTATGTGGTGGTGTGAGTCATTAATACACAATGCTCAATGATAAGTTATCGTGACTTGACCATTGTTTGAGAGAGAAATACCTTAGTATTCTTGTGACTTAGAATAATAACGCCTAGAAGGATAGTCTCATACACGCTCCCTACAAAAAACTGAAGCAACATTCGTAATTATGTGTGAGTGAGCGGCATGTAATTACGGAGACTGACACGCACACAGACGTAAAAAAAATGTTGCTCGAAAATATAATTTCCCCTAAATTGGGGGAAAATTGTATGTATTTGGGCCATAGCATAGATTGCATATAAAACATGTTACGTATGTAACTTAAGTAATGAATCTATTTTTTTAACTAATAAAAAAATCTGTCAGAAGTACATACTTATCGTAATACTTTATAAAAGTTTTATTGTTGTTTTTAACTAAACTCGTAATTATACTTAGAATAATTTATTAATTTGCGACTCTATGTCGCGTATCTATTTCAACTAGTTTAATGTATACGCGACAAACCTTCGCAAATTATGATAACTTTTTAAATATTTCAAAATCGTCACCCTATAATTTTAAGCCGGGTCTGCTGTGACCATGTGTTTGTTATTTTTAACATATAATCACGTTTTTCTACAGTAAAATGGGCATCAAATACAGTAGACTCCAAGTGTTAGTGTCTACTGTATTATGGGTAATTTTTCTTTACAACTGGCAACACTTCGTTGTAATAAATTAGGTTAAGAAAATTTTGATTTGGAGATCGATTTACGTAAAAATAATGGATTTAATGTTAGTATCAATATGTGAAATGCAATTTTATGTAATTTTTTATGTTTTCCGGATGTGCTATATCATCTTTATACTCAACAAATTGTCGTTTTGAATTATTTCTTGGGAGCTGTGTTCAACAGAGCGTGACATTGAGCACTGACGGCTCGATTCGCTAACTTTGCCGTATCCGGCATAGTTTGAGTTGCTTCACTTTTGGTGCTCGTACTAGGTTTCTAGGCGTTATTATTCTAAGTCTTGTGACTAACCAATTCAAACGGGGGGGGGGGGGGGTGTGGTAAAAAAAACAAGTTGGTTGTGTTCTAAATTTAATAAAAATGAAAATTATATTCTAGAAGACAAATTCTGTATTCCGGGGTTTTGAACAGATCAGCAAATTACATATTGCATAAATATTCATTTCAATGTAATTATAATGCAAAAATAATGCTGAATGTTATGTTAACACCAACAGGAGCTCATTTTTTTGTATGTCTCTTAATGTGAATGTTATTTGATTATACTCAAACTTAACACAAGTATAATCTAAGAACATAACTAATGTTACGTCCCTTATCTAGGAATGATATAGTAGATAAGAAAGCCTTGTAGAATTTACACGTACTCCGACCCGTACGCCATCTCGTCGTTTTAATAATCACAGAAGTTCCATTTTTAATTTGCATAACTTTGACTTTATCGAACTGGATCGATTTCTTTACCACAGGAACGACTTCATTGTCTTGCAGGTTAATAATATATTTTTTCCGCTATAATAGAGGTACATTTTTCTTCGTACGTAAATATGTTGAACTTGCAGTAACGCACTTTGCAGTTATCCTTTTCGCATCGCGAGTAGTAACAGCAGTCAGTGCAAACTGAATTAACTTCTAGATCCTTTATCACTCTATTTATAAGTTTGGTTGCATCGTGCACTAACACAGACTGCAATATATTATTTAGGAGCCTATCTACTACTTTGAGGAAAGAAAACCTCGTTTCATCTCTTGCTTTATTTAGACCTGAAAAGAAGAAGATCACATTAAAAGTTGTTTCGTGTCGTAAGAGGCGACGAACTAAAACTAAAAACGGCACTAAAATTATTCCCGAAAAATGGCGATTGGCTCGCCATCTATTACATTGTTGTCGCCATCTCTTAATACAAGAGGCGAAACAGTGGCTGTAAAGACTCTTGTGATAGGAGACCACCTCTGCTTTCCCTTTCGGGGACTACAGGTGTGAGTATACTGGGTGTCCCTGGGAGTATGGATCAAATCGAATAGGAGCGTGGGCAATGTCATTTCCAAACCTTTTAACCCTGAGAATGTCGGTGCAATTTTTAACGGTTCAAAATTTATGACCAATTTATTGCTTTTTTTTTCAATCACTTCGCGTATAAAAAAATCATAAAAAAAGCTATCAGAGCTATCATTTTTTTTGAGGACTTTGGAGAACAGTAGGCCTTTCTTGTGGTAATACTTTTACGCAGCTAAAAAACATGTGTTCAATAAGAAAAAACATTTACTGCAAAGGCTTTTTTGGTCAGGCAAAAATTTAACTCAAGTTTTTACTACTACAAGTTTTGAAATGACCTTGCCCACGCCCCTATTCGATTTGATCCATACTTCTAGGGATATCCTGTATGTATGTGTCTCACGATAGTTATTCAAAAATAAACTTATTTTTTAAAGATGGTTGCAAGTTTGTATTTAATAATTAACAATTAAATCATTCCATGCTTTTAATCTTAGATATTTGAATTGGCTTATTGCAATATTGGTCTCGCAAGAAATTAGAGAAATGCAACTTTTGTTGATAATGACATCGTGCGTTATTTTTTTCAAAAAACAACACTTCTGTTGTACACACGGCTACACTTCAAGCTATGCAAAACCAGTATAAGCTGACCGTTACTTGTGCGAAAAGATTATACAAAGCGACGCCAAGATAAACTGGTTTTGTATAGCTTGATGTGTAGCCGTGTGTACCATCTTATTTCACTAATGCGCAAACTACGTCACTAAGTTATATCAGTAGGGAACCTGATCGCTCACCTTAGTTGTATTAGTAGTCTGTTGTTTTTCGGTTTCAGTATGTTTTTCTTGAGCCTGTTTGTTTACAGTAGATGATAAAACTGCTTCTAGTTCTAGAGGATGCTCATCTGACGTCGGGTTATCCTTTTCATAAGAAATCTTAGCTGCGGTAGATGTTATATTAGGGGTTTCTGTTGGTTTGCTCTGAATATAAATTTTTGGCGCTGTCTCTGTAGACTTTGGCTCTGTGTATTCTTCGGGATCCGTAATTATATTATATTCTCTGCATTCGCCTCTGAAATCCGTATCGTAAAGATTGCACGTGATGTTTCTGCATTGGGTTTTGTCGCATTTCATTGTAGTACAGGTTTGATCGTTACACCAAATAGTAACATTGTGCCTTCTCATATCTACGACACCGTTAGGGTCGTTCGTCGGGGATCCTACAAGTTGTTCGGTAACGGGCTGCTCTGTTTCCACTGAAGTCCACCATGAAAAAGGATATATAATCCACCCCCATATAGATGACATGATTCCACGGCCCTCTGTAAGTTCATCTGCAAGCGATATTGTTAGTATATAAAAATGTAGTTGCGATATACATTCAGAAATTTTAATATGCCTTCAAATATGATTTGAATGGCTGATGATGTAATACTTACTTTCTGTGGTTGGTTTGCTTACACACCCATGCACGAAACACAAGGAAAAAATCACCACCAAAATCTTCGAAACTAACATGGCGACAGGCAGTACGGATATTCTTAACGGGAATAAATGTTTGAATAGTCCCGACTCACCTTTATATGCATACCTCGACTAGCTGCGTTTTTATCTTTGGTGAGATAAGACTGTAGGGAATGTTTACTTAATGAGCGAGAAACGACCATATTTAAAGCCTTTAAATTTTACCATAATCTCTGTAATGTTTTGATGGCGTATCCACATTTAAGCCCATACAGCGCACGCGCGCGATGCATGCATTGCATTCCCAATCAACCACTGTGGACGCGGCACTTCCCGTTTGCGCCCGAACTGTTCGCGAGCAGGTGACGAACAGCTCGTGTGTCCATTGCAAACACTTGCTCAGGATACGCTAGGATGTACGGAGAATACGCGACAAATGCGGAAACAGCTTAGTTATAATAAATAAATATCAATACATTCTGATTTATTTTTAATGTAGATGTAAAAATTGTCTTATCGAAGCCGAAATCTACGCATACTGTACATCAAATTAAGTAATATCGAGCAGATTGCTGGGAAACAACTTCTTTTTAGGTATTAAAAACAGATTTTAAATGTAGCGCGCATTGAAAGCGCGCGCGCTGCAGATCATGCAAGAATGTTTATAGTAGGTACCAACTTTTAAACTTAGTTTACGTAAAAAAATCGACTGCCTTGTTTGTCTAGTGGTCGCAAGTTTGACTGCTGAATGTGAGGTCCTGGGTTCGATCGAATATCATAGTAGCAGCTCGGAGTCTGGATTTGTGCTCGGTTGATGGCAGTAGGCTCGCCCCCTATTTCATGGGACTTAAACACGTCGGGGAAATGAGGGTGTACTATATACACCCCTGCCCAACACTTCAGGGAATACAGGCGTGATGTTACATTATCTTAAGTTTTCATAAATAAAGTTAAAATAACTGTGACCTTCACATATTTTAATATCTCCATATCGGTTCCATGGCCCAATACAAAAAAAACTCCGTAATGATAGGAACAGTAAGTGACTCTTGGGGGTATGTTTTACATCTGATACGTATTGCTTAAATATGTTACGGGTAAAAGCCGAATGGCGGTTACACCTAGGTTTACACGGGTACAACTAGGTGTAACCAGTAGCAGTTGGTTAGAACTAGGTGCAGCTAAAGTCGACGTAGCCCCGCCGGGCGGGGCTCCTATTTCTGTCTGCAGGGTTTAAAGTAACCTAACACGGTGTTCCCCTTAACCATCGGTGTGCGGCTGCACCTAGTTCTACCCGCTATGATGATGGCTAAACGTAGTTCTAACCGAAGATAAGTAGGATACATCTAAAAGCCTATGCACACGACATCATTGTGATTTTTTATGTATGGAGTTTGACGGAAACGCGCGTCGACGGCGCGTTGAAAAGACGCCGTGTGCATAGGCCCTAAGTTTAACCGCATGTGGCCGGCTGCACCTAGTTTTACCCGGCTAAAACTAGGTGTAGCCACACTTCGGCTATTACCCGTAACATAATATATACCAAATAAATCAAACTACTTTGTAAGATAATTAGTCTGAAATCGTTCGCAGCTGGTAGAGTTTCCACGAGGGTGGTCGCGCATGGTAACATCACACAAAATACAATGACTTTTGATATTTGGGCATGTCAAAAATCTACATGCTGTTGTGTATTTATTGCACGTGGTTAGTACTTTTAATCTTCTCTTTCCTGTTACTGAACTGGATATTAAAGAATCCAGAAATTTGGTTAGTTCATCCAGCCATGGACTCGCAGGATCGATCCGTAATGGTGATGTCTTCTTGCCACTCGAAGCTTGCATTGTTGATGTTAAATTTATTAAGTGATTTTCAGAAATTTCTTTTAATTTATATTCACCGTTTAAATTAAAATCTATAATTTTCGGATTATTATTCAGTTTATTCCAAGGATTCAGATACATTTCTTCACCAACCTATTACATAATAGAAATATCTTTGATTATAAACACGTCTAGATGGAACGTTGTGAACAAAATTAAAAAATGACCCAAATTTCCCGTAATACTCGTATGTGCGTGACCTCGTGCAGGATATAGTTCACTATTAATAAGTTATCATCCACACAAAATGCAATTGCAGGCGAAAACTAGCATTACTATACAATTATAAAAAAACTTACATACTCAATCTTCATTTATGCACTTATACCGTGTCATCAAATACGAGGAAACTAGATCCCACGACACAGGGTATCCTAGTGTGGGCTCTAGGGTTACTCCACTGCACAAGCTTTTATGTAATAATTATACTTTGTGCCTACCATGTCTGAAAACTGTTTCTAAATAAATTTTATTCTATTCATTTATCAATCCAGATCCATATAAAACATAAACTGTTAGTTTTACTTGTAATTGCAATTTGCCATATCGATGTATTTATAAAAAAGGAATTAAATAGCTTTCCTTTTGAAATTATGTTTGTTTAATTGTAATAGTTATGTAAGTGTGACTAAACGCATCCCCCTCCCCTCAAAAATTAGTTATTAATATTTACCGAATAAACAAAAGGCGACAACATAATGAAATTAGTTGTGATTATAATAAATTGTAATAAAAAGTTCGACCGCAGAATCAAAAGTGGCTTCATTTTATCGAGATGTGTGTGACTGAATGCAAGTCGTCTACTGTATACCGAACATATTTCTTATCAGAGCCGTCTACCGTAACCGCCTTAAACAATAATCGTATAGGTTATTAAACAAACAATTCTTCCGGTCGATTTATTTATTAAACATAATAAGGGCTTACATAACTTTCACGGTTTTAGCATTCGAACAATGCCCTGATGTGGTCAACTCCTTAATAGAACATCGAGACTTGACAAAATTCTTTTTAGATGCGACGAGTGTGATGCATTTAGCGTTAATACAAAACGTTGCCTTTCCAAACAATTTTCCCAACATTTTGTTTTGTAAGATATCAACTATCTCAAATGCAATGTTTGAAGGCAAATCCATGATTGATTCCATCGATGCTACGCTATCTGTAATAAAAAATCATCATCATCGAGCTAAAAATATCGAGTATACTTCATAGTGCCTCGCCCTCGTAAGCCAAAAAGTGGTAACTCAAAAAAATACTTTCGTCTTCTTATTACATCCGATAGATTAGCTTTAAGAGCCATTACGCACTGTCGACTGGTCACCGGAGACTTGGTCGACGGCAACTGTGACTTTCTATAGTTTGAATAGGTGTTTACGCATTTGGTCGCCGGTCGCCCGGGCGACTCGGCGACTCGCCGCGCAGTGGCGACGCACAAGCGACTGCTGGTCGCCGGCGACCAATAGAAGCACGGGTTCAAATGGAAACGTTCACACTGCGAGCAACTGTCGAGACGACCGAACGTCGCGCACAAAAATGGCTCAGGCTTTCGATACAGAGAAATTAATATTGGAAATACTATTCCGAAAAGCTATTTCGGATTTATCCACTGACCAATATTCCAATCGGGATACCCAATACTCTCTTGCATTTCTTTTCGTTTTTTTCTCTTTGTAATTAGTAACGCTACTTTTGCAATAGTAGCTTCTTCGACGTCTATTCTTCCCGAATGTACAAGAAATACTACACTCGGCTTGGTCTCCTGTCCTGGCCCTAGTCGTCTATGTTTTGGTCGCCGAGAGACCAAATCTCCGGCGACCAGTCGACAGTGCGTAATGGCTCTGAAGATGAACTGAACAAAAGAGCCGTATCTCACTCAGAACGTTTTAAAAAACGCTAAGAAATATTTCTGTATCTCAAGTTTATTCTAAATTAATAAGCGACTTTCTAGACATGAAATTATTTTGAAGTAGGTAATCCAGCGTCGCTGCGCCTCAAAACACAGGTAGCTGACGTGGCTCAAACGGCTGCTCAGCTAAAATGGGGCTGGGCAGGACATGTCTACCACATGCCGAATGTACTATGGGCCCAAATGTGGCCACAGAACTGGTGCCCTCAGACAGTAATACGGGGTCGCGGCAGGCCACGAAGTAGATGGCGGGACGAAATGGATGCGTTCCTTGAAAATTGGAATATCGCGGGATCAAAAAATGGAGGAAATGGAGGGAGGCCTTTGCCCAGGCGTTGTAAATCATAAGCTGATAATAATAATCCAGCGGTAATATCTCCACATCATTAATAGATTAAAATATAAAAATAAGCAAAAAAATATCCGAAAAAAATAAAAAAATCACGAAAAACAATTCGGAACGGCCTGTTTGTTTAGCGTAGATAGCTGAAATGCAATGTTGCCGTGTTTTCCACATTGATAGACAAGTGCGCATGTACAGTAAGCGTTGCTTTGACGTTTAATTTTTTGTGATATTTTGATTTATTTTTTGTTTTGGTTGGGAATATTTTTTTTAGTATGTACTGACGATATATTATTGTTGGTTAACGGGAACGCCTTTCTTTAGTTAACATACTGTATGAAAGATATCTGAGAAAAATATAGAAAAAAGTATCAGGTCAAAAAAAATGTTATTTAGAGACCGCCTAAAACTTTTACAAATTCTCAATTTTTTTCTCGAAACTATACCAACTGACTGGCCGCTTCCCTGCTTACGAGGGCAGTATACGGAAAATTAATCTAAAAAAAACTACATCGCACTAAGATTTTTCTCACCTGTACGGTTGGTTCCTACACAATGTCCTCGGTTATTTAATCTATCAGATGGTATACAAACTCTATGTAGACATGTCTTATTAGCACACTTCATCGAGTGACAAACTTTCTTGGAACAAAATGTTAAAACTCCACGAATATATTTTCCGACAAAAGACATGAAAGCTGGTGCGACTGTGTCGACGTCATCCCAATCAACGTTTCCAAATATAGCCTGTTCTAATACTCTCGTGTGGTTTTGACGTATTGTATCTTCACTTATGTTCAACTTTGTCTTCTTGTGTTCATTCTCCAGTATCATAGTTGTAATGTTCTTAGATTTAATTTCTCCTTTGGTTCTAGTTACATTTGGCCAATACAATAATTCTGCATCACTAAGCAGGTTTTTGTCAGCTTTTTTCCCAATATTTTTTTCTTTGCTGTTTTTTGCGAGCTGCGCATCTTTAGGTGCTGAATTGTTAGATGCAATAACATTCAAAACATCACGTTTTTCACGCATAGCTAATGGCACTTTTGTAGTCATGTTGGAGATTTTTCTTGGGAAATCCGTTTCGATGCTATTTTCCGTTCCATTAAAAGCGTTATTTGTAATGTTAACCATCAAAAAAATACTTTCCTCGGTCTGGGTTTCGTTTAAAATATCGTCAGTCTTATTGATCATAGAATTAATTCCATTTGGCAATACAGTGGAAGGTGGGAGGTTCGTATCATTAGTTACGTTACTGTTACTATCGTTTTTATATGTCTCACTGATGTTGTTATCACCAAAGTGGCTTGAAAATAATGGTTGCTGCTCAAGCTTGATATTGTGGAAAGTTATAAGTTTTTTTCTATGTTTCTTATTGTTATTGTTCGTCCTGGATTTCTTTTTTTTATGAATTGTTATTTTGTGTAATGGAGCAGAATCGTCTTTACTGTACTTTAAAGCTTTTTTGTATCCAAAAAGTTCCATGGGAACGGGAAAATTGAAATTAGGAAATGGTAAATTTATCGCATTTGATAGTTCTTTAGAAATCACGTCTTCCGGTTCAAGCATTCTATCGCGATTGTGAATTTTATAATATTTCCCCATAATTTCTTGGGGTTTTGGTAATTGTAGATCTATTTTAATGCGTATGTTGAGCGTGTTGTCGGACAACATTTCTTTCATATTTTCATCAATTAAATGTTCTGATTTTTTAATAGAACTGTCATATAGTGAAGGATGTTGTAAAACTGTTTTTTTCTGGTCATCTATTGAACGCAGTTTAATTTGATCCATGGGGTCTCGGGAAATTTGCTCAAAATGTATGAAGCACTGTTTGCAGCCACAATCGCAAGGAATGTGGCCGTTTTTACAATAGCACGTTGATTTAACCGGCTCGAAAGATGGTGATTTATGCATAACAGGAGATAAGTCTATTATTTTTTTTTCATTAAACATCATTTTTTCGAATGGAACAAGTTCTTCACGATTTCCTTTTGGGAAGATTGTTGTCGCTTCAGGTTTATTCATATACTTTCCTTTTGCGTTAATGGGAATGAATACATCTAATGGGTTACCGAACGATGTTTGTGGAAATTTATATGTACCTTGATTGTAGAAACCATTGGCATAAAAGTATTCGTCATGTTTACCATCTATACCAGATTTCGTCTTTGAAAATTGATCGTGGCGTGGTAAAAGTGGTACTTTGTTTTTCATTTTCGACTTTTCCAAATAATTTTTTCTTTGTTTGTGTGCTTTATCTAAGTAGCGTTGATATTCAGAGAGCAAGTTTTCTACAGCTTCATCACTTTGACTCTCGCTGTTCGCAAACAGATCGAACGGTGAAACCTGAAAACATTACACAGACATTCACACTGCGTATCTAGATATTATTACCGCAAATATTACATTAATACTTACACCATTATTTTCAAAGTCATTTATTATATCAGCGATATCACTGTAGATAATAGTATCGTAAAATGGACTCACTTCAATTCGATTAGATTCGGAACCTAAAAGTAAACGAGATTCTTTTGAGTTAATCAATCCTTTTATTAACAATATACGACATTTGACTTACTTTCTGAATCATAGCAGTAAATGGCACTTAAAAGAATCACAAAATTGAAAACTAATATAATTTTCATGGTTCGTCATGCAGAAATCCAAAAGAATGACTGAATTTGCATTGGTATTGATGTTAATCGTTTGATGTTTACCCTTCTAAGTTGTATGTTACTCCAAACAAAAGTTTTAATGCCTATTGTGTGCTGTTGCGAAAGCAGTTACGCAACTTCCCTGATTACACTCTTAAAATTAATTAGGTAGTTTTTATATGAATATTATTAAATTATTTTCAGGAGTCGAGCATCAACAATGCGGAGGCGGAGCGGCTAACTATGCACCGTTGTATAATAACGAGTATCATTGAGAGCGAAACCGTTTATGTTGAATGTCTTTACGTTATGGAGAAGGTACTGTCTGTTGAAATGGTATTAATTCTAGTTGAACATACTTTGATTTTAATGAATTTCTTTTCTTATCTCGTATTAATAAAGCAGTTTGTCGATATCTATGACGTAACAGATTATATTTTGTTATGACGGTTTTCTGTGGGAAACAGACTGTTGGACCTGGTCACGATCTCGTGGCAGGGTTGGAGCACATGTTAACCTCTATGTTATAACCCAGTAATGGTTTATACAAAAGTGAACCATTTTTATTTAATTTTTAATGTGAGGGGTTGTCAACTCTAAAATAATATCTCGAAAACGGTTCACTTTTGCGAAAAGTATAACATGTCCTACAATCCTGTATTGCCGCTGTAAGAAACACTGTACTGTACACTGCTCCCTCTAAATAGTTATGGATAAATTATGATCATTCTTTTATTGCTGTTAAACTCTGAAAAGATTCAGTGTATAATACATTAACACCCGTATTCACAAACGTTGCTTATGATGTCTCGCAGTGCTCGAACGCACTGCTTTGAATACTCGGAATACTAGGCTCTCTTGATAATTTGTCTTATTCTCGCATCACACTGTAAAGAGTCGCTTGAGTGTCGTTTGTGAATATGGGTACTAGATATTATTTAAAATATAAAAAAAACGTCTAAGCACAAAACATAACATCAAATCTAACTAAAATGGTTTTTGTTTTCCTTTAGTACATGAATGCTATAAAAGCGACGCTGTCCACATCACAGCCGGTTATAACCGAGGAAGAATTCAATACTATTTTCTACAAAATATCTGAACTGCACGAGTTACATAAGAATTTCCTCGAGGGATTGAAAGCAGCGGTCGCTAGTTGGGAAGAGCCTCTATCAGTTGGGATTCATTTCAAAAAAATGGTAAGTTGTTCGTCATAGTATTGTTTTGTCCATCATACATCTAACTGTAGGATGGGAAGAATACGTGACCTCATAGTTATTATAAATTATCCGATTTTCATACATATCCGTGATCTCCAAATTGTACACTGGATTAAACTGAAGTGCACTAGACTTGTTGATTATCTTAGCGTGGCATAACAATGGAGCCGGCTCGAACTTTAGCTGTAAAACGATCATCGCCGAAAATAGGGTAGGTTGCATTTAGGTAATTTTAGAGGAAAATTTCACACTATGTATGTGTTAAAATAGTTATTCTTGGTATTCAATCGTCTTTTTTGGATAGGCCAAGGGTTTTACATAGTGTAGGTATACAGGGTGTTAACGAATTCGTGTAATTAAAAAAAAAACTTTTTTTTACTGATTCTTTATTAGGTGATTTAGATATGAACATTAACTAAGCTAAATCCCGTGCGGGGCCATTCTACACCAATAGTAGATCATGTGGTTTTAAGGAATTACACGAATTCGTTAACACCCTGTAGTATAAATCCATCGAAAGAAAATAATAGCAATGTTGTTTTTAGGCTGAAAACATAAACGTATACGGTGCGTTCCTACACAACTACGGGCGCGCGACAGACGCGGTGCGGCGCCGCTGTTCTACGTCGCAGAGCTTCGCACATCTTACGCGGCAGATCGCCTGCCACGGACAGCCCATGTCGCTGGACGACCTGCTGCACAAACCCGTCGCCCGCGTCCAGAAGAACGCACTAGTCTTACACGTGAGTCTGCGAACAATTACGTCCCATTGAAAACGTGAATCTGCATATACCTAATACAGTGAACGCAACTCCGGAACTATGAGCGAAAAATGACAATGCAAACGGAAGCTGAATAATTAGATTAAAAAAAACAAAACTATGACTTTGAAAAAAAAACCCACACTTTTATTAAACATTCATGGTCTTGTACACTAGGGTGGTCCATCAAAAGAGGGGTAAAAAAAATACCTAGAAGTCTGGCCACCCCCACATTATGTAACACAAGTCTATGCCATTATACATATAATACGCAATTCTAGTTACAATGCGTATCGGAAGATCGGATCTAACATCATCTCATCTCATCAGTCATTTGAATGAGAGGTCTTTTTACCCTGACTGTTACAGAAGGAGGGTAATGTTTTTCGGGCGTCATATATATATTTTGATTAAATAAAATGGTTACAACGCCATTTGCTAGTCATCAGGGCCTCGTCCGTTGTTCGGCAGGATGAACCGGGCAGGTGACTTGGGGCACTGAGGTCGTAAGTATGATCCCTTACAGTCCAAACTAGCCAACATTTATACATAAAAACTATTGATTTTTCAGGATCTTATAAAGTATACGCCAGCCAGTCATCCTGATCACGCTATGTTGACGGAAGCTCTAAATATGACACAACATTTCCTAGATGAATTTAATATCATACAAACAAAATCCATGTTCCCTGTGAGTATATGACTTTACCACTTTAAATTATTTGAAAGAAAGTTTGTATGCCAATAATTTAGACTGTTTTTATATCTTTGTAGAACGCCGATCGCGCCCAAAGAAGACTCGTCAAGAATTCATTTATAGTTGAACTCTCAGATGGTCACAGAAAACTGAGACATCTGTTCCTTTTTAACGATGTCATTGCCTGTGCCAAGTACAAGGTAACTACGGTAATAAATGTTTGTATTGTTTTATCACACAGTAGTAATCAATTGAAGTGCTATCATTATAACCCATATTTATCCAAATCATTCAATTTACAAGATGCAGATAACGCAACGACTGTCTATCATTGCACGATCTCTAACTCTTTAATTTAATTTAATTTAATTATTATTTCTAATTAAATTTAATTGTCTTTGAAGTCACTTGAAACACATCAAGTGTTTCAAATGACAATAAAATCAACCGCAATATTGTGAGAATGTAATAATTAGCACTTCATTTGTTGTACAACTCCGTGGTTTTGAAATTTCGTAAGACCAAGGATTATGATTATGGATTTAATAATTTGCACAGGCATCTGGACGGGACAAGTTCACGTTCGAGTTGAAATGGTTCATCCCTTTGCCGGACATCGTGGTAGTAGATGACGAGAGCGTCGGGCCGAACGCGGGCGAAGCGCGGGAGACCTCGCCCGCTAACATCGTAGCGCTCAAGTCGCAAGCTTCCACCGTGCGCGATCAGATACTCGCCGAAGAACGAGCCGCCGCTGACGATAAGGTAAAGTAGTTTAAGGCCTTGCTCTACTAATATACGCCATCGCCCGCATACAGCGTATGCTGAAGCTAAATGCAGGGTCGAGATCTCATGTTTTGATGATCAACCAAATCTTGGATAGGGCGCGCTAGTCAGTTATTTGCACTGTGCGTTAATTTATTCATTGCAAACACTTCTACTCGAAGAGGAGGATGACGATGATCTACAAGAAGACACGCTGCGTACGACTTACGCTTAAGAACTTTATTTAAAGAGAGTTTACCGTACAAAACACTGAAAAATGTTAAAAGTTTTATTGTTGCTGTTTTAAGTTCCACAGAGTATTTCGTGCATTATTTTGATATTGTGTAAAAATTAACAGAAAATTCGGATTGGCGGTCGTGGTGCAGCTGAGAAGCAACGCAAGAAGTTAGCAGAACTAGAGGCTCAGTTGGTGCTCGCGTCGCCCAACCTTATCTTTCGCGTGGGAGCGCGCGCGTCCGGCTCGTCGACGGCGCTACAGAGACAACACATCTTCTTTCTCAGTTCAGAATACGAGCGCACGCAGTGGATCGACTCCATACACGCTTTGCAGGTCAGTATTCTGTGCCTGAACATATTTTATGCATCGATTCACGTTTCCGTTGCATGCGATTTTTTATGAAAAATATGTTGATGGAATTCATAGCCGAATAATTAAGGCCTGCGCAAGTGCTTGACAGCTTTGCCAAGCCTACTTAAAATTCCAGTTATTACTTTATATAATTAAAAAATCTAAGATAAATAAATCTTTAATAAGTGCAGGTTAATAAAAATATCTACAATTATTAATAAACTATAATTTGCGGAATATACAGTAAAATAAACATACATATAAATACAATCTTTAGAGGTTAAAACGGGATATTTACCATGTTTATTATTTGATGTGAGTTTCCATACATAAGGGCCACATATAAGGGCTGTGAAAAACAATGACGTCCAAAAATCGGCCATAGCACAACACCTTTTAGAATCGGGATTGAGTTACATAGCCCTCAGGTCATCTCGACAGAACGCCACTATCTACCTAGACTGGTAAGAGAAGCGATAGAGATTACCAAATGTAAGAACTTCAACCGGGAGGATGGGTTTCAACTGTCGAGGACCTGGAACCCAGTGGTTCAATTGTGTAAAAACCGTAAAACTACTGAAATAAGTTCGCGAGCGGATACAGTGAGTTTTGTGTGTCGGGAACAGAACCGAGTTGTGAGTGACATAAGTGACAGTGGTAGTGGCGTCGAACGCAAAAAACGAACAAGAAAGAGGGTAGACCGTTTCGTCTGCTCATAAACATCCACCCACCCGCAATTACTTCAGTTCATCCGTGATCATGGCGCTTGTAACGGTGCCGAAATATCGGAAACTCACATCAAATAATAAACATGGTAAATATCCCGTTTTAACCTCTAAAGATTGTGTTAGTGACCATGTCAGTTTAAAAACTTATACATATAAATAAAAGCTATCCCGAAGGATAGCTAATCAAATACCTGAATTTACTAATAGGATTAATAGCTTTTTAGCTTTCTGGGGTGATTATATCATTACAGTTATAGCTAATATCAATATGTAAGTATTGTGGGCAAGGTAAATGGAATAAATAAAACCAACATAGACTCTCCACCACTGAGAGTACTTGTAATTGGGTTAGTGTTAGTAACATGAACTAGATCACAACATAATACTTTACACAACCATTATAAAGATCATAATATAAGAACTAGAATCCCTAGCCAAAACAAACAACTAGTATAACAATTGTGAACGTCCGTCCCATTCGACGGTCTGCCCGAGAATGCCCCCTCTATTCTGCCTCTGTCAACTTGTTCTTATTACAATCCGTTGTCAGTACTTCTTAATCATAAACAAGTTAAATAAATAAGAAATAATTATCCAAATATAATTCTTACAATTTTAGACTATTCCTACATTTATTAAACATATTTTGCTTCACTTTTAATTGTAGTCAAATAACATACTTTTAAATGTATTCTATTAAACGTTTTTAAATTAAACATAAATAAATTAATAATCCTAAGTGTATATAGTTCCGAATAGTAGCGGTGTAAAAGGTATGATTACCCATAATGCTAACATTCGGCCTTTCCTGACAATAAGTTTGTCCTCAAACTTAACAACAGGTAAATATATATAATTCTACGTAAATCTACTCTATTACATATTATCTCAAAATAATTAAATATCAAAAACACCCATGGATCTGTCAACATGGTCACTCAATATTTTCAACCTTCGCAATCAAAATGCTGATTGATCTATCAAAATCAAACATTTTAAATGCCATTATATTCACTTTAACAATATCACACAACATTCGTGTTTTTTTTTTTTTTTTTACATAGGTATTTAGCAACACATTCACATTTTGGACGGCAAGTTCATATGCCACTCATGCCCAACACACCACTTCGACTCACATTCGCGATAATGAGTTTTCTCATTTGGGCGACAAAATCATATTTTTGTTAATCTATCTTATTCTCATCATCTCATATTCATAATTATTGTACATCTGCTACCCACTGCATCGCAAGCTTCACTGGTCAAGCTCTCTCACATACCAGCCACTGTACGACTTCCAGTAAGTAACCTATGTATCCTGCATTTGCCACAAATTGCACCGCAAGCTTCACTGGTCAAGCTCTCTCACTTTCCAGCCACTATACGACTTCCAATAAGTGACCTATGCCCGTGATGGTGAAACAATATTACATTTAATCACACTATCTTAATCCTGTATTCATAATTTCATCATAACATCCTACATTTGCCACAAATTGCACCGCAAGCTTCACTGGTCAAGCTCTCTCACTTTCCAGCCACTATACGACTTCCAATAAGTGACCTATGCCCGTGATGGTGAAACAATATTACATTTAATCACACTATCTTAATCCTGTATTCATAATTTCATCATAACATCCTACATTTGCCACAAATTGCACCGCAAGCTTCACTGGTCAAGCTCTCTCACTTTCCAGCCACTATACGACTTCCAATAAGTGACCTATGCCCGTGATGGTGAAACAATATTACATTTAATCACACTATCTTAATCCTGTATTCATAATTTCATCATAACATCCTACATTTGCCACAAATTGCACCGCAAGCTTCACTGGTCAAGCTCTCTCACTTTCCAGCCACTATACGACTTCCAATAAGTGACCTATGCCCGTGATGGTGAAACAATATTACATTTAATCACACTATCTTAATCCTGTATTCATAATTTCATCATAACATCCTACATTTGCCACAAATTGCACCGCAAGCTTCACTGAACAAGCTCTCTCACTTTCCAGCCACTATACGACTTCCAATAAGTGACCTATGCCCGTGATGGTGAAACAATATTACATTTAATCACACTATCTTAATCCTATATTCATAATTATTGTACATCTGCTACCCACTGCATCGCAAGCTTCACTGGTCAAGCTCTCTCACATACCAGCCACTGTACGACTTCCAGTAAGTAACCTATGCCTGTGATGGTGGGACAATAATACATTTAATCACACCATCTTAATCCTGTATTCATAATTTCATCATAACATCCTGCATTTGCCACAAATTGCACCGCAAGCTTCACTGGTCAAGCTCTCTCACTTACCAGCCACTATACGACTTCCAATAAGTGACCCATGCCTTAGGAGATGCACCGTGAGACTTCACCGGCGGTCGACGACTCAACGTCTTCCAACCGTCCATAGGTTGCAACGTGAGCTTCGCCAACCCTAACGAGCCGACCACCCCACGACTTCCATCTCACCATATATTATCACATACATCATCATCTATTATCATATATATCTGGTAGGTAAGTATAACCATATTCCTATTCTCATTTTAACATAATCAAAATAATACAAACAATCTCTCTTTTTTTTCTGTTAATAACTTGATTTCTATAATTACCCAATCATAAAATTCATGAATGATACATAAAAGTGTCAGAAAGGTCATCTATGGTACTAAATAGCACCATAATCGCTTTTTCATATCTATTACAGTGCAACACTTTAAATATTCTTTTGTATGGTCCTGTAAGCGTTCTAAGAGCTAAATTATATAACTTAAATGCTCTGTTCTAAATCTCATTGTAACACACATAAATAAATCTCATGACCATTTCATATTGCAATAATGGTAATCACGTATCTATAATTCCTCAATGATGTTCATCAACAAAATTCATTATTACATTTACACCTCTGTGCAATGTAAACAAGGGAGTGTATGAACCACACTAGTTAAAAGGTTAGACAGAGCCCTCAGGTTGTCTTTAAACATAAAAATAATTCACAATTACATTCACACCTCTGTGCAATGTAAACAAGGGAGTGCATGAACCAAACTACTTATAAAGCTTAGACAGGGCCTTAAGGTTGTTACACATAAAAATCATCGTAAAAAAAACATGAACTCAAAATTTAATCTAGCAGTCTTTAGGTTACCAAAAATAGTAGGAGTACAGAGCTCTAAGAATAAACAAAATACCAAACCACATCCTCGTTATATTTTCTTCATTTCTTTGCTGCAGGCAGAAGCTCATCATAAATCGATGTAAGCCTGGAACGATGCTCGGCGTTGCACGGTGCCACGGGCTGTAGCTCGGTATCACCTCATGTACATAAGCACGGCTCATACTCGTGACTGGCAGCAACTAGACCAGGCGTGGTTTCTTAATTGTCAAAATCCTCACCTGTATTACATAAAAGCACACATTTTTAATAAAGCCACAGGTATCTTTTTAGCAACGCAACTTGCTAAAGAGAACTCGTAAGACCACGCAGGCTTACGTAAACAGCCAATGAGAATTAAGCACTACGTTAGCGATTTCTCATCGTTATCAACAGGGAACACGAGAAAGAAACACGACGTTAACGTTTCTCTTCATCAACAGGTAACAAGAGAAAGAAGCACGACGTTAGCGTTTCTCATCATCAACATGAGATAGCACAACATTAGCTCTCCTTACGACACATGTTACATAATTTAATGAAGCACTTATTTTTCCTGTTAAACTTTTCATTATTTTACTCGTACAATGTTGACTTGTACAAGAGCAACTTCACACGTTACCGTGTCTGCTGGACTAACGTCCAATACACATACACTATACGCTTAAGTACACAAATACAAACAAGCAAAAATAAATAAATTTGAGAGTCCTTATTTCATAACTCTCCAAACATTACCAGTTCAAAGACTTAATGGTAACTCCAGGTGATGTAAACCAGCACAGTTCCTGTGAACTGATCAGACAGAAGGCGTCCCAAGTAAATATTCAATTTCTTTTGCAAGAAATTAAGCCTCTCAAATAATTGCCTTTACGCGCCAAACACATATTGAATACACAGATCACGGATTAGAGGATATCTCGTCCGCATCCATCTAAATTACACTCATGATCTACCTCACTACAAGTTAAAATCATTAAAAGACGTATCGGGAGGATGAAATACAAATGGTTCAATCTTACCAGGCTTATGGCATTGATTGCAATCATAAGCTTGTCCGTTACCTCGCTCGCACTTCAGTACCTGACGGCGATACACATGGTGGCATGACGCAATCACACATCATGTCACACTGGGCAGCAGCACCGACAAGTCCATGCGAGGTTCGACGTGTTGCAACAGGTCGGCACATCCTCTGTCCCGTGTTGAGAGTCCTAGAATCAACTTTCAACACATTTAAAATAACAATTACGATTAGACAGATTCGTAAAAAGGAGGAACGTTCACAATTTTTTTTTTTTTTTTCTGTAGGTAGGTATACGTTTTTTTTTTTTTTTTTTTTCTTTAATTATCTTTCTGTCTTGTAATAACTTGTACTCTATATACAAATCTACACAGAAAATAAGATAGGCAATGGAGCCTATCCCACTTCTGATAAAAGCTATCCCGAAGGATAGCTAATCAAATACCTGAATTTACTAATAGGATTAATAGCTTTTTAGCTTTCTGGGGTGATTATATCATTACAGTTATAGCTAATATCAATATGTAAGTATTGTGGGCAAGGTAAATGGAATAAATAAAACCAACATAGACTCTCCACCACTGAGAGTACTTGTAATTGGGTTAGTGTTAGTAACATGAACTAGATCACAACATAATACTTTACACAACCATTATAAAGATCATAATATAAGAACTAGAATCCCTAGCCAAAACAAACAACTAGTATAACAATTGTGAACGTCCGTCCCATTCGACGGTCTGCCCGAGAATGCCCCCTCTATTCTGCCTCTGTCAACTTGTTCTTATTACAATCCGTTGTCAGTACTTCTTAATCATAAACAAGTTAAATAAATAAGAAATAATTATCCAAATATAATTCTTACAATTTTAGACTATTCCTACATTTATTAAACATATTTTGCTTCACTTTTAATTGTAGTCAAATAACATACTTTTAAATGTATTCTATTAAACGTTTTTAAATTAAACATAAATAAATTAATAATCCTAAGTGTATATAGTTCCGAATAGTAGCGGTGTAAAAGGTATGATTACCCATAATGCTAACATAAATAATAAAAACAGTCTGTTTATGTATTAAATTACTCAATTTCTATAGTATTTTATGTTATCTATTTATTTGAGGATACTGTAATTAAAGGCTTGGAAACTCCGTTCGTTTCACAGGGGCCTAATTCTCCTAAAATAAATCTTGATAAATCACAACCGAACCAAGGCCGAACCGTTCATTCAGACAGTTCTCAATTTCAAAAGCTATCAAATTGTTTGACACAAAAATCAAAATCAATCATTTTGAAAGTTTTCGAAAACAAAAACTGACTGACGGTTGTGGTTCGATTGCGTTTGGCAACCATTTACTTTAGGAGAATTGGGCCCTTGTTTGTCTTAATTTTGAACCTGTCACTATGGATTGTTTGTCTCTGTTTCATAAAGCCGAAAAAATTTGAAAACCTCATTTGGACATACATTGGAAAATTAGGTTCAGTACTTGTTCTACTAAAGCCGGGTCCACTGCGCCGTGTTTTCGTGTTTGCAAACAGGATAACATTGTTTGCTAATCGAATAGGGGCGTGGCCTAACATTTTTGTTAGAAAAATTGGCGCTGCGGACCCGGCTTAACATTGTTTGCTAACCGAATAGGGGCGTGGCCTAACAGTTTTGTTCGCAAAAACACAATAACATGTTAGAAAATTGGTGCTGCGGACCAGGCTTTAGTCGGCAAGTTAGCATGTTCCATACAATTCTATCCCAACCAAATGGCGACGATGCGAAGAGTTTGTTCAAATTCATGGCCCACGTCTTGTGAGAGTACAATTGTTTAGGATACGATGGGACTGAAGTACGCTATGCGTAAAAGGCCCTTTAAACAAATAAAGATAAAAAAAAGCGTTTAATTTTTGTTTATAATACTTTTATGTTAGTTGTATAAGTTTATTAGTTATGTAATTCTTTGTGTAAAACTTTATCTTTGATCGTGTCAGGCATCATCAGCCCCGCCGGCGGGGTCGAGTTCTATCTCAATGCTGGAGCTACAAGCGTGGGTGACGGCGTGCCGCAGCTACTTGCAGACGGACATGGGCTCGTACCTACTGCGCAGCGGTCGCGACGACTCTCTGCTGCTCGGAGACTTGCAGCTGCACATCGGAGGCATGACCGCGCCTCTAGATACTGCCGCCGGTAAGTAATAATACTTGTAATCAGTAGTGGAGCTGCAAGCTGAGTGACGGCATGCCGCAGCTACTGGCAGAGGTATGCGGCGCCGCCGGCTTGACACAATATTTGGGAAAAATATTTCCTTTTATAGAAAACCGGGTTTCACTGAACAAATCTGTTAACTTGTTGACTAACAGTCTATGGTGGACATGCTCGCCAAAAAATTACCGACTATAGCTGGCTGGAAAGTATTCGCCCGATTTCTTACTAACTAGAAGAGTTTACTGCCCCGTTGGTCCAGCGTCGCGAGCGCGACTGCTGAGCGTGAGGTCCTGGGTTCGATCCCTAGGTCGGGCAGTGTTATTGAGTTGTTGTTGTGTTATGTAAGCCGGATTGGGCTAGATCTTTCTCTATCAACAATAGTGTCGGCTATATTGGCATAGTTGATTTTGCCTTGTTTAGACCTGCTACTAAAATATACTTCATCAGATTACAAAACAGATCCTTCAGATCACTCCCAATGCAGCGACATTTTGTTCGTTATATGGAAATAATACCCATGAAAATTAATTAGTATCATGGCCGCTAACTTGGATTTAGGAATCGATTCTATTTTCGGTACTAGCTCTCCCGAAAACCATGACAATTATAGGTACTCGTGAAGAATAACTTAAGATTCATATGAACGACATCGTAGTTTCACGAACTGACTTTATATTCCCCTAATATTAATCGATATCAGAAAATGAGCTGCAGCTCGGACGTAAACCGCTGCTGATTTGCGCTTTGCTCACCGCGCTGCGCTCGACCTGTCTTTTTTTTTCAAAGCTCTTATTGCTTATGTATTACTTAGTAATAAACCATTTTGTCCCAGATTACTACATAGTGGTGGAAGTGGACTCGTACGGGCACTACTTCCGCAAGGCGAAGTCGAAACTTGTGTGTCGGAGCGCACAGCCGCGCTGGAACGAGAGCTTTACGCTAGACCTGGAGGGCTCGCAGAATTTACGACTACTGTTGTACGAAGATGCGGCCCGGCCTGTACTGCGCGGCAAGTGCACCATCAAGGTAACATAATAGTGGTCGTATAAGTTTGAGCAAAACTCATGTATGTATGTTATAAAATAATGAAAGAGATTGACAAAATCTTACATATAATGCGGTTTTAGTAGGGATAAATTACAATAGATTGTGAAAAAAGAGTAAAATATACACACTGATGGAAGCTTACATGATAACCATTGTTTCTTTTCCGAGACGAATGTGTTTTACAATCTAAAACTACACTGCCATTGTGTTACAATTTTATTTGATTGGTTTCCATTTACAACAGTTGTTAGGTAGTTTTTTATGATATTCTTGTTTTAATTTTCGACTTTCGGCCCATATCTGGTAATTGTAAAAAATATCCTCTATTTTGAGCGCTCCATTGACACTACTCAAAGCTAATGAATGACTGGCTCCTATAAAACATAATCCTTGCTTTAACTTTCCATATTCGCAAATATAAAAGGCCATAAATCACTATTTATATGTACAAAAATTATTATAATAGCGTTGACATTAACGAGGATAACTCCGAAAAAATATTATGACATCTGTCGTATATACGAATTACGGAAAAAGTTGCTCGTTTCGCGAGCTCTTCGAAATGGTACAAAAATGTAGTTAAGTTTCGCATATTATGTTTAAAAAAAGTGCAGTCATTGCAGAGCAGGCACTTTGGCAGCAGTCATTTTCTAAATTCATGGCTTTCCCCGCACTGCTTTGATTTAGTTGTATAATTTAGATTGTATGTCAGCAGCGGGTCTGGTTAATAAGATTAGGGAAACTCTAGAAACTATCCACGAGCTCTAGGGTCCACTTAGCTGGCAGAGCGGTCGGCATGGAGGGCAGTGGCCCTTCTACGACGGTCTCGTCGTGGTCCAAAAAGAGGCTGTTAAGTGGGATCGGGACAAAGGCGATCTTTCTTGGAAACGAAGGCATCGAAGTCGCAACAGCCTAGACTCCTGGTTAGGTGGTTGATAGGTCAGGCCACTGCCTGTCTTCTTCTTTCTATGGTAACGGTAACAGCTAGCGGGGAACCTTTTTGGGTATTGGATAACTGCTAGAACTCCCATACTACTGTGTACCGATCAATCAATCATTTTGTTGCAAATAAGCTACCAGATGCCTTTCAAGGTTTAATTTCTGAACATCCTGTGTACTGTTATATCAGGTTATGAACTTGTAACTTGTTTCTTGATATGTTTTTTTTTCGGACTATCTGGTTCGGATGTGACCCGTTCGCTGTGGTATCGCGGATAGGGAGCGGTTTGTTAATATAAAGAGTGTTGCGACTTCCCAGCTGTCTCGCGAGTGGGTGACGGAGAGTGCGGGCGGCGGCGTGGGGCGCACGGTGTGTGTGGGCGGCGGCTCGCTCACGCTGCGCCTGCGCGTGTTGCCGCCCGAGCGATCCGCGCGCCGCGTGCCCTCCGCCAAGCCCGGCGCACTCTTCGGGAACAAGATCACGCACGTCGCCAAGTGAGTACATATCTTACTACTACACTTTATTACTATAGCTGACGCCCCGACGAACGTGTTGCCACCCGATAGTTTTAATCTGGGTGTAAATATTTTTTATCACAACTCTTACCAGCATCAACAAGTTTTATGAAGTAGCCGCAGATTACATTGTAATTTGCACAGATTGCAATTTTTCACAAGTCATGATAATCATGAAAGAAAAAAATATCTTTTCTTGATGTTATTTACCGTTTACACAGGAGGGAGAAGCGTAACATACCGTTCATAATAAGTGCGTGCGTGCGCGAGGTGGAGCGACGCGGCATACACGAGGTGGGCGTGTACCGCGTGTCGGGCAGCGCCTCCGACCTCAACCGACTTAAGAAGAGCTTTGAGACCAGTACGTATACTATGTATAAGCATCTTTGTTTTATGTTGTACCTGTTACGTCTTTTAGAAATTACATACGACCGAACACAGAATTTTCCCAACAATGGAGGTAATTTATAGTGCGTTTTAACTAGCCTGTATGGGGAAATCCTAAACCAAAGAAGCTAAACTGTCTTTAGAGAAATTTCCTATATTTTTATGAAAACATTAGGCATATTTTTATTTTTTGGGTCAAACTTAAACTAATATACCCTTATTACGAAAGATGGTCTAAGAAAAACCCTGGTTTTAATATAGCCCCGTCTTTTATTGTTATATGACGTTAAAAAGTGATGGGTATATTTTAAATCTTGGTTTGCCTTAGTTTTGGTTTAAACTATTTTTTGTGATAAGGGTGATAAAGTTTTACTATCTTTTTCATTACACTTGTCGACGAGGTTTTGTGTAAGTTCCAATTCGTTTCGTAGATAAATAATCTGAGCAGAAGAAATTGGTCAAATCTGTTCCTAAGCCTTTCCATACAAACTGTTAACAGTCATCTAAGTACCTACGGGCAAGCACTCCTATCTTATTTAAGAATTAAAAGATGTTATTTTAGACGCTGTTAGCAACCAATTGTACTAAAAATCGATCAGAGGGCTGCACAATGATTGTTCATATTACTATCCCGCATAACGAAAATCTCGTGAAAGCGAAGATGAAAAAGAAAACAAAATATCTTGATTTAGCAAACGAGGTTGTCGACATGTGGGACGTGGTTTCGGCAATCGTTGTGCCGATAGTCAAAACGGCCAATGCTGCAATGATGCAAAGTTGATCTTAGGTTTTCGTAAAAAGCGTACAAACATAATCGTTTAGTACTATAGACATTGGTGCGTTATGGTTCGATGGGTATTTGTTAAGTTTAAAACAACTATTCTGTGAAACTCCTTTGAACTCTGGATACTTTTTGACCAAAAACCCTACTCCATACAGGCCTGGTATTTCATTATTGTAGTAGAACATGTAGTTAAGTCTTTATTTTTTTTGCCACTTCTTGTCCAGTAAACACCTGACAGGTGGCAGATAATTATGTCGAATAGTAACATAAATATTTCAACATGAATGTTGAATGAACGCTGAATGTTATTTTTTATCCAGATGCCTACGAAGCAGAGCAGTTGCTAAAGGAGGTGGACATACACTCCGTCACCGGCGTGTTGAAGTTGTACTTGCGAGAGCTGCCTGAAGCATTGTTCACTGATGCACTCTACCCTGAGCTACTAAAGGCATGGGGAGCTACTCAAGTACGTATTTGTAGCACAGAATTAATACAGATTGCATTCTAGGAATTCATTATACTCGTCGTCTGGTGGGAGAGAGACGTGGCCCACACTAGTCTAAATTGACGTCGCCTGTACGACGTACGTTACCACATAATTATGAGCCTTGCCTTTTCCCATCTATTGGGTTCGGCTTCCAGTCTAAATAGAAGCGTCTGAGTATCGGTATTTTTAACGGAGCAAACCAATTACTAACCACACTTCACTATTCAATTCCAAAGAAACGTTTTTTTCGGATGTGTGCTCTCGCCGGTTGAGTCGTTTCTCTGTATAGTATGTAGTAAAATTAATAAATAACACGTATAATTTTGTTGATTCAGGGCGCAGGCACGTCCGTGGATTCAGGTCCAGCTCACACCAGACGCCACGCTCTGCTCAAATGTTACGCCCAGCTGCCTGACCTTAACAAGAACTGTATAGACTTTCTGCTAAACCATTTTGTCAAGTAAGTTTAATCTTATTCCTTTATATTTATAATATTGGTGCTTGCACGGTGCAAGTAACATGCGCATGTTTAGGCACTTGTGCAGGTAATGCGTTATGTAAACTACCGTGTAAATAAGTGTGTTGGTCCAGTGAGTTACGCATGTATCGAGTGCCCTCCACCACTTGCGCAAGTAACCCGCGGGATCTGCTGCGTACTTGGGTACAGATTTTACAGTTCATTTTGTCGTAATAAAAAACCAATACAATAAAATTGAACGCGCTATAAACTTATTTGTAAGTAATCTTTCATGACTCATGCTCTGAAAGTGCGTGAGGTAAACAATGACAAGCGGATAGAGAGTGCTTCTTTTTTCCCAACACACACTTGATAACCTACAGAGTGAACCAACACGAGGGCGAGAACAAGATGTCGCTACACAACTTAGCTACGGTGTTCGGTCCCACGCTGCTGCGGCCGGCTAGCGCGGGCGCCGGCAGCAAGCAGCGCACCGACCTGTTGGCGGCCGGCACCGTGGACGCGATGGCGCAGGCCGGCATCCTGTACTGCCTGCTGCAGCAGCGACAGCTGGCCGCGCAGCTCTCCAGCCACCACCGCGCGCCGCAGTCGCTGCTCGACTAGACGACACACACACAAACACGCTCTGGACCCTCAATGTGTCACTCAATCACAATAGCTCTCATTTTCTCAATACAATATTCATTTCGTGATGCATAGTTGTCGAGAACACTAATTGTTCAAACCGTTTACGTACATTATGAAAAATGCTTTTTGGTCTCGCCTTTTTATCACCGTTACCGATCTATACGGTAGTAATTATCTATTGTTCAAACATTGTGCAATAGACATTGTTGAACTGTCAAAATCACAGCTATTGTGATTGTTTCGCAATTAGGGTGCTGTTCTAAGGCCGTTCCCTCGTCAACGTGGGGGAACCGCCTAACTATGTATAAGACAAGCTTTACATCACGTGAAGCATGACATAAAAGAAAATTATACTACACTGGAAGGTTTGAGCCTTCTCGCTGAAGCTAACCCTTCATTCAAGGTCATTCATTTTAGTAAGTAATTGGAGCGTTAGATATATAGTCGTTGTCGAAGAAATGTTTTCTTTTAGGTATATCTATTGCAAATACTCGGATGAGTTTTACCAGTAAGACGGTTACCCCTCGGTGACAAAGGTCGGAGCGAAACAAACGCGCGCGTTCTTCAGAAACATGCGTCTGTGCTTCAGCTGTGTGCGACTCCGTACAATTCAGTGCGATTCTAAAATCGTTCTGACACGTATCGCTCCGACTTGCGTCACCGTGGCGGAACCGCCTGTGTACACATATGAATACTGTGTGTACGGTTCATACTACGACTCGTACGTTCTTCTGTCGACGCGCTCTATAGCTTGTCTTATTCATATTCAAAGGATCCAAATTCTATGAATACTAAGTACCCCGTCGCCCGCCTATTTTATTTTATCCCAATATTTATCCTCGTGCCTTTTGGTTACATCAAGTACTTTTAGGTTTTCTTTCCAAGAAGGATCATGGGGTGATGTATTTGGGACTTTTGTTGTCTATGAGTATTTTTAGACTGGTAAAATGCAATTAGTTATTTTACATAACTAATCCCAAAATGTATATAATTATTTAATCATTGTTTTATTTGTTAACCAAAAAACATAGTGTTCGTGATGAGATAATATGATGCTGCTCTATGATGCAATTTTCTCGTTTCAATTGTGACAGTTTACTTATTAATCTAACCAACATCAGATTGATTCAACTGAATACATTCCATTAATTACGACAACAGACTGATCATAGATGTATCATTTAGAAGATTAACATTTACAAAAATTAGCATGTATTTAAAATGAAGAAATGGATGTATGTAGATAACACTTACGAGCGACTTTATCGGTGTGCCGTGTGTTATATGTGGTTCAAATTGAAAATGTTAAATTAGAATGCGGTTGTGACGTGTGCAGCTGACATCGCCGTAGAGACAGCACGGCTTGATCAGCTTTATGGACTTGGAGTCATGATTCCGAAAGATAATGTTTATAAGCGTGTATTATGAAGAGGGACCGAAATAAATTTAATAATTTATGGTAATAAAATCATTAGCATAAATTGGAGCAGACTGATAATAATTAATAGTGAACGGTAGTGTTTTTCAGTTGTGAAAAACATTTTCGATTTGATCAAGTTTTTGATTTTATATCAGGATTGTAATTATATTTTTAACACTATTGGGAATTTATGGAATCATGCAGTTCAATTTTAATGCCAATGTATGGTACTGTCAAATTATTTTATTGATTAATTATTTGAAATTTAAGGACAATTATTATTATTAAAGAACAAGTTTGTGTATTGATTGATCACTTGCATCTTTACTAAAAAAAACGCGGTTACTGAAATATAAGAAATTAAATGGGAAATATGATTCCATGTTTGATTATGAGATGATGAACAGTATAAAATCAGCATGACATTGCTATTTACTTATGATGTAATCGTGTATACAAAGTATATCAGTCTATTATATTTCTATACCTTTTTAACCTGACGAAATAATGCATTTTTATGAATTTGATGGCATATTTGATCTCAGGTTGTATGATTTCTGAGTCAGTTGTATATTGAACACAAATTACGGACGTAATAACCGTTGGTTCACATTATAGCATTTTACATGCTAGTCGTGTGTACGTTATTATTTAGAAGCTTTATGTTATTATATCAGCACCACTTTCTAGTATTTTTGTAAGTTCCCTGCAGTAGGAGTCACATAAACATCGATTACGATGACTAGTTTAAATAATGTAGGTGTTCTATTTCACAAATAGGCTTAGATGAATGGTGTTATATTAGTACTTAAAAGGAAATTTTACCAAAAATAAAAATTCTTAGAACAATGTTAATTTCATATATTAATTTGTGTTTATTTTGTTGAAAGACATTAATTACCCTTTAATTTACGATAGTTTATGTTGTTGAGTAATATATTCGAGACTTAGATAAGTGACCCCATGTTTTTGTTTTTGTCAAATCTGGAGACAAGTTTTATTCTTCACCAAAGACCACTGTTTATCACATAATTTCTTTTAATACCATGAATCACAAATGCAAAGGAGAAATATTTTTCAGTTTTCATTAGAACTAGAGTTCATACTCATTTATTTATCATAGTGTTTGTCACGAATTACATTGTATAAAACTTAAAATTCACTTCATATTAACTTCTGCGTGATTTTATTTGGAAATGTTACTTATGACTGTTTCAATAATATTTTTGTTTGTGTTGGTACTTCTTTAAGTTGAGATCTTTTGTTGATACTTAAAATAATGATGATGATTGATGTTAGTCGGCGGATTGCCTTTTTACATATAAACTTACATACACTTAAGATTCTATTGATAACATAACGCAATTATCAGTTGCTTTGTGTTTTCAGAGAACACTGTTTATAAGAACAAATTAGCACATTGATTTGTATTCAGTCATTATTTTAATATTACTATTAGGAATTATCTTTTTGTCAAACTGAGAATGTATACCTGTGCTTGCTGTTGCCAAATTAACTGTTGCCAATTTTATTCTTGATAATAATATAGAGTGGCGTTTAAATATTACCACATATTTGATAATTATATTTCCAAATACATGTGGTTATAATGACTTGACATCAAATGAGCTTTTTCACAAAATACAGTAATTGTTAGCTGCTAATGTAATACATGTGAATTCATATGTTAATTTTAATACATGTTACCTTGTAGCCTCTGTTTATATAATAAATTTAAGTTTGCTATTTAATTACTTTAGACAATAATTATAACCAACTTATGTTTATGAATAAGGGATTTTACACATAATCTGAAACAAATACTTGGGCAAAGATATAAATATCACACATTTTTTAACGCTACTTGGCCTATATTGTTATTTTGGTCTTCTTTCATTCTAGTTTTGTGTGAAAAATCTCTGCACCAGCAGCTGTATTATATAGTATTCCACAACTTGGTTATAATACCTAAACTTTGTATTTAATTTTTGTATATAATTGACACTAAAATGTAGTTACATAAATTTTGCAATAAAATGTATTTTTAATACACCTTTCTAAAGTATTTTTATTTGACTTAACATGATCACAAATACAGTTGAACCCATAAAAGTCTCAAAACTGAAATAAAATGCGTAATTTTAACACAACAGCAACAATCAATCACAGATGTAAAACAAGCGGTTTAAAAAAAACGCTTTTCTTAATTACATATGATACATAATAATGCTCCTCATTATATACAGATGACATACAGGAAAAGATGTAAATCTGATAATGTTTTTGTAAGCTGAGGTATTTTACAAAGATTTTCTTCACACATCACATTGTAGATATTTTGTAAAGATACACACAATATCTAAAATACAAATGATATGCTGTAGAACTATTTACCAAATTACAATGTGAATATGTGATGATACAGACAACTTAGAACTTATGTGGATGCATGGAATATTTGAAAAAGAACATCAACACTGTTCATTTTCAGATTCCTCTCAGAGAAATACATAAATAGGGCAATAATTAAAACTACAATTGAACCTACTGATCTTGAGGTACGGGATATATACAATGTTATTATTAGCAGACCAATATACAATGCTAATCTTTTGTATGTATTTGTTAAAATGTTTTGTTTTAGTTCATTATCTATACACATGCCAAACCATAGCACATTGTTGGGTTCACATGATGTACAGTTTGAGGATCCTTCACCAATGCATGTTTTGCATGATAACTCACATTCTTTACAACTATAAGAACCTTCTTCGTTGATGCAGTACTGGTTAAGTTCACAAACAGATGAAGAACATTCATCTATGTCAACACACACACCTGATTGTAATTGCCAGCCAGAGTGACATGCTTCACAAGCAGCTGCACCTTCACCACTACATCCATTGCAAGATTTGTGACATAATTCACAAGAACCAACACTGGTTGGGTAGAAGTTCTTAGCACATTCGTCACAAAGTTCTCCTGTGTAACCTTTTCTACATATACAAGTACCATTTCCTTTGCGAGTACCAGCACCATCACACCGGCCATGTCCAGCACAAACTTTATTGTTTTTGTCTTGAGGACAAGGAGTGCACGCGTCACCGAAATGATTACTAGGACAACAGTGTTGAAGAGTCTCAATGCACAGCCATATGTACAAATCTACAGAAACTGATTCTTTGCTGAACCACCACTTTTCAAGAATTTGTTCAGCTTCTTCTGATATAGAATAACATGCATCTTGATGTGTTTTGAGCTCTGAACACAAGCCTTCTTGTATTTCAACTAAACGAACCTCACTGCGTGAATATGATTTTAATTTAGCTTCTTCCCAAGCTGCATCTCCGCCTTCATATTTTCCTCTAGAAGTTTTATCAAGCCAATAATTAAAAGAATCCGTTAATACCTTACACCGTCGGCATTCATTCAGCTTGTTTGCCCCATTGAAATCACGAGAAGTTAATTTTTTACTACCGATTAATTCACAAAACAAAAATAATAACAACAGTAAGGATCTCTTTGGTATCAAAAAAACGCCCATAGTTAAAGGTAAACTTATAAAAAACGTGATATCAGTTTAAATTGAGGTACTTTAAGTTAATAATACAATAATAATTGTGTGGTGAGAAATTGTATTCCTAACCTAAAAACAATGCAAAGATAACACAATCACAACGTCAGTCAAGTGTCAAACTGTCAAGTGTCAACCACAGAATACGTCAGAGTTCTAATCACCTCACCACAGATTCCATACTTCGACAGAATATTAACCGGTTCCCAATGACTAAATCTTTAGTCATTGGCGGTTGCTTGCTAGACGGTACGGTATTGCGTTATGACATGCAACTTAGAATAAGTAGACATGCAATGACAAGCCTCACGTGCTGTTGTTATGCGTGCATCGTTTAGTATTAACTATTGATGCGAACAACGTGCAGACTATCTCAATAAACTATGCATGACAGCACTAAGGCTAAGTTCATATGACCGCGCAGTGCAAGATCTTGCGCACGGGACGGAGCGCGCCGCGCTGTGCCGCACGTTAATGTAGACGATAAACTCTATTTAGCTTGATCTCATACAGCGCGGTTAGTAGTTCCGCGCGGTACCGCGCGGTCATATGAACTTAGCCTTACTCCTAGCTCCTAAGGCCTAGCGGAGAGGTGTCATCAAGTCATGATGTATTAACACGTTCAATGCCACCGACACGCCTAGCGTGTTCTTGTGAATTTCTATAATTACGCCTCAAACACGCCGGGCGTGTTCTGTTTGCTTCAGTGATATTTCGAAAATTTGCCTACATAGGCTATTGGAATTCCCAGTACGTAATCCTCAAGCAATAAACTAAAGATTTTTGAAGTGGCCCACGGTCTCTTTTCTATCGTGTCGGCACGAGCTATACAAGAACAGCTCATGCCGTGGTGAAAAGATTAGCCAGTCAGCAAGGATGGTAGCGAGGCTGACCCCCGGTAAAAAACTAACATTGCAATTTAACAAAAAAAAGTTTTTGTAATGCCGAGAATCCGCCAGGCGTGTCCACTTATACAAGTTAATCATAGATTGTCAACCTTTGTACTAAGACTTCAAAAAATATACCAAGTAATTCGATTGCGTGGCGACGGCGTAACTGTAAGTATCTTTATATGTATACCAATATCAATCTAAGTAAACAAAAAGATCTACCTAATTTAAGCAAAGTTAGAGTTCCCGAGAATAAAGAAATAGATTCGACACTAAAATATCACCAATAACCATAAAATGATTACGATCCCTTACAACATTACGATAAGTACTTACCTAGAAATCTATTTCCTGCCATAATTCCAGGTTAATCCTCACTACCGTTTTTTAATCACCTTGATTCTTGCGCAGCTTATGGCAAACTTACTAAAACTCGTCGTAAAACAAAAAAATAGGCGGTAAAAGAATTTAACTATAGCCGGGTGCCACTGAACACGCCTGGCGGGTCCATGTTTAACTAGATGTAGTGCCGTGGACACGCCTGGCGAGTCCGCGAGGGCGGCATCGCTATGAACTTCAAGAACATTGTGGTGGCATTGAATGTGTTAAATATAATTAAATCACGTTAAGTCAAGGATTTTCATAAGCTTTCATCTTAGAGCATATACCTAGCTTTCATAGTACTCACGGTTACATTTCAAACTTATATTAAACTTAAACTTCTCAGTTTTTTACAAGTCGGTTCCTTTCTAATTTAACCTACGCTATTATTTAGGTTTGCAACAACGAAAGAATGGAAAGATTAAAAAAAAAAATGTCATTGTCATTGCATTCTAACAACGAGGCACGTATTTTTAAATCGAATTGAATTTAATGTACGCATTACATAGTAACGGAATTAATAATACTCCATCCAATCTCAACTTTTAATTGTGTTCCATAAGTAACTCCATTAAAGAAGTGCAGGATTGTGACGAATGGATTACTAACCTGAGACACTGCTGCGATATTATTTCTATGATTTTAAGCAGCACTCGCGTTCATAATGGCAGATAAAATAAAGTAAGTTATGATTTCATAAAGGATCTGTTAATATAGTTATATTATTAGATTATATCTTCCTCACTTGGAATCTGAATCTGCATTGAAAGCACCTTATGCCTGACTTGGATGATCAGTATACATGCAATCAAAGATGGCAAACAATTCATACACAGACTGGCTCGTTTTAATCATGCCTTAGTGTAATGTGACAATTACATGTACTATGTTACTATAAATATGTCAATCTATACTGTGTCATGCCATGAGGCACTGTGCCATGATTGGCATGTTTGTAAAACTGTGCAATTATATAGATGTAGCTGCCAGCTGTGTATTTAGTACAAATTATGTTTAGATATTATAGCACTAGTTGTGCCAGATTGAATACTATGCTCATATATATATACAAGGTTAGTCAGAAAGGGGGTACTAATCCGAAAGCCACTTATAGTATCACTGAAGACTGTTTTATAGCATGTGTTAAAAAAATTAAATTCGTATGTTTTTATTTGCATACAAAAGTAAATAAATATTATTTATTTCAAAAACTCCGCAACCCTAATTTTGTTATAAGCCTATCGGTTCGGTGCGGCGCGGGCGGTAAAATACAAAGCGCCAGCTGTACCTACGTACCTACGAATGCCGCCGAAATCGTAGGTTACTATGATACTGTGTATGTGTGCGTGTAGCGGAAGTTTTTGAACATAATTATGATTACTACCTAGAAACTTACCATTTCTGATGTCGACGCTTTCTTTGCCAACGAGAATGTCACACACGTGTCGTCTTAATTTTAAATTGAAACACAAGAAACACTTTTGGTCATTAATGTTTTATGTAAGTACGTAGGTACCTAACCTACCTACGCATGGATGTATCCCCCGTATCACCACGGACACTACAAGAAGGGTTCAATTCCGAATGGAACAAGCACTTTCGGTTTGTAGTTTTATGAACTTACGTTACCTACAAATGAATCTATCACCACGGACACTACGAAAAGGGTTCATTTCCAATTGGAACACAAGAAGCACTATTGGTTATCACAAACAAAATAGGATCAATCTGCCGCCCTTATCGCGTGATGCACAAAGACGCGTGGCGATGTAGGTACCTACGGACGGATGCGATCGCATTACGTAACATCTATCTGCGGATTGTCTTTCATACTCTCAAACGCAGATGTTACTCTTTACCCCATCTTGTTTTCATTGCTGTAGTCCGCAGCGTAACCCATACACTTCACGTGACCCCACAATAAGTCCAGCGGAATCAGGTCTGGTGAGCGAGGAGGCCAGGCTACAGGAACGCCACGTCCGATCTACATGGGGAACTGCTGATCCCAGTACGCTCTAGGGCTGCGAGCGAAAAGAAGCGAAGCGCCGGCGCCGCGCCGCTGTACTAGCTGGATCACAACACAATCCTCGAATACTAGACCGAAAACCTTTGCCGGACAATTCATGGGCTGTTGAGAGCACGGCATCACAACTATCGTTACACATCACCATGTTATAACACTCCTCATTTGGTACTCCGTCAACCTCCGTGTAAAAACAACAAAAATTAAAACACGACTCGCGTAAACAATCAAAATTATCGACTGTATTCCGGGAAGTGTTGCAAGCGACTAAGAAATCTTACCTACAATAATACGAGTAATATCGGATAAAATGTTTAGGCTATAACACTTTTAGAGATGTGCAACGTTATCCCAAAAACTTAATCCCGCGATATTCCGGAGAATTTGACAATGGATTCAAATTCAATAACTTTTTTTAAATTCCTTAAATTTTGTGTCTTTCTGTCACGGGGATCTATCACTACATCATAATAATATGGGATTCGAACACACATTTAAAGCCTAAGATCTTAGGTTAGCAATAGCATGCTGAAAAAACTGATTTATTTTAAGTTTAAGAGGATGGAACTTTAAATGCTCGCAGTTTTTATCAAAAAGGAAAATAACTTATGAAATACGGTCAATTACGGAAATCGATAAATCTATCTCGTCGAGTTCATGCGCTTTCAAAAGATAGTGCATAGGTACATTTCTTAGTACCTACACACACGTTTATTACGTACGATAATAATCATTAATTTGTTAGTCTTACTAAATGACTGACAGGTCTACGTTTTACAATAAATTTTAACATGTACGCATTCCCAAAAAAAAATATAAAATTGAGTTTTGCACAACACTAAAGCGGCAAGCGGCCGGAACAAAGAGTCTAGTTGAATTTGTTTGCCGCTGGCGCCGCGGCGTCTCTTTGTCGGCGTTACAGACCACGTATTGCAGAAGCGACATCGTGCGGTAAGATTATTGGTCAATTTTGAAGGTTTGTTTTGTTCGGATTGTTTGTGATATTAACTTACTTATTGTACTGGCTGCTGATGCATCGGAATAGTTGTTAATGTAGAATAGAGCATAATAATAATTACGTGCTTTTGTGATCCAAGCCTTTGATAGACAAGTTGACGGTTCTTCATCTGTTATTACAGATATTCTAAGTAAGTAGGTACAGGGAACCTTAATTTCAGGTTAGTCAGTTGTTAATAATAAGAAGCCGATAAAATATTAGTCTAACAGCGCTAACACAAAACACTCTGAGATGCAGAGCATTATTAGGTACAATACTATTGCGAACTGTCGTGTCTGCGCAATTTTTTTGTTCGTTTAAATTGCAACTTTGTAAGGTAATCTTACAAAGTTGCAATTGCGAGGGGAAAAGTCGGCCATTTTTATTTGTACCTATACTGTTTCGTGACCCGAAATATGACCTAAGATGTAAACACAGCTGATGATAGGGTTGTTGTAGCGTATTTTTAGTGAAATCTTTGAACAGCTATTTCTCTAAATTAATAGATTTTTGGGGAAAGTTGTAGAACAAAAGTTGTCCATTATTGTGGGTACTTTAACACCCTTTCGGATTAGTACCCCCTTTCTGACTAACCTTGTATATATGAGCATAGAAATAATTTAAAAAAAAAAGATATAATGATTCTTTTTTTATGATTGCAGAGTCAAGTCAAAGTTCGATATGAAAGGAAATTATGATCCTTCAGATTCAGAAGATGAATATACACCGAAAGAAAAAAGATTACTGGAGAAGGTTCGGAAGAGAAAACACAATGATTCGGAGAGTGAAGAAGAAATGTATGCTTTCTCTGAATCAGACAACTCTGAAAAGGAAAAAGAAGAAAGTATAGCTGACAGCGATGTTGAAGGTCAAGAAAAGTCGGACGATGATTTACCTGACTCTAAGGCTTGGGGTAAAAAGAAAAGATCATACTATGCTACAGATTATGTTGATGAGGATTATGGAGGCTTTGGTAATGATGAAGAAGCTGCGCTCATGGAGGGAGAAGAGGCAAAGAATATTCAGAAAAGGCTTTTAGAACAGCTCGGAGAAGAGGACTTTACTTTCGATTTTTTTACAAAACAGGTTGCAGATGTTGAAGAAAAAGAAACGGTGATAAAGAGTGATTTAAGTCAGATGTCAAAAAGGCAGAAATTGCAGCTACTTGAAAAAGAAAGTCCAGAATTTGCAGGTCTTATTGATGATTTTAAAACAAAATTAACTGTTGCAAAAGATGATTTACATCCTCTCTTAGAGCTTGTGAAAGATGGTAAACTACCTACATGTCCCGCCTCGAAATTTGTGAAAACAAATTATGATCTTATTCTAAATTACTGCACTAACATAAGTTTTTATTTACTTCTTAAAAGTCAAAGAATCAACATTCAAAACCACCCTGTAATTAAAAGGTTGTACCAGTACAGACAAATGTTGAACAAAATGGAGCCAATTTACTTGGAAGTGATAAAACCTCAAATAGACAAAATACTACTTGCAGTAAAAAGCAATTTGGAGTTGCATGTTACTGAAATTAAAGAATTGAAGAAAGATAAGAAACGCAAATCAGGTAGACAATCACCTGAATCAACACCTAAGAAGTTGAAACTTATTAGTGCTATGGAAAAAGATGATGGAGAAGATACTGGTGTCTCTGATGATGAAGATGAATATGAAGGCAATGACTTCTTCAAGTCTGACAAGGAAATCGATGTTCAAAGAAATAATGATGAATCTGAAGAGAGTGGATTCTCTGATAATGATATTTCTCCTAATGAAATTGAGACTGAAGACAATAAACCTTCTACCTCAGCCCAGGATATTGTTTCCGAGGATGTTGGCGAAAAACGTGAGATTACATATCAAATTGCCAAAAACAAGGGCTTAACACCTCATAGAAAGAAGGATCAAAGAAACCCAAGAGTTAAACATAAGCTGAAATATAGGAAGGCTAAAATCAGGAGGAAGGGAGCTGTTCGTGAGCCTCGGACAGAGCTCACTAGATATGCTGGTGAAGCTTCAGGAATAAAGGCTAATGTCAAAAAGAGCATTAAAATTAAGTGAAACTTGTTTATTTTATTTTTACAAAAATATTGTAACAGGTTTATTCTGTAATAAAGTTGTATTTCAAATAATTACTTGTCGTCATTCAGTGCTGCCATCTGAAATAATAGAAAAAGAAAATTAAATATCGAAAACAATAACATACAAAATTGTTTGATTAAAACTTACAATTTCAAAACTTTGTCTTTTCCCCCTGAAGCTACATAAGCGCCATCCGGCGACCAATCTACAGCAAAAACTTCATCAGCATGTCCTGGCAAATCCAACTCTAATTTCTTTATTTTCATGTTCCAAACTGAAAAAGAAGGATATCTTTGCAATATTTGTACAGCTTGAAAAATGACCGACATTCTGAATTATGTGCCATTTGGTAACATACCTTTTAAGGTAGAGTCTGCACTGGAGCTCAATAGAAGCCTGGAGTCAGCCGACCATGCCACCATGTACACAGCTTGCACGTGTCCTCTGAGTGTTGTAATAAATTTGCCCGTGGATGCATCCCAAAGTTTGACTGATTTGTCAAACGAAGCTGATGCTATTATCCTATATATATGATAAATTTTAATATGTATGTTTTAAGAATATATGAATTGGGCTGATTTTAGAACACAAACACAGCAATAGGTACCTTTATCTTCAAGTTAGGTCAATTCAAATCTTTGTGGATGTGGAGAGATCTGTTTGACCGGTCAGCTGTCAAACGACTAGTCCATTCAAAATGATTTCCGACAGTAAAATGACAGATGGAAAACCAACCTTATGTTAACAGCGTAAGGTTCATTTTTCTAGCAAAACATGAAAAAAAACTTTCTTTTTCTGTGCACATTCTAAACTTTTTCTTTCTCCACCTTTTTTAGCTCAATGTGCCTACTAAGTAATGGTATATTTCCATGTTATATTTCCATATTTTATATGTATTTATTTGATAAAACCTTTGAATTCTTTATTAATATGTACCGAAACTCACTCTATTTTCAGTATTTTTGTGGAAGGAGGCGTCGGAAAATTAATATTATTCAAGTATACACTTTCTAATTTAAAAATGTTTTCCACCTTTTAAAAGAAAGGAGTAGTCTATCCGCAGCTAACCGTAACATTCATCTAAGTTTCACGGGTTGATCGTAAAATGTACCGAAAAACAGCTTACTTATGGTCGATTTGTAAATAAGTCCTTAAATCAGCCTGTTAACATGCACAGTGAACATGAGCCTCCTCATAGATTGAATCGAATAATCTATGTAATCCTAATTCAAACAACCGTGCTGGTACACATGGCTAGATATCAATCTATACAGGTTGAAATTGTAAACACTCGACAAACCGAAATGGGAGATTGTACTCATCACTATGAACAGCTTTTACTATGGGACCAAACCGGAAATCGCGAAAAAAAAAACAGATGTTCCCTATATTTATGTTCGTACTCGTCAAAATGTAGGGAACAGCAGATTTTTTTTCGCGATTTCCTGTTTGGTTCTATAGTAAAAGTTGTTCATAGTGATGAGTACAATCTCCCATTTCAGTTTGTCGAGTGTTTACAATTTCAACCTGTATATTTCCAGTATGAGTTTATCTCACATCAGGTTTATAGGCTTTCCATAAACTGAGAGGTCAGCTGTTATTGGAAATGTATAGCTTGATATGTAGCCGTGTGTACAATCATTGCTCTGAAGGATTGCAGGAATATTCCAGTATTTTACATAAGCTTAATAAAAAAAAATAGCTTGACACCATAAAAAATACATTACCTTGTATCTGGAGAGAATTTTACGTCATTAATGAGCTGTTGATGGCCTGTCATACGGGCTAACGGTCGTTTCTCCTTTTCAGGCAACCACAGGAATAATGTAAAGTCATCTGATCCTGATACTAAGCGTTCATCGCTTTTTCCACATACTGCTTCATACCTTTCGAGGGCGCGTTGCTGAAGAATATTTTCTAAAAAAAAGATGTTTTTTTGTAAAATTGTTTTTTTTCTGTCTGTTGTTACATCTTCATGACTAACTCATTAAGAACCAGTTTCAAAAACACAATAGATAAACAATGATGCCGCCGCTGGCCGGTGGCGCTGGCATATTAACAATTTTGATGAAACTTGGGACATAGATAGCCTGAAAAGGCATGATACTTTTTATCGACGTAACACGGGAGCGAAGTCGCGGGTGTCCGCCAGCCTTGTTTCGGAACTGGGGACATGAAATTCAGGCGGGTGCGCCCTAATCGGCGAATTTAAGGCAGTGAACTGTTTAAAATTGTTATACATGATGACTATGTGGAAATTTCAAAGGTCTGTAAATATCAGAAATGTTAAAGGTTTACTCACTTTCATTTATGTAGGGGTGCTGATCAGTTATTGGATGGAAAGGTCCAGTTCGGAGGACATAATCTGTGCTGAGCGCCAGTGTGTTGACCCAGTGAGCGTGACCTTCTAAAGTCCTGCAAAGCACTCCATCATCTGCTCTCCATACCTATTTAAAAACAAGAATTTTATTTATACAAAGAATCTGACTTCAAAATTCTGATTGTCTTGGGTGTATACTGTATAGTGTAAAGTTTACAAATATCCAGACTGAATAATTTATATCAGATGGTGACCTATACCGACAGTCAGTGCCACAGGCAATGCACTCATTATTACATTAAAGCCTGACGTCGACTACAGCCGAAACGCGTCGAATCGAGTCGAGTCGCATTTGTTCCGTGTGAGGCGAAACGGTCAGTAATCGCAAGTCGTTAAAACAGAAATTCGCGTGACAAGCGATGCGGGCGAGATAAGCGATTCGGCGAGCCGCAGCTCGTCGCTAATGGACGCAGTTTCATACTCAATATACATATGTATAAGCAACGAACTTCTTCGATTCGATTCGACTCGGCGAGCTTAGCCAGCTTTAACAATTATTTTAGACTTCAGTATGATAAGTGAGCTCTAATAAATTCAAATAAATGATAGTCAGTTCGACTCGCGACCTCGCCGCGTGTTCAACTCATGAAAGGGCTCCTTTTGGGTCCGAAACTAGTTGGGCAATCCCGAAAAATGCACGTGAGTAAGCCGTAACTATAATATAATCATAAAATAGTGAATGTGTCTCACGAAAGTTTTAATACAAAAAAATGATAAGGCCATACATACCTTTATTGTTCTATCTTGAGAAGATGTGTAGATAAGTCCATTGCCACCCCACTTCACAGATGTGACAGCTTTAGTATGTCCTGTTAGACTTAACATTGTTAGGCCAGTTACTGTATCCCATATTCTCACATCACCATCTTTAGAAGAACTGGCCAGTTTTCTACATTCTGGATTCCTAAAACAATGTAGTCATTTTTTACTATAAGTAGAAAATTATTCCTACTTTTCGGAGCCAGGATGTTGTACATACTTATGATAAGGTTCCCAAGTAAGTGCAGTGACCCATTGCTTGTGTCCTATCATTGTCTTTCCTATTTGATTGCCTGTGTTTGGATCCCATATCATTATTCTGCCTTGCTTGCATGCTGAAGCCAATTTAAGCCCATCTGGGGACCAACTAATGCAAAGCACCCAATTGGCATGACCTGGAAAATTATAAATAGAAATGTTAATCATTCACTTTTCAAACAAGTGCACAACTGCATTCAGTGTCTGTTTAAACCAGGGCTTGAATAACCGAAAAGTAATGGGTTGCAAAGGTTTTATGTTGATATCTTAAAATTACAATAACAAGACTCTAAAAGAAAAATATAGTACCACATTTTTTACACTACATAAATCACCAACATGAAGGTTTTCCTCGATACGCCGCCGCCCCGTGCCGTCCGCAACTCTGCCGCAACGCTCGCTCATGTCACGACACAAACCTCTAATTCTCGTTCAATGACGGTCTATACATAGATATGTATAGTAAGTAATTAAACAAGTTTTATACCTCTATTAATCCTCAATGCAAACGTCGCGTTGGTTATCTGCGACATATTTTTCGTTAGCGAAATAATCTGGGGGCACGGTAGTGCCCCGCCAAGTCTCGAGCAAAGCGGGCACGGCCGTACCATCTTTTCTCGAAGCCATTCGCGGCCTTTTCACCCCCCCTATATCTTCGCTGTGGACAAAGCTAGCAGTTTGAACTTTCGGTAACCAAGAGTAATCATTATAACTAGCTAAACTTCCAAATTACATCATATTTGAACTTATAGTTTACGAGTTATCATCGATCAAAGTTACATCATTTTGTCACTCACTGACTCACTGACTGACCGATCATCAAAATTCTAAGATACTTCTAGCAGGCCTAGAACCTTGAAATTTGGCATCAAGATAGATTATTAGGCACATATAAAGGAAAAATTACAAAAACATAAAAAAATAGTTAATTATAGAAAACAATTTTATATTTGCCGTTTTGCCAGGAACATTTTGTATGAATTTCGACTGCATTGTTAACTTTGTTCTTTGTTTACGTACAAAAAATATTGAATTGGTGTAGATCATTTATAAATTGTTATTTATTTACGGCAAAATCTGAGAAATGAGATTCCATACCATCACGCCTGTATTCTCCGAAGGGTAGGACAGAGGTGTATACTAAGTATGTAACTTTATGAACCCACTTATTACTTTATCTAGATAACATTCATAAAGGCTAATTTATATTGTTTAAAGTTTTAATATCTCACAAGTTTTCCCTCCAGAGGGCGGGGGCGGTCAAAATCAAAGTCCAAGATGGCGGCTGTGATATTTTACAAAATATGCGTCATGGGTGTCGTTCCCATGGTTTTCCGGGGTGCTGATGCCAAAAATAAGGTCAAAGTCAAAATCCAAGATGGCGACTGTGAAATTTTACAAAATATGCGTCATGGGTGTCGTGTCCATGGTTTTCGGGGCTGCTGATGACGAAAAAGAGGTCGAAGTCAAAATCCAAGATGGCGCTGTGATATTTTACAAAATATGCGTCATGGGTGTCGTGTCCATAGTTTTCGGGGGAGCTGATGACGAAAACGAGGTCAACGTCAAAATCCAAGATGGCGGCTGCGAAATTTTACAAGATATGCATCATGGATGTCGTGTCCATGGTTTTCGGGGGTACTGATGACGAAAATGAGGTCAACGTCAAAATCCAAGATGGCGGCTGTGAAATTTTACAAGATATGCGTCATGGGTGTCGTGTCCATGGTTTTCGGGGACGCTGATGACGAAAATGAGGTCGAAGTCAAAATCCAAGATGGCGGCTGCGAAATTTTACAAGATATGCATCATGGATGTCGTGTCCATGGTTTTCGGGGGCACTGATGACGAAAGTGAGGTCGAAGTCAAAATCCAAAATGGCGGCTGTGAAATTTTACAAGATATGCGTCATTAATGTCGTGTCCGAGGTTTTCGAGGGTGCTGATGACGAAAATGAGGTCGAAGTCAAAATCCAAGATGGCGGCTGTAAAATTTTACAAAATTTGCGTCTTGGATATCGTGTCCATTGTTTTCGGGGGTGCTGATGATGAAAAGGATGTCGAAGTCAAAATCCAAGATGGCGCTGTGATACTTTACAAAATACGCGTCATGGGTGTCGTGTCCACATGCGAAATTCGTATGATAGCGCCATCTATCTATGAAAAAAACCACTTAGAAACTAAAAAAATATTATAATAACGTAAATTTATATTCGGTGAAACGAAGTTTATGGATATCCGAATCAGCTAGTTATTAGTTACTTAGATAGTTAGTTATTAAAAGTACTAATTTAATACATAAATAGTTTGTTATATATGTATTTAGTTTGTTAGTTAGTTATAAAAACAAAAGAGATAGAGACAGAGAATAGGCTCTAAGCAAAGCAGCAGTTGATGAACAAGACATTATTATGTCACCCAAAAAGAAAAGAAAGAGACCCACCTACAAAAAATAAATGAGATCCCACCAAAAACATTAAATGTAAAAAAATGCCAAGTCTCTTTATGCAATCTTTCCACCGTAAAAAGTTTTAAGATCTCATAGAAGCCAAGTCCTATTCAATTTATTTTGTAGTTAGTTATCTATCTAGTGACTGTATTAATAGTTTTATTTCTATTATAATTATAGTGACTTGGCAATGAGCACAAGAAGAAACAAATATATTTGGAGCAGGTGAAAGTAACGCATAACGCACGTGTAATGTTTAATATCACAGGATTAGTTAAGTTCTTTTGATTTGACTATTAAACATAGGTACCTATAGATAATAATTGTCATGTTCTTATCAAATAAACTTAGGTTTTCTTAAATATGTATTGACGCACATAGTCGATGATGACCATAACTACTCATTGGCCGTAAAATCACGTCTGCATATCATAAATCACACATCAGCATAACAACTAATGTAATCATAGTACTTATAGATATCAATTCGTCAATAACAGTCGCACATAATTCCACACAGCAAGCAGTTTTTAATTTGTGCTCATTGCCAAGTCACTATAATTATAATAGAAATAAAACTATTAATACAGTCACTAGATAGATAACTAACTACAAAATAAATTGAATAGGACTTGGCTTCTATGAGATCTTAAAACTTTTTACGGTGGAAAGATTGCATAAAGAGACTTGGCATTTTTTTACATTTAATGTTTTTGGTGGGATTTTGGTTATGTAGGTAAAGGTTAAACAAAGGTGTACTCTAAAAAAAGCGCTACATTATTTTATACCCGTAGCGTAACCTACAACTTAACCGCTTTCAAGCCCTAGTTTAAATAGGATTTCTCATTCGCAGAGCTCATTTTTTGAGAGGACTGTTTCAGTTTAAAACATCTTGCCTAGCAATAAGTTTAAATAGTCTGTATATCTGATTTTCTTTACCTTTACATACATGTAGTGGCGTTTGTGTGCTCAAGTCCCAAAATCTGACAGTAGTATCTCCTGAACCACTAGCCAACTGTTTTCCAGATGGACTGAAGCTTGTTGATATAACTGCTTCTGCATGGCCTGGTATTGAACTGTAAACAATTATGGTGATTGTGAGGTTTGGCTATTTGGTTGATTATACTGTAAAATATTTCCAAATTATTAATAATATGTGCATTTAATAACATAATTTATTTGTATGTACCATGAAATGCAATAATTGCTTAAACATTATGCAGTTTTTTTTTACTTTTGATTAGTTTGAAAGGCATTATGTGGACATCTTTCAGCAGTGTTAGCCAACATTTTAATATTATAATTTCTTACAAATATTATACAATACAAACCTTGTGCATCTGGTAACTGGTCTTACTCTGAAGACTGCTTGTTGTTGGTATACGATTTCAACAACTTCTTCGGAGTTCAAGCTTTTGATATCAAGCGCATCTTTGAGGCTATTTGTTATTTCTACATCTTTGACAAAAAATAGAAATGGCTTGTCTTCCTGAAAATAATGATTATATTATTATTTCTTGACGATTAACACTAATTGATTTTTGTGGTGCAACTTATCACAGAGACAAGACAGCTGTGTGATAGGTTAACTCAATTTAAATTATATTTTGTCATGCTGACATGAATATAAGTCAAGTTATTGTAGTGTTTACAGTTTTTGTTTATTTGATAAAAGTTTTTCTACACCTTGTGAATGCAGACAAACGAAAACTGAGCATGGTGGCGACCTATCGAATAAGATAAATTAGTAAAGTACAATAACATGTATTAAATCAGGCCTATATTTCCCTATGGTTTAGATAGAAGTGCGTTCTTAAATTATAATCCATTCAGCAGTGTTATTAAATACTACGTCGTATAGTAGGACACTAACATTATTTTCTGACACAAACAATCAATGGGCACAGACCCATTGATTGTTTGTGTCAGAAAATAATGTTTTAAAGTTCTGACTGTCTAAGCGTAAAATCGAATTGATAAAGAAATGTTTCAGTTTACCATTTACTAGCATATTCACATCGGCAGTGACTATAATAGGTACTTACTTCTTGTAACAGAGCATTGCATATAAGTTGAAGTTGATCTCTAGATATATTTAGCGGTAGATCTAAAGGACTTCCTGTCTCTTCTCCGGTGTCTGACTTCAGTCTAGCTTGGACGCAACTAGGTAAGTCTACTTCCATTATGAATAGTTTATAACAATTTTATAAGATAAACATGCACATAACCTCTAACTTCCACCTGACGGCTGACGGCCACCAAAGACTAGATAGGGATCCGGCCACAGATACTAGTTACATTCTCTTTGGCCACAGACTAGTAATGGCTCTCTGACCACAGATAACAGAAACAGAATCTGAAACCCCAACCAAAGAAAACCACACAGAATGGGTATTATAAATGTATGTTCTACTCTTAGAGCATATTCTATTCTTACTACTTATAAAGTCCTTAGTATGTACTACGCTTTCCGTCTACAATTCTCGTAACGAGGTACCGTCCGCGAGGCCTAAGCTGAGCATTGCGTTTGTGTGAGAATGAATGCAGACGCGTCCTCTGCTTGTTATAAACCGGTATGTACTGCTTTTTGGCAATCGATAATAGGTGCACTCTTACAGCGGTTACGCACTGCATCCGATCCGAATCCGTGAAAATGCGTTCCGAAGTAGCCATAGAACTATTTGTACGGTAGTTTACGCACTCATCCGTCATCCGATTTCTATCCGTCATCCGTGAGTTTCTAATTCGGAAGAACAATTGACGGACCGAAGTAACCGTAGTACTGTTTGTATGAACGCTTTCGCTTTACCTCGGATTCAAATCGGACGCCAAATGGATATGCCAAAAATGGCCCCTGAATTGTTTGAATTTGGGTCAGAGATCGAATAAGTGCGTAAGCGATATCCGAATTCGGTCCGAGATTTTTACTGTAGATGGGTATTTTCACGGATTTGGATCGGATGCAGTGCGTAAAGCAATATTCGAATTCGGTCCGAGTTTTTTATATCCGTATTTTCACGGATTCGGATCGGATGCAGTGTGTAATCGCTCTTACAAATGCAAAGGTCATGTTACACCTCGTCAGTTGTATTGTAGCCAGCTAACCGAATCGTTCGATAACTGACTAATCGAACCGTTCTGGGGGTTTACCATGACCTCTTAAAGCAGGGCAGAAGTTGCCTGGAAGTTGAACTGCCCTGCTTTTTTGTACTATTTTTTATTTATTTAATTCAGGCATCAAGGCCCATAGAAAATATATATTACAATATAATACAATAATTCAAAAAATACAATACATAAACAATATTATTATCTAAAAACTAGTTCACACGTAAAGTCGGCGTCATGTGTCGCGCGGTGTCGGGTATCCGGCCTCGGAATCGCCGGAACACTACACCTCTCGGCCAAAATTCTTCCTTTGCGAGGGTCGACAGATGTTCAGTCGGTACCCTCACCACAAACGAATTGAAATTCACGCTGTGGTGAGACTCCAGCCGCTCGACCCTCAGATTGAGCTTGGTCTTGATACTGATGTACTCTACAATCTCCGCGACCTTTGTAGAGTAATGCAATCGGGACACGTACAGTGGCGTCACTGGTACAGCAGGACGCAACAGGAAGTCCGGCCCGCTTGGTGCAGTGCCGCACTGGTTGCGACAAGAAGGCTTCCTCTTCTTCTTCTCCACCTTGACAAAGCCATCTTTATCGCAAATCGCACGTGTCTTTTTCTGGACAACGCTGTGGCATATCCTTGTGCGTTGATTCACAACGCCTCTGCTTACCCCCTTTAGCTTCTTGCCGCTTGGATTGCGACGCAGCAGGTTTGCTGGTGGCGACAATAGCAGCGTAGGCACGTTTAGGGGTCGACGTACCTACACGTGTCGTTACCTCTGCAGGTGTTGAGGCAGGGACGGCGACGGAACACGATGCATCGCACACAATATTGGCAGCCGTTGACGTAACTGAATTCGCCGACTCAAAACTGCAAATGGATGCATTTTGCGCCCCGCGACGCATGTTCACATTGGAAGCGTCATGTGACCTACCTACAGAAATAGCCTTGCGTAACAACACTACTTCGGCACGTAAATCACCTATGGTGTTATCCGACGCCTCCAACTTGGACTGCACCTCGACCAGGCTTGTTTTCAGGAATGTGATGTCCTTCAACAACCTGGTGACGTCGACGTGATCGAAAGTGACGGGGGGCAGCTTATGCAGCTCCTTCGCCACGAAAGCGGGCACGTCATCCGGCTCGGTGCTCTTCATCATTGTGATGATGTCCTGCACACTCTTCTGGCCACCATCCCTCCGTCGGGACTGCATCTGGTCAGCTTTGCCTAGCGCTTGGAACAGCAGCAGCTTGGCACTGCTTATCTCCTCCTCCTTGAAACTGGACTTGCAGATCTGCAGGATGCTGACCTCGTCCATGTAGTCAATGGCATGCTTAATAAATGCCAACAGCTCGTTGGCTATGAGTGGTTGACTCATAGCGACGAAAAACGGGTAGCGGCTACAGCCGCACAACACGCGAATAAAATATTCGTACTGAGTAGCACACACACGTCCGTACTCGACCGCGCATTGCGCTACTATGACTATGACATCGTTAGAGCAGGCCTGCGGCAGGCCTGCTACGTTGACGTTTACGAAATCCGTTCACCTGTTTTTTTTGTAGTTATAGACTTTTCGTACCATGAACAAGCTTATCCGTTCAACTTGGTTGAATAGTCGTTCACCTTTTGTACTGTCATGGTACGATATTTAGCGATTCAGAAGCAGGCCTGCTTTTGAACGGATATTGACTGGCTGGCATTTGAACGTTTTCTTAAGACGTCATGGTAAGCCCCCTGAACCAGGGGGAAGAAGAAGTCAAAAGTAGTAGAAAATTCCGAATTTTTGAACACCAATGCAGCAATGTGCTAAACTTCATTAGAAATCTTATTTATTGAGCTACTTGAATAGTGCTAAAGAATTGTGTCATACTAGCATTTGAATATTAATTACAAAGATTTATTTATATTCCTCTGAGACTCTGAGTATTAAATACGATTACCCACACTAGGAATAGATTTCTCCTGTGTCGTGGTCGTGGGTGCGTTTACAGACACAAATCTCACCACATACACACCGTCGAGACCCGAAACAACTATCTGTGTAGGCCATACAATTTTTTGTTCCGTGTGGGAATCAAACCCACGACCTGTTGCGCAGAAGCCAATCGCTTAGCAACTGTACACACGGCTACAGATCAAGCTATACATTTCCAGTTTACACTGACCTCTCGTTGTAATGAAATCCTATAAAATGCGAGATCAGCTTGTACTGGAAAAGTATAGCTTGATCTGTAGCCGTGCGTACCACACCTCACCACACGTGTCGTCAAACTGACTTGGCTATAATGATCCAACGGTTTTTGCCTGCTTACATCGGCGAATAATATAACAACAAGCTGTCATTGTCGCATCATTTTTTAAAGGGTTGCCATCCCTGACAGCGATTACGCACTGCATCCCATCCGGATCCGTGAAAATAAGAATATAAAAAACACGGACCGAATTCGGATATTGCTTTGCGCACTGCATCCGATCCGAATACGTGATAATACGAATCTAGAGTCTAAAAAACTCGGACCGAATTCGGATATCGCTTACGCACTTATCCGATCTCTGATCCAAATTCAAACAATTCAGGGATTGGCATATCCATTTGGCGTCCGATTTGAATCTGAGGTAATGCGAAAGCGTTCATACAAACAGGGGGCTTACCATAACGTCTTATGAAAACGTTCAAATGCCAGCCAGTCAATATCCGTTCAAAAGCAGGCCTGCTTCTGAATCGCTAAAAATCGTACCATGACAGTACAAAAGGTGAACGACTATTCAACCAAGTTGAACGGATAAGCTTGTACATGGTACGAAAAGTCGATACAAAAAAAAACAGGTGAACGGATTTCGTAAACGTCAACGTAGCAGGCCTGCCGCAGACCTGCTCTAACGATGTCATAGTACAAAAAAGCAGGGCAGTTCAACTTCCAGGCAACTTCTGCCCTGCTTTAAGAGGTCATGGTAAGCCCCCAGTACTACGGCTACTTCAGTCCGTAAATTTTTTTTCCGAATTAGAAACTGACGGATGACGGAGAGAAATCGGATGACGGAAGTCGGATCTAGTGCGTAAACTACCATACAAATAGTTCTATGACTACTTCGGAACGTATTTTCTCGGATTCGGATCGGATGCAGTGCGTAACCGCTCTTACCCATCCCCCTTGGGTGTTTGTGCCCCTATGGTCTACCAGTAAATTTTCAAAAGTCGTGGCTCTAAAGTCTCAAATATTTTTAAACCTTCAAAATTATGCTCTTTATCCTCTATATCTACCGTTATTCAAACTTTTAATTATTTTAATACTAGGCTCTTAGGCTCTATGCATTTTCTGAACGTCTAGAGAAGTTATTTTTTAGGATATAATATGACTAGTGGCGTACCTCATTTTACGTCGTGTAGTGTTCTGTGTAGAGCTGCTCAACAGCTGAACTTTTTTTTATTTCGTTCTTAAAAATTTTGTTTTTATTGGGTGGCAACTTTTTACCATAGATGTCCGACTTCGGCAATTCACATACGTGTTATGTTTATTTTATTTGTACTTTAATTGGTTTTAAGAAGTTATTTGCTGCATAAAAATGAAATATTTGTATTTATTGTTTATTTTCTGGACTATAGTTAATTGTGACGAACATACGCATACATACAAAGATGGAGAACAAGTGGTGCTGTGGATGAATACAGTGGGTCCGTATCACAATCGCCAGGAGACGTATGCATATTTTTCATTACCATTCTGCGTAGGTACTAAAGTGACGATTGGACATTATCATGAGACTTTATCTGAAGCGCTCCAGGGAGTGGAATTAGAATTCAGTGGTCTGGATATCACGTACAAGGATAATGTACCGGCGCAGCAATTTTGTGCCATCGAACTGAATGACCAATCCTTCAAAGCACTTGTGTATGCCGTAAAGAATCACTATTGGTATCAAATGTACATAGATGACCTACCGATATGGGGAACAGTAGGCGAGATCGACGGGGACCACTATTACATTTGGACTCACAAGAAATTCGACATTGGATACAATGGAAACAGAATTGTGGAAGTAAACCTTACAGCAGAAAATAAGGAACGACTGACACCCGACGCCAAGATTCCATTCACTTATGAAGTAAATTGGAAGCAAAGCAATATTCATTTTGAAGATCGATTTGATAAATATTTGGACCCAAATTTCTTCCAGCACCGGATTCATTGGTTCAGTATCTTCAACAGTTTCATGATGGTGATATTTTTAGTAGGACTTGTTTCCATGATACTCATGCGAACACTACGTAAGGACTATGCAAGATATTCAAAGGATGATGATCTTGATGATTTAGAAAAGGACTTAGGAGATGAATATGGATGGAAACAAGTTCATGGTGATGTTTTCAGACCAGTTCCTCATTTGCCACTATTTTCAGCTATGATTGGAGCTGGGTACCAGCTCACTGTAGTAACCTTAGCTGTTATAATATTTACCATTTTTGGTGAACTTTACACTGAGAGGGGATCATTACTTTCTACAGCAATATTTATTTATGCTGCTACATCTCCAGTAAATGGGTACTTTGGAGGGTCTCTTTATGCCAGGATGGGTGGTAAACTGTGGATAAAACAGATGTTGCTTTCAGCATTTTTACTACCTGTACTTGTTTGTGGGACAGCATTCTTTATCAACTTTATTGCCATGTATTACCATGCATCTAGAGCTATTCCATTTGGCAGTATGATAGCTGTCATGTCCATTTGTACCTTTGTAATATTGCCTCTCACTCTAGTGGGAACTGTACTGGGTCGCAATTTAGCAGGACAGCCTGATTACCCTTGTCGTATTAATGCAGTTCCTAGACCGATTCCAGAAAAGAAATGGTTTATGGAACCTTTCATAATCATTATCGTAGGAGGTATACTACCATTTGGTTCTATATTTATTGAAATGTATTTCATTTTTACTTCGTTTTGGGCATACAAAATATACTATGTTTATGGATTTATGTTACTGGTATTCTTAATATTGATGATAGTAACCGTTTGTGTGACTATTGTTTGTACTTATTTCTTGTTGAATGCTGAGGACTACCGTTGGCAATGGACCAGCTTCCTCTCTGCAGGCAGCACAGCCATCTATGTGTACTTGTATTCTTTCTATTACTTCATTTTCAAAACTAAAATGTACGGCCTGTTTCAGACTACCTTCTATTTTGGCTACATGGCTCTGTTTAGCTTAGCTCTGGGTATTATTTGTGGTACTGTGGGATATATAGGTACTAGCATATTTGTCAGGAAAATTTATTCAACTGTTAAGATTGATTGAAATGTTGTGATTTTGTGTAATAATTCATGATTATGTCATTTGATAGTTTTGTTAGATGATTGTATAGTTTCAAACTATTGAGAATATAATGACATAACACAATCATATTAACAAAGAGCATTTACTATTGGTTCAAACAAGTCTAAATTTAAGTGAAAATATTTTTTGTTTCATATCTCATAAAACATAGGTAGGTACCTACATCAATAACCAAGTTGGATACATTCCTAAAAAAAATGATAATGTATGTGCTACACAGCATTTAGTTTATGTAATTAGGCACCTAAAACTTTCACTGTTTCCATAAGGTATGAGTATACACTCAAATAATTATAATAAAATTTTACATGAAGTTATTGTCAAATTTTGGATCTCACCATTCACCATTCTCACCCTCAATTCTATTATTTACATCACTGCCATTTCATATTGTTTTTTTTTCTCTTAATTTTCAAAGGAAGCTTAATAATTGTTTAACAAAATATCTACTGATGTACTATATTTTCACTTCACTAACAAATTCCTTTGATGGTTATAAAGTGTGGAAACCAATGAAATGTAACAGCAAAATTGAATGTATATTAAAAAGCTTGAATGATTAGAATAGGTTGATAATGCTAAAGTAAATGTGAAAGTATTATATTAAGTTCTAAAAAATATGGCACATGAAATAATTTCAAGTATTGTGACATAAGTTTTAGTTAAGATAATGCTATTAACACACTATATAATTTAATTCAAAACTCCTGGCCAATTTGTTTGTTATGCAATGTATTTTTATTACTGTTAGTCAATACAGGGTGTTAACGAATTCGTGTAATTCCTTAAAACCACATGATCTACTACTGGTGTAGATTGGCCCCGCATGGAAATTAGCAAGAAAAACAAAAAAATATATTTTTTTCATGCGGTTGTGGTAATTGATCGTATCTAAACCACCTAATGAGGATTCAGTAAAAAAATAAGAATTAATTTTTTGCAAAAAAAATTTTCATGCGCTTGAACATTTCGATGCCACGCATAAATTAATGAAAGCACAGCGACGCGGCTGGCAGGCACGACTAACGCGATATCGCTCTTTGCAGTAAGTTAACTCGGGGCTCTAAAATGACTCAGAAATAGAAAACTAAGATTTTATTTTCAATATTTTTTTCAGTTAATTTTCAAAAATTCCCTTTTAGGGTTAATCTGTGTCACTAGTAGATAACGCGATTTGAAGGAATTACACGAATTCAATAACACCCTATATAAATGTAATTATATCTAACTTTATTTCATGCTATTCCTATGGTATGTAAATATTTTCCCAGTCTTTCTAGTGTTAATTAATATAATAACTTTAATGTTTATGGTACTGTACCAAACTCCACAGATAGTTCCACGGACAGGTGGTATCATAATCATTGCTCTAAATCATAAGTTTGTTGTTTAGATGTGGAATATCATTTTTATTATATTTTTCCTTAGTTTTAATTAGAACATTAAAATGGTCACTAGTAACGTCTCTATCTCGTAAAAAGGTCGTTTATTCGTGTAATGTCGATATCTAATTTGTCTTTAACTTTGTAAATACTAGGGCATTAGTATAATATGAGCAATTACAATAGCGACATTATGTACCGGTAAACCGGGGCTACTATCAAAATATAGGGGCGAAATTGATGGCAACTAAAAATAAACATTGCATTCCGTCATATTATTGTAGCTCTAATAAAAGGAACTTATGTAGGTAGTTTTTTTTTTTTTATGTAGGCTACATTTACAGTTTTACTATTTTGCCATTCGGTGTAAGGTGCTCTTAATTGGGACTACTTCAAAACTGAATGATAAATCGGATCATTAAAGTAAAAGTCTGACAGCCCATTCACACATCGACGAATCGTTTATTTTTTCCGGATCGTGATTTAATTCGAATCGTTATTATTTTTTCTGTGGCCTACAAACTCGTATGACCGAATTCACACGCTCACGAATCGTGAAAAAATATCAATACGTCCAAAAAATACGAATACGTCAGGGCGAATCGTCTTGTCGCCATGTGAAAGGGCATTCGTTTTTTGTCGAATCTTTGTTACGGTTATTTTATGACAAGTCGTCAATGACGGATGTGTAATCGTTTTGACGAATTGTATTATTGTAAAGGTACAAGTCCGAGACGGGCTGCAGACCGCAAACTGCAAAAGTAGTATCGCTTGCGGTGCGATCTGCGGCTGCGGTCTGCGGTTGCAGTTTTGCAGTCGCTGTCGGAATAGCACCTTTAAAGTGCACACCTTAAAGGCGCTATTCCGATGGCGATTTGCAGTCTGCGGTTGCAGTCTGCAGTTTGCAGCTCGTCTCGGACTTGTACCTTAAATCACGATTCGCTTTATAAATGTGAACGTCTATTTTATTAAAATGAGTCGTCAATGGCGGAAGTATGTGTGATCGAGCCGTTACGGTGCGACTTGATAAGGAAACTGCTGTTTTTTTTATCCTCATTGATTATATAAAAATCCAGTAATTCATTTTATATAATAGATGTTTGCATCTAAAATCAGAAATAATAAGATATAATTATACATACGAAACTCAAAAATGTATTTATTATGTAACCCCAGTTTACGGTATTGAGATTCTAGATCACATTGGTTTCTTAATTTTTGTTACACGGATAAATTTATAATAATGAATGCCAGCGGTGCACAGACTTATTAGGACTAGCGGCCACTCGAGCGGACTATGAGCAGAACGCGGGCTACCACAATTTAAAACAGCAGAAAAGTTGAAAGAAAGTTTTCTGTCGAAGTAAATAGTTTAATTCGCTGGCGTACCACGGTCTGTGCATCCCTGATATATGCCATCCAACACTCTTGTAACTATTTTGGCAAAAAAATAAAGGCGAATAACGATATTATCTGTTTTTTTATTATAAAACTAGCGACCCGCCCCGGCTTCGCATGGGTGCAATGTATTATACATATAAACCTTCCTCTTGAATCACTCTATCTATTAAAAAACGCATCAAAATCCGTTGCGTGGTTTTAAAGATCAAAGTGTCCAAACACACTATGCCGAAGATACGCGACCGAAGTTCCGCGGCTGATTTTATGTTCCGACGTATTCGGCTGATATGAAACACCATAAGTGCCGAACTTACCCGGCAGAAATTCAATTGCGCAAGCTTGTAGGCGGACACGCGGGGCGCGAGCATGCCTGCCTCCCGCTGCTACCCGCCCCGGATCTTCGTCGGTAATCTAACCGAACTTTGCTCGCGTATAATGTGTGCTCTACAGAATACGTTGCCGCCGAATTATCGCTGAACTTACGCCCGACCGAAGTTCGGCTGTACGCTATAACGCGACGTAATTTCGGCATAATGTGTCGTCAATAATTCAAATAGCATTACAGGCGTAATCATGCCGAACTTCGATCGCGTATCTTCGGCATAGTATGTTTGGACACTAAGCATACATAGAGACAGACAGCGGGAAGCGACTTTGTTTTATACTATGTAGTGAAGTGATATTGTCTTACCACAAAATCGTGATTAACAGTTGTTTGGACTAAACAAAACGACGACATACTAAATAACCGAGTAAACAGGGCTTGAACTTTTTTTTAGGTATGGATTTTGACGACAGTTTTGACATGAAAGAATGCCAGTCAAGCCTGCGATTTTTCAGAAAAACTCCTGTATAAAAACGCCCCAGTTTTTATACAGGACTTCGTATGACGATGGAATGACGTATTAGTATGTAACACATAAATAACACAGCCTCTTTAGCATCTGAATACCTATGTATTTATTTTGAATGTATGTACTGAATTTGAAAGCAGCACCACTATGAACTGCAAAGATATAATTGTAACGCGGTTGCGTTGCGTGTTTCCCTTAAATGTTATAATCACTGCCCAGGAATAAAAATCAACGCATCTTGGAGCAACGCCGGCCGCATGCCTGTCTCTATGCCTTAAAATACCTGTCGGGATTTGCTATACAACACATAGACGGTTCGGCAATCTCTGTTGAACAGGTTTAGTTATTCAATAGAAATTGCCGAACCGAATGTTCCGATCCGACTATGTTGTGTAAAGCAACCCTCAAATGCGGCAAATGGCTGTCATATGGTAACTTGGTAACCCTACGTTAGACACTGTTTTAACAAGTGTCTAAACTTTTTGTAGTACGACACACGACATATTTTACTACAAATTTCAGAATTTGGCCTACAAAATTATCTGCTTTCCTACTAAATAAGGGGGTGAGTTTCCTTTTAAAACCGTGAAGCGGCTCCTCAATCCAAACGGACATCATTGTTTTTAGGTAAATCACGAAGGCATTTTAATTACTATTGATTTAATATTTTTTACTATTTACATTGCATTAGTTTCACCTTCAACGAATTGCTCGACATCGACTGCACCCTTTCTAGACTTTTTGCCTCCCGGAGTTTGCGCGTTGAAAGTTTGAGCTGTTCTTTTTCTTAACATATCGATGTCTTCCGTATCCTCACTTTGTTCTGCCCATTCTAAGACTAACCTTCTCCCGTAAAGATGGGTAGATTGGCACAAAGCTTCAAACGCAGACTGGAGGAAGAAGAAATGTTATTATTATTTTTCGTCAAGATGGAAGTAAATCAGATATCTTAATAAATAAAAAATATCCACCTTCGCGTCTGCCTTGGAATGATAATCTACAAATGCAAAACCACGATGTTGGTCCGATCCGGGAGATAGTTTTTTGGGTAATCTCAAGGTTTTTATTTCGCCGAAAGCTCTGTAAAATAGTAATTCACGTTAAACATTGTAAATGAAATCCACTCAGCTCGACAGATAAGAAATTTTAAATTGTGTTTAATCTAACATTGGATACGATAGCGCATTAATTACCAGTAACTCCATATCAGTTCATTAACATTACACCAACGAAGTTGCGGCCTTCGTTTACTTACAATGTTTGTTTTATGCTTATAAGGAATGTATTTCAATTCATCTTATGTTTTGGTCAGCAGAGCTCCATAAAGTACCAGCACTGTGTCGGTATTATACCAAGGGGTGCATTATAAGATCGTCCACGAATGACGATAATTCAGTACGACCGGGCGTCTGGCGCACCCTAAGTAGTCAGCTACTCTACCAACCTTGTAAACTGGCTAATCCTTTCGCCTCTGATCCCGGAAGGGTAGGCAGAGTTATGTCATACACACAGACGACAAAGACGATAATTAACGGAGAAGACAGGCATAAATTAAAACATCTCCACAGAACCAACAGTTAACTAATGCATGCCCGAATCTTGAATCGAACTCTCAGAATCACACGTGAACAAGAAGCCACGAGCAGCGGTAATTATTTAGTTGATGAATTACTTTACCTAAATATTTCATGTAATTCGTTCCTGTTAGCTTGGAACGGTACATTTCTGACGAGAATTTTGGTACCGTTTTGTGTGCTATCTTTACTGGCTTTCTTCGATGTTCTTACTTCATTCCTGGAAATTTAGTTTTATGTAAGTATAATAAGGATTTTAAACAAACAAAAATAAATAGATGATGAAAAAAAAAACGAACGTATTTCCTCTTTCGGATCTCTTCAATTCTAGTGACTTTCCATCCAGAGTAGTAACTTGAAGTATCTTGAGAGCTTCATTAGCGTGGTCCTTTTTATAATACTGCACAAAGCCGTAACCCATTGAAAGAAGTTGTCCAGGATTTTTCGGGTCTTTCTTTCTTGCTATCGAGACACTGTGTACTTTACCAGCTTCTGAAAAATGCTGTAACAAGATTTGTTATTATATTTGCTGAGACAAATGTTAATAAAGTCAGTGCGTGATTGTCTACGAACCGCTTTAAGACTAGCTTCAGTTGTTTTGAAGTTAAGATTTTTAACAAATAATGTCGTATCGTTTTCTGGTTCCTCCAGTTCTGTTATATCGTCGTCTTTGACTTCTTCCTTATTGTTTTCAGTTTCACGAGCTGCAGGTACAGCGGATGTCTTTGGTTCAATTTTATTTTCAATTTTAGACGATTCTAATTCAATTGTATGTGTATCTGATTCAGTTTTCTCAGCAGATTTTAAAAATACATTTTCAGGTGCCCATTCTAAGTACAGTGGCGCACTCTTGAATTGTGAATACGCCAACTTAGTAAACGCTTTTTTTGCTTCGAATGGTTCAATAAAGTCAACAAGGGCAGTTATGCCGTGTTTTGGCATTAAGAATCTCGCTATTTGTCCGTGTTTTACAAACAAAGCCTTTATTTCATCATTTTCTGTGTTCGTGGGCAAATTTTTGACGATTATGCACGTCTTTGATCTCTTCTTGGCAGGCTGTAAGAAGATTTTTCATGTAAACAGTGCAAATATGGCTCTATTTTTCACTATAAAGAATGTACTTGATTTGTTAGTACAAAATATTACTCACTTTATTGAAAGCATCCAAGTATACTCCGTTTTCTTCGAGGAAAGCTCTCGTTTCGGCAACTAGCTGCGTTTCACCAAGTGCCAGCCGGACTGCAGCGCTTGTGTCTATTCCAATTCAGCAAAGAGATAGTAGTTACTTAAATATTAGTATTAGTCATGAGCTTGTGCTTATCGCAATATTATTTACAACGAGATTGGTGTATTACACTGTGGCCTATTCTTTACACATATAAATGGGAACATATAAATAAAATATACTAGGGAAAGCAGAGCAAAGCACAGGTCATTTATAAAATATAGTTACAAAGAGTTTTTACTCACTTTTGTTATTATCATTGAGGAGTTGCTCCTTCGTGGTGTTGTATGTGGACGCGATGACGTCAGCGACCGCGTTGGTGCCCAGAAACAACACGTTCCAGTTGTGAGACGATTTCGCTTGGGCTTTCAGCTTCTTTGCCTTCTTTTCTTTATATGACAGGCCCTCTACAAGAAATATATTAGGTTCGTCATTATAATTATCCTTTCATGGACTTCCGAATCATAAGGCTTCCGCACCCGATTAGGTTATATCAAGATTACCCGAGAATGTTTTTGTTAACCTCGATAGTCTTTATGAACTTCATGCTTTTGCACGTTGAATCTATATGAATGTTATATCTAGTACGAAATCCTATAGTATAGTAATCATATCTCGGATTACAAGCGGTTGTTTGAAATGTCAGATTGGATTTCAAAGAACCGCCGAGCCGCGGTTTTTTGAAATACAAGTGAATACAAGCCGACATTTTACCGGTTGTCAACCGGTTCTGATTGCTGAATGCATGATGTTTTTCAGTTAAGTGCATAAAATCATAGCGTAAAAATATTGTAGATACCTACTATTTTACGATACGTCAATTTGATAACGCGGATAGCAAGATATTTTACAAGAAAACTTATTTTGTGATAAGTTTAAGTTACATCCCTTACATGAACAACCATTACTCGTTGAGTAAGGCATAGGTGTACTTCAGTTGCTGTGCACCAGCAGCAGTTCGTCAATGAGTCTGACCCAATAGGTTACCAAAAGGGAATAAAAAGAACAAGTCGTTCTTTTTACATTCGCTTTTATTTTATTGAAATCCATCCATTAATACCGTTTTTTGTAGTTCCGTGATTTCAGCGATCATAACGGACGTCACTTGTTTTTAATAGCTGCATTTAGCGTGTCGCGTACAATTTGCTTGAACGAATGTTATTAATATTTTCAACATGCAACCGTCACATACACAGTTCCAACCCCATACTACGATTCTGTGTTGTGGGTACTTATCAGAAATAACGTGGATCATGGTTTTGGAACGTTTAAACTCTAATCGAATATTTGCAGATAATACAAACATACGAGCCAGACCACACGATGCGTTGCGGCAACGGCCTGAGCGATGCGATGCCGCTGCGGCGCCCTGCATAGAAGTATCCATGGAATAAAATATCTTTATAGGTACTGATGCAATTATTAAGTGTGACTGCTATTGGTTGTTCGAACAGGTACATGTACATGTTGTACTGTAACGGACTGTCCATGTATCGTGTGACCCGGGGGGTCTACTTCGAAAATCGGATTACGAAGTTTCGGCTGACGGATTGCATGTTTTCCACACATAAAGGTGTTTCGGATCCGACGAACGAGTCGATTTTCGTTTTTTGAAATTTTGTCTTTCGTTTATTCCAAATGTTAATTGATATTAATATTGACTATGACAGTAGTTCGTTGTTTGACAATAATTTGTTCGTATTTCTTATATCTTCTATGTTCGTAAATGATTCGTTTCGATCCGAAACTTCGACGTTCGTTTTTCGGAGTAGGCCCCCGTCAGCTCTTAGTCCGAACGCGGGAAGCGAACCCGCGAATTTAGGTAGGTACTATCTTAGTTTCTTAGCTGGGTTAAATGTATAATAATATGCACCGCACGAGAGACAGAGGAAATTTCGTAATCCCTACTAATATTATAAATGCGAAAGTAACTCTGTCTTTCTGTTTTAAGCTTTCATTCCTAAACCGCTGAAAAGATTTTGATGAAACTTGGTACAGAGATAGTCTGGAACCAGAAGAAGGACATAGACTAATTGTATCCCGCATGGATGTCGCGATAAACGATATCCACGCGGGCGAAGCTGCGGGCGACCTAGTATTATACATACCGTCGTCATCATCATTTTCAAGCTTTTCACTTCTGGCGGGTAATAAATGGAGCATTCTGCCGCAGAACGCGGTGCCATCCAGTTCAGTATACGCCTTCACGGCATGTTCCGGCATCACGAACGTTACTGTTGCGAATCCCTTCGGTTGCCGCGAGATTGGGTCTATTGGCATGTTCACTTCAGCAATTGGACCTGTAGAATACATTGCGAATAAGATACTGACTCTTTACAAAAAAAAAAAAACATCTTAAGGGCCTGCGCAGACGACGGACTTTTTGTCCGACGGACTACCACGGACAAGAATGAAAGTAGTTGGTAGTTGTTGCCATCTCAGAAACTAGAGTTCTAACCACAACTACAGACAAAACTACCTACGTGTGCGTTGAGTCCGTGTTAAATTTCGCGACCGGCAAAGACTACCAACCACATCAATTCCTGTCCGCGGCAGTCCGCCGGACAAAAAGTCCGTCGTCTGCGCAGGGCCTAAATGTAGTAAAAGAGAGGTACGTAAATGAAAGAAAAAATATTTCTGTCACCATCATTCACTGTAGCCACAGAGCTAGATAAAGTTGCTTGCCACACATTAACATAGGTTTTATTTCAATTATTATTCAACTACCCACCATACTTTTCGAACAAGCTTGTTATTTCTTCCTCAGAAACCACGTATGCCAAGTTCCGTACAAATATACTTCCGCTTTCACCGATGGTTTCTTCATTATTAGATTTCTGCAAAAATAATATAATTGACTTATTCCGAGTAGTTTAGACTCTTATTACTACTCATATTATTTAAGCACTATCAACATGGCGGCCTGGAACTGTCGAAATACAAAACGTTATCAGAAATCCGTACATTTGGCAGCATTTTTAATTACCGAATTAGCATCTCAAGTCACATCAAACCGTCACTTAAATGAGAGCTATTTCTCAATACAGGCAGACTATATGTCACTGATGTTTTAGTGTAGTTATCGGGTGCAACTAGATAAGGTAATGCAGCGATTGCATGTTCTAAAGTAACAGGATCTGAGGGAATGGCGTGATCATTCACATGGTCTTTTTCTAAAGTATAGAAAAAAAGGGATTACCAAAAAAAAAAACGACATTTGGATGTATATCCCTTAGTTTTTATTAGCAATTACTATTAAACTTGTTTGTGGATTCTATTATGCGCATAATTAGAACGGATCGCCGAGTGGTCGGTTAATTAATTAAAACCAGGGATAAGCTCCACGCTTTATAAAATTCATTCACAGGACATGTTGTATTATTTAGGTTAATAATAGTACTACATAGTTTGATAGCAATTACATAGCAGATACGTAGAATTATCTACAAGTAATCAGTTTTATTTAATAGACACTTTTATACGAGAAACGATAAGCCTACATCAAGCATTACAATACACAGAAATGTTATTATGCTAATGTTGTCGATGCGTATCTGTGATGTATAGGTAGATATAATAACCAAGGTGTGATGTGTTTTTGCTGAATTCATATATTCAGTGAATTCAGCAAACGTTACGTGCTCTTCTAGGTCGGAAGGGGTCTCGATGTGTAAAGAAAGATCACCCATCCTAGGACTGACCGAGGCAAGCGGTAACGTAGGTACGGCCCGCGAGGCGATTTTTAATCTTGAGATTTGTAGAAAGAATCTTTTTATTTATTTGTAGGTACGGTTCCGTAGCCAAATGACAAAAATGGGACCCTTATAAACACGTCATGCCCGTCCGTCCGTCTGTATGACACAGCCATTTTACTTGGAGACTATTAGAACTAACGTGGTTGAAATTACAACACAATTCGGTACCGGTAAACCGGGGTTACTTTCAAATACAGGGGCGACATTGATAGTTACTAAACATTTTGCATTTGGTTAAATATCTGTGTGAAAATGGAACTTGTGCATTTTAATTTAATATTGTAGGGAACGTTGACAGTTTTCCTATTTTACCATTCAGTATAGAGGTGTCTGCGATGTTAGATGGCGATGATAAAAAATATTAAATGACACCCCTGAATATGTAAAAAAAACGAGTTTTAGATTTTTCGATTGGGGCTACTTTGAAATTCAATGATAGAACAGAGATCATCAAAGTAGAAGCTCTACGGTCCAAGTTTGATAAGGAACATTTCTCCTTTTTGCTATCGAAAACTGTGCTCTATAGTTTTTTTTATCTAGTCTATGTGATTTTATATATCTCAGTTAATTGAGTCTACATAAAATATTTTTGATGTAGCAGCTAAAAGCGAAAATAAATAAGATACAAACACATGAAGCTCAAAAAATTGATCAAAGTAACCCCGTTCTACGGTATGTAGGTAAAGTAAAAGTTAACCTATGCTGATTCCAAAACCATTTCGAAACTTGTTTTCTAAACCTTATTTTGCTCTTTCCAGCTCTTGAAATTATGAGATGGTGCTTATTTTTATATAAATACACGAATACGCTTGACATCTATTTGACCTCTAAATTTCATCACAGATTCAGCGGAATGGGCTAAATACGTGCGATTCAGAGTCTTCAATATAAAACAAGTTTCTGAATATCAATTTTTAATAAATGTAAGTATCAACTTTTTAACCTCAAAGCTAAAAACGAACTAACTAAATGTTGTAAAAGAAATCAACATTGAAATTATTCAGTGACATCACATCACTGAATAGGATCACTAGCAAAAGTTTAAAAAATAATTAAAATATAACTATCGCGTCGTGAACAAAAATATACTAATTAGTTTCTCAAAATAGCCTAATATTTAAGACGAAATAAAAAAAAAAACTATTCATACCGAATTGTTTGAATTAGTTGACTAATTACGGTAAGAGAAATATTATGTTTGAAGGAGCACAATTAAATAACAACCTATCAAATAATATTAAAGACAGTCAAGCAAATGCTGTGTTCAATACTTGATTGAAAAAATATTATTTATGATATTTTTTAGAACCGTCTGATCTCTTTAATAAGTAAATAAATGAAAACTATAATTAGGGCGTATAAGTACATAAAGGAAGCAGGTAACCAGCGCCGACCTACTAGCGCTTATCGGTACTGGTCCGTGCAGGTCATTGCTACATAAAGGACGCTTCCTTTATGTAGCGGTAGAAGCAGGGGCTGGCGGTACAAACAAAAATACGCGTTATTCCCTTGCAAATACAGCAACAAATGACTGTCTACCAGCGCTAATCGGAGCAGGTCGGAAATTATCGGCGACGTTCGGAGCTTGTCAGCGCTGGTTCGCCACACAGTACAGAGACTACCTGCGCCGAAAAACTGCGCGGAACGGCACCGACAAGCGCTGGCAGATCGGCACCGGCAACCGGCTTTCTACGTGGATACGTAATTAGTCAGAAATTTCTGTCACAAAATGTCTAACGCGTGACTCTGCTCTTACATTTTGTACTAGAGACCCCACACAGTCAGAATTTGCCAGATCCGGCAGCTTGTTGGCTCTAGTACAAAATGTATGCGCAGAAGGTATTCGCGCACGCGTCAGATATATCTGATAAGTGCGGCCGCATTATAAGTGAACTCTGTTCTTTATGAGAAATAAATTCATTAAACCTAATTTGGTAGCTGCTTTCTGTGGCAAATAGTAGGTACCATTACAAGAAGGTTGTGTTATAATAATAAACAAAATTACCTCTTCCCTTCTGTGTTTGGTTGATTCTTCCTCCTCTTCAGCAGCTATTTTAGATTTATCCTCATACTCATGTATATGTATGCGATGATTACCTACATATGAAAATAATTAACAGGTAAGCGCATTTTAAATACACTTGGGAGCAAAGAAATCGAGCCACTCTTTTTTTCACGTGTTCTGGTTATTAGTTTTGGTTTCATGAATTCAAAATTCAAAAAACTACCCTCATTGTAAAGGTTATCAAATAACCTTTTAGGCGATATAATGATTAGAATTGATCTGTTCCATATTACTAAAAATAATAACTATTACACCTATGTGAAAAATAGAAGAGGCTCGATTTATTTGCTCCCAAGTATAGATCATTGTTGCAGGGGCTACCCACTTGATTACAAATGATTTGATTATATACTACAATTATTTCTGTAACATGTTCGTACTGTTTACAGATATTAATCCAGACTCGGAAAACTATTCGTAAGCGATACGTTTTCGTTCCAGGCAGGAATCAAACCCGCGATTGTAGTTCAGCCACTGCGTCAATTGAATCATGGAAGTCGATGTTTTAGATAAAAAAATAATTTCAAAATAAAAGAAGAATAAAAACATTCTTAGCTGGTAACTCAGACCAAATAAAAAACCAAGGCAGAACGCTGCAGAATAGAGTGAAGCATGCCAAAACTACACCTCCGCTCTGTGCGTACACGCACACACGCACACATTTACAATATTTTTTAATCAACCTACACCTCACATGTTTACGAAACCGGCCTCACGTCACTGTTGACAGCGCCCTGTCTTGGTTTTTTATTTGGTCTGAGTCTGGTAAACGTCTGTTGCTGACCACAAACATGCATTGTAGCAATAAAAGGAAAGAGAAAATTACCTAAAAACAATTTGTCTTTGCCTAGTGCCTTTTTCAGCTCTTTCTCAGTTCTGAATCCAACATAGCAAAAGCCAGCAACCTTTTTCCCTTTTCCGAATGGCAGTCTTATTGAGAACGGAACTAGTGGTCTGAAGAACTCTTTTATGTCTTTCTTTTTACATTTGTAAGGTAAACCCATTATCTGTAACAGAGAATAATGTATAATAGTTGCATTATTTTTAGAAGAGTTGTTTAGAAGCTGATGAATTTGTTGTTTAGAAGAGTGAAAATTTGGAAAGGGTCATACCTAACTGTGATAGGCTGAATTGATTGCTTGATATGTGAATATGACCTTTATGTATCCTAAGATTAAAGGGTATAATGACAACTAAGTAATTATTAACCAGACATTACATTTGAAGATATCTATAAATTGTGTACACAACTCACTTTAACATGAAACAGAGGTCTATTTCTGATTTTCTTTGGCTTCTGTTCCTCTTCAATATTATCATTTTTTCCTTCTGTTATGTTTTCACTGGTGGTATCTCCTACTTTCTTCATAAGCAATTTCATGTACTGCAGTAGAAATAAAAATTATAATCAATCATTTTTTTTATGCTCATCAGAATTCTCAGGGAATTGGAAAGAGCAAATTTAGCTTGTTTCTTTCTTTATTACATTTTGTTGTTAGAATTTTAATATTGTTAACTATTGAGCTTACCTCTAAATCACTGATAGGTTTATTAGCGACCTTCTTCTCTTTTACATTATCTTCTTTCTGAGGTTTTTGTTTCTCAGCTTTCTGTTCATTTTCTTCAGGAGCCAATTCTTTGTTATGACTTACATTGTTGTCTTCAACACCGCTGCCATCATCATCACTTTTAGATGCTGAGTCCAGAGCTTCTTTTATCCAGATTGTATTCTCATTGACATGGGCTTCAATAAATTCTGCAAATAGGGGATCATCTCTATGCTGTAATGAAATAATTATATTAACCTGTGTAGTACTGTAATTATAGACACAATAGATAAACAATGGCACTGACGATCCGGGTCGTCGTGCGGGACTATACCAGTTAATTAGAATTATAACTAACTTTGTAGATAAAGTAATTTTCCCGGAAATTGATGGTGAAGGTGCAAAGGCTATAGGTATGTTAATCAAGTAAAATAGTTTTTTTTTTTACGAAACTCATTGTGATGGTGATGTTGTTACTAAACAGAAACACTTTAGATTTTGTTTTATCATAGATCTTTATTGCTTGCTACTACTGATCCACGGCGCTGGGACATTAGCAATTAAGGCAGTCTCTTAAAAGGAAAACATCTCATAATGGATATGGCTACAAGTCAGGTACACCTACAAGCGGCTGTCAAATGCAAGATAAAAAGTGGCTACGTACTACTGCATTAAATCTTTATTATTCAGACTGAGTTATTTGTAAGTCTTGTATTATTATAGTTTACCTTTTTAAGCAGTTCCTTAATTTTATTCTTGTTTTTCTCTATTTTCTTTGCTGTCTTTTCAATTTTCTTTTTATCTTCCAGTTCATCTTTATGGAGCTTCTTGTAGGCTGTACTATCTGGTGCATATTTACTCCATGCTTTCGGTTTCTTCTCATCACCTAAGTTGGCACATGTTTCAACTTGTATTTGCATAGAGTTTATGCATGTGCCATCAAAGTACTCCCTGGCTTGTGTTGCCTGTTCTTCTGTCCTGTATCCAATGAAGCCGAAATTCCTAAACTTTCCATCTTTAGTGTATTTTAACTGTACATCAGTTACTTCACCTTTTTCTCCAAAAACATCTTTTAGTTTCTCAACCGTTACCTAAAAGAAAATTCTTTTAAATTAATGTATTATTTTACAACAACTATGATGACACAGTTTATCTATGCCTGAACACACATTTGTGGTCACCTAAAGCATTAAAGTAATTGGGAGTCACTTTATTAAGCGTGATACGACCTAGCGAGGAGGAAAGAAAAAATTCCTACCCTCTGACCAAATTATGTACAATACATAGTACCTAAAATATACTATATCGATGACAAGTTGCTATTGGTGCACCAAAGTTATACTTAATATTAAAATAATACGGAACAAGCCTTTTCCCCTTTCGACTTCTGCCGGATGATATGTATCTGAGGCAGTTTGTTATTTTTACTTTACAGTACAATGTGAAAGCTGCATGGTGGACCTGTAAATAAGTGAAATATTCTAGAGATATACATACCTTATTTGGTAAATTCTTTACTATAAGTCGAGACATATTACAGTTTAATTTTATAGATTCGTATTGTAAATAAATACGCAGCACGTGCAAGGCACATTGCAGTCACTTTGACATTGACAGTTGACTTGACAGTGAGTGTCACAGTCAGTGTGACAGTGTCAGTTATTTAATGACAGCCTGACAGTGAGTGGTAGCTTTATAAGTTTAGTAGGTACTTATTCTAAGGTGGTAGTGTTGCAAAAGACTCGAGTCTTCAAGTCGTAATTTTAATCTTAGGATCAGCAATACTTCATTTACCACCGCACCGCTCACTCCGCTCACTATATGTCTTCTTCTTCTTCCTGCCCTTATCCCATGTTACTTGGGGTCGGCGCAACACGTTTTCTTCTTCCATTCCGTCCTATCACCCGTCATGGTATCACTGACACCAATGATAATATAAACTACTATAGATACGTTGCCCGCGCTCTGTAGTGGCTAGATGAATGCAAGGTAATTGCCTGACATCCATTTAGTCGCGTAGCAACCGTTGCCGCGGCTGTACGTGAAATTGAAATAACTTGTGTGTAATAACTTTCTCTATTAGCGAAAAAAAATGCCGTCCTGTGTGTATAGAATATGTAATAATTATACTTCAACTGTAAAAGATAAAAAAGTGTCATTTCATGCGTAAATATCAAGAAAAAATATTTATTTAATTTAATTTTTTTCGATGCAGCATATTGGCGGCTAGCGAGGAAAATCGGCAACTTTGTATCAGTGTTTATAAAACCTACATTGTTTTTATTTCGATTAATTATATTATTTGAATATAATAATATGTTTTATTAAACCTAATATAATAGACCAATACTCGAATCGTACACACGGCTGCACATCAAGCTATACATTTCCAGTATAAGCTGATCTCGTATTGTATAGGATTTCCTTACAGTGAGAGGTCAGTGAAAACTGGAAATGTATAGCTTGATGTGTAGCCGTGTGTACCTATCTCAGCAAGAGGTCATCACAGACATTTAACATACGTATGAGATTCTTACTTGATTTCTTTGATTATATACTCGTAGATAAAGATTTTTATGTTTATATTACATTTTGTTTTATTAATTAAATAACTATAATTACTGTTGCTAAATACTGCATTCATAATTTTAAGGATAGAGAATAATATTATTTTACCCAAAAATTACTACTTACCTACCTATATCAAGACGAGAAAATTACTACTTACCTACCTATATCAAGACGAGAAAATTACTACTTACCTACCTATATCAAGACGAGAAAATTGAGTGTCAATTTTGCCTCTTTTTCACACATGCCTCTTTTTGTACGCGCTCGACCAATGAGCATGCACCAAAAAATAATGACGTAACCTAAGAAACATATTTATCTCTCTCTAACAACAGGAATTCCTTATGTGACATTTAATTTTCTTTCCTTTTTCGTACGTTTATGTAGCTATCCAGCTACCGATAGTATTTACGCTGATTTTGAGTGCCGTGATGTTGATGCATGACGCGTCTATTTATAATACGTCATTGACTGACACCCTTCTCTTTCATATCATTCTTCACACCATCCATCGATCTTTTCTTTGGCCTCCCTCTTCCTCTCCATCCATCCACATTTATACTCATAACTCTTTTTGTCACATGCGTTTCATCTCTCCTCTTCACATGCCCATACCAAGACAAACGGTTCCCTTTCAACTTTTCTGTCACTGGCGCTACTTTCAAACTTCCTCTAATATACTCATTCCTGACTTTATCCATTCTGGTCACTCCACACATCCATCTCAACATTCTCATCTCCGCTACATGCAATCTTTTCTTATCCGTCTTCTTCACGGCCCAACATTCCGATCCATACAGTACGACAGGTCTTATCACGGACTTGTAGATTTTCCCCTTTAACTTGAGAGGCATCCGTGAGTCGCAAGTTATTCCAGTGACCTGTCGCCATTTCATCCATCCTGAGTTGATCCGGTGTGTAACGTCTCGGTCTACTCCGCCATCCCCTTGGACAAGCGACCCGAGGTACCGAAAGTCGGAGCAGGTCGGTATGGGCGTTCCGGCTAGAGATATTGGCACAGAACTAGAGAGACCGCCAAAATCGCAAAACAGGTACTCTGTTTTGGTTCTGCTCAATCTCAGACCAACACTCTCCAGTCTTTGCCACCACACCTCCAATCTGCTCTGGACCTCTAGGCCACTCTCGGCAACCAGCACAATGTCATCGGCAAACAGCATGCACCAGGGGGCCTCTTCTTGGATGTCCGCCGTCAAAGCGTCCATTATTACCAGGAAGAGGTAAGGGCTGAGGGCCGACCCCTGATGCAAGCCGACAGCCGCCTTGAAGCTGCCAGTAGTGCCCACTGTAGACCGGACTTGGGTACTGCATCGACTGTACATTGCTCGGATCAACTGCACATACTTCCCAGGCACACCTTTCTCCTTAAGGGCCCACCACAAAACCTCACGAGGCACGCCTTTTCGAGGTCAACAAACACCATGTGCAAGTTTTTATGCGCACTTCTGTATTTTTCGTATAGCTGGCGTATAGCGAAAATGGCATCTGTTGTACCCCGACCAGGCACAAAACCGCTCACTATATGTATAGTGTTGAAAGGACTCGAGTCTTCAAGTCCTATGTAAACGGACTCTGATGATGAATTACAAGACTTGACTCATTACAGCAGGGCTCCAAGAGCAAGACTGGAGAACTAAAGGCTTTACGAGCTCTCGAATGTTACGTGAGAGCTCAAGTCTCTTTTTTTGCTGATTTGTAATGATTATGTCTTATCAGTTTTTATTAGGCATTTTTTCGAAACCGTTATTTTAAACTTCGAGTCTTTTCGATTAATGAGCTTGAAATCTCATCTTCATGCTCCGAGTTTTTCTTGAAGACTCGAGTTCATTTTAAGACTCGACTCCATTCTAAGACTCGAGTCGCTGTTAAATGACTCGGACTCGGTTTGACTCTAGACTGCGAGCCTTTTTAGCTCACTGACTCTTGCATAACTGAGTCGAGTCTTTAAGTTGTTAAAAGTTTATTTAGAGTTATTAAATCGGTCCTTTCAACACAGCATTCGGCTGTTTTTTGTATTCATTTGCTGGCAATACTGAATATCTCACTGACATTACGAGCTGTCATTCGTTATTATCGCTGTCAATCCTGTATTCCTGTCATTATCAGCTGTTCATTAGGAAGCAATACGAACCTGTCTGCAAAATTTGCAAAACGGTATTCCAATAGTATTAGGAAAGGAGCCGCATTCACCTACTGGTAATTTTAACACCAGTTTTCTTCTTGCACAAGAAATTTGTTTTAATTTATAAAAATGTCGACTGCTATGACTTTTGGCCAAAAACAGTTTATACCGACTCCACCTGATAAGGGAAGCTTTCCACTGGATCATGACGGAGTTTGTAAGAAAGTTATGACGAAATATATGAAGTGCTTATTTAATAATAACGGCAATAATTCTATGTGTCGAGATGAAGCCAAAGAGTATCTCGGATGTAGGATGGAGAACAACCTTATGGCTAAAGAAGATTGGACTAAACTAGGTTTTAAAACTGAAGTTTCAACAGAAGATAAGAAATGACATTTAGTTTATAGGTAAGAAAATAAAATTGTTGATAATATTGTTGTATTTAATAAATTTTAGAAATAGGATTGTATTCTTCATTGGGAACCTACTAACAGTAATAATTTGATGTATTTATAAGTCCTTATGTTCCATTCATAATCATTGTATGGTACTTTTTAATATCATTGATGATACCAAAGACATTCAATAGTAGTAGTTATTTAATCTCTTTGTAATGGAAGCCTAGCGGCTGATCGGTTGCCTTCCACGCAGCAGGGTCTGAGACCGAAGCCGGCCCGCGGTTCTGACTTTTCAATTTCATGTGTGGATCAGAATTTGACTTTTGCTTGTGTTAATGGTGAAGATAAACATTGTGAGGAAACTGCACCTGCACACTTGAGAGAGCTCCATAATGTTTTCGATGGTGCATGTAGTTTGCTAGCCCTCAACAGACTAGCATGGTGGACCTTAGTCCTTAAGCCTTAGCTTAAACCCTTCGCATTCTAAGAAGAGGCCCATGCTCAGCAGTGGGACAGTAAGAGGCTAATTTTGTATGATACACATTGATTATTACATAAACATGGACCTTATTACTTAATTACTAATTAATTTCCATAGACGTGAGAAAAAAAAATAGATTTGGTTGTAAGGGAATATTGCTATAATGCAAAGGAAAATGCTGCTTTCCATCATAGTAACAAATTGAATCCCTGATGCCCAATTCCTATGGCTAGAAACAAATCTTCAGTAGAAGCATTTTTCACTGCCAAACTTTGCATAAATAGACTGGTAGGCAGTGACGGATTAAGACTACTTGATGCCCTAAGCAATCCACGCCTATGGGCCCCCCTATCCGTATGTCAACTAGAATCGGTCTTTAAACCTTTACCGCCTAAAAACATTAGTTTTTTGTAAAATAAGATGATGAGATGTAACGTACCTTAGAAGTGGAGTAGGTTGACCAACAATAAATTTTCAAATTACCTAGTCCTAGAAACTTTTGTTGGTGTGGTTTTTGGTGACGTGAGAGTGAGACGTGATGCCCTAAGGACGGATTTTTTTTGTGCTTCTTCTGGTGCCCCCCCAGTCGTGATGCCCTAGGCAATTGCTTAATTTGATTAAGGGTTAATCCGTCACTGCTGGTAGGTATGCTAAAGGCCAATGCAAACTATTGGCATGTTTTACTTTTTTCCTTTCGCCAGAAATGAAACCTAGGTTATATGTTAGAGGACAATACGAGAAATCAATAGCAAAAAGAACCAGGTCTATCAACCGTAACCGAACGAAGATAACCAGAGAAGTATTGCTAGTATCTTTTTGTCAGGCGTTACCCGCGTTACCTATTTTTCTTATATTATAATTAAATGAAAATACAATCACACGTGATATTTTGAGGTTTCCTTTGATAAAATAGATTAAGTTGATTGTTGCTGTTACATTTTTTCGCACTGGCAGTTTTTTTATCACTAAAACTAGTAAAAAAACTGATAAACGTATCGAATCGATACGCGTTAGTGGGAATACGTAACAGTGAAGCCACACTGCTCCGTTGCGTTGCGTTGCGACTATAGTTGTAAAACAGCGGTTGACAACCGATAATTATCCAAAGTAGCCGATAACAACCTATAAACAACGGTTGACTACCGGTCGTTTATCCGACTGCAAGCTAAAAGGTTGGTTATGTTTTGAGCCTAAAATATTTTATTTGTAACTTTAAAAATGGTTTTTCACGATAGTGAAACTGAAAATGTTGTTTGTTTCTTAGAAGGACTCGAATATTTTTACTGAATTAAAATTAAGAATTTTGTTACCTTGTTAGTACTGAACTGACACGTAGATCAGATACATTAATTCAACCATGAAAACTCGTTTAAAGTTTTGTATCTATTCACCCCTGGGTCTCTATTTACCCCGTTTTATCCGGTAGGTAGATACCTACCTACGTTATACGAAACTCGTAAATAATTAGGTACTTACTTAATTACAAATTATTTTGCGCGCGGGTTGTCGCTAGACCTTGAGCGACGTTGCCACTACTACCCAATTACTCAATTCGGAAGTAATTATTTCAAAATTAAGGTATCTACGCTAAAAGAAATCTCTCATAAAAGTTACTTTACATTAAAATAAAGAATCTATAATTAATTTTTAAAAAACAATCGATTCCCTTAAAGTGGGGCTATTTATTCTATCTATTACCTAAGGACAAAAACTGATTCCATTAAAAAAAACAGGTTATTATCCATTTCCAGCCGTCGAAAATGGTTAACAACCGTAGACAACGGTTGTTATCCAAAAATATGGTTGTCAACCGCGCGGTTGACAACGTTGTCAACCGGCTTCGCATCTATAGTTGCGACGTCGCAGCGCTAGATTTGGACCAATGAGATGTCGCAGGGCAACATTTTGAATCTCTAGGTTGGTCCAAATCTAGTGCTGCGACGTCGCAACGCAACGCAACGGAGCAGTGGCGCCTCGCCCTTAGTGTTGCGATAGCAATTTTTAACGTTGCGCGCAATAAGTAAGTATCGCTAACCCAATCACGGGCGTACAGTGGTTGACAGGAGTCGATGATCGCTACTGCAACACTATTTAACGCGTATCCACTATAGGATAGGTCTTCTGGGTTACTTTTCTAAATTGTACTATGGAATATTCTTACAAAAAAGAAATTACATAAACATAACTTCACGCCTTCTTCCCCGAAGGGTTTGCAGAGGTGTATAATACACCCACGTTTCGCCGTTATGTTTAAGTCCCATGTCATAGGGGGCGAGCCTATTGTCATCAACCGGGCACAAATCCAGACTCCAAGCTGCTACTGAGAAATTGCACACGGAAAAACCCAATAACACTTCGCTCGACCTGGGGATCGAACCCAAGACCTCATGCTCAGCAGTCGCGCTTGCGACCGCTAGACCAACGAGGCAGTCACAAAAAAGAAATTATACAACCATAAAAACCGAAACCAAAACTATTTATTAAATAATTAGTAGGTACTTCTAGTTTTACAAAAATCTTTGCCTTACCTTATCATAGAACAATTACATGCTACTAAATTCTTATAGATAAAGTTAATTAATCGTAATCAGTACTCGTCTCTCTTTTCACATCATGTCTTATTATGAAATCCAGCAATTGAGCTGGAGGACCTAAGTTTTGTTGATGTCTACCCCACGCCATATACCATAATACAAATATGACGTGGCTACAACAACCTGTGTTCTCTTCCCAGAAATACAGGAACAGTAATGTCCTTTTATTGCTGCTACGCCATCGTTAAGCCTTTCTATCAAGAAGATCTAGAAAGAATATTTAAGATAATAATGTGGAAGCGGGGGACGCAGAATGACTCATTAGAGTTGCCGAGTAGGTAGTATTTAACAATGGGAAACTTAAAATATCACACACGGAGTATTTTTATTTAAGAAAAATAACGCCTGATAAAAAACAATAGCAATCTACTAAACACTCTCTAACTTGGTTTTGTTACGGTTAGTAGACCTAGCTCTTTTTGCTATATATTTGTCATACAGTCCTCTAACATATGGCCTAGGTTTCAATTCTGGCGAAAAGAAAAAAAAAAACATGCCAGCTATGTATGGCAAAAGTTGCATAGCCCTTTAAGTGCAGTATACACCTACTAACATAATATTGTAATGGGAGGGTCTTCTATGCAAAGTTATGGGGTCTTTGCTTTGTTATTGGTAAAGATACATGAGTCTTAACTAAATAAAGTTTAAAAAATAATGCTATGTAAATCATAGTGGTCTCTTTTTTACTGGAGATTGAACTGTAATCATGATACACATTTGATGTACCCAAAAAATTTGGGTATGCATAGATATTTGTTACCAATTGAGTTGCACAGCATGGTGACTGATTTGACTTGGGTACCTACTGAAATATATTTCCTCTTTAGGAGAGGCCTATTTCCACTCTATGATACACTGAATAGGTAATATTAATATTATAGATACACAGACCATTTTTCTTCAGAGGTTTCCACAATATAAATATGTTTGTGTCCACAGCTATGAATATACAATTTATGTACCTATACTTGTAATTATTAATTGCTTGTTATCTCTATTAGTCGAATTATTGCAGGCGGCAATCAAACAAAAGTTTTTTTTCGATGACCAGTGTTGGCTTGAGTACAGGGCGCAGGCGGCGACGGTTTCCCGGGGCGCTAAAGCTGTTTCAATAACGGCGTCAACGCCACAGGCACGGGCGGCCGCAACAAGTTCAATATAAAGAGCGCAGAGCCGCCCTACCCGTCGCTTGTTGTCCGTCGTTAGCTTGCACTCTTATTTTATTCTGTTTTAATTTATATTGAACTCGTTGCGGCCGCCCGTGTCCGTGCCGGTGTACCTAACGGAAATAGACTTTAAATCTATACATTAAAAGTAGTGCTTTATCTGCTTAATTCTTTATATTCGGGTCTATAAGGGGGCGCCACAATGTTGCCCGGGGCGCCATCCAGTAGCAATGAGTTTACGGTGGATGACTAGGTACTCAACAAGGTACTAAAATCGTATCATTTGACTCTTTCAAGTCAACCCAGCCTGTCTTTTCATCAACTAGCTGAATAGCATCATCATTTATCTTTGAGGTTAGGGTTGCCATCTCTAAAATTTGGCAACCAGGACAAGACGCGTGAAAACCCCGGATTTTAGAGCCCAGAACCCGGACATGTCAACAGGTTTTTTTAAACATAGTCAGTGTAATAAAAAACAGTTGTTTAGCGAGTCGGTTCGTCGATCAGTGCGTGTGCCGCGGGCGGCCCAAAACTTTAAATTTTTAAACCCGGACTTCATATGAAGTCCCGCCCGGACGCTCCCCGGATGCCCTCTAAACTAGGACAAATCCGGGGAAACCCGGACGGATGGCAACCCTATTTGAGGTGTACCTATATAAAAATTCTGTGTAATTTTAACCAGCGAAGAGCGTAGTCAGCAGTTCGGGTTTTTGATTGTGATCAACGACTTGGTTTAATGTAATTATAAAAATAAATAAGTAAGTAAGTATATGGAGTTCGTCGCGGATGTGATTGTTGTAGGTACAGTGCCGTACTAGTGTTACGTAGTTGTATTAGTATCATCAAAGTAGCGTCCTCAGGTACAGTGGCGGCGTAAAGGTGGGGCGGTCCGGCCCTGGTGCCAATCTCTAAGGGGTGACAGTCCACGCCCGCGGAGAGCCACTGTCTCGCACTTTGACTAAGGAAGTTAGGAAATCGACCGCAGTGCAGCACAGAAAAAATACTTGCTCAGCCACGAGCACGCGCGGCAAGTGGGTCGCGTTAGCACGTTTAGTATTTGTTGTTTTATTTTGGAGGGTGCTTAATAGAAAACGGTGTGCCGCCCGGATGGCAACTCCTACTACGCCGCCACTGCTCAGGTAGTGCATCGTGAATGACGTTACATTGCATACATACCTACTCTGCCTCTCTCGAAAGTAGGTACCTACTACCTATCGAGACGTCGGATTTTCCGATTTTTTTCATGATTATTCAGTACCTACCATCTAAGTAATGCAGTGAGCCAATTGCCATTTATCGGGCACGTGCCTTGCCGCAAAATCAAATTACTTTTTAGCGGATCTGGGAATTGAACCCAGGACCTCACGCTCGACAGCCGCGCTTGCGGCCACTAGTCCAGTCAGGAAATGGAATATTATGTAGAAGACACGAGAGTGAAGTTCAATACAATTTTGTGGATAGTAAAAATTACTTACAAGATATCATAGAAATTTCTTTATTTTCTTTATTAAACATATAATATTACTTAAAAGAAATTACATTGAACTAAAATTATTCATTGAGTAATTATTTTAGTAAGACTTTAGAATTTTTTTATTCCTTTTATCGCCAATATTTCATGGCATTTTTTATAAAAGTAAATATCACAGTTATTATTAAATTATGTATTTGTGACCAAAGAAATTATAAAAAACTAATGTAGCCTATATTAAACTAAAATGTTGAGTGACTTGAGAGGTATAACATTGTTTTATATACAAGTCACCTTAGCTTATGGACCACTTGACTGTAATTATACTAACCCCATAAATATGAACATATTTTGACTTTCGATTGCATAAGAGAAAATATAAGTAGCATGTAGTGTTTTTGTTTTACATGCATTTCTGTTCCTAAGGGATTACAAGGAGGAGGAGAGGTATTTCATTAACTTTTTATGGTAAACATTGATTTAAGACAACAGCAACATACAAAAATATCCAAAGAGAATTTATTCTGTACAATGACTAACTATAATAAGCACCATATTCATTCTACCAAGTTTTACTTTTTCTTTTCCACGTTGGCAACACAATCAGATTATACAAACAATTCACTAGACATCATCCTTCGCTTTTCACAGTACACTTAAGGCCATTTGTTAAAAAATACTTGCATATATCATACCATAGACCATAATATGTATATAGTTAGCATTGATTTATATGGCATCTATTTATATTTCCTTATCCATTATTATAATCCATTTATATCATTTACAAATTACAGTATATGTGTACCTCTTTTAACCAGCATAAGAGATAAATAAGTTACTCAACTATTATATAGATGACTTATGTGATAAAGTAAACGAGTATAAATTTTTACAACATTAATCTACAAATGCATGTTATTATAATATCTGATAACTAAGGCAGTTATTGTAGTTCGTACCTATGACACAGAATATTTGTTACTTAAATACTGTAGTATGCATAGATACAACAGTTTTCCACTAAAATAACTCCGATTTTCACATTAACACATTAAACATCGAAGTACAATACAAACTGTACAGAAGCTAAATGGATGGTGTTTTATACCTTACATGACATTAACATACCAAGCACTCGATCGTTTTGAGATCAAAATGTACATAATAGAAACAATAATTCATATCATTACTTATTTTCTAATCATTAATTATAATTTTATTTAATTATAGTATCGTTACAAGTATAATATTATGTAGATATTTGTTTAATACTAAACAGGCAGTGCAATTTTGCGCAATAGTTACTAAGTCTAGTCTTAACTCAGACGTTTCCGATATGTACTTGTTAATTCAGACGACATTAACGTCTTCGGTACATAAGTATTTTATATCAGTTACAGTTATAATTATATTTATTATTCCTATAGACACTGAAACTAAATGTAAAGCAGCTTTATTATGACTGGTTAATTTGTAATAATTCGTTTCCTTTTAGTGGTGCAAAAATATACATAAGTATAGACTGATGGACATAAGAAAAGTCAAGCTTATAGCTGTCATTAACTATTTTACAATGTTCCCAAATCTTATTACTACAATAGGTAACCAGATTAAAGTACAAAAACCATAGGCTTAGTATATATACCACCGTTACTAAGTATGTATTTTCGTATAAATACGTTTCTAGGTATATATTCTAAGTTTAAGACCAAAACTACGTTTTTTTATATGCTGCAGTCGTAGAAATAAATACGTAAGGTAAAAATATTTTTAACTAACAGTACCTAATAAAAGTAGACAATATTAATAGTGTTGAATATAAGAATGGTAATAAATTGATGGTTAGAGTAGTGGCAGCACTCGGTGAGCGGAGGGTGGAGCCGGGCGCGGGCGGCGAGTGGTAGCCGGCGCGGCGACCCGCGCGCTCCGTGGTGGCGCAGCCCATCCAGGTTGTTGCTGATGGGTACTGCTTATCATTTTCAACGCGCATCTGTAGGTCGTTAAACTTCCAATACCCTTTGCCTTTGAAGAAGTACGTTTTACCTGAGAAAGTAAAAAAAAAAATGAGAATGTTTTATTTTCATAAAAAATTGAATTCATAAAAATATATTTTTATAGAGTATTATCCTTACCATCTTTCCACTGGAAGACGCTGTCGATGTTATAACCCACACCTTTCCACATAGCCATGTTGCGAGGGTAATCGTAATCAACACGACCTTTGTCTTCGTCATACCTGAAATGGGGTAATTGTTTTAGCTATAGCCGGACCGTAAAAAAATGCTATAAAAATTGTTATTAAAAAGTAAAATACACTCACTTCCAATACATAGTGCCGCTGTAGAAATAAGTATTGCCGTTGTGTCCCCAAACCATGGCAGCGTCGAGTTTGTCCAAACTTTCAGGCAGACCAAACGCTGATAATCGTTTCGGGTATCCCGGCAGTAGATATTGTGAATCGAACAAGTACAATTCTTTACCTGAAATTAAATAATTAATAGCGTTAATCGTGCTTCAAATGAATGCAGACTATCTACTGGTAAGTACATTTATCAATGTCAAAATTTTCCAAAAAAAGCCGGTGTGTAGGCGTCTCGTACCTAAGAAAATGGCTATTTTTCGATCCGGTCTTTCATAAACAGCATCGACGTGTGTAAGGTTCCTTGGTAGACTAGACCACATCCTGGTTATTTCCATAGGATATCCAGGATAGCGCCCGTGAGCTCCTATCCTCCAATGGTACTGAAATATAAATAAGAAGTTTAGATGTTTATCTTTAGTCATCATTCTTGAATAACTAACTTGAAAATCAATATCTAGTCGTCATTGAAAATATTTTATGAAACCAGCTGCTGAATATTAGATTAGGACTAACTTTTCACGGAGCGACTAACGTTCGCTTCGCATGTCAAGTTATATTGGGTTGCTGTTAGCACGACTGGATAATATATTTATTATGTGGTAATTTTCTTACTCGATTTTTAAATATGAAGAGTTCTCCACGTATGAGAGCGACTGCATCGTAACTAGTATCACACGTGTCTGGTTTGTCCGAGGGGGTCGTACTCGTCGTTCGCTGCGTCGTCTTTTCCGGATAATACGGCTTCCTCGGGTTATCTTGACTCGGATCATTCGGATAATTACGTCTTGGATTACTCGGATACTCAGGCTGCACGTGGGGGTAGCGCGGGTGGTAGGTGGTAGCGTGGGTGGTAGTTTCAGTGGGACGGGGGTAAGGGTGATGATGATTCGTGCGTCGGGGATGTTCTTCGCTCGAGTTGTAATGACGGCGATCGGGATAGTGTGTTCGGTCGGGGTAATAGCTGGGTCTTTCGGGGTAGTAAGTGGGGAATTTGCTGGGGGTGCGCGGGTATGGGGTGTACGCTCGGTTGGGGTATCGTTCCGGGTGTCTGTTGTGGTGATGATGGATGTATGGCCTCCTGGTTGTCGTGGTTGTGGTAGTGGTGGTTGTCGTCGTGGTAGTGGTTGGTGGCGGGTCTACAGGACGGTAATAAGGTACTTTTGACCACTTTGTGCTGACCTTAGGTCCTGAAAACAATATATTTAAGGTTTAAGAAAAATAATTGGCATAAAAAAGTCAATAGATTCGATGATTCTTCATTGTAGCGGTCATTTGAAGTTCCACGTTAAGCAGTGGTTTTATATGATATGACGATGCTTACCATACATTTGTTGAATGCCATTGCGGTCGTCTTCGGGTAATACAAAGTTTGGTTGAATGCCTTGATACCACGGGAACATAAGTGCACCCTTTACAGAGCTGTGACTGAGACCGAGCGAATGACCGAACTCGTGTGCAGCCACCGCAAAAAGTGAAGTTCCTGAAAACATGAAAAACACAACTGTTAACTTACATTACATTCAGACAACATTCATGACTGGGGTTAAGTTAGTTTTCGACAAAACCGTTTTTTTTTTCTGCAATCAACATGTGTTATCATTGGTTATAGCAAGGTAGTCCATATTCTATACGCATGTGGGTTCAGTCAAATAAAGGTGGATATTTACACATGGCTAGGCGAATACAATTCGAAGCGGCGTTGTAACCGTCCGTTGTCCGTGTAAATTATCACGTGTGCACAGAGCCGGGCGGCGGTAATCGCAGCGCCGTCCTCGCCGCGCGCTGTGGTCGCCACCTATCGGCTGCTGCCGTGTTTACACTATACATGCGACCACACTTGGCTCGCTTCGCAGTGCTCGTATAGTGTGTGAATTAATTCTGTGACGTTATTCTGATAGTTCTATGAAGTATAATAGTGTCACGAGAATTATTGAAAATTGTTTATAACGAGGTTGACCTGTGTGACATCTTCGGCTTTATAGTTTGTTGATTATAATTTTGTTCTGAATTTGAATTTAGAGGTTCAGAATCGATTGGAAAATGTTAGTAACCCAAAGACGGACACCGACAGGTAGTCTTGTAAAACGAACGGGAGTTGTCAGTGCTAGTATCTTTCTACTATTTCTTATAGATCAATTCTAATGGTATAGGTATGTAAGCCAAAACATTTTTATTCAGTGATAATGGCATTGTTCAATGTATATTTAACACACGGCCTACAAAAGGCAAACCGTGGGCGTGTGTTAGCAGCTAAGGTGAACAGCGTATTCCGGCGCTTTCGACATTTGCATGTCAAAACATGGCTGACCGCAACATGCTCATTTCCGAGCTACACGTGAACTTTTCACGGAAGCTCTGCAAATTCATCGGAAAACTGTTAATTACGTACGTGCATCTATATTTTTAATGAAACCCTTTGAATTTTGTTACAATGTTTTAATTTTAATCTCGAACAACGTAGACAAAGGTTACAAAAAATAGAAACCGACTTCAGAAAACTGAAAAGCTCCTGGTGTATTCTATTGCACTTAGATTTCAATTCTTCGTTACAGAATTCGGCCAACTACCCCCGCCTCGCCTGACCACCCCTGACACGACTTAACCTACGTATTGAATTTTAGTGTAGGTAAATGGTGCGTGTGTTTACGATAATTTAGAAATCACATTGGTGTGGCAGTCGATTCTGTTGCGCACAAACTAAACAAACTTTATTTACGCTATTGCCATCTTTTTCATTCTGATAAAAAAGAAAGAGGCGTACGTAAAACGTTAGTTAAAAATACACTGTAAAGTTCAAGGCGTAAACAACTAATCTCTAACTTAGTTCTTATCTATCTCCGTCCTTTTCTCGCTCTGTCTGTTAGTAAAAGATAGCAATTCTCTAATTTTAGTTTAGTTGGTGAAAAAGAAAATCGGCACCAACGTGAGAAAATATTTATTTGAAAATTTTAACCAACATTATAAATTAGTTAAATCGATTTTGCTCTAGAATCTAAACTTCTTTCGGGTTTTGCGTTACTTTAATAACAAGTATATTGCACTTTCATAAAGGTTATAATATAGCTGCGATTAAAGATTATCATAGAAAAAATATATATCGTAATATTTTGACTTGCTATATTAATGTCATTATATTAGAATTACGTCTTTAACGCGCTACTTAAAAGATTAGGAATAGGAAAGCTCTAGGGCAAGAAAATCATTTAAAGCTCGATGCATAAAACGAATGGTAGTAACTCGTCGTAGTCATAGCCGATGCCTGAAACATGAGTACGAATATAATGCAAGTCTTTACCTTCTTCATCATCGTCCCTTGGTTGCAGCAACCACAGCTCGTCATCGTCGAAGTGTGCATCTCCGCCGCGGCCACTGCCGGGGAAGAACGCGTGCGCAAGGATCGAGCCGCGACCGTCAAACGGATACGCGTCGTCATGGTAACGCCTGTTAAAAAATAGAAAAGGAATGAGCACATATGACATAACCACGTATCATGACAGAGTTGCATTAGGCTTTTAATGTCGATGAAAACAGTCATACCGAAGTAATGTATTCATCTCGCAACAAACAACAATGGATGGAGTGGATGGAGTCTGCAGAGCAATCAAACTTGCGTCCCCCGGGTCCCCCGCTCGGCTACTACCCACCTAATCATTTTTCGCGCCAACAAAACACAACGGAAAGACCTCGTCCATGCATATTTCACGCGATATTAGCTGACCGTTGCGTTATTGAGTTTCCATGTGAAAGTTCTGCCATTAACCGATATGGGTGGGGTGCGCTAATAGGGAAAATATTCCTATACTTAGTACGGCTATTATTATGCTCGCTCGACTTGTGAGTCGCTTAGGTAATAACAACCACAGCGTTAGCTCGGAGTGATTTTACCGCCGTTTTCGGAGCGTAGGGATCGCGTCTTTCATTTCTGTTCCATTCACCTGATTGTAAAAATTTGAAAAGCTATAGAAAAATGCAATCATTATTTTGAAATCTACATTACCTTCCTCGTAATGACAGCACTTTTATTGAGTGCTTTTACAAAGGTAAGGTGGAATGAGGAAGTGTCTCGCTGACATACGCCGTCAAATATAATGGGTTCGGAATGGAAAGTTTCCGAGTTTGGGGATGATTTATTGCTGTGTTGGTATCTGCCCTTAGCAACCGCGCGTGAACCGAATGTGTAGATATAAAACGGGTCAATGTTTATATCCCAAACATCTTTTTTTTTAAAAGAGACAATCATAATTGTACAGGCATAAAGCCAAGTGAACAAGAAGTATAAAGTACTTCACTTTAAAATTGGTCCATAAAAAATATACATTACATGTCTAAATGTATGAGAACTTAAGTATTTTATATAAGCGTATGATAGCCAGCCAGTGATTGCACTTATACCTATCATTCGAGAGTTGGAGAACGCAGTTAAGTTGTACGTATCCTTTATTACTTGGGCAATATTACAGTTTATGAGTGTAATAAATCTCGTAGACGCGTATGCGTTTTCTGCAATCACTCTGGGCGTTCCAACCCAATGAAGTGATGATAGAATCGTTTACTTAATATTAAATCATAAAATAACATATGGAATTACCACATGAATTACTATGAATTACGTAGTCAGTGTTTTGTTATGTGTAGCGATTTACTTTTAGTGCGATGAAAACCGTAGCTTTCCGCACAATCGCAATCCACACATTGTTTGATTTTGAATGTGCCAAGGTTAATTTTATTTGAATGTACTGGAGATAGCATTATGTTAAACAGAAACTGTCGCTATCCGGTTCGCTCGCTACCATCGAATAATTGGGTACAGTTCTGTGAAAAATATGGGTAAGTTCACGGTATTCTAAATTGGTAATTTTGTTGTGTCTACGTTGCTGTTATTTTAGATATTTTTTGTTCTGGCACAACATTGATCAGTTTTGGATTATTGATCTGAATTGATTATTCAATTTCAGATAAATATTTTCTATTTCAACTGTGAAAGTATCGTTATATTGGTTTCTATTCCATTGGAAGACAACTTTCCGTAGAATATACTAGGGAACGGAAGACTTTTATAGAGTGTAATATAAGTTAACGGCACGCATAAAATCCGAGGCAGGTACCTACGCCTCGTAGCATTTGATACGCCTTTTCTATCGTATAGACGACTTTAATAATCTAAGGCCTCGTGCGTTAATATAAAGCTATTTTATTTACTTCTGTCGTCAGTTATTTCCCATTTAATACAATAAGTATCTAAACGAATGTAGGAAACGCGTGAAATTTTGATTTTAAGTGTTCAGAGAAAATCTTCAGCAAGGTGAAGTTTACACAGTATGCAAAACAGTATGTATCGTAAAACATTATCGAATAACATATCGGAACTCGTGAGCAAACTTCTTATTGATTCGACAGAAAGTAATAAAAGTGCGCTCGTGACGTGACCACAGGCGCCTCAACTCACAAAATGAGACGCTCCCGGGGCACCGAGAAAAAAGAAAATTTTATGCAGAGTGCGGTGAAGTTGTCGGTTGCCGCTGCAAGTTTGCAGCGTTCGCCGCAATATGGTGGTCGCAATATGTCCAGTGTTGAGGTTTTTGTCGCCACTACTTTCTCATATCGTCGTTTACGGTGATCTAATAACTAAAACTTTGCCCTACTCTCATTCAATATGAGACTTCTGTCAGAAACTTCTCTCTTGTCATTTGTCAGGGTTAGCTGTGTATCATGTGTATGTTGTCTGTTTTACTATCATGGTTTTGTTATTTTGTCTCATATAAAATTGTTCTGAAATTATTCCGATGGAGCGGATCGTTCGGATTGAAAAATATCAGGTTTTTTTTTTGCCCGGGATCTACCTCCAACCCCCCTGCATGGAAGGTAAGCGTTCAACCACTGGGCTATCGCTGCCATAATTATGCGATATTGCCTTAATAAATACTTACTGAAACGTGTTAAATACAAAACGATGCGTTTCTTGGTATAATGTGTTCACTCAAATTTTTTTTTAAAAATCTTTGTCCCACTCTATTATTTCTCTTGTATCGTGGGTGCGTTTACAGACACAGATCTTCACATGCACAAACACCCAGACCCGGAACAACTATCTGTAGGCCATACAAATATTTGTTCCGTGCGGGAATCGAACCCACGACCCGTAGCGCAGAAGCCAATCGCTCAGCCACTGCACCAAACGTGTCGTCAAATTTCAGTGACTATAGTGCGTAACGCTGCAGGTCGCGTTGTTTATTTGTATTAAAAAAATGCTGTGCATAGGAGTACCTACTATATTACGAAAAGTGGTTTTATAACGTTAATCAGTATTATAATTTTTTATAATTTCACTACCTAAACTATTATTTACTTATTTATTTATCGAGACAGTACTGATCATACTATGTACATAAATGCAAACTTTTTTTATACACGCATATTTATCCCTAGCTGTAGGTATATAAAATGTGTGTGAGCACCACATACCCAAAGAGTTTCAGAATTTTTTGAATTTGCGGGTCACCATTGTTCCCTTGTTAGTAATGAATTATGTTTTAGCACGAGACGTAACAATTTACGTTGTATGGATGTGTCACCTGTTATCGGTAGCGGGTAGCACTGGGCAATGTTGACAAGAGAGGGTAGTCGTCGATATGGATCGGCCCACCCGAGGTTATAAAGGCGGTGGTCATTCGACGAAGCGAGAGCATTCCGTGTTGAACAGCTGAAGAAGTCTGACCTTTTATATCTGATTAGCTTGTCCTTATTTTATGATCTTGTAATAATTGTGTAAAGTAATATATTGTGATCTAGTTTATGTTACTAATACTAACTCAATTACAAGTACTCTCAGTGGTGGAGAGTCTATGTTGGTTTTATTTACTGTGTTTACCTTGCTCGCAATCCTGACATACCGATATTAGCTATAACTGTAATGATAGAATCACTCCTGAACGATTAAATTGTTGTGTCATTTACATCAGAAGTGGAACAAGAAAAAACCAGTCCACATTATGATTGTATACCCACATGTAAATATTTGACTTTGTAAAAATCCCCTGTAGACGGACTGACAAAAACTTGATTATATTACAATGGTGAGAAATGTGAGAATGAGAAAATGTGATAAATCCGGTGAGTCACAACCATTTTATTATGTGTGAAGGAATTTTGTGGAAGGAAATATAATATGAGAGGTTATTTATTCGTGTAAAATAAATATTAAATGATATCTTTGCTTATTCATGTAAAATAAAAGAGATGTTATCTGTATTTATTCGTGTAAAATAAATGAGATGATATCTGTGTTTATTCGTATAAAATAAATATGATGGTATCTGTATTTATTCGTGGAAAATAAATGCGGCATCTGTATTTATTCGTGTAGGAAAATACATTGCAAGTCGTATTAGAGTTTGTGGTGAGATGCAACCAGGGTTGATCTTTGGCACCGCCCGGTTTGGCCAGCCGGGGTTGGCCAAAGGCTTCGCCTGGGGAAAACTGAAACTTTAACATGACGAAGCAATTGTTATAGGGCTAAATCCAAGGCGGGATATGCCATGATATGGCTAGATCCAAGGCGGGTGATGCCATGTTGATAAAGCAGGATCCCAGGCGGGTGATGCCAAATGAGTTGGCTAAATCCAAGGCGGGTGATGCTATTAATTGATAAATGAAAATGCAGTGAAAATGAGATTCTGTTTTGAATTAATGTTTTGAAAAAGTTTTGAAAATATTGATATTTGTTTTGATTGGTTTTGTTATAATTCTTGTTGTAGAATGGTACAAAATAGTTTATTGAAATTAAAAAGTAGTTTGTTAGTATTACTTATGGTTTAAAATGTATTTTTTGTAGACGAAAACAGGAAATTGTATTTATTATTGATGATAATTACTATGATGACTTCCGTTAAAGATTAATTTGTCAAATTTATTTTAAATATTAAATAATTTGACTTATTTTCGTTAAAGATGTGTTTAATATGTATTGTATTGTTGTAAAAAGGTTGAATTATTAGCGCAATATAGAAATGTTATGTTTAAAACATCATGTCAGTTTTGTAATATGAGTTTGTGAATAATTGAGATATTATTTTGATCATGAAAAGTTTTAAAGGTTATTAATTTAAGTATTATGATTTTGGGAATAATTGAGATACTATTTTAAGTGTTTATAATTATGTACCTACTATGATACTGTGAATAATGATTATAAGATATTTAACCATGAAACATTTAGGATGTTTGTTTTATGATTTCGTGAAGAATTGAGATATTTAAGAATGTAGGATTTTGTGAATAATAATGAGATAATAATCGTGAATTATTTTAAGGGTGTACTATGAGTTTATGAATAATGAGATATTTAATCTTGAAATATTTTAAGTGTTTAACGTACTATGAGTTTGAAGTGTTTATATGCTGGTAAAATGAATTGTGAATAATTGAGATTTATAATCATGGAATATTTTAAGTGTTAAATGTACTATGAGTTTGTAAATTATTGAGATATTATGTTGTGATTTTGTGAATAATTAGGTATGAGATTTTTACGAATGAAATATTTTAAGTGTTTATGTATTATGGCTTTGTGAATCGTTGAAATATTTAACCAAGAAATATTTTAAGTGTTTATGTATTATGAATTTGTGAAAAACTATAATGAGATATTTAGCCCTGAAAAATATTGTAAATGTATTTAAATGATTTTATGAATTTGTGTATAATGAGATTGTGTGTTTATGTACCTATTATGATTTATTGAATAACTAAAATTTGATGTTTAACCAAAGTAGAACTGTCTAATAGGCATCTGAGATAGTATTTTATTGTGAAAATGTTGAAATCTAATGTGTGGATGTTTGTAAGTAAGTAAGTTTGATACGAGAAGTTATGAACGAATATAGAACTAGGTTGATACTGAATGAATATCAACTAGTTTAAGTCATGGGTGATGAGCTTGTTGGCCGTCGATGGGATAACAAGCTCTAATCGATTCAAACATTCTTTGGATGCTCTTCATTTTACTTTGGTCATAGACATGAACATGAGTAAAATGACGAGGTCAAAGATCAGGTGTGGCCGAGATGTGTACTGTATTATTTGTTTCTGTTTAAGGTCCGAAGGTGTCACTGAAGTTAGGCCTTGATGCACAATCTTGACGATGGGGTTTGATGGTGCGTCGACCACCAACCACCAACACACGAGGACGTGTGTTTTGCAGGAGGGCCGTGTTATCGGTAGCGGGTAGCACTGGGCAATGTTGACAAGAGAGGGTAGTCGTCGATATGGATCGGCCCACCCGAGGTTATAAAGGCGGTGGTCATTCGACGAAGCGAGAGCATTCCGTGTTGAACAGCTGAAGAAGTCTGACCTTTTATATCTGATTAGCTTGTCCTTATTTTATGATCTTGTAATAATTGTGTAAAGTAATATATTGTGATCTAGTTTATGTTACTAATACTAACTCAATTACAAGTACTCTCAGTGGTGGAGAGTCTATGTTGGTTTTATTTACTGTGTTTACCTTGCTCGCAATCCTGACATACCGATATTAGCTATAACTGTAATGATAGAATCACTCCTGAACGATTAAATTGTTGTGTCATTTACACACCCGTACCTTCAAATTTTGGACAGGGTTTAGTGAATGTATTTGCGTCTAGATAGAGTTGATAGAAATAGATTTAGCGTCAGATCACGTCCTTTGAATGAAAGCGAGTCGTGATCGGGAACCTTCCCCGCTCGAATAGGACCCATGCGTTCTAATTTTAACTTGTAGTAATAAGAGGCCGTATGTCGACTTCGACAAGGTCGAACTGTTTGAACGCACCCCTTTGGAATTGTGCAGGTATTATTTTATTTTTATCTATTGGGACGTTATATTGACCTTAAATATTTCGATGTGAACTATTCTGGTTTGTAGATTTTACTATAATAATAATAATTTATAATATAATAATAATAATAATTTTTATTTAAAACGAAAAACAGTTTACAGAAACTCTGTGTTCGATAACAACTGCATTAGTTAATACTGTGTCGCAGTCATTAACGCCCACCTCCAAAAAGTCGATACAAAAACAGAACCAAAACTAAAAGATCTAGAACTAAAAACTAAACTAAAGATAAGGGAAACAAAAAATAAAATAATAAAATTTAACATAAAAAGAAATTGGAACTTAATTAAAACTGAACAATATTTCAGTGTCCAATTTTATGTGAAGGATTGTGTAGTTTTAAGCGTGGAATGTATGTGTTGTATGTGTGTGTGTGTGTGTGTGTGTGTGTGTGTGTGTGTGTGTGTGTGTGTGTGTGTGTGTGTGTGTGTGTGTCGGTGTGTGTGTGGGAGGGGGGGGATGTTATACATGAAAGTGAGTTTATGTTTTTACATATGTTTCTAATTCATCATAAGTAAGTGTATGAAGCCATTTATCTGTGATCTTTCGACATTCTCGCAAGGTCAGTGGATATATATTGAGCTGTTTATTTACTCGATTATACAAAGTGGAGCTAAGAAAGTGATACTGCTGCCGAACAACACGAACTCTGGCTGACTCCACCTGGCAGACCCTGTCAGATCCTGTCAGACTATGCCTCAATTTACTTTAAATAAGTGGTATTTTTCTTTAAGTTTTTCAGTATTAAGAAAAAATGGGTTCACTATTATCTACACTGTAGTTATTCTAGTCGTTAAGTGAACGTTATAGTGTTCAGTTCGGCTTGAACGGTGTCCGACCCTATTCTTATGCCCCGCACGAGGAGATCGCAAATCCCCTTAAAATGGATAGGACGTTTCTGTAAATCCTCAGTTGATTATTATTTATTATCAACACAATAAATCAAGCTTGGGGATATTTAAAGAAGTCTGCCAATTTTATTTGCTACAAAAGATATCGTTGTATGCAAAAAAGGACCTTATGGATCCCACATTTTATTTGTACGAATATTTCAAAACTTCTTTCTAATTTTCTAATAAATTGGTAATTGTGTAGTTTTGGGGAAAGTATTAAATTATTTAAATGCAACTTTCGATTTTACGAATAGATTTTTCGATTAGATTTTTCGATTAGATTTTTGAAGACTTGTAAGTAAAAGTATATTTTTGAAGTGACTGCCATATTAATATAGTATTCTACACAATAACGACCCGTAGACCCCCACTGATTATGCAGCAATGCTCAATATGACTTACGATCTTGGGAAGATAACAAAATCATAGCGCTGATCACTAATAAGCATGTTGGGCCATCATATGGCCATTGTATAAAGTGACAACCATTTTTTATTTTGACTTACTTGGCGAAGGAAACAACTATATCCGCTTCATCCGAGTTGACTTCTGTGAAGGTGAGGCGCGACGCTTGGGCCCAAACGTCGAGCGCTCGCGCAAGTACGCTGCGGGTCCCGTACGGATCGAGCTGTGATGGTCGCCGTGCCGAGGACAAACTGTAACAAAATAGCACAGTGTGAACAACTAAATAACAATGTGTAGATATACTCGGGTATTTCCGAACGAAAAAAATAAATACAAGCGTCAATTGGAAATTGGTACCTATATTCAATTTAGTACATCATCTAAGTAGAGACTGTTCTAATAAAAACTTGTCATGACAAAAGTTGAATAACACATAATATAAAATCACGCCTGTATTCCCCGAAGGGTTGGGCAGAGGTGTATGTATAGTATACCCACATTTCGCCATTACGTCCCATTAATAGGGGGCGAGCCTATTGCCATCAATCAGGAACAAATCCAGAATCCGGGCTGCTACTCAGAAATTCCACACGGAAAAACCCAATAACACCTTGTCCGACCTGGGGATCCAACCCAGGACCTCACGCTCAGCAGTCGCGCTTGCGACCACTACACCAACGAGGCATATCAATATAAACATTTTTAGCCCACCGCTACAACAGGGTCGAAGCTATAGCCTCAAGGGAAAATAACCTCACAATGCGCATCGCGTCAAGGAGTAGGTATCACTTTTTGTATCAATCTCCCAATACAGCCTCTTGCGGTGTCGATCGAGGCTTTTAGATATTCGGCCAGTAAGTTTATTAGTAATAATTTAATATAAGGGCGTGAAGGACGATTCCAAATCTAATATAATGTGAAAAAGCTATATACTTCTCGTAAACATAAATGTCGCATTCGAAACTTACTAAAACAAGAGCATTATGCTAATTGAAAATTATTTAAAATTCACAGATTTAAAGACGAATAGTTACCTAACTAAAAGTTTAACTTCATGAAACTATTGGGATTATTATATAATTTAATCACGGAAGATAAATAATTTAGTAATATTTTAGGAATAGGAAGTGGAATAAGTTGTAATAAGAAGTGGTAATAGGTTTACAAAATTCTTAAATACAACTGATGTGTTTATTTTGAAAGTAAACTCAGGAAGTTATAATAGCTACCATTCTTTCCACCCTTTAATCATTTTATTTAATATGAATTTTAAAAATCCCTAATAATGGTTGACATTTATAACAAGATAATTACGTGATCAATAAATGAATACATTAATCAAAACGACAGCAGAGTTCATTTAAAAAAAAAATAAGTAGGTATCTTAGAACATGAATTAGATACCTACAAAGCCTCCACTTAGCCCTAAACCACACGCTAACTTTACGTCTTGTCTGTAAAAGTAAGGCGACGTAACTAGTTTTTCTACACGAAAACGTAGCAAATCCATCTTTGTTTTGTAAGTTTTAAGAGGACAGAAGTGTGTAAGGCCTAATAATAAAATAGTAGCTTTTGCTTAATAGTAGTTGACGAGAGTGGTCATTACGTAGAAGGGACGCGGCGACGATAGGTATTGTGCTTGTGTGTAGTGAGTGGCATGGGGCTGAACGTACCCTATTTCAGAGCTGTGTTGTGTGTGCTGCGGCCGGACAGCTTTCGAGTAATGGAATAATCGCATTGTGGACAATTTGAGTGACTCGGCTCTATTTAACGCTCGCTGCGTTCATTACACGGGATTTATGCGTTGTCATGTACAATACAGAGACCTCATTAGGTCCGCACAGGTTTTAATTAGAGATCTAGTTCGAGTTTAATACCGGTAAGCGGATATTTGTCGCGTGGTTATTACAATTGTAATGTACAAACTGTAGCGGAATTCATAATTCAATATCGATGTATCGGCAAATGCACCAAACCGCCAGTGTCGTGGTCGCTTTCAGTCTATATTTGTACAACACATTTTGTCGGATAAAATATGGTATCCGCGGGTAATTAAAATTAACCAACGTGGCTGCCGCCCGCAGCTCCTGTTGTAAATAATTATTTTAATAAAATTATTTAGGGACACCGGGGAAATTAGAGAGATAAAGCGGAATAGAACGAACTAATGTTTCGAAATCTACGTTATTCATTTGAGTGGTCGTATGCATGTCTCTAGGTAGCAGCGACGTACGACACTAATGAAATGATATGTACAAAATAATTAATCGAGTCTTTTTAATGTGCGGGTGCTCCAGGACAGTTGGGCGGCGGCGGATGAAAACCGCTCGAAATTTATTATTGCCATATTAACATGGGCCGCCGCTCGTGCACGCACTATATCAGCCAACTAGTTAATTGCAAGCCTTGGATGAAACTCGCAACCGCATTTCGAAGTTAATGTTGTTATGTCAGCCCAAAATAATGAGTGTGGTCGAACTGCATGAGGGAATTTCATGTATGTGTACGCTATCGTATTGCTACAGATTCATATTTAGTCTTGGTGACAATATCCGGATAACCACTCACTGGTATTAATTGGTTAGTTGTAATATCTATCTGTATCGAATAAATTGTGCAGCAAAATAGCATTTATGTGATATAGCTTAACGACAGCGGCCTCCTGGAGCGGTCTACGTCACGCGTGTCATGTATCTTTACACCCCATTACACTAATTATCTGATAGTCAAATCCACACACGTCCGCACCTATGTTAGGGGACAAGCTTCACACACACACTTTGACCACGTGTACGTATATGAATTTTAATTAACGCTATGTATAAGTAAGTATTGATTATGTAAGTATTTCTGTAATAAAGATTTAGATTTCAGCTTTATTGAGGATAAAATTGCCCCTTGTTGCTGGACTAAGAATTATACAGTCTTCACTCAGTAGGAAAGTTCTTGAGGTTGAAGCCAGATAAATACCCAATTTTTTACGGAACGAGGTCAGCTGCGGAATAATTTTCATTTAAATGAAACACGTGAGTTCGCAAATAAGTTTATAGTGGTTTTGAAGGACTTCGCGGCACGTTGTTTATCGGTGGGTCAGTTTGAAGGAGTTAGGAGTAAACAGAAGCCCAGAGTCTGACTCGCAGGGGTAGCGAAACTGTGGACACGTGAGAGTAGGCGGGAGCTGGCGAGGGCACGTGACCACGTGCTCGCCTTCACATCACAATGCCCTGGGTCACGCCTACGCCTCCACGCTCCGACGACACTTCTATATAATCTAGCTTACTAAATCCCAGTTCTTAATCCACCTATACATATAGGTATTTTGATTTTTTTGTTTCTAGGAAAACAATCTTGGGAGATTATTCGTTATAATAAAACGCCATATAATATTTTAAAATTTTTGTATTATCATCCTATCCAGTTTGTAAGGGACGTAGTTTTTTGTCTTTTTTTGAAATCTTGCACTAATGTTGTTTGTTATAATGACTGTAATTACTCCGGAAAGTTTCCTTAGTCACTGGAAATTTGCTAGTTGTATAAATGTTATATATACAACTAGCCGGATTATATATATCATTGTTAGTTTACCAGATATTAACTCTGCAGGCATTGAAATATCCAATGCATTTTCAGGATGTTGTTGTTAATTTTGTCATCGATGGGAAACTTAAAATGAAAGCATTTTATGTCATACGCGTTTATCGTATGCACGTATCTATAGTAGATTGACACCCGCATGAGTTCATGAAATCTTTATTCCCTATAAATAACTTCCATTGTTATATTTATTGGTAATAAACTGTCATGATGCGCGTTCGATATTCACATTAAAATGTTTCTGTATAATTTAGCAGAGGCGAGGCGGCACTGCGTTTATTGCGTGAAATAATAAAACATGCGATATTGTGACGACATGGCGACGCGCGACGTCTTCACTGCGAAATGGACATAATCTCGTTACGATGTCATAACAAACAGATTTGTAAGCACGAATTTTATGGGCTGTGTCCAACGAGCTAAAATTTAATTTGCTGAAATAATCTGTCAGCGAGCTATTAAAATTATTCGTCCGTGTACAGCCCTACAGACGTTACACTTTATTACTGGCAAAGATGTTACAAACAGGACAAAGCGACTAACTTTGTTGGCCGCGTATTGCTTTATTGCCGTGTATATTTTCAATTGTGTCATATAGACTTCTTTACTATCTCTATATGTACTGCAGTGTTATTTTGTGATATGCGACTGTAAAAATCTATCTAAGAACTTGTTCTACGACGCGACGTCATAATAAATACTACGGAAATGAGCATGAAAATTGGCTTAGTTCGTTTAGTGAAAACTGTAGTAAATTTTTCTCGAGTTTTTCAGAAAACTTTTAATACCTAATGTAATTTTAATTAATATTGGCATCTTAATGTGTAAAATATTTTAAGTATTAAAAACTCTATTAATAAATGAATAGTTTAAATCACTAGGTATATGGAGAGGACAGATGTTGGTATACCTATCACGGTGGAATATTTCAACAAGAACAGAGATGCCAAATTACTTTTTATTTTACTGCTCGAAAGGGGGAATTAGCATAAAAATAATAAAATGTCAGTGGGATAAGGTCCCTCGTGGCGTGTCAGGCGCGCCCTGCCACCGTCTGCCTGTCAAAACGATTGTCAGCTCACCTCCGACGGCGAGACATGGAGCCGTTATCTCGATTATTGTTGATAGATAGAAAACATCGATAAATTGAACTCATCGATAGGCGTTGATAGTATAATAGCCGGTAGCGTTCGATAAATACAAATCTAAACGAAGCCCGCATCTTTGAGAACAATTCTTAAACGTTAATTGGACCTTTGATTTCTACGACTCGATGATAAACGTCTATTTACGGAGTCATGACATTTGTCAATTGTTTTTATTGGTAACTACTTAAAAATCATAGGTGTAGTTTTTTTTACATTCTAGGTTTATGTTAACAACTCAGGTGAATTCAGATTGCCTAGAAATTATTGATAATTTATGAAATGTTAATCGTGCTTGCCGATTGCTGTGATTGTTCACCCGATGCAGTAAGGCACTCCTTTGAAAACCATTCCCCTCCATACATACCGCTTTGCCTCCGCCTTCAGCTCTCATGCCGTACATTGTAGATAAGCGACGTGGCAATAGGCATTGATGCTCACTGGGGATTTCAATAGCAGTCTACCGCTTGAATTCTTTGATGTATAGGATTTAAAGAGACCCTTCAACGTGAGGAAATTCTAATTTAAAGTCACGTATACGTACGTCAATGTTTTGCGATTTTCTAGTCGTAATCACAGTAAAATAATGTAACAAGTTATCTAGTTCCTCCTAGAAAAGTGCCCAAAATATTCAAGTTTTTTTACCGCTACTCTCTAAACTAAGATATAGGTAATTTCAGAAATAAATTAGTGACCCAATAGCGGTCAGTCTAGTGCAACGATACGTCGAAGTTGACGTCGATTCCTAATTGACCTCTATCGGCGTACTCCTTTAATAATAGCTCCTTTGAATGTCGGCTGTCGGCCGGCAGCTCTCACGTGCGCCATTGTGGAGGAAGCATTGACGCTCCTTAGGGATTTGAGAGGATTTCTAGACAACGCTTTACCGTCTCTCTATAGACGTCGGTTTAAACGCTAGTTCTGTCGCCATTGTGTAGACGTTTACATGTTTATAGGAGATTATAATGGCGGGTGTCTGAGAGATGTCTTGACTTCCTTTTATATTGTATTAGAGTTCGCAGAAGATAGGTACGTGGTATAAGCAAACATCTGTTATTTTTGATAGGCGCTGAGATTGGGTTTTGATGGTAGGCGGTGCGCATATAAGAGAAATTAGCGTAGCTGGCCGGTCGGCAGAGCGCCGGGAGCGGAATTAAGTCGAGAGTAACGTTGTTATGATGGTAATGGCATATTACTGTTCGCTCCGTGCGGACATTTTCCGCACGAGCGCAGATACAAAATTGAAACGATTTTTCAGTGATACGATTGCATCGGTAATCAGTGAGCGTGCATTTCACAATTCACGTTGAATCATATAGATGATATGACTCTGTGGGATCATTTTGAATCTTGTTTCAGATTGATAACGGAATATAAAATTGTGATATAAAACAAGACAGGCCAGAACAGGCCAGAACGTACAAAAATGCAAATAGAATATCTAGCTTTAATTCCGCTGAACAAGATCGCTAGTTTGGAATGCAGTATGCAGCACCACCCTCCCGCCCAAAAGTATATGCACATGCAGAAAGAGTGAAAAAATAATGCAACATGCAACCAAACCAATACACGACACGTGTTTCACCCCTGCACGGGGCATCCTCAGGATATGTTGACTCCACGGGGCTTCACAGCCCCATTCGCGTCCTAGCGGTCGTGGAGTCAACATATCCTGAGGATGCCTCGTGCAGGACCGAAACACGTGTCGTGTTTTGGTTTGGTTGCATGTTGCATTGTTTTTTCACTCTTTCTGCATGTGCATATACTTGTGGGCGAGAGGGTGATGCTGCATACTGCATCCAAACTAGCGATCTTGTTCAGCGGAATTAAAGCTAGATATTCTATTTGCATTTTTGTATGTCATGGATTTCCGCAAAGTAACGCCTGATTCCATCATTTTTAGGCCAGAACGTATTTCAAAGAAAAGAAAATTAATATGCAGCGTGGTAACTATTTTCTTTGAAAATTATTCTATTATTATAGTGGGTTACTTAGGATTTACTGTCGGCGTAAAGGGCGTAATATTAGATCTTAGTTCATATGATTAAAGTCATAACTGTGGCTAAACTAAGACCCAGTTAAAGACACGCGTTGTTAGAACTTTTATATGAGTTGGCTAAACTAGAAGGGATGTAATTGGAAACTTGAGACGGCTTGCAATACCACCGCTGCTGTACTGGCTGTACGACCTTAATTTTGGCTATAAAAGCGCAGTTTTTCTAGAGATAATCGGTTCATTAAGTTTTGATGTGCTGATATTAGATGGTACAGCAATTTTTGCTTAGCTAGGCTATTGGACATTATGTTCTGTTTTATTTAATACCTAAATACCGTGTGGTAGGTACCTAATTATTATAATGAAATTTTGTTCCGAGAAAATTATGGTATGTTGTTTATAGTAAAAAGGCGCGCATTTCTTCGAAGCATGAATCAAAATTAAACTTTTTTTAAACTTGCAAACTGTTTCTAAAGCGACGTATTTTAATGGTTTCCAAAGAAAAACTCTCTTGTGTACTGTGGTCCCCACAATTATAATGGGTTGTGAAACGTTGAGTTGCGTTTATACTTTTTTTTATTGTTGTTCAAAACTCGAAGCCTACAATCTGCTACTTCATAACTACTTTGTTAACAATCGACAAAGGGTTGGCTTTTTAAATATTCAAATAAGAATTAAAAGAATATTTAAGAAACATGTAAAATGTGTAATTTTCGTGTATCTCTTTCGGTGTAGTGTTTGCGGTGGTACGAGGCGGCGCGTTCCGCCCGATAACGGACGGATGTGAACGGGCTTTATGAATATTCCCGCAAGCTTTCTGAGGCTCCGGGACCCCGAGAGATTAGAGGGCACTGCTCGCACGGATGCCGAATGTGCATGCCTCCAGATATCCTACCCTATATGATGATGCTTTTTTAAGTACCGCGAGTAGGTAAATAAACAAGATTCATTTTAAATGACTAGTCAAAATTCTTATCATGTCTCAGGTTTTGTTACTAAAGCCATGTACAGTATCCAAAATAACTAAATAACGAAAGGAAACTCGACTAAATGGCACCTGTTGGAAAATTAATCGCGTCCTGAAGTCGAAATTTTATGGGTGGCTTTAGTAACGGATAATAAGGCATCATCCAAATTTTGGATATTATTTGAAAAACCTTGTATGTTTGCTTGTATCTTATTGGAAGAGATCTATGCCCAGGAAAGTAATGCATGCCGTAGAATTTATGAAGGGAGAGAGAATGTGCAAAAATATTGCTGTTGTATTTCAGGTACCGAATTAGTTTTACCTGATGACGTTTATGAAAAAAAATGGTTAAATAAGATTTTATTCAGAACTAGCTGACCTGAAAGTCGTTTTTTAGGGTTCTGTACCCAAAAGGTAAAACGGGACCCTATTACTAAGACTCCGCTGTCCGTCCGTCCGTCTGTCACCAGGCTGTATCTCATGAACTGTGATACAATACAATACTCTTTATTGTACACAAAATAAACAAGAAACATTATTTTAAAATAGAACTGTATGTACAATGGGCGGTCTTATCGCACTAGGCAATTTCTTCCAGACAACCTTTGGATGGACATGATTTGCAAGAAAAATAAAAGTGAGCGGTAGTTCTCGGTGTAACAATAAATAAAGAGACGTGATAGTTAGACAGTTAAAATTTTCACAGATGATGCATTTCTGTTGTCGCTATAACAACAACAAATACTAAAAAACAGAATAAAATAAATATTTAAGGTGGCTCCCATACAACAAACGTGATTTTTTTGCCGTTTAGATAATGGTACGGAACCTTTCGTGCGCGAGTCCGACTCGCACTTGGCCGGTTTTTTATTTATTATTTGACTTGGTCGCGCTTGACCCTAGTCGCACCTGATGGTAAACGCAGAGGGTCTAAGATGGAGCACACGAATCCAAGTAACAGAGATATAGAGAGATTCCCCTACACCCCTCTGGATCTCACATACACACGACGGAACACAGTAAACTGCTTGGCGCCGGACTTTAATGTGAGGGTGGTAGCTAGCCAGATTAGAGCCAGATTAGTAGAGAGCCAGACGGACCGTATAGATCCTACCACCAAGCGTGCTGGGTTTTGTTGAGTCTTACAACACGCGTCTATTCCCAGCGTACCCTGTCATACAAAAAATCTATAGAAAAAAGAACTTTCAGTTTTCCCGAATTTGCCAATTCCCTGGGCAACTTTTCAAATTTTTCCGTTCATAAAAATCGAATTAGGACAAATAAGAACATTTAAAAAAAAAATGCCATGTCGGTCCAGCCGTTCTCAAGTGATGCGCTTACCAATGAACAGTATTTAATTTTTATTTGTATAGCATAGCAAGATAGGTATTTCTCCATCTTTCAATTGTGTTCCTAAAGTTGTATAAGATAACACTTGCATCAGACGTCTATGCTCAAAGAAGTGTGTCTAAGTGAGTCTCAGTTTATCTATCCAATAATGCCATCGGCTAAAACAACGGGTGCTATTTGATGTTTCAACTCCATGCTCTCAGCGAACCAAGTGTCTCAAGTTATTTTTACCGACCCCTTACCTCAGTGCACTAAAAGCGTTTGTCTTGCATTATTAAAGTATCAATTGAACTTTACGGGTAGCGGACTTAGGCACGGGCTAAATTTCTTAGCGATACAAAAGTTTAATGTTAAAATATGGACTGTGTAATTACGACAGTACCGGGACGACAAAGTTAATTTTTGTCGATTTCAGAAAACGAATTTGGCCCAAAGGGTGCCTGCAGCGTTTTGTGCGACATATAAAGAAGCTTGTAAGGATTTTATGAACAAATTGATTCTCCCTACAGTGTTGTAAACAAAGGACAAATATCAAGTATTCAAAACGGCGTCGCGGCGGTCGATTGCGGAAATGACAAACCGATTAGTTGCAGGTCTCTGCGTCCTGGGAGAGATATATCCGCCGGAACTGAGCGAAATTACTTCCCGCGTAGCTCCCGATGCACCGCAACAATGTCCAACCAAACTGCGCAATTCGATTTAAGAACGAGCCACCAGCGAAAAGTCTCCTCTACGTCCACTTGTAAACTTCCAACTCGCTCGCTTCATTAGAATCGAAATTCCCACGGTTCATTAGGATTCCCCAGAATTCTCGGCGTTCGTTAGAAATACTCTGGCGGCAGTGGACCCCGGACGTAAATAAGTGATTAACACAGTTGGGATTGTTTTCAGACGTTCTACCGGAGCCAGCGCAGCAACTACATAGTTGAAGTGAACTCTTGATACATTTAAAATGAGTCGCCGTCTTCCGCGCGGTCCGCTCTTTCGCGTCAACTGTACGCGCTAATGTTTAATGAGATTACTTACGATCTCTTCTAACAGACATTTTCATCTCTTTAAATATTGGAACAGTAATAATTTCAACTCCTAAGATCTTGTAAGGTTTATCTGAACACAGAGCGAAATGATCGCACCCAGCTTTTAAATATTTTCATATTCTAAAAGGAATATATTTATCCTAAAGCTGCGATCAACGGTGGTTTGTAGGCAGGTACGTAATGGGTATTTTTAAGCTGAATTTTATTACGTCGCCATGAAAGAGGGTAAAACGTAATCCCAGGTATCAATGTAGATTCTGAACTACATTTCGTTGGAAGTTAATATTACGTCCTTACTTTGTACAGGCGGCTCTGTCGCTTTTTATACCCTTGTATTTAATTACTGAATCATTTTCTAAAGTGATCGGCTTTGTCGTTTAAAAGCGTCACTTAAAACAAGACTTTGGTATTTCACTGTTTTTTATTTATTTAGGTATGTTACTTAACCGTCATATTTTGTGTTCGTCAAAAATTATGTTGGCTCTTCGTTAATTGGTACGGTTATTTTGGAACGAGTGTTATATACATTATTTATAATCTACTGAATTTTTAAAGCATTTCGGAACCCGAGGTTCCTCCATTCATCCGAGGTAGGAGTTGAGAAGTTATCTTGATTTATAACATTTTCGGCTTCAAGACTTTTAACCTTTTTATTAAGGATCGCAAAATTGAGTAATTACGTCACGAATCAATTTCCTGCATATGGGATGAGAGGACAAATTCATTTCGGTTTACTGTGCAACCCCTAAAACTTTGGAGTAGGTACAGCACAGCAGGCTCACGTTTGCGCTAGGGCGAGGTGACCCTTTTCGTGCGTCTGTAACTATATTTACTGTTAGCAAGGGAGGAGTACCGGTTGAATTTACTTTTTAAAAGTGCTCCGGATATTGATGACTTTCCAAACACATTGGAGCAAAGCGGGGCCAAGAGTCTCTCTATGTATAAACTCCATTATGTAATTTGGATGTTATGCTCTGTACTAAAGATAATTTTATCATTAAAATCTTTGTTGGTTATTGGTGCTTGCTCAGAAGTTACCAGTTGGTTTAGGGACTAAATGGACCCGCACGTCCGGACAAACATCGCGGGAATTCGCAACTCAAACAAGTTTAAGCAAATTTATAACTTCCGGATTGGAAGCAGGCTGTTGCCTTCTTGCGCTCACCGTACCGCCGTATCTACTAACACATCTAACAACTACATTAAACCCTATTACACGGAGGATTAAAAAAGTCGTAATTAAGTTGTTAATAACTCAAAAAGTACGCTCTTATTAAAATAAATAATTAGTTACAAAATTAAATGTAATAAAGGGACGAAGCTCGTGTTAAATAAAGTTGTAAAGGCTTTGTTTACTCAGTCACATGAATAATACGAGGTAGTGATGTAATAATCTGTTCGCGTTGGAATACAATTTGAATTTCTTATAAACACGCAGGTAAAGTAAAATTCAATAAACATATTTTATCGTTGAAATATTTTCATTCTTGTTATGAATACCAAAGCAGTTCAAACAGCAATTGCTGTAATTCAAGAGTGAGCGGAAACTTTCCTAATGATAAAGCACGGAGAAATGATATGAAAATAGTTTCCTTATACCGGTCGATGCGCTGCTGAAAGGAAATAAGGAGATAGAGTATTGTACGGGCGAAGACCGCGAGGTCGGTGGCATGCATACATGTGCAACACAATGCAGGAGCTCCTTTTGAAAAATACGTTTCATCCCTCATTAATTTAACGACCGATTTATGGAAAGTCCTAAGTACCACGAAGCATTAGTTTGACTTTGATTTTAATACATTTTTCTAAAAGATTTTGTAAAAAATATCTAAATATTAAACATTAACATCGGTATTATGAAATAATCTTAACTTTAAAAGAGCTTTGAACTTTTTATTGTTTTATGGAGCTGTTAGAAAACGAACAAAGTTACGTAAAAGTGCATTATCTTAAATAGAGTAGCATAGAGATAGAGCGAGGGTGCAAGGCCCTTGAGGGCAGCGCCCCACGGGGTGCATGCCCGCAGTAGCACCTTTTGTCTTAACTCTTACGTCACGCAGGTGACCGCACATCTCTGAATCATGCCAGTAAGCCAAATCACATAATGTATGGGAACACAGGAATGCGTAACAACTTGTCAAATGAACCATAAAAGTATGCTTCAGCAATTTCAGTTATGTGTTTGCTAGCTCAACATATAACAGCATATTTTGCTGCTTTTAAAGAAAATGTACTGAAACTGAATATTTCAGGCATAAATAAATTTTTAACTAACATAGAACTTTCTTTCTCTCTTTTTAATAACCAACTATGGATGTTATTTAGCCGAAATAAAAATTTTGCAATGATTTGGAAAATGATATACTTACTTACTGAAATATTTAGTTTCAGTACATTTTCTTTAAAAGCAATTTGGAAAATGATATAGTTACTTACTGAAAAAATTCATGCATGGGAAGGAAGCTTTTAGAAATATGCGAAAATTATCATTGTGCTGAACATAGAAATTGATCTCGTAGGTAGGTACTTTATGTATGTGAAAATTCGATTTCGAAAATATATTATAACTGATCTAGTTTCCGTTCCCGATCCCACTCGAGGATACAAGTGTTGACTGTAGTACATTGCATCACTGCAATATAATTTCATTTGAAATGCCATCGACCGCGAGGTTACTGAACATGTTCAGAGTTCAACAGCTCCTGGGGTTCGAAGGTCGGAGTCCGCCATGAAGTGTCTTTGTTACGTAATTCGAGTATGTGAGGTAGCTTCTCTAACTTCTGCATCATTATAATACTTTCTGATCTCATTTTTATTTATGAAGTAATATGAATTTATTTCGTGGCTGTTTTAGGATTTAGAAGTGGAGTTACAAAATATTCGGGATTGCAAAATAGTGCTAACAAGAACTTCATAGTTTTATAAAAAAACATATTACGAAAGTAAATTTTTTTTTGCATAAAGTTTCTAACGCGGGCTTTTTGATGTATCTCACATAAAGATGAAAATGCCAGGTTTTCAAATTTCTTTTTAATAGCTGTTATCAAGAGCTGTTCTTTTTTTTGCGTGTCAAAAGTAATTGTCAGTCGTTTGGTACATTACCCAAATAAGTAGAAACAGCTTACTTGTATTTTAACCGACATCTGTTTCCGTTACTTTATTTTGCGTGTCAGATACAGAAAGGTATTGTATGTACTTGTACATAAAAATTCGCTTAAACAATATACAAGTCTGCACTACTATTGTTGCAGTACTGTTAAATGTTGCTCTGAGCAATAAAATCATTCAATTTATGATAATACATTTCATGAAAAATGTTTTGCAGACTTCGAAAGGTTCTAGTGTTGGCACCTAGGCATTAAATCATCTTGACTGTCTACGACTAGTAGTTCGTGGAAACTAGTTTTCATGTTCCAGCAAAGGTGAACCGGTTTGTATAGCAGGCGGAACATTGAGATAATCTCTGTCTGCCATCGGGTCGCTCGTATATCAAGACGCAAGAGTTTATCATGCTTCTAAGAAAATATGGAATATGCATGTAATATCTAAGTTGTTGTAACCTTTGTATGTTTATGTACGGCTTCGTTACTATTTACTGTTTTCGAAAGCATTTTCACTTTCACACTGACACTTAACATGTTTTTGCGATTGCCTATTGATAGAACTAAACCAATTGTTGCGTAATTACCCACCTGTTTCAGTTCGGTTGGCCTGAAACGTTATTTAAATTAAGTCCCATATTACAAAGCGAACCTCATTTGCGTTTACAAAAGTGCAGATCATATTTTTTCTTCTGTGTGTTCGAATTGAAAGCGGTGTAATATTCTTTTTTGTCTCGAAGCGGGCGCCGCGCGCGCCGCGCACAAAGCCTGCCTGGTTTTGTATTCGCTTCCTCACTCACCTGGAAACGAAAGAAAAGAAAATGTTAATTAAGAGCCACTGAACAAAATTGATATCGTCGGGAATGAAGCTTTCGCTGTTATTGTAAACGGATGCCAACAGATCGTTGTAGCTATCAAGGAAAATATTCTTTTTATTTTATCTAAATGCCACAATATTTGCTTTCGTATCGGAAGAAAAATCACAGTTTATTAACAGTAAAACTAGAGGAAAGTGAATATAAATATATAAAGTGTGATAACGGCTAGATATTTAGGTAATGTGCTACAGGACGACGGCAGCGGCTCCGCGCAATGCCAAACGAGGCTGAAACGTACGTCTCATTAACACGTAGCGGTGGCGATATTTAGGGAGCGGTCGCGCGCGGTGAGCCGCGAACTAGCATTTGGCAATGCACACGCTCGTACACAGCCGGCTCTGTAAACTAAACAACTCGTAAAAGTGTAAAAGTCGTAACGATAGCGGCGGAGAGACCGCCTAATATGAGCGGCGGCTGGAGCCGCGCCAGTCGTGCTCATTATCAGATGGGACGTTCCGGCGCAACCCTTTCGTTTTACGATTGGCCTCTAATTACAGCAGCGCTCAAGGCGGCGCGCTTTTTCAGTTGATACGAGCATGGAGTGGGTGCACATTGCCAAATGGATATATTTATCAGCACAAGCCAAATCGTTTACGCGGTTCGACTGCTGCGTCCCGGTCGTCGGTTAGCGTTACAATCGGCAGCCGTTTTGCGATATGAAAAAAGTCTCGGAAAATGTCGCAACCGAGCTGCAATAACAGACGGCGTTGGTTTACGAGAGGCCGCTGATAAAGCCTGCGCGGTTCGCAGTGTGCGGGTCGCCTTAACGACGTGTTGCCAATTTATGTTATGCGATAAGCTGAGTTTGTTTAGCCTGAGGCTGAGACGAATTACGAGTGCTGAATCACGTCAAACCATAACGCTCAAGGCTTTAAGTTAGGGCGGATAACTTTGTAGATAGAAAAAATATTATGAAGCTATTAACTTACAAAGAAGTCGATGCGTTTAACGGTTGAACGTAATAAAAGCTGAAGGGTTTTGTGGATACGTAGTTCATTTATTATATCCACGTGGTCCTGTTAAATAGCATATCATATTAATTGCTAAGTTGTGTGTATTTTAATTAAATAATACTCTGTGTTTGTATTATGTAACACTGCTTGTGATTACGTGATTGCACAAATTTGAGTGTCGGCATTTCGGAGGCATCCGACAGAGCGTTCGGTAGGTCCTAGTAACATATTCAAGATACTGGCTGGCGTACAATCGGCGGCGGAGTACCGACTGGAATTACATGGAATCGCTCGCAGAGAATATTAGTATGCCAGGAGCGATCGCCGCTGGAATGAGTCGACGTGACGTAGCCGGCATCTTCCTCGTTGCTACGTCAAAGTGCAATAACAGGAATATCTTAAACTAGAAGAAAAGGCGGTGTATAATGCAGTAAATATTTAAAACGTTGCATATTCATGAAGTGGCGACGAGGTGTCTGCCTTAATAACGATCTATTTTATTGATAGCTTGATGAATTCGCCTTTGAAGACATGCTTATTATGTAAATACACAATCCTGTTATTGTACTTTATCTCTTTTAGCGAGCGACTTTTTATTTAAATCGACTTGACTAGTAACACATGTACCTAAAGTTCTAATATGGATATGGTATCTTAATACTGACTGAGTATTATTAGGGGACCGTAAAGATATTTGAAGCAAATCGCGCGATGAAAGATGAGGCGTTTCTTGTCGGTTACTCAAAACATAGCGCGTGACGGGCATCAAGTATGTGGGAGTGTTCATCTCGTAATCCAGACCTATTGACGCGAACATGACGTGCATCCTATTGCGACGAAACACTAGAAACATGACGCAACATTTTATACTTAAAAAATAGGTTTAAAATCTGATATGATCTACGTACTTACAATTTTTTTTTGTGAACTCTTTATAGGAATAATTTTTCGACTTTTTTTAAAATAATGAACTTACTTTGTTACTACGACGGTAAAGTTAAACCGATGAGAAATTTTTAGGTTGACTTCAATAATTTATGCATAATGTAAAATTATAGGTAGGTACATACCTAATTATGCTATGGACAATATTTCAAAAAGTCAATAATAAGTACAGTATAATTTAATTTCAAACACGTTTAAGTTTAAATAATGATAAGGTCTGTATGTAAATGGGGAGTGTAAGATGATGCGTAGGGAAGCCTGACATCGGGTGTCGCCGCGCGTCGCGGTGTCGTGTCGTCAGTCGCCGGCCCGGCCGCTCGCCGTGGGGACCGTCAACTCAATCTTGCCCCATTACGCGCGACAAATTGGAAAAATATTCAATTACATCTCGCTAAATATTGAATTATATCACAGCAAATTACAATTTTGCATCGGGGAAACACTATACTCTGTGCGAATTACCAAAATTTATGTTAGAAAGATGAGTAGAATATGTTCTGTTCAGATATCTATATGTAATATGATTTATGAGTTGTGTCATCATTACACTATAACATGTAATAGTATTTATAAGCTGTGAAGATGATGGATAGTTAACTGATAAGTTATTATTTTAACATAGATTTGAGCCAATGCCTAGGTATTTTAAGGTATTAATAAGCTTCAGTAGTCATTATTTATTATTGCTTTAATACGAAAGCAAAACCTTGATCCAATATTTATTGTTCGTTTATGCAATTATAAAAATATTGATTACCGCGCCTTAAGTGTTTGATTGTATTTTGTTCGAAGCACACACGATCAATTTATTTACTCGATGGAAAAATAATATGCGAGCTTAGCTCGGCGACAAGTGGGCGCGGGAATTACTCGCCAGTTGGAGTAATTGCCAATTAATCACCAGCCGTTTTCTATTTCAGCAGGCGACGGCTATACGTGCCCGCTGCTAACGAAACTGAGACTGCACCGTATGTACTGTTATGACAGCACTCTTCATTGCTTCGCTACTTCCTATAGTACTAATAAACGAAATAGTTGAACGATGTTTCATGATCGATTGTTTTTAGGTTAAATGTTTATCAAAGAAAGAGACTGGATTGCAGTTAGGTATTTTACGAAGAACAGTCCTTTTTGTTACGAAAGTAATAAATAATAAAATCGAACAAGTCGGAGTACGAAGCCGCGACGATGAGATGGCAATTGTCTGTCGGTCCAGACGATTATTCCCTCGGCTTTCGGCGCTCCGTTTTATTCAGATCAGTATCTTTATAACATAATTAAGTAAATTTCGAAGTCGTCGCGCCCCATCTCCGAAATAATAAGAGTGAGAGCTTAGATAACCCGCGATTTAATACAATTTTCTCTTATTTTCCCATCTCTCGTAATTAGGAATTTCGTTGCGACTAACGAAATCACTCTACGTATCACGTTTTCCGTAAAATATTATGATCCCCGTCCGATTTTGACGAATTATTTAACGGTGCTCGTAATTTCTCTCAACTTGCAAACGTTGAATCCAATTGTACTGTTAAGCGAAGCTAAACTTTGTCTTTATTTGTTTAGTTTAATCATGTTGTATTGATTTCCAGTGATTGAATTGTCTTTATTAATAGAAGCTGTATTATTCTCCGTAGTATTAAATAAAGTTATGACCCTGTACGAGTCGTTTCAATTTAATGCAGTATACTGGATGACTTTTTTTACCGTCTGGAAAAAAAATGGGTATAATAGGTGAACGGAGTAGAATGCTTTGGCATAGTTTTTTTTTCTTTAACTTTTTATTAAATTGATATCACCATAGACACCTACTATAGAAACCTACTATAGAAACTCAAATCATACGTAGGTGTGTATGATTTGAATTTAGATCTTATTTAATCGATTTATTTACTTGAAAATTTCTGTTTTTATTGATTTGGTATGAAAATTTACTTCAAATTAGTTGTAGGTATTTATTGATACATAAATTACAATAAAGGCAATTAAAAAAAAAAAAAAACCTGGGGTTCTACTCCGTTCACCTATTATACCCATTTTTATCCAACCGGTAAAAAAGTCATCCGGTATATTTGATAACTTCTTTATTATTTGTTTACTAAAACAAGTTAAATATACCTATCACAACTTTTTCTCGATCAGGTAAATGTTTGTCATAAACAATGCTAGAACTTTCGAAAGTTAAGTGGCGACAAACAAAACAGATATGCAAAACGTTTTCGACGTTACCATTCAATTGAACAACATCAATACAGAAGCTTTCACAATATCGTCACCGTGAGTGGCATCGCCAGTATCGGCACTACGAGACGTTGTTTAAACACACGTCCAGTTAGGTAAATGGGTCGAGCAACTTATTTCCTCAGAGTGATTTATACCCAGGTTATTCTAGGTCGGGTATTTGTATCGGCTGTGATCGCTGAGTGGATTGCGCGGCGACACCTTTCAAATAAATTGTCTTGAGACCGGCCGGAGACGGTAAACAACTCAACTCTATGCAGATGTTCTCAAACCAAACACCTTCAATTTCCTAGAGGTGTACTGTCGGCCCTAAAATTGCACTCGACTCTCGTTTCTTCTCGCCGTAAGTGACTTAGGGGGCTTTTCTATTTAAACTGCAGAGTGAAATTGTTTTGGCTTCTTTAAAGAGCACTATCTTACGTAAACTTCTAGTATGAAAAGTCTATATTTGCTGGATTTTATTAAAAAGTTCTAATTCACATACAGGCTGATTTTTTAATCACCATCCAAATTTTTTTAGGCACTGAATTTAATTAGAATAAACATTTTTTTAAAAAAAAAGGCTAATCCTCTCACGCTGATGGCCCTACCATAGGTTCACCCTATGGTAGGGCTGGCCCTGCATGCGGTAGTGAATCGCGGCACTCAATTTGTTCCACCACAGTCCAAGGCGCTTTAAATGGCAAGAGAGTCCCTTTCTCTGATTCTCTGCATAAGCGACAAGCGTAGTATTTAACGTTTGACTTAGTAACCACGTTAAATTGATAATTCTTCCGGGAAAAATATATTATTATGAAAATTTCACCTACCTATTTCTATTCAAAAGTGGAATCTTTGAATGATACCTAATGCCTAGAAAATTTTTGGACGACGATTAGAAAATCATTCTGTATTTCTGAGGTCAAACTCTTGAGGACAGTCGAGTACAAAAGTAGAATTTGAAATAAATATATTTAACGGCCGTCGGCAAAGTTTGACAATTAGCGGCACCTTGCAGAGCGCAGTGATAACCCTCAATCGCTACTAAACAAGTTGATTAATTACTGGACAGCGGAGCGCTCGGCACAAAGTTCCATTGTCAAGTGTAAAACTAGACGGAGTCACGTGCAAATTATTTTGTTACCTTGCAAACAGTAAATAATGTTGAACAGTTTCTGAACCAAAAGGAAAGAACTGACAGTAAGTGGGAAAAGAGAGCTGTACACCGTGAAAGTGGTACAAAATTCATAATCATCTTTCTAGTATTTTTCCTAGGGTTGGTTTAAGTACATTGACTAAAGATGTTTGATTGCAGTACATACAAGAGAACATTTACATTTTAGTCTTTTACTAGCCGGGTGATTATTCGAAAAATGTTTGTAAAAAATAAGAACGTCATTATCATCATCCCAAAGTTCTAAATGCAGATGTTTCAAACTTCAATTATAATAATGAAAAATCAAACTATACCACTGCCGTCAAGCAATAAGACAAGAATAAAAACAATCTGAAACTAATATTAATGTTAACAACGAAGGAGAACAATGATTTGTTATTTTTTTTAAGGAAGTTCGATTATTCTTAGGAGAACATTAATTCGTTTTTTAGTTTTGCGTTATTTCATTTATTTGTGATATTTTTTAATTTCCAAGACTGTCCTTAGCTAATGATAATTTGTGCGTACAGACTGCAGTGCACAGTCGATGTTAGCATGTATAATAAAAGCAATTCCAGCTACACGTTGTCGGTATGGAATTGGTGTTGCAATAGACGCGATGTCGCCGTTGCCAAATTACCGGCGTGTGTGGAACCGCCCTAACAATTACACCACTGGCCTTTAATGTTTCGTCGTTGTAATAACCTGATGTTTTTGTATTAACTTTTATTGTTATTACTGACAATACTCTTGTACCAATAGAAGAGGGTTAGGTACTTATAATGTTTGTCTGTATTGTACTTAACATTATTTTTATTAATTTGTGGCTGCTGTGGTGTTGTGGAGTGTCAAAAGATGTATTTCGTTAGTTAACTTTATTTTACAATTTGTATGTACACGTTTATGTAAAAATCACACACAGTTATATAATTTACACAGAGTCCTATGTTTCAAAACAAAAAGGCTTCTTACAAAAAGGTTAATTACAAGTTTTTAATCTGTTTATTACATAATACAATAACTTAATAGCATACAGTACAATTAAGGTACATTAAGCAAATAGCGCAAAAAATAAACGATATTTAACGTACTATCGGCGTAATGAAAGTGTAATTCTCGTAGTCGGTTACGGTGCGACGGCGTAGCACGCGACGACAGCTGATATCGGCTTAGCCGCGTAGGCCTGTTAGTTGGCAACTGCTACGAATGCGCGAGTTGCCAGCGCCTAACGGATAAGCCCACAGTTACACACATGGCAAGACACGAGTATATATACGAGTACATACGCAAATTGTAAGGTACAATCGTCATATACAACAAATGTACGATCGTGCTGATACAGTAGTTGGGTTGAGATACGCTCTTAATAGGCGGAAAATTATTTTATGAACCATAAAATATTGTACACGCATGCATTACAAGGTGGGTACTAATAAATATATCAGCGGTTTTGATTATAAAACAGGTAGGATGTTTTACGCCATTTAGTTAAAAATGTATACGTTGGAATTTTTCGCAATAAAAACACAGAAAATTTCCATTTACTGTATGAACATTATCGTTTCATCATTCATGATGTAGTGAATCATCAAATATGAATTTGACTGCTCGTTATATACGGATATATATGCCGTAAGATATGCGTCAAGACGTGTAATTATAATAACAGATGGCAGATGCAATCGGACAGGTGTAAAGCGAATACAATCGGTGTCTAAGTGTGAAACATTGCATGGTTAATCAGGCGCACAGTAAGCGCATATCAATGCGGCCAGGTGTAACAGCCAGATAATGGCAGCTAACTATTGCGTACTTGATGACTGTACATGACTGTACCGCTTGATATGGCAAGCCACAACAATACTATAAAAGGTACTGTAGTTATAAAGAATGTGCATAAAGTAACGAGTGTGGTAAAGTTGATGAGACATGTTATTACAATATTACTATAAATAGTTAAGTTTTCTCTACATTGAAACAAGCGGTGCGACAGCAGCTTCTCACATGTAAAATTAATGCACAAAAACTTTCCTGGAAAATGCTTTACAGGTTGTGAAAAGCATACCAAATTCTTCGCAGTAGTTTTCGAAATATGTTTGATAAGTTTCACACATACACAGAGAGACACGGTTGAAATATTTTGTAGCATCTTTTTACTGGTCCCTGTGTGGTGGAATTTTATTTTTCAATAACCAATAAGAACAAATCAATACATGGTTTTGAGAATAATATTTAGTCTGTGGTTATTTCGTTAAGCGGTTTGTGCTCAACAATAACCGCGCAAAATGGAATAGAGCAAAGGATAAAAGCTCTACTTGACGTAAACAGAGTGCGCTTTTCAGTTCTCATATAACGATGTTTGCGAATCTTCTTTGACACGAGCACAATACTTTGCAGTGCATTGTACCACCTGATATTCAATATTTATTCTTAATTTGACAACTCGGTCTTATTCTGCGTATGATCTCCGATCTGTATGTCGTAAACCTCCAAATCGGTAGCCAATAACGTATAAATCACGTGTTCGATGCGCGCCTGTTTTCTGTATGTTCGTGATGCTATTTTTGCCGACCGGCAGGCCAAACGTTTTTCTATGAAAACTTCGACAAGATGCGTATTGATACTACTCATTGAATTTTACTACGGGCCGCTAGTCCGATGCTTGCGAGACATTCACGTATCAACGGTTAATTTGCGGGCAAAACATGGACTTTTATGTTAAGAGCTTGAATTTAACAAGAATAATATTTCAAAGTTGTAAACCAGTTGTGTGTGGCTACCACATAAATCTAAATAAAATTGACTTGGTATTTAGACATCGCATCGGTGGTGACCATTTGAATTACAATAATAGTACGGCCATCAAAACAAAAGAAAAAATACCAAAGGTAAGCGTAGTCCAGACGATAAGCGCTAAAGGCGTGTTTACAATACTATGCAGACCGTTCATAAGGCGTTCATATAAAGACGCGCGTCAGTCGCTTGTCATCTAGAAGGACAAATGCTTTAATAATTATACTGAGGGACAAAGCGAAAAAGCAGTATTTGAGTAGTTATGCTAAGCTTTATCTTGAGTCTTCTCTTCAACTGTTGGTATGTCTCGTCCACGATCGCTCACTCAAGGAGGTTGTGATGGGCCGAGCAACGAGTGCACACATCACACCCAGGTTGAGTGAGTAACCGGGCACGAGGTTCGGAGTCTTCAAAACTTTATGTTGATCATCTTCTTTCTTGATGTTGTGTTTCATAAAAAGTTATACATATCCTACAAGATGACGACAGGTATTGAAGTAAATACATGTTTGCTACAGTTTAATACAAGAGTAATAAACATATTTTATGAGTATATCGCAGCCTATCATAAAAGCAATGACATAATACTTAGAGCCTACATAGAAATAGTCTTTTCGATCAAATAAGCTTAAGAATTTATAAAAAAATCATCAAAACTTCATATTTTTTGCTAAAAATCCGACACCGCAACAAGAATTATGTTCAAATCATTGTATAAATCCATAAGAGCGATATCGGGGCTTGTTTGATGGAGCGCCGAAAATAGCACGCTGTAAAGCTCCGCTTGTAAACCGATCGAACGTCTTACTCCGACTATTTCGGCCTCAACGCGAGGAACACGATGTTTTCATAATAAACACTCTTATAGCTTTCACCTTCGAGTCTTGACCGCTACTTCCCATTAATTAGCTACATATTAATTTATTATCTTCTGTTACGCATACCGCTCTTAACTTTTATGTGCCACTTCAGTATGCCAGATTTCAATTTACTGAGAAATATGCTTTTATGAAAAAAGACTAACATTTAGGTACTTTTAAAATAAATTACGTTGTTTTGTTAAGAACATCTTTGTACGGCAATAAAACACAAACAGTTTTATGTAAAGCAGCGACAGATTCGATTTATTTATTAACTACGTAAGTAATGCCACACGCGCGGCCAACGTTTTATATGGCAAATAAAATTGTATTGTAAAGGGGTGCGGTTCGAAGGCAACGCCATCTATTATTTACAGTACGTACTGTGCCCGGCCTACCCTCGTTTACATCACAATTAATTTAATTTGCTTTTTCACAGGCTTCTTCCATTCCCTCATTGTGACGTGGAGGGCTGAGGGCGTGAATTTTCTCGTGATTTGGTAACGGAGGCGGTAATTAGAGCAATTGTGAGGTTTCTCCATTTGTTTTTAACTGTTTACTACCGCAAGCGGTTATTTGAATGTGCCTAGAATTAGCTTAATGTTTGATATCGCTGTAAATTTGTATTAATTAACACTTTGTTTTTGAGTAAACGAGAGTCTTGAGAAAATAAGATTTACTGATTCCGCTTAATACTTTTGTATCTAAGTATTAATTTCTTGGTGGTATTTTGTGGTAAGTTCGCTACATGTAAGGCGAGCTGGTCGAATGGAACGTGATACGCGCCGCGAGCCGGCTCACTGTCGTCGTATCGAGTGTCGCCGGACATGCGCATACGCACGCGACGGCGGAAGCCGCCCACGAGCGCACTTCCGTCCGCAATACATCCGTCTGACATCTGTCATCACAGCATGTATTGATATGATAAGGCTTCCTGGCCAAAAGATTACGCTGTCGGGTAAAAATATAATAATTTAATTATTTTTACTATACATTCTTGATTGTATATATTTAACAATTCTTACGTATACCTACAGATACTGACTAATATTGAGTCGTGTACCTACTTAGTTTGGAAATGAAAAGCAAAGCACTAAGTGCTTCAACGGTCTTAATATAGGACTACTAATGAAATGTTATCATTAAACTCCAACGTATGCACCCACTCGTAATATTTTCCATGAAATTGGCTCTTCAAACCCACGCGAGAATAAAATTGACTGAGGTATCAATGCTCGATTTTGTTATTCATTTCTAGTTGAAGAAAAATGTTCGTATTCATAACAGATATAAATTCTGCAGCTAAGCGTTGTTATAGCTTTGTGAGTGTTCAAAAGTATAACACGCTGTATGACATAGTGTCAGGCAGCTAGGCGTCGAGAACAGTGCAAAGTTGGTGTAAATCTTGGTCTAAGTGAGCCGGGATACAGTTTAAGCACGCGCTCGCGTCGCCGCGTCGTCGCCTTCAATCTAACTTTGGCCCGACCGTCGCCTGTCCGCTACACCCCTGCATAATGAAACGGGGACTGTCCTAGAATTCACAAAGTTACCCGATACTCAATAATTACATCCATGCTCCATGCTCCTTCATGTCGACGTTCAATATTCTGCGTATTAAAATGTTTAGTGCACTTTTTACACGAGTTTTTCCCGACCTTTTTATGCTCTCCGCCCTTATCTAATGCGTCGTAACATTTATCTAGTATCTGTCACTTAAAGCCTTTGCTCTCGTGTAAACGGGCGACCTTATTTTTTGCCGAAGGGCCCGAGCTATCAGTTCGTCCCGCGACACAATATTACCCTGCACGGCGATATATCGCGTTGGAATCACGTCATCGTTCACTTGCTGCCAGGGCGTGGCTGCTCAAGATGAGTTTACGGGAAGTTCGCATAAAGGTGCCGATAGATATGTGCTGGTACCGTCGTTGACGCCGCCATCGTATCACCACGAAATTCTTAAAATGTTATAGGTATACCTACAATATTACTAAAGCTTGGATTTTTTTAGTAATTTGATAAACGTTTATTTTTGAAGCGAGGAATGAATTATGTAGTTTATACACGCTATATATAAATAGGAACAGTGAATTGATAAAGACCAGACGTGAAAACTTGCCATAGAGAAGTTGATAATTTAGTTATGTTGTTTTTACTGATTACAATTCAGGCTGCGTGCTGAAGTATGTATATAATCAAAGCATGTGTACTAGAATATAATATATCTATACAATAACCGTAACCTAAATTAATACTGGCAGTGTCGCCAACTAAGCCGAGTGTACACTAGTAGGTATTATATCATAGCGTAACACATAACGCGTCTGTTATAAACGTATAAGGGACATCTGCACGGAGCCTTATGAATCCAGAGTGTGATGGATGGATCGGTCTGAGCAGAACCATGCATAGTCGATTATAACATATGTATGTCATTTATAACAAATCTTCATGTTGTTTTAAATGTTATATAACGTAGATATAAGAAATTACGAAGGATCCTTATAACATTATCGTGAAATCACATAGAAAAGGAATTCTGTTAACCAATTAGATATTCAGCTGAAACTTTAAAACATTTGTAAAGTAAATTAAGCGTACCAGAAGAGTAATTTGTCGAACGTTTCATCTCACCCTTTTGCGTTGAACGACCTAGAAAAATAAGCTCTATCTCCCTCTGAATGGCCGCGAAATGAAGTAAAGTTTTAAGATAAGCTGTCAGTTTCACGTAAAACTGATGTAGACAGATGGAAATGTTGAGAAAAATTATGTTTTACTAGGTATACTTGATTTAAAAATCCAATTTCTGCCTTATCTAATCTGACTGCGGCTATTTGTTTAGATTTTTGCGTCACAATAAAATGTTTATAAAAATTAAATAAAAGTCACAAAAAATAAAACCGTAATCATAAACAGAATGTCCTACAAATAAAACAGGAGTAATCTACAACATCGTTGAGAGTCCTAAAACTTGAGTCTTGTATTGTTCACGTTTACATAATTTTTGATATCGTGTTGTCAACGAGGAGGAAATGAGGCAGTTGATTATAATGCTGCGATGGCACGCAACGAGAGGAAAATTCACGCGCGCCTTTAACAGATCGTATCTACAAGAAGGCAGGTTAATGATGAGGTCGATCACCTATCGCTTACTCACCCATGAAGGGACAATGTGGCGATATGAATATACAAAAAGATTACTCGGCAAACCCGCTTCGTCGTGTATCAGTACATAATATAGGACATGTATCTAGTTGTTACATTACGTACACACTTTCAACGTGTATCTAATGGTCTTACATACTTGCATGATATAGGTGCGTACATATATCTAAGCGACACCACGACAGAGCACTTAGCGAAGCCGCGTTCGAGGCGGGGTCGCATCAATCACAACACAATTTTATATCAAATGTCGCTCTCAATCAATTTGTGCCAGGATCGTATTCCCCACTACACTACCAACTAGTGACATTCACCTTCTTTCTATATATTTTGTGAAAGGGGGATGATACTCCCTCAAATCCAGGTATAACTAATGTTTTGTTTACACAGCAATATGGATTGGAAGAAAAATATTGCTGTCGGCAGAAAATGGAATACGCTGAGCATATCATAATAATTGTAAATGTAACATAAATATTATTACGTGATACGATGATTACGATACAAATCCTGTTACCACTTAGACCATACTCAGTGAGCCAGTTTAGTAAAACAAATACATATTAATTAATTATATCATATTGACTCAATTATTGGAGTAGGTACATATTGTTAGGTTAACTTCTTGGTCCTTTGTCTTAGTTAGCGTATTGGTATCGAGTGAGTAACCAGTTGTAGCGTCAGACAATTGTGAATGTTTTCGTGCGATATATTCTTTGTTAGATTTTCCTCAACACGCGCAGATGACTAATATCGGATGACGTTGTAACGTGGCCTGAGGTGTTACGTTGGCCACGGACGCTAACTTTCCTAATGGATAGCGTAGTTTTGAGGAAACCACTAGAGATAATTAGAGAGTTAGCCGCTCGCATGACTGTTCTTAATTGATCGAGACATTCTTACGTCACAACAATTGTACATGGCGAATTATATTCAGTCTATCTTTCATTAATCTATGGCAGAAATTATGAAGGCAACATTTTGAACAATTTGAAATTCAAATGTGTTTCAATTTCTTGCGTTGAATCATACTTGTTTCCAGAGTGTAATAATAAGAAATTACAATTCCTTACGATATGAGTAAATCGAGTAAGTTATGAGTAGGTATGAATGTGGCCACACAAAGGCTTTTGTTTATAAAACAAAACAGCCGCATTTCTTGGTCTTGCAATGCGTATTGAGAGACTATGAAAATAATGGTCTATTAAAGAGCTAGGCAGCTCCTCGTGCCTAGTGCTCTATTGTTCTGTAGTCGGCATTGCACTCACGTGGAGCATGGAACATCTACCAGGAAAATAGCGGATAATGATTCCGCTACACATTAATTGTTGATAATATATTTTTGGATATCGGTTCAAAGTTACGTGTTTCGAATTAATTTGACGATAACTTGAGAATTTAGAGTAGCCGAGTGCCTACAAATGTAACGATAAAAATTCATCATTTAGGAGGATTTAAATTCTGTGGGACTGTTGCTGGATATTAAAATTTTCGCCGCTTTGCTATATACATAGACATATAGCTCACGGATAAAGTTGTATCCTTATTTAAGAGTCAATTATCTGATAGTAAGGAAAACAGATATCCACTCTATATTCAATTCATTTGGGATCATCACAAGAGCATGGCTCCATTCGTTTCAAATAAACGTATTGTAAAATACGTTAACAATCAAACATGTTTGAATAAGGACAGTTGTCTAATAATGTTTTATGGTTCAATAGGGCTATAACAAACACACGTACATAACAGCATGCCTTGTTGACTAGGCAGAAAATACACAACGCCATGCTACGTTCTATACGTCTTTCTTTTACTTCATCCATATTTTTAGATCTATAACGTTTAGATTATGAGTACCGTGCTTGTATTGAGCATCTTCATTATGGTCTATGTTTTTTTTCTGATATCAGGGTGAGAGTGACAGCGGCGGGGGGCGGGCCCGGACGAGATAAAGTATCTTATCATCTGCTATCTGGCCAAAGGGAAGCCACTCAATCGATAACTGGATGAAATACTTGTATATTATGGGACTATAATGCGAGGAGCTATTAGGATTGTTCGGGATGATAACTGCATGAAACGAACTTTAATATATCTGGTGGGGATATATGTTTTAGAATCGGAAATCTTGGTAGACGCTCTGATTCTTACTGCTTGTGAATCTTAGTAAATTAGTTTTGAAAATGCTAGGCTATTTATTTCTGTTGTTAATTTCTTCGGTTAGTTTTTTTAACGATGGTTAACGATAGACAACTACGCAAGATTGTAGACGTAAACGCGCACAAAGATCCTAAATCATATTGATTTACATCCGTGAAGATTAATATTATATAAAAGCATAATTGTGTAGATTAGTGTTATATCCGAGAATAGAAATTTATTGTACGCTTACTGTGACAAGTTTAAATGGTCTAATAGAATGGATGTTTGTCGTTGATTGGTTCACAATGCGCGTGAGTGGAGAGTACTCGGGATCACAAGTCAAATTGTTGTTACAGATTTGTATGTGGCGTAATGTTATGGTTAAGATTTGTATTTTAAAATTAGGTACATGATAAATAGGTTTTTTTTCTGTTTCTAAAAGACGAATGTATGTTAATAATAGTATGTTGTGATATGAATTTCATGCATATGAAATAGAAATCAAAAATAAAATGGAAATGCATTGTACAAAACGGAAGTAATGAACAGTAAATCAAATAATTTATAAATGTTACCAACTCACCGTTTCATAGCCTGCCTCCATTTTCACTTACGCACAAAACCAATAAAAACAAGAATAACAACGTAAAAAATAATACAGTCCGCGCTGCTCGAGTGCAATTGCATTAGGAGATGCGAAATAAAAACGAAAATAAAAGACGGAGTAATAAAACGGCGCGCGTTATCGCCGCGAGACGTACAATTAATGGAATGTTTGATTTGAATTGTTTTGCGTTAGGAAGTTTGGTCGCGGCACCAAGAGTGCGTCCGCGGCGTACGGAGGTTGATTGTGATATGGCAGGACTGGCACGCTCGTGCCGTGACGTAGGCACGGACGCGGGTGGCACTCCCGCACGCGTGCTGTGCTGGCCCGCACAGGGCCCCGCCGTGCCGGGCGGGCGGTTATAAGCGCGGACAGCGGGGCGGCGTCGATAAATAATACGATAATATCGCATTACATACCTATTAAAAGCTGCACTTTACATGCCTATTAACTGATAAATATTCACATCTGTTAAAGGGACTGGCCACTTATCGGTTATCTCCCACAAAATTGGTTTTGGGCATTTCGTAACTTCCGTGCAGCAGTACATACTTATTCCAATTATTAGGGCGTAAGTTTAAAAAGCAAGCTAAATAATAGTGGTTAAAATGACGCTGCTGTAAGGATTTGTATTGTATGTAACTTATTTAAAGGCCATATTTTATTTATAAGTTACCAAAAAAGCTGTTTTACTCCGAGTTTTGTATAAAATAAGTAACTACTTAGTTACCTTTTTCTAACAATTTAGAAGCAAGTAAAATGCCGATATGATAATCCTATAACGTATAAGGCAGTAAATGTGTGAGTCAGTATTGAGTAAGGCCGTCGCAAGGCTTCGCTGGTATAAGTAGCGCCGAATTGTGGCTTCATGTCCGAGCTCGATAATCTAATGATTGTGGTGGATATACCCGATATCTAATTATACTTGTAAATGGAGACGTAGCTTTAAATACGTTTAGTTTTCGATATTTAGGGGAAGTTTGGCTTTATAAATTTCAATTGTGGTTTGAAACGTATTTTAGTTAAGTGATCGAGTCAGCCGATATCATTTTAGGTAAACCCTTATTTATTTGGTTAATCAGTCTGATTTGTAATGTTTAAATAAATTAGGAATATATTAAATGGGAGTAAGTTTTGAATACAAGCGAAATTAACAAAATAGACGGATAAATACGATCATTTTGTAACAGTAAACAGACGGTGAACAAAAAATGGCTTTCTGGAAATAATTTATTGTAGCTCAAATTATATTGTTTGTATTAAATTATGTAAATAACACGTACTTAACACTATAGTGTATTTTATAATATAAGGTACAAACCTTGTATAAAACATAGGTGGAGTACATTGAGTTACCTATACGTCATATAAACAAGTGACGCTTAAATTGTAATTTCACGGCTCGACGGAAATTTTCATTGGCGATTAATTTTGTTCGCGATTTTAGTTAGTGGAGTAGACGCCGCTGGCGAAGGGCGTACCTCTAGCATCGCTTACGTCATTATTCGTTTCCCCGATGTCAACTGTATCATTACAATTAATTTGTTTTTGTTTCTCAGCTGTGAGTTCGTAGCTTTATTTTAACTACCCTATTGTTCATGTTTTGTTTTCCGCCTCCAAAAGAAAGGGTTGTTACGTTTTGGATTTTTGTTTACATTTGAGAGATTATAAAAATAGTGAATCGGGTCTTCTCGCGTAACAAACTATAAGAGGCACAAATTACCTTTTATCCCGTGAGTCTACCCGTGACCACGGCCGGTGAAATTCGGCCGAAACGTCGGGATAAAAGGTAATTTGTGCCTCTTAAAGTTTGTTACGCGAGAAGACCCGATTCACTATTTTTATAATGTGTACAAATCGCGAAAGTTTAAAAACATTTATTTGAGAGATTTTCTAAACAAATATGTTTTTCTATAACTTAGAAATAATACGATGATTAATCGTATTCATTTTTAATTGTACTGTAATTATTATTGTCTACACAGACTTATTAATGCAATTTATTTCTACCTACGTAGTAATTTTTATAATATTAAATAGTGTGCTTCACTTAGAACTTAACACTTTGCGGTTAAGTTATAAATAGAGTGAATAATAGCTCCGATTCACAATACTAGTTACCAAGCATTAAAACAATATTTCTTATTGTTTCTTATCATAAAATTATTCATATAAGCGAGTTATACTTAGTTCTCTACATTCGCATCGCAAGTAGTTAAACAAAGCTTTCTAATAAGTCAAAGGTCAAGTTATTGCAAGGGGAATTGATCGTGGTGTCCTAATACAATATGCTGTAACTTGTCAGGGGCGTGTTAAGGGTAGAATGTGAAACTGTTACGATACTGCCCACCGCATTCAAAAACAAAGAGCCGACGGCTTTTTCGACGCTGCCGCAAATTGTGACAAATTGTGTTATTGAAATTTATGTCCGGCAGTTTTGAGACATAATTGGATGCGGAGAGTCGGCAGCCATGTTCCCAGAGTGACGTCACGTGCTCTAATGACATTTATTACGGACAGTTCATTGGCGCCGCTCGTCTCCACAAAACGTAGAGCTATTTCACATTTGGAAATTAATTTTCGCGGTATTCTGCAGGCCAACGCCCGGCGAGGATGCAATGTCGGGACATTGCTGCCAGAGCGGAGCTTAGCTTCGAAATTAAGTTTGAGTTTTGTTTTTCTAGTAGCTAACTGAATTAGAGTTTTATGGCATTCGGTTAACTTTTCTAAATTTGCTCAGACTTATTTGGCATTTAATTAAACTTAACTTACTGTTGGTGTTGATCATAAACAGTAGTAACATACCTGTAACAGAAAACAACTAAAATTAGTCGGTTAATACTTATATGGGCTATCAATAAGTAACAATAAATAAAAGACAATTTTAATTTAATATAAATCAAGGGCCGGTACAACATGAGGTGGACAGCGTAAATCTGTACCCAATAAAAGTAATAAATCGTGAAGCATCGCTACACAGGTGGTGATTTTTTTTCCCACGGCAACAATCCGAAGATTGCGTCTATAAATAACTGCAGTAGTGAGATGGGACAGGACGTCCACTCTGCTCGACGGCCATTGACTGATTGCCCGGAAAGCAAGGAGCGACCGATAGGTGGCGTTGATTAAATAATTAATCAAGTTGCTAACTCTTATAAAATAGTGTGGGAAGATATATATTTTATTTGCTGTCTTTGTAAAGAAAATTGGATGCAGAGGTGTGATACAAAAAGTCTATCACAAGTCCTAAACTGGTCATTGATTATAATTGTCATATAACAAGTGCCAAATTATGTTTCCCTAAAAGAGAAGTTGGATTTTCTCAGACATGGTGTAATAATACAGAGCAAAGTGCAAGAAATTTAAAAAGCTCATATCGCAGCGACATTCGATATGACGACAGTCTCTTATTATTATTAAGAATTGCACAATTTTCTTGTAAGTGTGAAGCTAAAATCACGTAAAAAGGCTTTATATTTTCAGTAAAACCTTCTCTTCGCGCCATTATGAAACAACGATGTTTTTCAATCATCAATATATCACGTATGTGGGTGAAGAGGATGAGGATCAAGCCGAAAACATTGGCGAGGAGGAGTCGCTTTCAAACCTGTCAAATGTGACAGGAAAAAGGGCGGGAAAATGTCACTATAATGGATGTGTCACCGGCATCGTGGCATAACGCGACCCGTTGGCATGCACGGCCTCAGACACACTCCCTGTGGATTAAGTAATACCAGATTTGATGAAAATTTTAATACCTACGGGCAACAAACAACCGCAGATGGAAAACGGGATTGTACGGACTGTCTCGCTGACAGTTGTTTTATTTAGAACGAAACAAATAAGTCAATTTTTTTATAGGCACGGTTATCATTAACATTGCTAATTTTAAAATCCGTATCGACTTTTAAATCGAAACGAACGATGTTTTTTCGTGCGGGGTAGGCACTGAATTAGATTTCAGTGAAGATAGGAACTCTTTTCGGTATTTCTTTACCCTACAATGGGAATTTCATTTTAATTATTTCTTAGAGCGGCGCGGTCGACTACCTATTCCGAGTTATCGATGGCCGCGTTGCTCTATGATTTCTTCTACACCTCAGAACAATGACTAATAGCATAATTAAACTGAGTTTTACATAATCAAGTAATGATTTAATAAGTTCTTGAAAGTTAAATCCTGATTTACCTATTATTAGCCACACCAGAATTCAAAATGCATTGTGTTAAACGAATGTTCTCGTGTAATCAGAATAATGAATGCGATGGTTCAGTGCGATAGTCAATAAATACGGTTCGGAAAACATGTCCAAAAATGATGGATGTTGAAAGCGAAATGTGATGAAAGATAGAGATAGATGTCTGTTAATAGTCTTGTACGGATTATGATTATTTCGACTTTAATACTAACAGCGGGATATTTTGTTATTGGAATAAATAAATAGTTCACTTTGATTTGAGCTGACAGTTTGCTGCCATGAGTTCACTATAGAATCTGATCAATAAAGATATCACTTTTATTACTCAAATCAAATAAATAAGTAGATACCTATTATGCCAATGTTGTCAATAACAATTTTACAGGTAGATTTCTAAGTTTTCATACTTATCCAAAAGTTATATAATATACCATATAATAATCTTTTTGGCCACCGGAATAAGAAATAAAATCTCTAAAAATACTGCATTAGCTCGTTCGTTCCTAACTTGAATAATATTGTTTGAAGCTTTCCAGGAAAGCATTTTAAATTTTTCAGAAAATTAGGACATGAGCACTGAAATTCACCGAGGTAGATCAGTTGATATCATCGAGTTGACATTTACCAACGGCCATATTGGTCGTTATCTGTCACCGCCCCCCACGATCCGTTTCACTTGCAACCCGATAGGGGGCGACACCGGGCGGCGCGACTACTCGCCCAGTAATGGCTACCACGGCCCCTTTTTTATTACTGACCCGCTAGTAAACAGATCATTCGGGTTTGTGGTGTTATAAAAACGAAATTAACTCTGGCCGGTAGATGTCCAGATATCCTCAGTGCTTACTGCCCTACTATTAACATAAAATCGCATGTCACGCAAATTCCGCAGTTTAAAGCGTCTCGGAGACATTAACCGCTCGCGTATTGCCCAGTAATAACGTTCGAAAAGTACATCAACTCAGTAATACTGGCATATTTCCGCTAAAGCCGGCTATCATTCGGATTCTCAGGTGCGTTTAGACTCACGGCTCTTAATATCTTTTGGAATATGTTAATTTATGAATTCACAAGCATAGGTACATACCTACATAACGCTAAGCATTTATATAGTTATTCATAAGTACCTACATATTACATCTATCGACAATAGCACGCGCACATAATAATAAAACAGTTTAGTTTAGGTATGTGTGGCTGATATGATTAAACGATTCACATTGCTATCATTTCCTATGCGCAATCCGCCCCGATGTTCATTATACCTAAGTACATAACATCATTACTGTATGGTGCACTAGCCCACTAGGCACGTATGGCCGACCACCGCGAGTGGACCCATTGTGCACTCCGATATTGTGTTAATAGATTAATCCAATCAAAATATTAATTCCACAACGCAGCTCGTTCGTACCTATTTACATTTCAATCGCACGATTTATTCGTTGGATTTGAGATATTCATCGACAATGTTCAGAATCGATTCTATTGGGAGACATAAATACTGTTTCATAAAGTATGTTGTAATCCCCATTCGGGATATGTATGCGGAAAGGTAAGGACCGAAAACATTTTTGATATAATTAGAAACAGGTAGAGTACCTAATCGTTTCGAAAATCTGGTTGCTACGTAAAAACTTGAACAGCAAATATTGAGTGTAATAGAAAAACTCCAATATGAGAATCTATAGATATCATTTTATTGGAAGCAGATCGGTGCCGCAACTCGAGTCAGTACGCAACGTGAGCCTCTCGAGGGCTGCCTTGGGACCCATGAAAGCCGCTGTTTAAATAAGGGTCTAACTGTAAGGATTGCTCGAAATAGCACTTTGTAACACCATCGCTTGAATCGAGAACATTCAACTTACGCTCAAGTCTAATAACTGGAATACCGTATCGAAGGTGTAATATTATTAAAAACACAAAAACGATTTTATCCGTAGCTACTAAGTATCCTATGGTTAAATAAAAGTTAATGACAAGCAAATCATTTTATTAGTGCATTGAGAGAATTTCTAAATATGAACGCAAATTGTAAATTATCCAGAGGAAGTGTGGCGGCGCGTGCTCTCCCCAACCCGCTCGGGATTAGAGTCCCAGTTGTGGGTTTGTGCTGTTATTCCAGCATTCACGTATAATATCCCTCTATTGTTTCTACTAGAAAAACCTTTTGATATTCGTTTCAAAGCTCTGTGAAAATACAAAAATCTGACCACAAACGCTTTTAATTACCAAATGCGGGCGTCGTCGGTGGTTGCTTTTTACATTTTGCAGTTCAGATTATTGTCACAGACCAGTCGATCAAAAAAGTTGTTAAAGACATTGTGTGCGGTCATTGGGCTTTACCACAAGACAATTGAGTACATATGGGACGGCGATAACAGGGGTTAGCATAGATGAAATGAGTCGGGGTCAGTGCTCGCTCTCAGGACTCAATATTTGCGCTGCAATACAACCTTTATTGTGAGGATCAACACGCTCGTACCAAACATAGGCGTGGAAACGACCTCGCGCCGTAACCTTTTAATGAATAGGCATCAAATCACGTGAAATGTTAGAAGCTTATGAGAATTTAGCTATTTCCACAAATTGTGTTAGACAGTATCTTCACAGCTCACGAACTTGCAGCAATCGAGACAACATTTTTCTAGTGTCATTTGTTGGAGTCACGTGGGATTGGATGATATTACGTCTGTGTGACGAAGACGAGCGTGTAGCGGAGCACTTCGCAACTGCACCGGCGACAGCTGCTCCTCTTTATTTGATTTCCAACTATACGAAGGAACATTCAAGTTTTATGTCAACGCTCCGACACATTCTACCATTTGGAACGAATAGTTTCTCTAATGAGGTTTCAGATTTCTAGTTAGAAGTCAATTTTAAATCCATCTACATGTGACTTTCTCATATCTACAAGCTTATCCCATGTTGTCGTAAAAATTTTCACCCTTATCACAAGCAAATGCCGTTACTACGATCACATAAAGTCGCTCATGCGTTTTCCCGGAACCCATTTCGTATATTGTTGGGTGTAACATTCAGGGTTAAAAACGATACAGTTATTTGCACTAATACTTGCAAGCAGACGACAAACGAAAATACCATGTAAAAATCTTACTATTCCGCAAGTTTTTCGGCCACTATTATCCAGACTACATGTTGAACACTTATGGCTGGCTTGAAGGTCCACTGATAGTCCAGGAAATGGTTTCGAGATAGGTATAAACATTAAAACCGTTGTTGAACAAACGTGGGTCGCGAATATCGTGCGTGGGCAATATCGTTTGGGACAGATGTCGGAGGGCGGGATGTTTGCGCCTGTGCCTCGGACGGTCAACAGCGGCGGCAAACACGCGTGCGAACGTTCATGTGTCGAACGGAACGGCACGCTTGTTGCTATTTTGTATCAATAGAACTTGTGACGCGTTCAACGCGTTCAATTTGCGTACTCTACGCTATGCTATAATGCGGCTCTTTGAAGTGGTTTTCACCTGATTCATGTTTGTGCACGCTTTGCAATATCGCTTTGTGCATGCCTACTTTAACATGTTATACTTAATATTGATTTTAGTATTTGGTTCGTAGATGCAGACTGAAGTAACGAAAATGAGTAACAGTTAGCTCTGAAGCGGCTGAGGGAAATCAATTATCATGGCATTCGTGAAGCCAATCAAATTGACATTGCTTTGCAATTACTTACGTTCCTTTGTTCAAGCTTGTTAACGTTGCATTCAAATTCGAGCAGTGGTCACAACTGCACCTTATTTCATGATGAATAATTGCGAACAACTCCTCAATGTACAGACTTTTGTTGTTGTTAATTTGAATAGTATTAGCCGCTTCAACTATTCCAATTTTGAAAACTTTCTAACAGTAATGACTCACATCCTAGGGATTCTGTAGTAGCAAAAGCTCTGGTAGGGTAGTAGTTACTTAGTAATGTAGATAAATTCCATTTTTAAACATTATATTCACATAAAATGCATGCTCGTTGATAAGCAACATGCAAGCGTCCGCCTCCATCGGCGCGCATTTATCATCGCGGGTTCAAAGTTCGAATACAATAACCTTGTTAGTTACATGAGTGACACTTTTTGTGTTGCCCCTGTGTGCGGGCGAAAAATATAGATAAACCTAAGATACGTATTTTATCATTCCAGAAAATAATTTTAGGATAATTATATCCTAAAATTATTTTGTGGAATGATAATTATATCATGCTTTTTCTCAGTAAAGTTGTGTACACCACTATGTATGCAAGCTTTCGGGTTAGCTTCGTGAATGCCATATTTCCACATACTTATAATAACGGCGTACAATTCACAAACGGACATGCCAACATTTAGATGCAAGGAATTCTGTAATACCAAGAACATAAAGAGAGCAGGGAGCAGATAACTGTAATTCCTTTTTCAAATTGCAGCGCCACGACGAGCTGATGGAGCTTCATTGAACCAGCGCATCATTTTTCAAGCCAACATTTCTTACTCAGTTTTATATAGCACAACCCTAGATTTAAACTTTATTCCACTCACTCGTTAAAGCGCTGCATACTATGATTGCAGTCTTATTTTTTGGAGCTTTTTGTGAGCACACAAAACAACGAATGGGTTTTTTTGTTTGTTGACTTTTCAATTTAAGTCTTGGATTTCGGTGTATTCAAACCAAAATATAAAATATAAGAGTGCGTGTTTTTATTTTAAATTTTTCGCTGGGCGGACTAGTGATGTCTCGGGGGTATGAGAGGTCCACTATCTAATGGCAATCTCAGCCACACTGTTACGCGGGAAATAATCAATATTACACCCAGTGGTGTGATGGCGGAGGAGTTCTCGCTGATGACAGTTGTTTGTTTTATTTCCGCAGGCTCGTTTGGATCCGGACTAGAAACAAGTTCGCGTATATACGTCGTCATTTGATCAAATTGACTTTTGTAGTGACAGCTGGCAAAATCTCCACATGCAACAAAGTACAGAGGAAATATGAAGTACTGTGTTAAACGTACAAACGAGTCTTATAATTTGTTTCAAGGCTGAACCGCCTGTACTGATTTTTTTATGAAGGCCTCAACCAATGCTATGTGGCTGAGCAAACATCTTTTATTTTTCACAAAGAGGTTGTATCTTTGCTTCCGCCAGTAATATAATTTTATATTATTCTTTTTTGGAGCTTATTATGACATTACAAATCTCATAAGTTCGGTATTCGCCATAAGTTTTATAAGATTTATTACACAATAAGAAACAACCGCGGAAACTTTGGTATTTGAGTTTTGTTTCCTCAACAATATTAAAACAGCGATATACAACTGAGAAGTATTGAAAAATCTGAGGCGGAAACATCAGTTCACGAAACACAAAACCGGCACACGAAAGAAGTTGTCCGTCGTAGCCGCGGGGCTACCAGTGCGGCGCAACTTCGCGCGCTCGCTACCAACTGCTACGCGCGTAGACCCGACGTCGCGCGTCGGCCATGTTAAACTTTCAGCTACTTAGTTTTATTTCACACCCAATTTATTCCCAAGTAGCAATCTAAACGCGATAAACGTAGTTTGCTCTTTCTCTTTTATTACCTACCTGTGGGGTTACTAACTTACTATAAACGCTTGTTCAATTTAATTCCGATCTAAATCTTGAATTCTAAAAGCGCAAGCTGTTCGTGAACTATATAACTCGAAAGTTTCTAACGCTTTTAATTCCGTTGTAATGACTTTACTTTTCTTAGATTTTGTGGAGTGGCTTTTGTGTGCGTAAGATAATAAATTATAATAACTGGCAATGTCGTAAACCATAAAAAACATAAAGACGCAATATTGGTTTAGACATAAAACTGCGGTTGATGTCTAAAAAACCCTTAAAAGTAGTATCAGTCCAATTTCCCTATTGGGGTTCAGAGTGTCACCGCATAAAATAAAAATACCTACATAACAGCCACCCCTTGCCCATGCGGGGAGGGGGCGCGGGGCGCGGGTGGTACTTGTAATAAAAATTCGTTAATACTTTATTTACTGTATTAGTACACGTACGGGTATTTTCGCTTCATATGAAACGATCAATAAACCTATGCTTCTTCAGCTATTTATTAGGTTTGTGTCGCTACATTTTTCCTTTACTGAACCAGTACGGCTTTCAGCGGAAACATGATGTCGGATATTATTTGAAGGTCAAAAAAACATGTCTATAATTTATTAGCCTACTGGTTAAAGGTAAGCAATTCATTTACATATAAGTCTCATATGTATTTATCCTTACTTTTCATTTCAGAATATAAGTTAAAAATCATACCTAACTGAACAGACAACTTAATTACGTTTTAATATCCAAAATAAAGATCCTTTACAAGCAAGATTAGGCGGGTTTAAAAGCATTAGGGGTTGAGCAAACAATGCAGGCGATTATCTAGTGAATGGTTGTCAGCAGCATCGGTCTCGGAGTTATTGTAATATGTAAACGAGTCTACCACCGTCCGTCCGTCCGTCCGCCATTTAATTGTCCACGTCAATATTAAACTTAAATGTTTGTCATCCCTGCCATTTGTATAGTTAGTGGGTTGATAGTGGAGGATTAAAGAGGCATTTTCCTAACTAAAGGTAGGGGCGAAATATAGTTGTATGTTCTTATTTTCAATGTAGTGTCAATATATTTATTAATTATCAACGGCAACCTTTTTATATTATATGATATAGTTTTAAGACAGTTTTAGGCAAGAGTTTGGTTAAACCCATTTCATAATTTATTTTACTAAATATTTACTATGTTAAGAGAAAGTATAACAACTTTGTTAATTTAATGTTTCATTCGATGTAAAGAGGTGAAATCAGTAACAGCCACTTAGAAAATGTATAAAATAACTTGAAACAGTATAAAATGTGATATGATATGTACTTAGACGATCCATCGATAGTTTCTAATGGGGGTATAGAGTTCATTCAACTTTAATTGCCTCGTTAGATGGTTCAGACTGAAAATTTCCACGACAATATTTTTTCATTTTCTATAATGTTACAGACCTTTCGAATCACTGACTAATGGCTTGGTAATATTTTAAGTAGAAGTAGATATATAAAGCAATCTGTTAGATTTATTATGATATAAAATAAGTCATTTAAATATAAAAATGTGCAGAACAAAATATACAAGGTTAGTCAGAAAGGGGGTACTAATCCGAAAGGGTGTTAAAGTACACATAATATTGAATAACTTTTGTTCTACAACTTTTCCCAAAAGTCAATAGTTTAAGAGAAACAGTTGATCAAAAATCTCAAAAAAAAATCTCTAAAATCTATCTATCCCCAGTTATGATCAGCTGTGTTTACATTTTAGGTCATATTTGGGGTCATGAATTAAAAGCACCATTTTCTGAATTTGTAACTAAAGCAGGGATGAAGAATTTTTGAAAAAACTAAAATAAAAATAATTTTATTTGGAAAAAAAAGTTATCGAATTTTGAAATTTTAACACTTGCTTTCAAACAGTCATCAGCGACACTATAAGTGGGCTTCGGATTAGTACCCCCTTTCCGACTAACCTTGTATATTGAATGAACCATTTGCTAGTTATGTTGTTGGATCCGCATGTTTGGGCTAGTTACATGAGCGGAACACCGCAGGTGTCTGGCAGCAGGTGAGCACTAAGAATGCTCAGTGTCCATGACTCGGCGGTTTGTGCCAAACTACTTACTGAATATATTTTCCACCAACCTCACGTCAGATATTTTGCGTTTCTCCTTACTGTGACTGATTATATACTATCTGTTTTTTGTATGTTGGTTTTGTGCAGGTCTCAAAAAATTAACTTTTTTGCGGACCGTAAAAAAAACCCACCATTAATGTACCTAATTCGGCAATTAAAATTTAATTTGATTGTGGCTGCGCGGCCTGCGGGCACCGGCTACACCTGCAGGTCCAAGTAAAATGAAGTAATTCGAGTCGTTGCGGCACGTCCCCGGCATTACTTACCATCTAGCAACAATTTGTTTTTTCCCACCCTCGAGAGAAACTCGAGCAAGCGCGCCCTGCTTTTTAGTCCCAATTTATTCTTCCAATAAACTTTTCCGCTTTGCTTTTTGCATGGAAAATGTGCCTAAAATATTTAAACAGTTTATGTTTTCGTTCACATCCTTATGTTACTGCTTATGAGCTCAGTATTACTCGATGATACCATTCGCAAACTCTTAATGCCGTTTGTTCCCAGAAACTTACGTAACCAGAATCACGAAACGGTATGTAAATAATCTGAAAAGTTGGAAGGCAAAAATGGCCTCAAAAATGTTGCTATTTCATTTGTAACTTTTGAAGCGTCTGTTATAAAAAGTACTTATTTTAGGCTTATGGAGAAACTGGAGACGTTTAAAACGACTCAGATTTGAAAAAAGGAAGACGACAGTCTATGACAATCAGTATTTGAGGGTACCTATGCGGAGAACGGCTGTACGCCCAGTGGCTCGCGACTCTAACGGGCCGTGACAATCGCTTCCATGCTAAATGTCATGGTGGCCATTGTTCTACACCGCCTCCCTCACCCCTTGAGTTGCCCGCGCCACCCTTACTTTCCCTACTGAAGCACTGGCATTTATTCCCCACACCCTTACCTCCGTTAATGAAAAATGTAGGGCTCGGGATATTGATTATAGTTTTTACTCCTGTTCGCTACGGTGTAATATTTCAGAGTATAACTGGCGCAAAACAGGGAAAGTTTTGCAATTAAAAACTTGAAAAAGTGTAAGTAACTCATGTTAGGATCAAAGCAAAAAAACGGCCGAGTGCGAGATGTATTCACATAATCTTCTTTAGTATAATTTTATATTACGTAACAGTATATCGTAGCAGCTCTGTTTTTTTTATTATATATTTTTGAGTAAAGTAAAGTTAGTTAATTTTTAAATTTCGTTGTAAAAAGTTGGTTGCTTAATTGAATATCTCTGACAGTACAGACAGACAGTTATATTAAAGGATTCCGTAAGTTTTTGTACTAAAATATAAAAGCATGTCTGAACTCATGTTAATCAGGTCTAATCACCTTTATTGCCACCTTAAGTAAATTATGACAATGAAATAGTGAATTTAGTGAGTTAAAGTGAAGTAAAAGTGGGGGCGGGGGGATGTTAACTTAATATGGCGGGGGCATCACGGCAATTTGTTCGAGACGAACCTCCAGTCTGCCTGAGTGCTGGCAATATTAGGGTTGCCCTCCTATTATGATAACCTTTTAGTGTCGTCATGATACAAGGATTTGGACCACTCGTAAACCGATTTTTATTTATTTTCTTGGTGATATTGTTCTGAAAGCTTCGTTTTCGGGACCATGTAGGTATGTGTACCTAATCTTAACAGACATTGCGCAACATGGTTGAAACTTTTCCTGAGGCGATCTGTAATAGAGCTAGCTAACTTGCTAAATGTATAAGATACAGGAAAACTATTTTGTATCTAGCTTCAGGCAGTAAACTAAATTCGGTATTCGCCAGCCCTATAACCAGTTTACGCTTGCGCTATCGAAGGAAATCGCGCGAAAAGTGATTATAGATCGGTAAGACCTTAAAACCTGCACCTACACCGAGACCGATAATATGGCGAGCACTCACACACACGTATTTGTGTTTACGTCATTCACGCACACGGACGAGGTGGCGACAACTTCATTAGGAAGCCATAAGTCGGCGTGAAGAGGCATCACACGATAGACTTATGTGCCTAGTAAATTGTTTGTTCTACCAAGTTATGTAGACGATCAAACAATATTCTTTTATTACTTTTCTACAATAAAATGTTTAAGTTTTCTTCTTTTTTAAATACTTTGATTAAGTACAACACATCGATTGTTTTTCTCTCTTTGGTATTGTAGCACAGTTTACAATTGTACAATTATAATACATTTATGTGTCAGTTTATAGGCATACAGATAACATTTTGTATTCATAATTTATTAATTGTAACAATATTGTAACAGTTTCACATCTCATTACACGTTATAAAATGAGCGCAAAATTACCATTAATGTTTAACGTCGCCTCATTATTTATTCATTTATGAAATAAAAACATTTGACTGCATTTGCAGACTGACTGTGTCGACATGAATATTTTTTGCTCCAAAGCATTCTTTGCATTGTATTTTATGCGAGCACTTCGTCTCATCCATAAAAATCATAAAACGTAGTAAGGGCCGCCCCCATTTGTTCCACTATTTGCATACGATACAAACGAGTGAAGACAACGATGTCCTTTACAAAGATCGTTGGCCGACGACAATAAAAGTGTATTTGCGAAGAAATTTAATAAAGCGGAAGTGGACTGCTATTAGGGCGCGCCCCTGAGAGTTCGTAGTACCTCGTACGTACTCGTAGGTGTACCGGTTGTGGGTCGTACTCCGGCCTTGTTATACCGGCCAGTAATGGTAATTCATATTTATTTTGTTGCGCCTTCGAACCGCGGTCGCTAGTGAGAACACGTGTCGGATATCGGCGTTAAGATAAATATTGTCAGCGGAAACAGTATTATTTAGTTTGTAATTTATTTAATTTATTAAATATGGCAGATAAGGGATTATAATACAATAGTAATTGTTTGTTTTATGATAATGAGTCAGTTTGTAGGTAGGTATTGTAACTTCTGGTTTTATCACTGTGTGTGTTATTTTATTATGTCGGCTCGTGTCAGCTGAGTAGTAAAAGAGGTGTTAGACCTTCAAGATTAAATATTTAGTATATGTACTTTGTGATTGTTTTTCGGTTTTATTAAGTCATGAATTTGTCTGGTAGTCATCCTTCGTGGGTCTTCATTCAGCGATACGCTGAACGGATTGAATCTAGTATTGTAATTCCAATTCCAATCCAATTCCAAAAGTATAGGTATTTTTATTCTTTATTTTTTTAACTTAAGGATAGGATAACATATTAAGAGGATATCGTCGGTTTTACAAAAAGTATGATACATGTTTTGTTTACATTATATAAGATGATAATAATATGAGACTGTAAAATAAATATATCGAGAATGGATCCCATTTTCTATTGTGCCGTATTGTTTTCGTATGGATTATTCCACGGTTCCAAGAAAGTATTTTATTACTGGAAATATATTGAATGTATTTACTATGTCTGGATTACCCACTTTGTTTTGATTTAAAAACTTTCTTTATTTTTTGACAACTCAAGTCCCGTAGCACCTTCGTAGCGTCGTAGCATTCGTAGCGAGATACAATCATAGAGTACTGCACGTCTTTTGATTCAAATGCTTATTTTATTAGTGTATAAAAAGTAATAAGAGGCGTCAATATGAACATTATCTATATTTTTATTATTTTAGTTTGCTATTATAACGAACTTATGTAAGACGAAGCTTAAGCAAAACAATAATTACGCCGATTTTTTTTGATTCCTTTGCATTTGTCCAAAGAGTGCTGTGTTATTTGAATTTCCTTTAACGTTATCCATGAAGGTTCGTTCGCTAATTCCAATATGTGATGGCGCCGACGCGTCGCCCTACTTGTTGCGCAGGCCACGCCGCCAGCTCAGTATATTTACGCGCCAACCAAACAATATCGACTCTTTCACTAAGTACACTCAATTGTTATGTCTCTATCTACATACTAGATATAATGTCGTTAAACACGTCCCGACTATTAGTTTTCAGAAGTATTGTTGTTATAAATATTGTGGCTTATATGGCTTGGCAGTATTCCATTCATTTGTTTAAGTTTAACTCGATAAAGTTAAAGGTAGTTTTTTTTCAGTAGTTAGTCTCGGCGTGTTTATTCCAAATAGAAACAACCTAGGAGTGCTGTTATTCAAAATAATTATAATAATGACTGCATGGTTTTCGAAACCTAGTCACTTAGTTAAATTGACCAATGTAACTAACTGTACTCGAGTAAATTTGCAAGGTCCACTTACAAACGAACTTCTCGAATATTCGAGAAAGCACGTTAAGGGTAATAAAAGACGGTCGCTCGTGTGTAATTTGCGCCTTTGCTCAGCTCATCACGACCAGATTGAAATTCCTTTCGTAGCCCCACGTCGGCGGCTGCCTGGCGCCTGCGTCTACTTGTTGCGTCGTGAAACGTCATAACTACCCTTACGTGAGGTTATTATGCGATAGTTTGTTTTATTTGCGTCCGACGTATCAACGACTATCTACATAATAGATACGGGGATCCTTTAGTGTTGGAAGAGCAATAAATTTTGTCGTAACGTCCACATTCACGCAATTAGAAATGATAAGTTGTTTTGAATTGACGGTTATTGACGTCATTGAATGAATACGGTACTGTAAACTAATTGACAGTTATCGCAGTCTGTTCCTAATTCAGACTAATGTTGTTAAGATGTAAATACGAAAATATTTGCAGACCAGTATAATTTATTGGTAGAAGCATCGATCTTGTTTTTACTTTGATAGTTAAACTTTATTACTAAGTTTAAGAAACAATCGCAGAAATGCAGTTTTTCGTATTCTTCCCATGGAGTATAGGATAGATAGATATGTCATTGAGTTAAGCAAATAACTGGGTAGTAAGAGGATTGCTATATGAATGAAAAAGCAATCAATCCTATTTTTAATGGAAATTAAGACACTATAAGTCAATTATAAAGTTAACGGGGAGTATCATCAGCGGGCCCGCGTGAAGTGTATTCAAGGGATTACTATGAAACATGTTACATCAAATGAGAGCGCGGTCCCGCATTTGGTTGATAAGTCTGCAAAGGTGCTCATTATTGTAGAACTTCGCTAGTCTCTACAAATATTCTATCATTCTTGTTGTGAAAGTCTTTTAGAATGCTGATATATTAGTCATGTTCAAAAGCGTCTGCGTTATAGTGAAACAGCTCAAAGCTTTCTGAATTCAATAAGGCAAGTCGAGTCGAGAAGCCGTTCGATGCTCCGATGTGAAGAAGCAAGTAAATGAAGTACAAGTCAAGTAAATAAAACCAATTTGCCTCGTCGAAGCTCCAATCAGTTTCTTAGAAGTGCGCCGTGCGAGACCGTGCGAGTCGCGACAAACGTGACCGTTCTGATTAATGGCGAAATGTTCACATGTTATTAATTAATTAGTTGCTACAAATTAATATTGTGAGGCTTGCAGTTGACGTGACGCTGCAGGCCGTTGTCGCCGACATGCGTCACCGCGTGCCGTGATTGCGCTTTGCGTCATGCACCGTCGTTTAATTAAAGAAGACTTACAGTTTGGTTATGCACATGTAACTAATAGGGAGCCGATAAAGGCGTCGCCGGCGAGAAGTGAATCCTCAGAAATGTGTGCTGTTTGATAGCGATACGTTTTGTACGTGAAAATGAATACGTGTTTAACTAGTTTTTCAAGCGAATTTCCACGTAGAATCAAAACTTTATGCGAGGTAACGTTATGACTGAATTGTATTGTAGAAATATTCTCAACTTTATTGAAATCTTTTTCTTGTACATAATTTCAGTTTCTGGTCACGCAATATTTGAAAGTCAATATCCAAATGCAGAAAAATAAGCGTTTTAAGTATAAAAGCAAAAAAATAAAATTCTTTACGATACTAAAGATGGAAATCTCAGCGTGTATGAAAGAAAAAGAGACATTCTTGAGGGCAACGGAGCCCCGAGCGGGCACTTAGCTTCAGCTATTAAGGGCGCTGTGACCGCCAGCGAGACGAAACGACGAAAACTATAAAACCGTTAAAGCAACGTTTCAGCAGCCGTAAAGAGCGTCGCAAGATCTGTTGACAATGTCGCCCGAACCCGCCATAAACCGTATGCACCCGGCGAAGCTGTAAAACTTAATGGCACTCTGATTAAACTTATCTCTGGGGCTAGCAAATCACGACCTCCACTAATAAGCGCCCATTCACAAAATCCAACACTTTTTAGTAGTTGCATAGTATTAAAACGCTATAAACCGAGGATTACGGCGGAATATGTCAAGTGTAGAGCTATGGCTTCTTGGCGCTGCGCCCGCTCGCACTGCCCCGACATTGGTTTGTTGTCCTAATACATTTACTTGTGCATCGTACAAATAGCAACACTAAATGCTTTAGGATGCTCTATAAATTGTACGGTTTATACACAGCTATTGCATTGTATAGTTTTATCATTTGATTCATTACTATGTTATTTGGAAATTACACAATGTAACTGTTTCAGACTTATAGAATTATGTTTTAAGTTATCCACCAACAAATATAAAGTAACAAGTGCTTGGCTAGATTCAAAGATAAGATCTCTTTCTAAGCGGGTAGACTAACGAGGCGTAACTTTAAAATACTTTCATTTATAGTGAGCGCTCGCGATATCCAGTACAGACGTCTTTATGTACAAACTTGTATACTTAGCGACGACTGTATGATCACACTGAGACACCAAAAAGTCGAGATAGTGCGGGGTAATGTGAGGTCGCATAAAACGGCGAGGACTCTCAAAACGCTTTACAAGTGCTGGAAGGATGTTATAAAGGTTTTACGATCGCGTTCCGTCAGTGAACGTTGCATTGGCCTTAATGGACGACCTAAGTGCATAGGGACATTCATGACAGCGGTAAAGCGGTAAGAAAACGTTTGCAATACGAATGGTTATACCACTAACGGTTCATTAAAGGGAAATAAACGTGACCGCAGTTGCCGGAATGTTTGTTGACGCTCACAATTATGACCGGCACGGCCCGAGATGGCAGTCCACATTGATAGTATTGTCACTTTTATTGAGAGACAGGAAACGAGATACTGAAGCGAGTATCTAAAATTATTCTGATAAATTACTGCATAAAAGTCGTTGACTAACATTATTACTTGATGAAATTTTATAGGCTTGTTCATATTTACAGCATTACTTAGTTATAGCTGTAAAGTTACATTGAATTTGATGAGTCGCGATTTTGTAAACAAATTGAACGATTAACATTCGCTTAACATGTACATTAGGAACGGAAATAAAACACAAAATAAATAGTATGTTAAATAAAAGCTTTCGAAGCGTTGCTCTCGAATCGACATTTGATTTACTTTGTGTTGGAACGTTTATCTAGAGTGATTCATCACATTGGACAATAATGAGGGAGAATCAGTTCGGAAGTAAAACAAATCCCACGTCATCGATTAGTAATTCGAGACTATTGGGGTTTTCCATTTTTTTCCATTTGCCGACGGCAAATGAGAATCTAATAGTTATGAAGCACGATCATGTTACTATAAGTGGTTTTCATTGTAAAGTGAATTATTATTCATTATGTATTTTCATTTTTCAGAATTCAACGATAGCAGTCTTTAATATACCGAAGTTGTACGTTCGTATTCATATATTCTAGAGGTGGAATTAATGACTAGTTTACATATCTACACGATTGTATCGTTTTAGTATGAACCGAACTTCAAGACGACAATTTACCCTTATTGTGAATGACAAATAGGTACCTAAGAGACCCTTTTTACGCTGAAATGAAAATGCTAATGAAACCCTAACCAATATTCCCTAAATCAAACAGTCGAGTGATTTAATTTAAAGAACCTTTTATTTAAACAATAGTGAATAACTATTCGATTCGAACGTAACTACTCAACCGAGTCCACTCGTAACTCTGCCCTTTCCAATCCAATTCCATAAAACACATTGCTATTTCAAGTTTCAATCAACATGTCCCGGAATCGTTTTACTGGGTCATTGTACCAGGAACATAGAGAGTCGCAGGTGATGTAGGCTTTGTATGGGTGTGCTAGGCAATGGCTAGACAAACGTCGGCGTCGAGCTTGTTTTAGCGGCTGATCGATACGCCCGGCCCACCGCGCCCTACTTGCTGCTGCCCACAACTCTATTTTCTTTTGCCCTTTATTTGAATACAACGATGAATGTATTATGAACAAACCCATAGCGATTACGTACCTCATGTATTTTATGTAGTTGAAACAAATAGTAATGGAAGATATTATGTCCAATAAATAATTCAACGTTTGCAAAAGGAATAGGAATCGCCCGATAAAATTCCAATGTACATTCTGAAAATAGGAGTAAAAGAAATTGAGCGTCGAAGAAATGTTGATGTATGTATAATTCTTCCTTTCTGCGTGTTCTATTAGGACTTTTTACATTGGGATTCGTCTTGATTTTAAAAGTAAGAATAAACACAACGGAAAGTATAAAAAAAGGAAACCGACCACAATTTTATACGCCAAAAAACAAAGTGACAGAAGTCAGCGCTGTAATGCCGAGCTCAACAGCTAATTACAAAGAATAGTACCCAAGCTTGGCGCGGACATTATTAAGTAGGTACTATGAACCCTCCGCTTTGTAAACTGAAAGTAGGTAGGAATCGCCCGCATTTTTGGCATACTTGCGACAACCAGTCTAGAAAGTGTCGTTCGAGAATTTATGGTAAAATGTAAGACCCTGACAAATGAACTTTACGCAGTTCGACGGGACGTGATGCCAAAGACAATGTGAATGTAAAATAGATTCACAACATAAATTGACATTGTACTGTTTTCTTAAAGTGACTTCGAAACACGTGAAAGTGAAAAATACGGCAATTGGAAAATTTACTTCCAGAAAAGCAAGGAAACAAAAAAGGTTTTATAGCGTGAAAGTACTCTCTAAAAATATGCTTTTCCATCTTAGCTTGCACAAAGTAAGTTATGAAAAACGTGATTTAAAAAAAGCACGATTATTTTAAGAAAATTATTTTCATTATTATGTCCAGAACCTACAATGGCATTGTGCCGTGAGCGAGTTTAGTAATAGAATCATAAGTCGGTGGTTGGTCCACAGCTTGTGTGCAGTGTTTCTGTGCAACTTGTAAAAGCTTTCCTTTACGAGAAAAACTTTTATAATTAAAGGACATCAAAGAACCGCCGCGATGGGGTTACACTTTGGATCGTTATTCAAAGCGGCTGTAACCGAGATAAGGGATCTTTTGGCGCCTTTTCAATGGAAGTTTATTTTATGAACTGTGACAAGGAGATAAATTTGTTCCTATACATGTATAAATATTTTCAGGCAGAAAACCTCACTGATGACGTTAGAGCAAGGATTGATTATTTACGGTTTACTCACGTGCATTTTTCGGGATTGCCAGACTAGTTTTGGACCCAAACGGAGCCCTTAATCATGAGCTGAACACGAGGCGAGGTCGCGAGTCGAACTAGTCGGGCAATCCCGAAAAATGCACGTGAGTAAACCGTGAACAATCATAAATATGAATGTGTCTCACGAGTGAGAGCAAGGATTGTATGAAAGTCCTGGGGCCTAATTCTCCTAAAATAAATTGTTGCCAAACGCAATCGAACCACAACTGTCAGTCAGTTTTTGTTTTCGAAAACTTTCAAAATGATTGATTTTGTTTTTTGTGTCAAACAATAAGACAGCTTTTGAAATTGAGAACTGTCTGAATGAACGGTTGGGTTGGTTCGGTTGTGATTTTTCAAGATTTATTTTAGGAGAATTAAGCCCCTGGACACGATCGACACATACCAGGCAAGTATGTCTTGTAGTTAGGAGAAGGCTTTTTTGCAGCTGTGGGTAGAAAATCTGATTTATGTCATTGAATTGGATTTTATAGTATAATGAAATACTCATAAAATCAATTCCGTTATCGTTAATCGTGAAAAATATAGGCAACCTTAAATTAATAAATAACTGTTTGTATCATTTCCTTACATTTCGTGATACAAATAGCATTCAGATAAATACGTGCTCTACAACTGAACGGAACGTAGTAGGCATTGATAATCTACACTCGTATGCGAAACAGGCACCCGATGAATACTAAAGACGTAATCGCATGATACCCGATACACTGATGCATTTGGACAATATCCTTAAGTCTATATCAGTAGTGGAGCAGTAATCAACTCCCCACTGGCGACTGCAGAGTAATTGATTGGTCTCAGACGCAGACAACAAAAGATAATACCGAGTCTGGTGGTAAATGGATTTGTCAACTGCTGCGCCAGTAATTAAATAAATATACTATTTGTTTCTTTTCTCGTGCACGGTTAGTTTACATGCTGATGAGTTTTATCAGCGCCAGCGGTCGCATGGTTTTTGTCTCCGGAAAGTAATTTGCGACTCTTAACTGTTGAAAGAACGCGACGCGTACTAGTAGTTCAGTAAAGTCTGTAGCGGCGAGCGTGAGCGTTAGGTTATGAGTTAATGGCAGAACCCCTTGAATTCAGTTGAATTCTGCGGTGAATCGAAACTCGAAATCAAAGTAGGAAGTAAGTATACTTCATTTATAGTAGCACTAGACAAAACATAACATGGCTTGGAAAAGTGTATACAACTTCATTTTTAGTGTATACAAAAACAGAGACACCCCAACAAGATTTTCATCAGAACTGCCTGAATGTGTGATTTTTTTTAATAAATCTCCAAGTTGCACCTTACTTTATGTCGCGTTAAGTTCCCTAGTAAAGTGTGAAATGCCTGAGATGTGCTATGCAGGGGTTGTCTAATACACGGAAACTGACCAAGCGGACCGTCTCAAGCCTCAAGGTCCCGTCCACTGTTATGCGTAGAAACCTATTGAAAGAGAGATGAAATTTATGAAAAAAAAAGGAAAAATATAATGTGGTGTAAAAACTATGTCAATCGATTCTCCTAGTGATTCTCAAACTAGTTTCAGGTTTAGTGTATACTAAAACTAAACTTGTATATAACCTACAATATTGCTTCCAGCTAGGGTATGAGACAGTTTACTGTGTCTATTACTCTGGTAGAACAATCTTAATAAGCAGAAACTCTGCATAGAGAAGTGGATCAAAAATATTCATATCCCTTAGCCATATTTGTCTGTAAATGAAGTAGGTAAGTAAGGATTTGAATAATTTTATGATCTCGTTTTTTTATTGTTTGTGTCGGCTGTGTTACGTCACATCTATTAAATATAATTCTAGAATTCAAAGTAATCGTACTTATTGTATTCGGCTTGATATTTGATAAATGGAATCATTCGCGGAAAACTGGAGATTAATTAACCTTTTCCTTCAATATTTACAATGAATGAAAGAGGAAAACGTGTAAAAGTTGATTATATTTTTCTCTTTCGTCACCAAAACACGTTTAATACACATTTATTAGATTTCGATACGATTAAAACATTACATCCAATACAAAAATCATTTCGACATTACGTACACTCGTATATTATAGTTGGTAAGGGGAGAAGGGGAAGGACATCAATCACTGAAACCTTTTTGTCAAGTTGCCACTTCGACACGTTTCCCCAATGTTATGGTTAATTCAAGTTGGTGTACTTTGAGCTTTCGATATTTAAGGGTTGAGCTGATATATTTGTAAAGAAAATCCGCACTTTTTATTAGATTTAAGGAATCATTTAACAAGTAAAAGTTAAAACAATACCATACAGATTATAAATTGATTTCGGTGTACATACGTACAGATGACTAGGACGTGAAAGTTTATTGAAGTGGAAATGTAAAACGATTTACGTCGGAAGCTTTCAAACCTCTCGCAGGTAAAATATATTAAAATAATGATTATCTACCGAAGGGTGTATAACAAACGAACAGGCGAACTGTAACGATGAAACCGATTAACTTTATCGTGGCTTTTTAATCGCTTACGCAAACAAGGCGTGATAATGCAGCGGTCCGACCGACGCCGACACCCGGCGCCCCACCTGATCCCTTTATATGCTCTCTCAACCTTTAACTTTTTAAAAGACCTTCTCTGTCTACCGACAAACAATTTAACAGTATAACTTCGTCGAATAGACTTTTCGGAGGAGATTTGTTATTCACTCAAAAGTTTTAAGTGGCTGTGAAACATCGTTGTCAAAGAATTAAATAACTACTCGCTTTAAACGATTTGATGCTTTAAAGTTAAAACATAGGGTGTATAATTGTGTGTAGTTTGTTCGCGAACAGTTGTTAGTCGACACGTCGATCTCGGAAGTTTCCCCGTCAGGTTCTGGTGAATCGAGTGTATTTCACTTGACGGAATGTAGATGTTTGTACTTGTCGCGGACGGGGTTAAACTAACTTTAATAGAATTAGGACGGCCTTCTTTGGCAGTAAAAAAGTTATAGATACTATCCATACTATAAATTTTGGTTTGTTCGAAACTTCTGACCCACCTCGTCACTTAGAGTGTTTTCTGCAATTCCGGGTAGGAAATGTCGTAGTAATAGCACAAGACATCAGCTGTCGCCATCTAAGTATTATGTAGTAATAACTTTTATTTGGATAAGTTCTTCAACCTTCAATTTTTGATGTTAGGAATCTAACACTTAAAAGAGTATTACCAATTCTATCAGACGAAGCCAATTTTAATCTAATAAAGCTTGGATTACGTCTTCTAGCAACAGTTATAAGTCTCGTCTACTGCAAAAAGTCCGAGTATCGTATAAAATCGTATCCTCGCGTATGTTAGGGAGAAGGCTTAATTCTTCGTTATTAAGAAAGTCTATGTTCGATAAGAGCCGTGTGTAATAGCCCCCCGGCGCGCTGCCAGGCCCCTCCATTAGGCGAGCGTGTTGGCTGCGGAGCCCTGCGATGCTCAGCGTGGCGCCGCACACTACCCACGACTTCAACCACTCACTTTTTTTACAGACAGTCATCGTAATTAATATAATCAACACCCTGCCGAAGTATATTTTCATATTTCCGTGAAATAAACGGCTAAGATTCTGTGCGAAAAACTGCCTTCTGAATACCTAGAACCGTTCCGCATCTTGTTAAGTATGTTATAAGAAACTCCATCGTGAAATACATTATGAAATTCCTAACCGGTTGGTTGTTAACATAATCGGGAAAACCTAAGGACACTCATTGAAAAATTACAAAAAAGGAGCACGAAACCGAGAGTCGGTGTAACTCGTTAGTTTCCACGGACATGGGATAATTGTGATAACCGCATTTATTCGCGTCCGTGGAACTCTTGAATGTAAAACTTAATTGAGTTATTTTCTCCGGCGGCCGGCACGTCCCGACATGTGTACCGGTACCTGCAACGCGATCTAATACTGAATATTAAAAAGTAACAAAAGAACTGACAAACTGTTTTTATAACTAAACTGTAACTGAATTGCGATTTCAGTTGGCTTGTTTGTTATTGTCAACTATGTGTTTATTAACATGAATTCATTTTATTTCAACATTAAAGCGTAAATAATAGAGAGAAAGATGAAAATATCATCGTCCTGTAGCATTAGCTGGATCTAAGTTATTTTCGTATTAGATAACCCTATAATACTATTCAAAGCTTTCAGGAAGTAAGTGAAGAAGAAGAATAGGTATGAGTATCAAGGCGACGACGGTTTCAATGGCGTGTAGACTAGGAGGCAGACGGTGAGTTAATGCAAAAATGCATAAGAAGATGGATTTTCATGCTCAAAGAATTCCATTCACAACGTGCCAGTGTCTGCTAGATTAAGAACTTTACTGCGAGGAATAAAGTTTGGAATAGAACTCATTTTGAATTTTAATCGCATAATATTGGGTCGTGTCGTGTCCTTAAAAGCTTTTTTGTTGGCAGTAATGGCTTACACAGAATTTTGTAAACATTTTTTGTTTTTAACGGTGATATTTTTTTGCTGATTAATTGTTTTATTTTAATCTCAAATTCTTAAACTTGTTTGAACTATGAATTGGTATATTTGGTACACATAACAAACAATAAACGTATAACAACCACCAACGCATTCGTAGTCAACATAACCAAAACGAAAATCTTCTTATTTTTAAATGTAAAACTAAAATTCTCATAATGAGAGGGTTTTGTAAATTTCTAGTGCACACATAAGATCCACGAGTTTCTGTTTCCGACTGTGTGGCGTCTAATTACAAATGTTGAATGAAACTTTTTGTTCGGCCAGATTGTCGCGCCACCGAGTTATATTCACTTCAAATTGAATATTAAATTTCCATTGCAATACGAGGAATTTTAAATTCGTTAGCTGCAGTTATTCGGATTGTTTTTACTGCACACCCTAATTTTACAAGCGAGGTTACTGTGTACCTGTTCCAAACAGAATATAAAAATTAATGTAGAGAACAAAATGACAACTACGCTGTAACCCATGTTACAGAATTCTACGAAACTACAATGTAAGCGGAAGCGATTTCGTTATAGGTATCGTATAAAGTAAGTACATAATATTAATGTGTTCAATGCATGTACAGCTGCAGCAATTTCGGCAATACGACTGCATAATCCGCAGCATCCTATTTTGTAGCGGCTGCATAGCGTAATAATCTCAGCTATTCGGTGGGCTTCGTCAGCGCTCGGCTCTCGAGGCACTCGAGGCGGCTCGAGTCTCGGGCTCAAGGCTCGAGGTGGCTCGAGCCCGCGGCCTGAGAGTGCTGGCGCGGCGGAAGCGGGCCCTTACGTGCTTGTCGTCACGACACGCCGCCTTTGTCCACCCACTAGGCTTATTTGCTGAACAATGAAAAAGACGAAATCCTCCGACATATTTCTGCAAAGCTTCTGCGATGACTCGAAGGAAAAAGTATTTATCGCGTAAAAAATATGCCATGATTCGAAAATAATAGACGCCGCTCCCCGTCAGTTTCGAATTCATTGTATTGATTGATGAAAAGGCTATTATGAGATTCCACCAGATTTGGCGAATTTTTCATTTTCGTTTAAACGCGACTTTCCAATAAATCGATTTCAGGTCCAATTTATCAAGCTTTCTAAATACTCGTCTTATGCGATTCGTGTCTGTGAAATTGAGAGGAACATAGAAAATGGCGAAAATTATTTTAACATTCTTACCGCATGATGTTCTAGACGCGAGCGACAATTAAATTCAGAGAGTGTGAGCTCTAAGTGGGTACGACGTGTTCCTTTAAAATGTTATTAAGGTAGAATTCTGATTTGATTTAGAAGACTACTACAGCGCCAGCATACATAGATAGCTTTATAATTATAAGGGTCGTATATTTGAAACGATCAACATTGATATTGGCAAGGTTTTTGTGATTAGATACGCGTTTCAATTTCTCAATTCAGTCGGTCCGTCGGAGCGCGTGAGCGATGCGCACGTCGAACTAGCGTGACAGGCTCCCCCTTGTGGCTAATACACACTGTTCCCTAACACCGAGTGTCGTGTAAGTATTTTTCGTTTGGATACATTGTCTTTTTTGTTTTTGTACAAATGGTTCTGAGTTTCAGAAGGCCGGGATTCGCATATATAATGTATGCTAGCTGTAAATATGACGTTATCTAATCGAACCTACTCGACGTTTCCTATTATATACCAAGTCAATTAGTTTACAGTAAAGCGATTATTTATTTTTAGATGTCTTGTAGTAATTCTATATTCAGTCTTAGTAATTTGTTGGATACGTATAGATATATTTTCAATTATTTGTAGTAAATAAATCCGAAAATACTTACATCAACACGACTGGAGATTCGTGTTGATGTATTTTCGGATTTCTTTGCTACAAATAATCAATAATGTATTCGTAGCCTTCTTATTGGGATTGGTTTGACAAGTTTATTTTTCAATGCAGTAGTTCCGTGCTCATATCAAAGGAGCTGTCATGAATTTATGAAAATCATAGCACGCGATCAAGTCGGTTTTCAACCTCTGTCATCATAGAATAACCACAGTCACGGAACAAACACTGCTATTGAAAATTTTAAAAGTAATATATGATTTTGGCTTCGTTCCGCATTGTAGCTTTTTTATTATTTTTTGTAAAAGGAAGGGGGTCCGTACCTGTACTTCGGTATCGGCATTTAAAATCATGTCAAATCAAGCGATTTTAGAATGGAGGATCACGGAGGAGAGCACTCGAAGCGGTCGTAGGGTCCGGAGTGCACTTCTGGCGAGCCCGTCACATTATTCGACCTACTTAGCGGCGGCAATAGACGAGACGAGCCTGAGGTGTCGCCCGTAGCCGCCTACTTGATATTGTCGTGCTTATGGACGACTCCCTGTTGAGATATACGAGTATTTTTACGATCCTTTTGTGAGCGCCACGAAATTATAAAACTCCTGATAGCCGCTGTAAAGTTCTTCAACATCAATTGAAAAGTGATGACGCTTTGTGTTATTTTGTTCCGCAATTTTCACATTTTCCTATCTACAATGTTACAGAATGAAGAATGCGGTAAAAGAAAGTACCTAATAAACGTAAGTCACAATACAAGTTATAAAATGTTACGTCTTATACACGCAAGCGAGCTATACCTACATGTATACAGAGGGTATAATATTACAAGTAAGAAAATAAGGCTTCAACGAAAACGAATTGAAAAATTCAGTCGAGTGAATTACGGGATAGCTCCTAATGCCAAGATTAAGCAGGATTGCCTCTGCTTGAATATTTCCCTCCACTTCTGTAAATAAAACACCCACATCTATTGGGTTGGTAAATTGAGAGCTCAGCAAGACAATTTACTTTTGTAATTTTCTTTTTATATCAAAATCTGGTCAAGTATATTGCGTTAGATGATACGAGCGGTTCGATATCGGTCGGCGAGTGACAGCGGCGGCCATATTGGTCGCATAAATCAAGCGGGGCGGCGAAGTGACACCGCGCACCGTAAGCGATCGAGTGTCACCCGTCTAGAAATAAAAGCAAGAAATTTTTTCACTAGTTGAGTGGTTTACTCTGAGGCATGCGGTGAAATTTGTCTCGTCTGCTACCACTTACTTGTTGTTTATGTTTTGTCTTCTAATTTCGAGACTCGGTTACGTAACAACTTGGTACGTTGTTTATCTGCGTTTGTGCAAAATATTTAATGTTGTATTTTAGTTGTATAATCTTCTCCATTCTTGCGTTCCCCGGCCTACTGATGGAATCTGCTTTGCTTTAAAACTTAAGGGCTTTTAGCATACTCATATTAGGTACTTATGATTAGGTTCTTAACCCTTGACAAAACCGATTTATAATTTAACGTAAATATTTTTAAAAGCTTTAATATTTCGACCGCATTCGAACTTTACGCAAGTTTCACAGAATTCGAATAAACATTCGATTGTTTAAAAATAAAACAATCGAGTGTTTATTCGACTTCTATTGCACAGTTTGAGTTTGAAATACGTAAAGTAACTTAGTTGTTTTTCTTACTTGAAGTTAGATTTAAAAATAGATCCATCACTTGCGTAATGTTTTTCAAATATACGGAGACGCTTTAAACCTGCTACAGTAAAAACTGTACAAGCACTCCATTTTATTATATTAGTGTAGATTACTAAATCAAGTCTAGCTGCATTAGCGATGGGAAAGGATATTGATACGTACGCCGCCGGCGTCGAGTTTCGCGCGGTTGCATGTTAGCCGCAAGTTATGCATTCCCAGTACATATTACTGTTACAAATCAACACACACGGGAATTTGTTGCTACTTATAGATATGTAATGTCTTGGTAGTCTTTAGAGATAAGTAAGAAGTTGCACAGGCTTACCCTTAAAGGTTTCGCGACCTGGAGAATACTTGGAAAGACTGCCTAGTAACAGGACAACCGGAGTAACGATGGGAAGAATATGTTTGAAGTCAATAATTTTCAAATTGCACACCTAGGATCCTAACTAATCCTAACTTCCTAATCCTAACTAATATTATAAATGCGAAAGTAAGTTTGTTTGTTTGTTACCTTTTCACGCCTAAACCACTGAACCGATCATACTGAAATTTTGCTCAAACTTTGTCAGGGGTACAGAAACGGACATAGGGTATCTTTCACCTCGAAAAAAAGTACTGTTCCCGAGGAAAACAACAGTAACGTTCATAGATGGAGCCACGTCTTTCGAATCATGATTGAATTATATTATTATAGAAACTGTAGTAGTGTGTTAAGAGTTGATTGTCAAATTCTAAATTAACGCAAGCGATGCCGCGGGCAAAAGCTATATTAATTAAGACTTAAATTAGATTTTAGACTACCTTAGTACCTCTAGGAGCTCGAGGTTAACTAACAACGCGAGGTTAAGCTGCAGTTGCCGCGGTTAGCCTTCGGATGGGTGACCGTTCGTTGCACATTAAGATTGAGTTCCCGTTTGTCAGAAGAAGGTCTATGACGTTCGTGACGTGTATTCAGAGTCAGAAGCCCTAAAATCTGAAAATGGTCCGTATTGCCTAGTAACTAGGCTGCGGGAGCCTGATGGAAGTCATTCCACTGGAAGCTGATACCTACGTAGTAAGAAGGCTAGGAGAGAGAAGATTTCCTTGAAGATCTTTCTGGGAGTCCTTTGTCTAGCAATATACTACCTTAAGCTCTGTAGAAACAAAGTACGTTTTCTATTAAATAGCTACTTAATGCTTACTAAATAATTGCATTGCATAATGTTACAAATGATGTTACGATAGACATTAGTCTAAGTAAAGGGCGACCAGTGTCACTGCATTGTGTATAGTGAAAATGCTTCATGCATTTTCCTCACGCGACTTCAAGGAGTGGTTCACATAGGACTCTACTTACACTTAATGTGTTTTCTGTTATTAATATCTTCTTGTTATTTGATAAACTATTGAATTACATTGAGACAAATGTATTAAAAAGGGTCGTTCATGATTTCATGTGAAAATAATTTCAGCTCGTAGATACGGGTGGTCCAAACAGTGACGTCATAAAAAATATATTAGATTTTTCATGCCCAGGGATGTATGTTCCGCGATTCTTGATAGTTTTCGAGTTATACTTAATTACTTTTTTTTCTTGAAAATAAAATGGGAACTGCTTTAAAAAAACCTATCTTTATTTTCATACGGCTTTTTACATTCTTTTTTTGCAATTTTTATTGTTATGGAATCTTGCAGATATAAAATAATCATCTGCCTATCATTAATTCAAGATACAAAAATTTTATCGAAAAGGAGTAATTGTGCGTAGTTAAGGACCCTGTATATCAAGCCAGACTGATTATTACAAACGTAACACGGCGGCTATTTTATCATCTTAATTTTAAAGAAAAGGATTTTGCAACAATTCTTTCAAATTGTAGTTATTAGACGAAAAAGGAAGAAAATAGAAAGATCATAGAGTTTGTTAGCCCTAGCATTTACCTATACGTTGACTTCTAAACAAAACCAATGGGAAATAAAAAAAGCATTTCATATCGCACACGTCTCGAGGCGTGACCGAATTTTCCGTTCTCCGTGACACTGTCAATATTACCCTATCTTTTTCTTTTATGTTAAACCAATTTCGTTCAGGGTAAAAATCAAAATAAACTCAATGTGTCTTTTATACATAGTTTGGTCGACCGGACCAAGAATTCGGCAAACTTTTGAATAATAAAAACAACTCTACCGTACTTGATATCCAATATTTCAATAAAGCTCCAAGTTTTGGGCATGAGAAAATGGAGAGGCGAAAAATTACATTACGAAGGTCTAGGAGATATTGAGGCTCTCTTATCAGGCGAACATGTAGGTAGATAGCGATGAGATGTCGTACGGGGCGGCTAGATGGAGTTATTACATGAATAAAATCGCTCGTACGACTTTCATTTCGACATCTCTAGTACAAATTGTGACATAGTGGGGTTATATAAGTTTTAGGATAAGCATTCGTACTTTGAGCTATAACCGTACTGTAAAACAGAGTGCATTGGATGTTATACGTTTTTTTTATATCAATTTTTTTCATTACTAAGACTTGGATGTAATAATGTTGGAGACTAAACAAATTTCGAAGTGGAGAAAATCAGTACGGTCACTTTACTGATTTTAACCCTAAAACGGTTAGGAATAAGTGATAACGTCAAACACTAAGTCAATAAAATCAAATATAAAATCCATTCGAGTCAATCATAAAACATTCAAGAGGACACGTGTAGCCGCTTTATTACTAAATCATAAACATATATTTTGATGAAGACACTCTTTCCATCTATTATCTTATTGAATATTGTAAAAGCCCTCGCGTAATTCGTAAAATATTCCACTCGCAGTTCCCTGAACGTTTAATATTGGATAAAATACACCCTAACGTTCCTTCGTATTCCCCCGTTGTTCATATCGGCATGTTATTCAGATTATACACGAATATTTCAATGCTTTCTACTAAATTACAGCTCACGAAACTCTTTTACTTAATGTCGTACGTTGACTGGAGCGTGCCCGTGTGTACATCATTGTACAAGCGATAGCGATATTATGATAAATAAAATGTGTGTGGATGTACTAGAACGTATGTGGAACAACCTGTGGTATTAGGCTCTTTTTCTTGATATTTACCATCAAAATAATACGAAAATATAGTCTCGTGTTTGCAGCGGAAGCAGAATTGTCTGTTTCTAAATTTCAGTATTTTCAAACGAAATAAAATAAAATTATAACGTGAAATAATGATTTCAAGATAATAACAGCATCAGCTAATGGGTTCTCAGGGCCGTATTTTGTTCATAACGTCGGAGTCCGTACACAATTTGCATACTGTTATTATAGACGAAAAATTGCAACACATTAGGCGGCTCCGTCTTAAATTGTAAGAGAATGGATTTCCTTGAGCAAATACGCCCGTTTCATTATTCTAAACAACGAATAAATTTACCGAGGGAAAACAAAACAATTGTATTCATTTTGAGCGACTGCGGTTGCTGCATTACTTGATCAAATTATTCATTCCTACTTTTTCTTTTCACTTTGCTTTTTTTACATTATTTTTATTCAACGTTAAAAGAATATCACCCGCAGAACAACACACCAAAAACAAACCAATTAACCTTCTGATTGGGATAGCTCTATATAAAATAAAAAAAACGCGTCAAATGGCAACTGTCAGCATTTTGGACGAAACGGTGCCCTTTAATTAGATTCGAACCGGGCATAACCGGCTTATTCCAGCTTAGGCCGGTTCCGCGTAAACACAGCCGTGCCACTGCAAAAATGACCAACTAATTGGCTTAGAACATTGTGTTACGCAGTTTTCGTATCCAATATTCTGTGGAATGGTGATTTGTAAAAAAGGACAAATTTTTTCTTGTTAGTCCTATTTAGATAGGCGTGTACAGGTTTATCTGGGGTCGCTTTACCTTTTTTATTTCAGGAATGCGATTAGAGGCTTTTAGCTGTAAGTATTAAAATAGTACTCGGTAAATACTTTTTAACTTTGTCCCGAATGTCCATTAAATGCCAAAGGTTTGTGGCGAATACGGCAAGATGGCGTGTTGGCGTGATTGTCGCGGTGAGTCGACTTCCGCTTGCCGGTGCTTGTGTACCGGATGCGTTACGTCTCCCGCCTCTACCGGCTGTTTCCAACTCATCTTGTTTCTTTGTATGTACACTTGCCACGACACAGCGAAATTTTAGGGTTAAGTATTGTGCGCTTGCTGTATTATAACTAGATACGTATTTTTTCTGTATGTGTAGGAGAAGAAAATTGGTTAAAATTATTTTAATTTTCTCACAGTGAATAAAAGCAGCTCACAAGCGTACAAGTGTTGCAAAAAGTCAAAGCTCAACGAGCCTAAGTGGGTCTCAAAGAACCTCTATTCTGCGGGTATGTTAATTTAACGAGCGTTTATTAAGCAAATAGCCGAGAGTTGTGTAACGTAAGTGTAAGTGTTGTTAGGTCGTTCTGCCCGGGATGCCGGGATCGCGGGATGCGCACGTTATGTTAGTCACACTTCGTTGAGCGTCGCAGCCGAGGTTTAGGTTCAAATACTTGTCATGTGTGTAAACAAAACGGTTCTTAAGGGACAAAATTTACATCGCTTGATTTCCTTTCAATTAAATGCTTTTAAACTCTTTGACATGCCCATAAAAGTTTACACTCGAGAGAAGCTTAAAGAATGTGTGTTTTAGAATATAACAGGGAAGGTTTAGGAAGGCAAAGTTATATTTAGAAATCTATTTTCAGATCGTAATTCTACTTACCTTTTATAATTTTTGTATTTCTTGAGGTAACGGTAACAAATCCTCAAGGTAAACCCTGTTAAGTTTAGACATCCAAATATGTGTGGGATATGTCTATAAATAGACGTAGATACATATCCCACATACATTTGATAGATATCGATACATAATATACACTCGGGACCAATGAATCCGGATCACCAACATAATTATACCTTAATATTTATGAAACTAAGAATGTTAGTATCTTCAAATAAAAAGTATTTTACTAAATCTTAAATAGTCTATTATTTAAGATTTATTAATTTTATTTCAGTACTAGCGACCCGCTCCGGCTTCGCACGGGTACTATAATATGCAAGTATTATACATATAAACCTTCCTCTTGAATCACTCTATCTAATAATAATATCTGTCGGGACAAAAATATTTTATGTTGAAATCTTGCATGCAATTTGTATGTACACACATGTTTAAGCGAATAAAGTTATCTTATCTTATCTTAAAATAAAAAAAAACCGCATCAAAATCCGTTGCGTAGTTTTAAAGATCTAAGCATACATAGGGACAGACAGCGGGAAGCGACTTTGTTTTATACTATGTAGTGATCTATGAAATAGTCTGTAAAATACATTTTATTTGAATACGCTATTATTCTTAGTTTCCGAGATGCATTGCTCCCGACTGTAAATATACATAAATAGACAAACAGACATTCATCACGAAAAATTAAATAAACTACAACAGAAAAAATGTAACACGAAGACCACAGAAAAGATAATAACACCGCTGATATAGAATCCCTTAAAGCATTTATAGTTTCAGCGCAATAGAAAGTTTAACTCCAGACTACGCTGTCAAGTTCTCAGCGTAAGTAAAGAGTAAAGCTTCATCTCTACAATATCATTGTTTCAAGCACGTTGGAAAAAAAGAACTAGGAAAGCGGTGAGTGTCCCAGTTACTCCCGCAGCTACAGTTTCAACCGCAACTAAACACGAACTTAGTTTACTCGAGTCACCTCAAGAAAGGTTTCGCGTGTATTAAGCCTATAACAAACTGTGAACTTCCACTACACAGCCTCTGCAGTAAATTTCGGGGTTTTATTGAGCCGTTTTTTCAGCCGGCTTTATGTGGAGACAACGTATGTTGTCCCACAGCAACATAAATTCGAATTTAAATAAAAAACCTTTTGTTATATCCGACTTTGACTGTCCAATAATACATTTTGTGTCATCGACATTTTAGCAAGCACTTTGTAGAATCTAATCAAAATTGCTTACTAATAATGCCTACACAATTAACGTAATTTGCGTGGCTCTCCCACGCTTACTATAGATAATGGTTTTAATGTACCTTAAGTGAATTAATTGAAACAGGGCGCCGAAAAGCCTAAGTAACTAACTCGAGGTAACGTCGGTAAAAAAGTTAGGTTCATAATCCTACTGAGGTCATTGGAATATAAGCTTGTATATCAAATACAGTAGACGTGTGTAGCATTGTAGTAGCTATTCATGTGAAGTTTGATATATGGGGTACCGTCATGGCCACCCGGTGTACTTGTCGACGCTACATACGACTAACTACGATTTCTCGATATCGATAAAATTATTTTACCTCGATACCGTTATATAGTAATGTTGCTTAGTAAATGTATGGTAATCGTACATATGGGAAACAATAAGCATAACTTTTGGCAGTACTTTATTATACCATTTTCATGCAACATAATATTTTACGCCAACTCCTCGATATTTTATTAACTAATCAATTTAAACGGACTTTCTGATCCTAACCTTTTCTCCAACATAACAAGTATCGATAGCCGAAGCTGCCATAGTTACGTACTGTTAACATAATCATTGTAAACGTTTCCTGGTACACGTCATGACGTTGACAAGTGACGCGTATTACTATTCATTCGAGTTTTCCGAGTAGTCGTACTTTGTTTGTTGTTTAAATAGAACACAAAGCACGCTAGGTTGCCGGGCCAGTCGCGCCGGCGCCTTGCGCTTTAAATCTTTAATTACTACACGTTTTATATGACCGGAACTGTTTCCCGATGACGATAGTCAAAACGCACAGTGTAGGACGACTTTGTTAATTATAGACTAGTAAAACGAGAACATTAACTGATTTAGTATACTCCGTTAAGAAAGTAATTTGTCGGAATGAGAAATGAGATTCAAATGACTATTAATTACAATAATTGTTCCGATTACTGCTAAGTATCGATAGCATATCTTAAATAGTCAGTATTTGTTTGTTAGAAGTAGAGCAAACCATTAATACGACATGAATTAGATTAGGACACGTTTCCAAATAAATCATTAATCAATACTCGTTTTATTCATCTAGCGTTACCAAGTCCTTTTTCATATAATACTTGGTGATCATAAAACATTTAAATGTTAAAGTTAGGCTCGGAACTAGAAATATTTTTTAATATTGATTCGAAAAACGTACGTCAAGCGCCAACGTTTTAAAATAAACGTTTGTCCATGAAACGATGCTATATATATGAAGTTATTACATTCAATTAACGCAGAAATATACACAGTAATCATATTTATAGAATACGTACACATTGTAGTATACAAAGTTTGTCGAAGTTGAAGTTACAGTAGAAATAAACGTGGTCATAATGTCAGTTTGTTCGTAGCAGGGCGAGGGCAGGCAGGGAGCGTATCGCTGCCACAATAATTTACTCGATTACCAGCGTCGCGTGCCCGCTACCACTACAAATAATTCATACGACCCGTCTAGTAATGGCCTTTTAGCTGCCCGTCTAACTTCAAATGTAGTTACGCCGATGTGGTTACAAACTATTGCTATTAAAGTAGCCACTAAAACCTTCAATTTGTATGTCTACTCACAACAACACATGCTGCCTAGAGTAATTAGGGAAACAATAAAAAAAATGTAAGGCGTTTTTAAAGCAGTTAAAGTGGCATGGAAGGCAATGTAAGATGTTTTTCCCGATTAGTCTCGACTATGATTATGCAACTATATCCGTGGTCCGACCGTCCGGGTCGGAGGGTGCGGCTACAAGTTTATATGAAGTAGATAAGCAGTAGAAGGAAACCGTACACGACTTTAATACAGTAAAAATAAGTCGGAGTCAGATTTTTAAAGTATTTTTTTCGTTTGTTCTACTTGTCATATCATCGATGAAATGGCTTCGATTATGTTTATAGTCTGTGCAAGAGTATTCTTTAAGTATAGAGGAGTACTACGGAGTGGTATACCGAAAAAAGTTAAGATGAAAAAAACCTTTATACTAATAAAGAGTGAAGGACGCAAAAGATGTGTGTAAAGATTCGTAGCAGGCGGCGACGCAAGGTTTTTTGTCTTTGCAAAGGATCTTTTATTAAGATGTGTACGAAACATTGGACAAAAAGATGACTTTAATACAAGTTAAAAGAGGACTTATTTACAAGAACTATTTATTATACGATAAAAACCTTTGTATAGTTCAATGAACTATTAAAGTCTGTTATCGATTCAGAATATTTTGGACTCATCCATATTTCACTAAGGTGGTTTGTCCCACTACGCGCATACTACGCTATCATAACTTAAAGCTTTCAAATTATTAATGTTAACGTTGTTGGTTCGAGGCCTCAACAATAATTTTAGTGAGGCATTGTAATTTACTCGAGTCTAGTCGTCAAGTTCCCTGGTTGGGACATGTTTAACTTCATTAAGCATAATACGCGCTCACAACATACTCGTTTAAGTCCAATCTAAGTTGTGTTGGGAGGACGAGTTTACATGTGAATAAATTATTATCTTGCAGTCGGCAGAGTTGGTGTGAAACCCCGGCGCATGGCTATAAACTCGATGCACGGAATGTCTTTGAATTTGTGTTGCTAGTTTAAATACCTATTTAGGACAATATCGTAACTGAGGCAAGCGGTGGATTTAGTTAGCAGAGCCAATTTCCAATTAGATGTTACCATCGATCCGTACATTTTAGAGATATTTTACGTACGGTTGTTCATTTAGAATAACTAGTAAGTAGAGAGAACGGTAATAATAAGCCTTTACTTTGACTCAGCAGTCAATGTGCCGATAGTCGTTACAGCCAATGGCTTAATAGTCAAGAGCCTCGACCAACATCTGATGAGGCTCTCGTGGGGCAGCTGGATCAAGGGTTTATTCAGAAAGCGGTACTTCTGGACACGGCACGTATCGTTAAGAAGTTCCTCTCTCTGGAGCCCTGACCGCCGGCAGCTGTGACCCTTTTCCCGATACCGGTGGGCATAATATACGTTTTTTGTTTTTTATAGAAATATTTAAAAATGTAGATAATAAGTTTAAAAAATGAATAAACGAAAGCCTTTAAATTGAATAAACGAAACTTTAAGCATTAAACATTTTTTTTCTATCCAAACTTATGTTACCTGCTAAAAGAAATTCTCAAGTGGCTGCTTACGTATTCACTCACCCTTGCCAAGATTCCTCCTTGAAGAATAGATTAACATACATATGTTTTATTAGGGTCGTTTCAAACTTTTCAGTAATACTACAACGGAATCCCCGTCTGATATAATACTCAGCGATGTTAGTCGGTGTGCAAACAGCCTTATTTACTATCCCCGATTTCATAATAGCCAATTCAAACTCCGTTATCTTATCTGTTTGAGAGCAGGCCCCTATATTGTCTGCAGGACACTTCATACGGGCACAGATTCAGCCAAGAATTTACTGCATAGGAAGCCTGTACATTTGCCTAATCAACATACATATTCACGCCTTCCTCCATGGAGGTAGGCAGAAAATATAACGCCACACGTTGTTTAAGTTAGCACGCCGCTGTTAGATAACCAAACTAGTTTGGTGAATCGTAGATTTATTAAAATACATCTACCAGAGCAGTTATCTGCAAAAAGAGAGTACAAAGATTCTGTTACGGAACGAAAACAAAATAAATTAGTATTAATCACCGCTTTCTATTAGAACATTGATACCAAATCTTGAATAGCCGTCATTTGTAACTCTGAAGTCGAATCAACATAAAACACTAGACAAATTTGGACAAGTTCCCTAATAGCGTTATAACTTAAGTATGTCGTAAGTTGATGCCGGCAATATGTTCCCGAAAATTAATGAAAATGCGAATAAGAGCGCAATATCAGCGTGGCACATACGCGTTCTCGTAGTGCACGAAGTTTACCCGCCACTGAATAATTAACTCGCTAATGGCCAGATCGCAAATAAACTCCAAATTATTGCACTACAACTTGGCCCGCGTTAGAACTATGAAACATGACTACGTTTAACAACGAACACTTTTTAAACTACTTACAATATTAATGTTAGCTACTAACTTAATATTTACTCAGAGAGTTATAATTTACTCCAGTTATATTCAAATAAACTCAACGTCTACACAAATATTCGCGCGCGTAGCAAACGGCTACGTCGTAGCACACATGAGGATAAAATAAAGACTGTCATGTAGAATTATTAATGAAATATTTATGGTTATAATAAATATCATTCTAAAATATTACACGGAGCCATATATTTCCTCGAGCAAGAAGCAAGTTTGTACAGCGATTGTCACGGCTCGCTGCGTAGAGCATCTACGAAATAGTATTTTCTGTGAGCAAAGTAAAATTGGAACATATTTTATTTTTTAAATGTTATCTCAGTGAAAATATTTTATGTTAAAAACCTTCATAGAAAGTTGCTTTCTCAAGTGTCTATCTTCTTTTTCTTAGCGTTTTCTCAACAAGGGTTGGGTCTACTTATAGTACCGTAGTTGCATGCTTTTTATACTGGTTCTGCTATCCACTACTATAAAGATGGATAGCAGAAGGAAGGACTTTAAAACTCAAAACAAATGTGTCTGATGATGTATAACTATATTCCTGAAACTCATATTATTACTACGATTCGTTTTAGAATAACTATGGGAAAATTGACCAATTCATTTAAAATCCAATTATGTTTCAAACCTGTAATGAAGAAGTTCCAAGAGTTCTAATTGAACGTTACGTAAGCATTTGATTAATATTTGTTGGAAACTAGTGCCAAAGGTTTTCATGGTAATAATAAAATATATTGGAAAAGGAAAAACTAATGACGCAATATGAAAAGTTATTAAAACCAAGACAATTATTATGTCGTATTTGTTATCCATTGCTCGTTAATAACGCCTGTGCACTAGCTAAACGCGTTGATGTTTACGCGTAAGATGCAATCTACGTGCATATTGTCTATTAGCTTATAGTCCCGCAGTGGGCGCACTGTTCCAATATCATCGCATAATACCTCCAATTGAGATTGTTCCACCGCACACGATTTACATAAACTGTGTTCCCGGGAGCACGTGCCACTAAAACTGCACTGATTGCCGTGTACTAGCAACCGATAAAAGTTTTATGTGATCGCGAATTGAACGGATATATTTTACACTTTTTGATGGTTTCTTCCTCTTTTATAAAGTAAGCGATTTTATTTGAGGAAAACTTTGCAATCGGTTTTAGGATTGGTTTTGAGACATATTGACACCAAATTTAATATTTCTTTATTTTAAACTAGCTGACCCGACAGACGTTGTCTCGAATACAAAAATCCATTGAAAAAAGAACATTGTTATTCCAGAATTTTCCGGGAAACTTTTCCATTTTTCCTTTCCATTGATAATTTCCATCCAAAAACCTAATTTGGACTACTATGAACATTTAAAAAATAAATCCAAATCGGTGCAACCGTTCTCAAGTGATGCGCTTATCAACGAGTAGCATTTAATTTTCGTTCATTTGTCTTACATACATACAAATTATATTTTTAAATACACATCTAATAACCAAACAAAATTTATATCAAAATATTAAAAAAAAAATAGCCCATCGGCATCGGGAACAGGGTCCAAGCTGCCGGTGGTCAGGGCCTCAGAGAGAGGAACTTCCTAACAATATATATGGATAGATAGCTTTATTCAATATGAAAGTTTACTAAGATATATTTACGGTATTATCGCCTCTATTTTAGGTCAAATTTCACATTATTGATTACCTGAAACTCACTAACTAACGCCAATGGAATTTCGTGAAACCTCTAGGAATATGTCACACACGAGGGCGCACGATACGGTATTAACGCAAATTCTGCATTCAGCTGTAAAGTAACCTAATAAGGTTATAGGCGAGCTGTTAAACCATTTTAGTCTTTGATTATACATGATTTTAGTCATCTATTTCGGCGCGCTAATAACAACATATTGTGATCAATAATCCGTTCGTCAACCGCACTGATTATGATAATATTGCAGGGATGTGTTTAGTATCTAGTGGGTATTTTCCTATGATGAAGTTTTCAGTAACTGATGCTGCGTTTCACATTACCCGTATTATGTAAGGTCTATCTATTCATACACGACATATTTTAAGGGATTCATCTATAGGTGGTCAAGAAGCCAAAGAAAAGTGTTTTTTTTTTATGTGTATATTATTTTACTTAATTATTATAATTGTGATTATGCTTGAAACATTTTGCATAAATTAGAAAAAAAATTGCCCGCTTCATTGACAATAAATATTACGTAGAAACTAGCGTAATGGATGTTGAAAATAGTAATGAGCCATAGTACTTGATACGTGTATCAAGTAAATTTAAATTATTTAATTAAAAAAAATATACTTAGTTTTTCTTTTTTTTAAATTTATACGGCTTCTTTACCACCTATAGATGTATCCCTTAAAATATTTCGTGTATGAATAGATAGACCTTGTATACAACATTTTCTTGGGATGGTTCAGGTACATTATACGATTATGGTATTGTTCGGCGCGCGTTCTAATTAAACAATCTAATTGGGTCAGTCGTACACTTCCCTATAAAACAGCAGGCTCATACGCTACTCTAACAAATGGCCGACTTCTACGGAATTGTCCGCTCATATACACTTAAATATTTTATTGCTTCAAGTAAATGTATACATTTGTTTTAAATGTTCAATGATTACTAAAATGTAGAATTTTATTTAAGAATACAAAATAAATAAAACTTTTTAATAATTTATGAATTTACTTTTTTAATAAAACATATTTTTATTATTGGTTTCTAAACTTTAAAATGTTGTAGACGCCGGGAACAGCATCAGGTCGTATACGAAATCTCCGCCGGTGGTCGTGGGTAATGGCCCAAGTTCGGCTAAGCCTCGGGAAGCCCCCGGACGTGTGAGGAATGCGCCCCGGCCCCGCCTTATTACATACGTGATTCTTATTTATATTATATTTGGAGCCGGCGAGAGAACGCGTTTCCGATATCGGCAGTCGGATTAACGCATTGCCGCCTTTTAGTGCTCTTAGTACTCAACAACTTTGTAAGAACCTTACAGAGTTACGTGAACATTGTCGGAAAACACTTTTACGGTTATAAGTTTGTTTTATAATGTATTTGTTGGCTCTTAAATGTTATAACAACACTAAGTAGCAGATTTACGATGTGTATCGTAAAAATAATATATTTTAGTTGTATCAAACGCACATAAATTCAGAGTACGTACATTCGGAACGAAGGAACAGTATCGTTTTATTTACTTTAAAATATTACCTTTTTATATTTCCTCTTACATTTTATCCCCATTCATGGAGCACAAATCGATATAAAACATCCGGTAACAATATATCAAGTGTGAGAGGGACCTTTATAAAGTATTTTTGGTAGTGTCCTGCGGGCATGTTGGAGTTGTAAGAAAATCCGGGCGTCCCTGAGGGCCGGATGCACTGTTTCCGCCCGACCCGATGGTGACAACTGCTCCAATATTTCTTTCTACCATTTTATCTAACAACAGATTACGATTTATAATTTAGCTGGAAAAACTTTAAGTGCATCTGAGTGTTCCAGGTGACGACATTATATCCAAAATAAAAAAAAAACAGTTGTAATTTTTTAATATTAGCTATCGTTCACTCAAACTTTATTTTATGGTAAACTTCACTCTGTCAATACGATACAATACTTATTTATTGCAATTTACATTTGTAAAAAAGACATTCCCATTTATTTCGTAGATCTATCTAATCGTTCAGAACGAACGAAATAATAAGGACAAATGGGCCTTGTAGATCCTCCCATCAATGGGCCGTATGTCAATGGCTAACAAAGTTTGATTCTGATCCTCTGGCCACCGGGCGCCATTGTCACAAAATACAGAGCTACTGTGGTGTAGCCGCACAAAGGATTAATTACATCCTTACGCTGATCGGTTTTTATCTTTTAATAAACAACGAAATAAGTGATGACTTTTCATTAAATGTATGCCGATTTTCGTATATTCTAAAGTGGTGTGGCTAAACATCGACATCAACATTGACTTCCGCCTGGGGTACATGGGGTGCTAATTTGTTGCATATAGGACACACTATCACATGCCTTACAAGGAATACTTCGAATTCGAGTTCATCCTGTATAATTATCTGTTTTTAGAGACAGTATTTAGACAGCGACTGTTATAAGTATTACTATTAATAAATAGTAAATATTCTTTATATGCTGAAAATAGTTCCGACGACAATAACCACCAATAACATAATTATTTCTCTTACCAGATCTGAAGATTGCAAAGCGGAATGAAGTACGTACCTGTAAAATAAAGAAAGCTTGGTTAAAAACATTAAATTTTGATTAAGTTTCCAACTTGTATAATTATGAGAGACGTGATTTACACTAAGTTGTAATTAACGCGGATTTCCATAGATAAACAAATTCTGCGTTAATATATCAAAATAATAATTATAAATTACGCTACCCTATTCATTTTCATATCCATACATCATAATATTACTCGCGTTTATACCAATTAAGGGCAGACGAAGATACATGTGGTTAGAAAAGTATAAAAACAACATAAATACAATTTAAGCTGCGTAATATCTGTCTAAATTATAACGGAGCGCAATTACTCAAAATTAATGGTGAAATTAATACTTTGACCGCTGTGTTAATTAAGAGCTTTATATTTACTGGTGAATTTGTAACGCTGATGTTTTAATTACATTTATATAGCTAGGAATATCAAATCCACTGTTCATTGACACGCGAAACGCGATACTTTTCATAGGAAGCCGAATGTGCTCCTAATGAAATATAGGGAAACATGTCGAGCACCCAGATTTTATCTGATCAGATTTCAACACGGACACATTTAAATAAAATTATGGATTTAATTCATTATAAACGTAGTCAGGTTTAAATGGAAACCCGAGGTCGTTCCTGCCGCGTTATTAAAGAACTTTGAAAGAAAATGAGCATTCCGTAAGCTAGTCAGTAACAGAATAACAACAAGTGAAAGCTCTCTCTATTCGGAAATCTGTTCATCGACTCGCTTCACAGTTGATATTATTTTCCTTCTCGGAATATCTTTAAAGGAGACTGCCCGTTAATAGGTACACGGTGTGAATGCGTAAAAAGTTGCCTTTTGCATTACCGCGGAGTTTCACACGAACCGAAATATTCCGGGCGTGTATTACAATTTACATAAACTCCAACGTCATTCGAGATGTATTAAGGAGAATGTCATTTTATGCTTTGATATGCGGTGGCGATGCAACGGAGTCGTGTGTACAGAATAAAATAGAATGCTGTGGAATGAAAACCATTATTCGTGTTTCGTGTGCCATATTTCGTATGAAGCTCCCTTTCTGTGTAGTATACGAAAAAAAATACCAGTTTAAAAGATTTATATTTTAATGTTATGAGAAAAGTTTTTGAATTCGTATTAATTAATAATTAAAGCGAGAAATGATAACATTCCGAGAATCAATGTGGCGTCCGAATATCTGTGCGGGAATTATTCGTGGGAACTTTCCGAAATGTTATCGTTCCTCAAGTACTTATACCAAAAGTTTAACATTGAATTATTAGAATGTTAATCTTAAAATTATGAAATTTATGAAAACAACATTTATAATAACAGTCGTTTTTAATATTTTTGGGGTAAACATGATAGAATTACAGTTTATTGAGTAGGATCTATCGTCCATGACTGACATCAAACAAACCGCAGTCTTTTGAGTCCGGTAATGCGATAGTTTCTTTGACATGATAACGACCCACCCGCCTTCGCCAGTTCATATCAACCGAATACATTATATTCTATTGACGAGCGCCATCGAAGCAGGAAATATTGAAAATATAAAGCTGCTATTCACTTAGTCAAACAGTCAAAAATATCCATGTTACGAAAATGTTCATTTAAAACGACAAAAAAGATCAACAATAGAACGTCAGAGGTCAGTAAATAAAATGTGAAAATAAAATAAAAACAAAATGTAATCCGAGTCAACTCGGCCGCTGGCTGCAAACCGAGCCTAAGCTTTGCGAGAGATAAAAACTTTTAATTGGAATTTTTTGTAGATTAAAACAATTATTACTGAGGAGTTTGTCAAAAGTAACGTTGAAGAAAAATATGTTAAATTAGATAAGTACATTCCACTTCTGTAGGTATTACAAATAATTTTCTAGTTCGTATACAAGACATTCAGAATAAGTTATTGCAAAGTTTTGTATTAATTAAACTCTTCAAGCTATCATCATTGTAATAATTTCCGCACAAGGTGGCACTTTTCATTCCCCGTTTTTCCCTCGATTATCGATATCAATGAGCTTTTGAGCGACGGATTAAATTATATCTGAATATCGATTAGGGATTAAAACTATGTGCGCAATCCTGTCGCTGGAGGATCGCTATTGTCTTTCAGGATTGGTGAATTCTGCCAACAATGAGCACTTTGTCGTGGCGCAGCGGTGCGTATATCGCTACGATTCATTCAGCGTACATTTTGTTGAGCGCGTTACGTCACTGTCAAACCTTTTTCCATCGCTATGCTAATGTTTTTGTAAAATGCAACTCGATGAATGATGAATTTTTTATTGACATCATATTTCATAGTTTCTGTTTGAATGGCAACTTAAGAGAAACGTTTGTACCTATATTATCAATGTACTGTTAGTCGTAACTTTACGAGGCAACACGGGACAATATTTGCACAACTTAAATTACAGGTAAGCGATCTTAATTATAATGTTGATTCAAAGCAGACACTTAGTAGATACTGAGAATGAAGCTTGCTCGATAAAATTCCTTAATGTTTGCATTTTATATACGATGTAAATTTAATGCGGACAAAGTAATTTAAAAAAGAGACGACGCGGTAAAATCTAATTTACAGCGAGCGAATCCTTAATCCTTAACCAAACATCGCGGAGGGGGAAACTGGCGCATTAGCCGCGTCAGTCATCAGCAGAATGAATCATTACTTGAAGAGTGCGCCAGTGGCTCGTGTCAAAGAGCCTGTAGCTCAAAGGTCCTCGTGCCCTGCCCCTCCACCCCCCACGCGGCACCGCGGCAGCCGGCGCCCCGCGCACGCCCGCAAGGAAGGGCTGATTGAAGGGCCACTCTAAAACCTCGACCACCCGCTCGTTCGCTCGCATTCAAGGGTCGAATCCGGATTATAGGGCGCCAAAGTCTGCACCTTCATCAGATATGTATAAATTTGTTTGCAGATCGGCAATTGAGGCGCCGAAAATTGTAGACTGTCTGTAATTTCGTTCCATTCAATATCTAAAATAAAACGGCCGTATGAGATTAAACTACCATAACATAAGGCCGGCGTTGTGAGGGTGCTCCAAATAATATGTTGACGTGATTGAAAAGACGATGTTTTGTTTGATCTTTTTGAAAAAAATGAAAACATGACATCATGTATTAGAGGTATTCAGGATTCGGTCGGGGGCGTGGTGAGCTGTTTCTGTCGCCTCATATGTGTGTCGGCACACATCGATACCTTAAGGCGAAGTTGCCGTGTAAGTTATTATAAGAGAGGTGCGCCGAGGGAAATGAATGTCGAGTAGGGCGACCCGTTGTCATTCATATTAGCTGCGACGGCTTAAATTTGTAATCACACTGCGCCAATTCATGGCTGTTGTGCGGCATAACTGTGATGAAAATAGGAAAAAGTAAGCGCTGGCAGTAAAAAGTAAATACCGACGTTGATAAAATTGAGCTCGAAGTGAGAAGAAAGCGATGACTATACTGCGGGTCGTTACTTTAGAATAAAATTGGTATCCATTATATTCGTTTTGATGGGACAATTTTGTTTCTGAGGGGACTATTGATTGATAGAGACTGAAGTTACTTATTTCAGTTTTTAGATGAAACAAATGATCACACAGAGAGCGGGCAAGCCATGTATGTCGAGGAACAGATGCCATGTTTTGGAGTGGAGGCCAAGAAATGGCAAAGAAGACGCGGCTCTGTCCAGTACGCCAGTTGGCGACCTAAACTTACGACCTGCATATTTATTCGTATTTGAATAAGTACACCTAAAGATTGAACGAGAAACTCTAGATATATACAGTATACAGAGACAATGGCCAGGGGAAGAGAGAAAAGAGATGACAAAGATCGTCTCATGTATTTGAGCTCTTCAAAATCGCGGAGCATAAAGCTCTGCGGCGGAAGGACAGGCGCGCCTTAATAACACTCACCGTCGTAACACAAAATGATTACACACATAAAGAACCTTATCTCTTTACATTCTACACTGGCATAAACCGGTTACAGTCGGGAGTAACCGTTCCGCAACCGCTCGAATGTTTACGCGAGTTTTACGCACCAATCTCGCCACCGACGTTCCCGCTAGAAATTGAAAACGGAATTATGATGAAATAAAAATGGCACACAAAATGCTCCCGTAACGTGGTCGAGCTCCGCTGTCTGCCGGGGCGCGGGCGATGCAGTCAACTGCTGACTAGGCAGCAGGAAATGTACGATGTGCCGCCGGATATCGGCGAATGTGTTCGAATTTTAAGTGAGCCGACGAAAATTGATTCTGCTCAATTTTACGTAAACATGACGAGTGGATGCGTTGATTGAGCTAAATCCGGATTGCATTCGCACCCCGTCCGCACGACGGCGACGGCTGTTGACTGTGGACGTAGCCGCCGGCTACGAGCCACGCGCTCTACGAATACGTAACGTCTACGAGCCTAATCCGATGTAGCAAATATAAGTATCGCATGTAGCATTTATGAATTCGTAGCACCGAAATAGCTGACGAGTGTTTAATTATAACTACATGCTTGACTTTCAATATGCACTGTAGTACCTGCCCGCGGAATGCGGAAGAAATATTCTGAATATCAGCGTAGCCTCAATCACGACCCCAAGTCACGGGAAAGCATAACTGCTGTAGGTACATTGCGAAACAATTATGTGGGTACATATCTATTTGAATACTATTATGTTACGATGTGCAGCAAAAATTAGTGAGGCTAAATAAATTTCTGCTTTTGAAAAACACGTTAAAGAGTACTAGTATTTATAATGTATTTTATTTATTTTAAGATATTGGTATGTTACAATAAATATTTTTAGCTCCATACGTGTATATTTACGTCTTCCTATTTTTTTTTTAAATATCGTCGTTTTCTAATCCCTCTATTTTCTCGCAGGTGTGCTGGCAGTAACTTATTTCTTTAGAAATAAGCGGTACCTTTACTCTTAAAGTGTCAGTATACCTTTTATCACAAATTGTTGTTGTGTGGCACTTGCTTGCAGTGCATAAGTAAAATAATAAATAAAACCCTAGGAACTGGCTTTATAAAATACCTTTAATAACGTCAGTAAAATAATATTTTAATATACGCGAACGTGACCACAATGTTTGAAAATGTCAGCTCCGCAAATAAGTTATGTCGTTAAACGCGTGTAAATGTAACAAGAACCTACTTAAACAGTACGTTTATTTGCGCTTAAGCGAACCGGGAAACGAGTAAAACCTAAATTAATATACTCTACTGTGACCTTTCAACGCGACGCGATAAAAGACGATGATGTTTCATGAAACAAATTGCATGTAAAGCTCCGATATAAATGTGTTTTTAATTATCACGGAGCGGATGAAAATGAATGTAATTTGATCTGCAAACGGAGCATTTTAGCCTTTATGTCAGCTCTCTGTATTTAAATAGAACAATTAAAAGCGGTCAAGCGTTCTACGTAAACATTTTTACGTCCGCCAGTTCACTGTTGTTAGCGCGCACTGAATTTGCATTTTGCACCGAGTCGCGTCTGCTTGCATCTGATTCCGCACTTCATTGCAACCTGGCAATTAGCAAGGAATCAGTCGTCTGGATTTATTGATATAGGACCTATCTTAATTAACGCTGCTTTTTAAACAACAGTTGTTTTGATATAATGGCCATTTAGGAAGCGCGTGCACACAAATGATTCGTTTAGTTAAGGCGATGTTCATCTATGCTTTTAAGTTGATAGAATAAAGCTCGTTTGAATTGTTTGTAAAGCTCGAAGCTGTTGTTGAAGGTAGTTGACGTAAATATTAGTCTAAAAGTCATATGTCTGAATGGTCATGATAAAAGTTTCGCTAGTTTCAATTCCCGTGCGGTCAGCAAAAAAATTCTCTCGGTCCGCAGTGTGTATGTAACGTGGTCGTCTTTTTGTGAACCGACAGCTCTACCTGACTAGAGGCTGCGAAATACTAGTCTCTTCAAATACTTGTATTTTTTGCTCCGAAAACAAAGGATTTACAAGCGGACTCAGCTATTGGAATGGATCTATCGTACTATACGAAACTATTGGCACAAACTACAAAGGAATGATTTGTACGTGGATGTATGAAACTGAGCTTGATTCTCAATCCGTAGGTAAATAACTTAAGAGTCGTTTAAAAACGAACGGATCACAAAAAGAATACGTTTTCTCAAGAGATTACTTTAGGAAAGGTAAAAGACTGTCAAACGGAACAAATACCCGTGTAACCCACGTCTTTCATCGAACACTAATTTAGCTCGTTAGAGAAAGGTCGCGGGACACGTGAATTATATTACGAAACCACTTAACCCTGTAAAACGTCACGTTTGCGTTAACGTTAAACTCGATTGCTAAAGTGAGGTGCACTCACTCGCTGACGTGAATGTGTAATGGTAGGGGCTGAAATATTGAACTAGCTCTGTCCGTAGGTAAACATTTTTGATTGAGCCGGTACCAGCAACATTTTCCTTGGAATCGTTGAAAGAATTTCTCCGCATTTGCATTTACCTTTGGTACGAAAAATAAAGTTGAATCGATTATGTATTTTTGGAGGCAGTCCCCTCATAGGGAGCACCGTCCTCTAAGGCGTGGAATTTGATGTGTGTTTAGTAAATACTTGTCCTATTGCGTTTGTCTCAAGTGAAAACAATAGCTTGATGAATACATGTGACTATTTAGCAAAACCGTATAGTTTGGAGGCTTGCAGTGACTTTCCGGCAACGGTAATGTGATTGTAATTTAGTATTGTTATTTCTAAAAGAAAGAAGAAGGGGGAAAATGATTGGTCATTTACTGCGACACGACAACTTTATAACTAACATCATAGAAGGCAAATTACAAGCAAAGAGAAAACCAGGTAGACCAAGAAGAAAGTACACAGACCAATTGAAGGAAAAGATGGAGATTGCTACACCAACAAGTGCCCAGCACTTAAATTTTTGATGGATGGATTTATACAGGGTGTTAACGAATTCGTGTAATTCCTTAAAACCACATGATCTACTATACTGGTGTAGATTGGCCCCGCACGGGAATTAGCCTCATTAAAAATAAAAATCTTTTTTTTTCTTTCGGTAGGTTTAAGTGATTTTCTCCAAACTACCTATTATGGAATCAGTAAAAAAAAAGAATTTTTTTTTTGCAAAAAAATTTTTTTTTTCTTTCTCTGCCGCTCATAAATGAATGAAAGTACAGCGTCGCGGCTGGCGGGCACGACTTACGCGATATCGCTCTTTGCAGTCAGTTAACTCGGGCTCTAGAATGACTCAGAAATAGAAAACTATGATTTTATTTTGTTTTTTTTTTAGTGTATTTAAAAAAAAACCCTTTTAGGGTTAATCTGTGTCACCAGTAGATCACGCGGTTTGAAGGAATCACACGAATTCGTTTACACCCTGTATTTACCGGTGCAGTACGAATAAAATAAATTCTCCACTCTGTTGTCAGGAACAGAATGCCGAAAGCCTGGTTTCAGAGACATGGAGTACTAATTACTCGCAAGATATGATAACTATCAAGAATTCCTTCCCTTCATATTTATTTTCTACCTAAGTTTAAATTAACCATTTGTTTCTGTTTATCTTAATAAACTACAGTTAATATACTTATACCTTGTGATGAAAGAGACTGGACCTCACGACACAGGGTATCCTAGTGTGTGGTTCAGTGTTACTTGTAACCAGAATGTAAATTTTTTTTGAGATTTAATAAATAAATAATCTATATAAATAAAAAGAAAGGTCCTGACTGACTGACTGATTGACTGACTCATCAACACCCAGCCCAAACCCTTGGACCTAGAAAGCTGAAATTTTGCACAGAGGTTTACTTTATAATGTAGACAAAGAGTAAAGAAGGATTTTTCGAAATTCAACCCCTAAAGGAGTTAAATAGGGGATGAAAGTTTGTATGGAAAATCATCACTTAACGGGTTTAAAATTTCACGCAAGCGAAGCTGCGGGCAAAAGCTAGTTATTGTTATATTATTATTAATTGTATGTAATTTATTTACATTGCTGACTGCCTCGTTGGTCTAGTGCTCGCAAGCGCGACTGCTGAGAGGTTCTGGGTTCAATCCCCAGGTCGGGCAAAGTGTTATTGAGTTTTTCCGTGTGGAATTTCTCAGTTGCAGTCCGGAGTCTGGATTTGTGCCCGGTTGATGGCAATAGGCCCGCCCCCTATTACATGGGACTTAAACTTAACGAAATGAGGGTGTACTATACACCTCTGCCTAACCCCTCGGGAAATACAGGCGTGATATTATGTTATGGGTAGTGCTCATGTCTGTTTTGTCATCTCTGTTTTATTCTGCTAGAGAATATTATGTATAAAATGAAAATTATAAGTCATACGTAATAATATGCGTGTTAGAAGAGATTTTTATGGCTGTCACACACGGTACAGATACTGTTATATTTTATCTGCGAATATCTGTGCATAAAAACTTACATAGCTTATATAACTAACTCATATTACTTATAGTATCTAAAGGTATCATACACGGTGCAGATACTTAAGAATTAAAAACCGATACTATACATATATCTTGCAGAGGTTTTGGCAAAGATGTTTTACAGTCGGCCGCCTGCCTGACACCAACCCTCCTTCGGAATGCTAGTGTTGGTGATTTACCCGCCATCACGCGGTTAACCTAGGGTGTTTTATGATATGCACCAGATCTCAAGTTCTCTTTGTCGCCTTCTACGACACCCACGGGATGCGACAAGGTGGTCACATCCTTAACCCGGGACCAGATGGGCAATTTCACTCACACGGAAAACCTATACATTCAGTTAATAAAATCAGTATCTGCATATATTATCCTGACATATATTTTGTTTCTGACTATACGTCGTTATTATCCTGACGTAGGTATATTTTGTTTCTGACAAAAAAAATCTGCTTATAATTATTATCCTCGCGTATATTTTGTTTCTGACAGAATTTGTTGATACCGGTCCGTACCTTCAGATACTTTACGATAAAATAAATAATTATTATTTAAATGAAAAAAATAAAATAAAAATAATGTTTCTTTGGGAAAGTTGTTATCATGAGTACAATCATGTGTTAAAGTATCGGTCACTAATTACTAGTCACCCTATATTTAGTTTATATTTATATTATGAATCGATCTTTAATCTAAGATACTCATGAAATAGAAAAAGACACAAAGTTTGAGACAGGTTTGCAGAAGCTATAATTTACATAATGTTATTATTCGTATTATAATTACAAACTGTATTATGTTAGAACAGATACATATTGTTTTCAAATGATATTATTATACTATCATGTACATCTGAATTGCATTCGGTATGAATAAACATACCCTTAATAGACAATTCCCAGCAACAACAAAATCACACAATGTAAATTTCAATACGAAAGTAGTTTTCATAATTGAAAGGAAAACCATTTCCATTAGTTATTTAGAAACGTTGGCCTGTGATTTTGTACAGCTTTAATTGTTGTTATTAAATAGTTAACTACGCTCGTTGAAACAAATTGACAGCCAGACTGAAGAACAGTAGTTTTCGTTCAATTAAATTTGATTCCCTACGAATTACAATGGATTCAATTTGTTAAAAACTTTATGTTCATTCAAACGACGTACATCTGTTTAAGATAATTCGCGACGCCAACAAAATTCAGTATCAAAGCGGCAATTAAATAGAACATTAAAAGTGAAACGGAACCTCCACCTTTAATTACGGCAGCTGCTTTCTTTCCTTATCGCAATTTTATTACAATGACAATACGCAAGAGCACGCCTATTAAATTATTTGTGCGACGGTTTGAAGCTCTGCGGCGGCGTTAAGCCAAAATTACTTATTGTACAAAAAACATTGTCGGTAAATGGTGTCAAATCATCCTTGTTTACTGTAGGAGTCCGGAGGCGGGGTCGCATAAATCATAATATTCGTAACGAGTGTAAGACGTTGCAAGGGTACTGACGGCTTCCCAACGTTTCCTCTATAATTCAAATGCGGCCTTCTCCGTTCTCAGCGGAAAAGTTGAGCTTTCCGCACATTTTAAAATGTGGCGGATACGTCACGTATGTGTAGCGTATACTGTCCTCATATATCCCGACATTTACAACGCTTCCTAAATAATATTTCACGGTTTGAATTTTTATCTGGTTATTTTTTGCAGTGAAATGCTTAAGCCTCTTTATTCTTAAATATGAAATATTCTCGGTAAACAATACTTTTACCGCTACTCTGAATAATTACGGTAAACACAGGATTACTCATTCAAAGCATGAAAGTTACAACCCATTCATAAATGTTATCTACATTAGTACCAACTTTAACAAACCCCGTAGCAATAAAATACTTAGTTGTGAAATAGATGTGAATATTTTCAGAAGTCCGCTTCGCTATATTTTTGGGCTCAAGTTACAAAACGTAACACAGTCGGATTATGAATAATAGCGGAGTATGAGCCCACTCGGCACATGATATACAGGACTTTTATGTACACCTATATTGTCCTTGGTTACACATATCTAAAATTCATGCTCTAAATACAGAGCCGCGCGGTTGAGCACACACTTGCTGGTCTTTTATTGCCAACCACACGAAAGCAATCTTGAACACGGTGTGTACTACCCCTTTTTAGTTTTTTGAGTTCTTATCTATACATATAATAAATCTGTAGACATGGCGTGTCTGTACATAGCAAATATTTTGAAAAAACCTGGTTGGGGTGTTAAACTATAACCAATAGAACCCATTTTTAACATTTTTGGAATTTTTGTCTGTTTGTCTGTTTGTCTGTTTATCTGTTTGTCTGTTTGTCTGTTTATCTGTTTATCTGTTTATCTGTTTGTTTGTTCAAGCATCACGTAAAAACAACTGATCCAATATTGTTGACTTTTATAAATAAATATTGTGCTTATCTCCAAGTAACATATGTTTTTTGTTTCATCGCAATCGGTTCACGCAATCAAAAGTTATGCGAATTTTAAGTTTTCTAGAAGAAGTTAGCATCTATTTGTGTATACCATTTCTTTTCAATAGATGGCGTTACGTGTATCAAATCACGTTGTGAGGAAATATAATCAACGAATATATTACTATTCTCAGTCTGCGGAAGGTCTATTGAAATGCTATCCGAAGAAGGTAATAACTAAGCTTTTATAAAAAAACGTAGCATTAGCATCTATTTGTGTATACCATTTCTTTTCAATAGATGGCGTTACGTGTATCAAATCACGTTGTGAGGAAAATAATATAATCAACGAATATATTACTATTCTCAGTCTATGGAAGGTCTATTGAAATGCTATCCGAACAAGGTAATAACTAAGCTTTTATAAAAAAAACGAAGATAATGTTATTTAAAATTTATTAGGTACCTATCTATCTGAATGGCAGTGGAAGAGAAATACATTCAATTTCATAAGCGAGTGTAGGTATTCTAAATTTTTAATTGTGCAAGACAATACGATAGATTAATTTGAAATACTCATATATTTTATTACGAATACTTAAATACGTATTTATAAATCTATTTACTATTAATAAAATTCAAAGTGCAATTTGTCTGTAATTAAATATTTTTCCAAAATTTCGATTCGGTGGTACTATACTATCGATACAGAAACCATAACATTTTTTTTTTAGAATTATTGTGTCTGTTTGTCTTTCCGTCCGGACATCACGTTAAATCCCGTGGATGGATTTTGATGGGACTTTCGCTGATGTGTTGCGTAAAGAGCGACAATTTTGCTGGTACATATATCATCACGCTATTGTTCATAGGAGCCGAGCAGCGGAACATTATTTCCACATACTGCGAAGTATAAGCTTAATATTCGGATCGTAAAATCGCGTGAATCGATTTTGATGGGCCTGCGCTTATGCTGGTATATAAACTATCACGCTATTACTCATAGATGCCGAGCAACGGAACATTATTTCCATATACTGCGTAGTATAAGCTGTAGACAGAAGTAAGTGCTGCAGTGAACGGTCACTGGCTCAGTGTTCTACGTTAAAACCTCACTTTAAAAAAATACACTTTTTGTAATTTTTTTGGAATGTTTTTATATATTTTATTTTGTTCATTGTTGTCAGAACTACTCAAAGCCTGTCATCGCCGTTTTATTAAGTTTATTTAAGCCTTAGGTAAAGTCACAAAACACATAGCCATGAAGGGAAAGTAGTTTAAATTTTAAAAATTGCAAATTTCACTCAAAGGTGACTTCATTTTATTTTTAAAAGTAAGAAATATTGCCTTTACTGACTTTTTTGCCTGAACCGGGAATCAAACTGACAAAGCTATACCATCTGGTGGCACCTGTTGATAATATCTTTATCTATACTATTAATAAAACTCTCTGTCTGTACATTAAATATTACGGCAAAATTTCGATTGGGGGGTACTATACTATCGATAGAGAAACCAAAACAATTTGTTTTGGAATTATTGTCTGTCTGTCTGTCTTTCTGTCTGTCTGTCTGTCTTTCCGTCCGGACATCATGTAAAATCCCGTGGACGGATTTTGATGGGACTTTCGCTAACGTGTTGCGTAAAGAGCGAGAATTTTGCTGATAGATATACCATCACGCTATTGTTCATAGGAGCCGTGCAGCGGTACAATATTTAAAACCCCGTGGATAGATTTTGATGAGACTTTCGCTACAATGTTGCATAAAAAGCTGTTCTTATGCTGGTACATATACCATCTCGCTATTTAATTGTTCATAGGAGCCGAGCAGCAGAACATTATTTCCACATACTGCGATATATAAGCTTAATATGTCGGATAGGTACCTATCTACGGATAAGTTTAATACGTGAGATATGTAGTATCGCGCTACTTACAATAGGTAGGTACTGAGTAGATGTTTCCTAAGAAATGATCATAAATTTCAGAGATTTTTTCAGAAGTAATAATAATAATAATAATAATGTTTTATTGGAACTAAAAACAGGTTTACAATAAGTTTGCGTACGATAATAGCTACATTAGTTATAAAACTGTGTCGCAGCCATTAACGCCCACCTCCAAGAGGTCAAAGGCGGCAGCGTTCCAATGAAATAAAAAGGTAAGTAAGGACTAAACATAAGACTAAAGTTAGGGTAAGGAACATTACGTTAGTGTAAATGGTGTATGTTTGCATTGTGAATGTTTGTTTATATGTGTAGTGAATGTCAGCATAGTAGATTATTATTATAATAAATTGCGTACATAATATACTTAAAGTTGCTGCGACACAATGTTGTTTTCCGACTTCCACGCGGACGGAGTCGCGGGCACAGCTAGTTTCAAATAAAAATGTTCGTAAAAATATCAAATGCCAAGTATCGCTCGTGCAGAATGGAAAACTGAAGTGCCTACGTATTTGGATTTTGCTTTCAAATTTCTCTTATATTTTCGTGCATTTTTATTGAAGTAGTTGCACAATAATTGCAACGCAAATGTAAGCTATTTCAAAAGAGATTTAAATAATATCTTATAATAACCCCTTTAATATCGTACAGTACCAGAGTGCTGACGCGTAAAATGAGTTGAAAACTTTTCCGAAACCGAGCGATAAGCCTAATCGGAAGACAGTAGCTGCTAATTCATTAACGGCTCAGTTTAACGAATAAGTGTTTTAGCGGAAATAAGATCGTTCGGAACAGACGCAAGACGTTTTAAAACAATGCGCATCATTCAAATATCCCATTAAATCGTGCGATTTAGCTCCGAAGAGCGGGTTCGGGTAAATTAAGCAAATTAAGAGCTCGCTCCTGAGACAGTAATTACTGCGCGTCTGTACTTGGCCACCGACCAAGTACGGTACCTACTTATACTATATCCTGCTGGATTTATGAGCGAGTCGATTTCCCGATTTTCGAATGTAACTCGATCGGTTCAAATCCCATGGGCTCGTTATGGATTATGAATGTTATCGTAGACAAGCTGCACTGCTGAACAATTTTTGTCTCGACTGTGGTTTAGATTCGAACATTTGAAATAAGATTATACTTAATATTTCCTATCGGGAACTGCAGTCATTTGAAGCACCGCACTGCTAATACCTATAGACATGAAATACCTACCTGTTTACTTCCTATTCTACGAACCGAAGAAAGTGGCTGCGTCTTAATCGATTGAAGTTATTAATAAACTTCAATATCGATCATAACCGACAAAACTTGAGCAACATATTTTAATTAACGAAGGTATGAAAAACTCTATCTAAAGTAATTTCCCGCAAAATATGACTGAATAAGTTTGACTTATGACTAATTGAAAAGTTTGTTAACGAGCTTGAGTAGATATTTGCTGGAACCTGGAACTGCGACTAACTTTCCGTCGGCATTCCGGAGAGCGCGACGCATCGAAGAGATGAAATCTACGTCAAAATACAAGAACAAGTGACAAAACGCCACGTTATCAAGTAAAACAGCTGTAGTGCAGGCGCGTGGGCGGGCGGCGCGGCGCGCTGAGCCTATCGACTCGGCTCGCCCGCGCGCGTGCACTCACTCACCTCAAGGTCACCGCCGCCACCGTCACCCGCCCGAGCCGACCGAGCCCTACACGAAACCCCGCCGCGCCTCCCTCCTTACATTTCGACTACCCACTTTAAAAATTTAAAGTATCCCTCGTCCTTCCGGCACATTTTCCCGGGTGAAGGCGACCGGCGCCCATGGCGTCCCTGAGAAAACTGACGGACGTCGCCGGTCCTCGTCGGGTTATATAGGCGGCGGCGGGGCGGGGCGTCGGCGCGAGTTGCGCCGTCGATTCGCGAACTCGATAAATAAATTAATTAAAAGTGCAAGTGAGTGATCGCCCGCGTGCAGCCGACCTGCGAACTCGTCTAGAGCTTCCCCTTAATTGGAATTTCAGACCCACCGGATACTTGGCCGAGGCACGGATTGTTTTCCAGTCCAGGATTTACGAGCCACTCGTAGAGAGGTCTCCAAACGTGGCGTTTGAACGAGCTCAGCCGAGATTGAACCTGATTTATATCGTCCTGCTGTACAACCTCATGTCTAACAATGTCTCAATTTGCGCTTAGGATAAGGATGTATTACAGCATGGTAGTTTAATGAAAATGTAGACTTAAAAGTTAAAAATGCGCTAAGTATCAAAACAACGTAATTAAAACTTAAAGCGATCAATGTACAAATCAGTAAGTATAATACGTTCAAGTCATCGTATTCGATGGCTTTACGAAACCCTTCAGAATGTAAAACTTTACATGCGTAATACAGGTTTAGAGGAAACTTTAAAACACCTCCAACATAAAACTGACATAACAAAAGCATTTCTGTAATACAAAAACCAGACACCGCTGTAAGAACTACGACAAGTAATAGAAAAAGCAAATGGATCTGTGTGGGCAGTAACGGAGTTAATCACTTCGTTACTGCGAGCAGTAACTTGAACCCTTCAGGTTCGAAGAAAAGCTGATTGCGGACGCGGTGACGTCATGCCGGCAAATATACCCACGACTCCTCGTAGTGCTGGGGACAATACGTAGGGATGTACATACTGTAGGAATATCGGGCTTCCGTTGTCTGCTTACAAGTGTAGGTAAGAATCTCTGGTTTGTCGGCAAAAGTAATAAATGTTTTACAGATTTTGTAGGTTGTGTTTATAATGTGTAAAATGCGTTGAAAAGACGAAGGATTATGTTAATTTTTAATAATAGATAGTGAAGAAAAGATTATGATTTCTATTATAAATTAAATTTCATGAAATTAATCTTACTTCGAGTTAGGTGCAAGTGCAATGTCCGCGTAATATGGGGGGAGTTACGAAAAACAGGTTATTCATTCTCATCCCGCCCGCGTCCCAGTTGACTCAGGGAAAGGTTTACTATTAAATTAAGATCATCAGGAATGTAGACATTCATTGCCGTGTACACGTGTACAGGAAGTATCAGTAAAGTGACCAGGCTTGTTATTTAAAGCAATATGGACTGAAGTCGCATTAAAATCCTGCTAACTAGTAAAAAATCTGAAATACCGTATTTCAGATCTTTCAGAATGACTAGTAACCGTCATTTTTGTCGAAAGAAAACAGCAAATTTGATGAAGCCGTAGATAAATACAAAACTGTCTAGGATAATTCCTACTATCCTAGATAATGGATAACACACGAAACTCAGGCGTACCGTACATTCAGCTGTTTACGTAATTATAAGTAAAAATAAGTAATAGTTAATTAAATTAAAGTTCTATACCAACATTTTAGAGTGGAACAGCTAATCGGTAATTTGATATAATTTATTGTGACGTAGGTTCATACATACTCGTAGTTAAGTGAAAAGTATATTTCGGTACGTAATTACTTCCTTAGTGACACTATATTGTACCTCATTTCAGGATTAAGCCGTGAATTTCATCTGGAGAAGACCTAGCAACAGTGACCAAACTGTACATATACACACATACATATGTACATACATACGTTGGATGCCACATACTCTGTCAAGCGGCTAGTACTTTATTCTCCCTATTCAGGGAACTCGTCGCTAGTTCAGTGGGTAAAATTAACTCCGTGTTTCTGGAATCATTAACTTTAATAATGAAAACAGTGATATGAGATATTGCGAGAAAATATAGTTAAGCCGAGGTGGAAATGAAGAAGAGAAATAAAAAAGCTACATTTCAGCAAAGAATGAATATAAATTCAAATTGCCACTTTAGTAGTATTTAAAAGGGATATATGTTACGGGTAAAGGCCGAATGGCGGTTACACCTAGGTATACCCGGGTACAACTAGGTGCAACCAGTAGCAGTTGGGTAGAACTAGGTGTAGCTTAAGTCGACGGAGCCCCGCCGAGCGGGGCTCCTATTTCTGTCTGCAGGTTTTAAAGTAACCTAACACGAAGGGGATGACGGGGGCTTCGTTCGCTCACATCGCTCGCTCACTCTAGCCCCCGTCATCCCCTTCGAACCTAACCTATCCGTGTCGGGGTTCCCCTTAACCACCGGTGTGCGGTTACACCTAGTTCTACCCGCTATGATGAAGGGTAAACCTAGTTCTAACCGAAGATAAGTAGGATACATCTAAGTTTAACCGCATGTGGCCGGCTGCACCTAGTTGTACCCGAGTAAACCTAGGTGTAACCGCCATTCGGGCTTAACCTGTAACATATATTGAATGAACTTTAAAAATAATACTTTGCACTAAAATGTTAATGCTTGTTACTTTATAGTCCCCCGAAATAAGAAATAAAATGACAAACAGATAGCTGAAAGGTATGTTAGGTTATGCTAGAACTGTGACCACTCAACGCACGAGCCGAGCGAGCGAAGCGACCAGTGCCGCGGCAGCAGCCAGCGAGTTCCACTTCCCATCATTCGTTTAATGGGTGGGTTCAGAAACAAATGGTTTTTGATTTTTGATTAACTATGCAAACCATTATTATCATAGAGCAAACAATTAATTTTGTGGTGGAAAGCATTTTTTTTAAGTGTGCTTTAAACATTTTGTTATTATTTTTATATTAATGCTAAAGTGCTTTTAAATGCATTTAAAATTGTACAAATAAATCATGATATGATATGATGAATAAGTTTATGAGTGATAGGTAAGTTCATTCCCCTAAACTAGCATTAGGGGTATGCCATAGTGATATCGCTTGAAAATTTCGTTAGGCCGCAGTGAAACTGAGAAAGAAGAAAACTGCAAAGAATAGGTAATCCATCAATAAAAAAGGAAGCTGCATCGAGTGTGCTAATAACGAATTTCTAAAATCACCAATTATATTTAACTAGTGACCCGCCCCGGCTTCGCCCGAGTGCAATTTATTATACATATAAATCTTCCTCTTGAATTACTCTATCTATTAAAAAAAAAACGCATCAAAATCCGTTGCGTAGTTTTATAGATCTAGTCATACATAGGGACAGACAGCGGGAAGCGACTTTGTTTTATACTATGTAGTGAAGCATGGTGATTATTTGCTTATTCCTCGTTCATTGAAGCTCATACTCATATGTTCAGCTGATAATTTAGACATGAAAGCCATAAAACATTATCAAAATGTACTTTGTCCATAACATCGCTTCATTCAGTCTACAGTCAGCCCGCCAGTACTAAATGAATAATATAGAAAATCAAGAGATCCCAATCCCTAGCTTTGGCATCAATAATGTTAATTTAATCGCATTACGATGTCACGTGAACACCGACCGACCTGTTGGATATGGATTGGGAATACGTATATCTATTACATTATATAAATCGAGACAGGTAAGCCGTGTGGTACCTATCTTTGTACATAGATAGTGGAATTAGTAATCTAAATTGACATCTGGGGGCTAGTAAAGTCACGTTTCATCATCATCATCATCATTCAGCCGAATGATGTCCATCGCTGGACATAGGCCTCCCCCAAACAATGTTGGGGGGGTTTGCTATACCTAATCGCCACGCTTGGCAGGCGGGTTGGCGATCGCAGTATGGTTGTTAAAGTACTCAGAGAACGCTGCTGCCCATCCTCTAGTGAATCTCTTAGTCGACTTTTACGACACTCACGGGAAGAGATAGGGTACCTAGTGCTATTCTTCACGTCCGGCACTACAAGAACGCAAGTCACGTTTGGTGAATCATATTTCGTTAATTTATATGTGCATCTGAACTGAGGGATCAAAAGGTAGAATTAGTAAAAAAATTTAAAAACCTGATGGCCAAGATGATGACCAAGTTAAAAGCGATTTAAAAAACGTATGGTCCAAAAACTTGATCCGTCAGTTTTCAGACGCTCGAAATAAGAGTCTTATTATCGTGAATCTCAGAATATACCGAATGTGCGAGTAAAATTTTATAGAACAGTTAATAATTTGTTACCACTTGCAAGTACATCCAGTCGGCAGTTGTCACACAGTTGCACTGCCTGCATCTTAAAGGTAACAAGCCCGAGATGGACTGCAGACCGCAAACTGCAACCGCTGACCGCAAGTCACATTGGTTTATATGAACCAGTAGTATCGCTTGCGGCTGCGGTTGCAGTTTTGCAGTGGCTGTCGACATAGCACTTTAAGGTGTGCACCTTAAATTCTCCATTCCGACGGCGACTTGCGGTCTGCGGTTGCAGTCTGCAGTTTGCAGTCGCCGGTGGAATAGCAACTTAACTGCCTTCAAACTGCATCTGACAGTTGCAGTGGTGGTCAGGATGCAGTCCGTCTATCTAGGCCGGGGTGGGCAAACAATGGCCCGTTGGCCAATTTTGGCCCGCAAAGGGTTGTAATCCAGCCCGCTAACCCTCCCTCTTGAGCAACAGTCTATGGCCATAACAAATAGCCTCAATTATTTGAGCCGAAAATGATAGTTTTGGCATAACAAAATTCATTTTCTTTTAATTCTGTCCCTCTGCAAAATTTCAAAAAAGTAGGTATTCTAAATGTAGGTATATCCCCTGTTCTAGGGCGTTACAAATCCATTTCTGATAGGAAATATGATTCTCTAAATGTGAAGTTTTAGCCCCTCTAAATTACTGTAGGTACAGTTCAATCACAGACTGAGCGTGCTCATGCGGTTAATGGATATCATAACTAGAAGGTACCTATTTAATCTTGTTTTCTTGCCATTTTTGACTTATCATGAGGTTCATAAGCTTAACCTAGCTAGGTATATGTAGTTCTTTCATATGAAGTTGCGAGTTTCCGCTTCAAAGCGGAGCAAAAAACATTTTACTTAAGCGTTGGGAAATTTGACTTTTATGATATGTAGGTATGAATAGTTAATTATAGATATATAATAATTTCTACGATACTATAATGTAGTCATAGACCCCCTGCCCACCTGACATCTTTTCAAAGCAGGTTCCTCTGACATCTAATTCTAAATGTGCTGTCCAGTCTTTACCCAACTATGTTGGAGCCAATTTCCAAATAGTTCCAAAAACTTGGAGCAAAGTTCCAGTCTAACCAGATACGGCTGAATACGAGCCACTGCCATCAGACCTACGCCACCCAGTTACTGGGCAATGCCTATATTCTGAGGTTAGACTAGTTGTTAGACGTTCGGGCTTCTAACTACCTATAACGACTGTCATGGTTATTCGTATGACACTCAGGACCGGCGGCTTAACATGTTCTCCGAGGCACGGAAGGGTGGGTCACCCAAACAAACAACGACCCGGTTACCCATCAACGGATTGACCGCGCCAAGCGTAGCTGAACCTTGCAAATCATACGATCAGCGCTGTTGTTAATAATTAGCCACGAGACCCTTACTGATATCGAATTTGAAAACTGTATTATTATTTCTGAGTATCTGTTTGTTTCCCAAATAAAAAAAAAACTACAGGAGGTGTTGGAATAGGTAAAAGATGATTCACGTTCGCCTCAGCTGGGAAAAGCTCCGATCCAGCATGAATCATCCTTTTTTAGGGTGCCGTACCCAAAGCGTAAAACGGGACCCTATTACTAAGACTCCGCTGTCCGTCCGTCCGTCTGTCATCAGGCTGTATCATGATTCATGAACCGTGATAGTTAGACAGTTGAAATTTTCACAGATGTTGTATTTTTCTTGCCGCTATAACAACAAATACTAAAAAAACAGAACAAAATAAATATTTAAGGGGGCTCCCATACACAAACGTGATTTTTTTGCCGTTTTTGTAGTAATGCTACGGAACCCTTCGTGCGCGAGTCCGACTCGCATTTGGCCGGTTTTTTTATTGTCGAGGAAGCCCCTAAATATTTAAATTCAAGGCATAGATTATCATTTATTAAAGTCATTAAAGCTCGGCTTCTGCTTGACCCATTGTTGAAACTATCAATATTAACGGAGAAATAACTTGTGACAGAAGGACAGGTGAAATTATATTCAGCTTGTAAAAAGATTAAAGTATTTACAATAGATTGACTGAGAAAATAAAACATGTGCCTACCTACTCATAATTACATTAATAAACTCGACGAGTCATGTTATCATGACCTTACCGTATTGTAAATATCCTAAAATACCACGCGACTGCTACGAAAATGATTCCAATATCTTCAAACTTGTTTACAAAACTTGCTCATGACTAAAAGTAATAAGCGCCGTTAGGAACGTAATACGTAATTTCGCCAATCCATTCATGAGCCCGGATAGCTCAGTCGGTAGAGCATTGGACTTTTAATCCAAGGGTCCAGGGTTCAAGTCCCTGTTCGGGCGGCTCTTTTTGCATTTTGGTTTCTATAAATAATATAGTAATTACTTAATTTAAACAATATATTTATTAAACTGTCATTTGTTTCTCTACTCACCATTTCTATAGATACAAATGCTTACCAAATCACTTTTCAGAAAGATAATAAATGCGATTAATTATGCGACGTTCACAGCGCACACCTACTTACTGATTAATAAAATTATTATCTTTTGTCATGTTTATTCTAAGCGTTTTCCATTCGAATTCCATGATGTTTTTTTTATAACTATTTATTTGCAAATTCTAAGGCATTAAAATAGTTTAACTTTACCAGACATTGATATTTAAACTATTACAGGACTTCATAATCAATTTATAGGTATAAGTACCTCGAGTTTTGTCTACTCCGTAATTGAAAATAAGCGTGAGCCCAAGAAGTATTAGAAGTATATTATTATACTGTAAAATAATGTATAATTTCACATTAAAGTAGCATGCCCCTGTGGCCTAATGGATAAGGCATCGGCCTCCTAAGCCGGGGATTGTGGGTTCGAGTCCCACCAGGGGTACACCATCTTTTTGCTTCTAATTTGTTTTAGTAACTACGACTTTTGTGTAACTTCTGGGCATTATTATGTAAACTTTCGGCATGTTCATTTATTTCTGAATAGCTTGAAGGTTTTTTATCTATGTAAGACGGCATAGACCAAAGAGCTAAGACGTACACTCACATACTGATACAGGTGGGCGAAAATTCACGGTTTATTAAATTTTACGAGGTGCTCCTGTCCAGTCGGGGTTTAGAAAATGTTACTAGATACTTTTAAAACACTTACTTCTCTATGTTCAGTACCTACCTACAACTATTATTATATTGGATAGTGTTATTGTTACTAGCCGAACTTGCATTTTATCGCAAAATGTAAAGACTGAGTCATTCCATGCGGTTTACTGTCGATTGCTTGTTGTCTCTGTTATATTGTAAGCATACTTTTAATAAAATGATTCACAGATTCTTCGTCGGTTTACTACATTCAATATACGCATAATAAGCTCTTTATTACGCCGTACAGTCGCAATAAAGAGCAATAGAAATTGTGAAATGCCTTCAATATTGAAATGTCGACCTACTTCGCGTGGCCACGGGGTGCCTAAGGGGCGCGGCCGGCGGTGTGTGGGGGAAGAGGACGAGGGGGGCGGGGCAGTGGCTACGTCACTACAATTAATAATGGCTCGTCATAGTCCTCATCTATTATATCGGTGAAAAAATAACAGTTTTCCATAAAAGTTATGGGAAAAGCGCAAGTTTGTATAAGAACTTAAAAGACGAAATAATATTGATACATTTGCTACATCTACCTACATAAGAAACTTTTTTAGAAAATCTTTCTACCTTTTTGGTTCACAACTCCAAGTGGGATTAAGATATTTGCATTAGAAGTACTAGCTGGACAAACATGATCTACTCGGATATAGGCATCTCCTACTTCTTCACCGAACTTAAGAAAAATGTTGTCTGCATGCCTTGGAAGCGCCTGCATGCTCGAAGCAATGACATCTTGGGTGAGTTACATGGACATGCAATCGGCCACTAACGACAATTTGGATGCTCATTCAAATCATCGTCAAAACTTCCGGTTTAGATTTTTCTAGTTTAAATAGTTACAAATATTTTATTATCATTTCAATATCAGTCGATCCATCATTTACGTGCTAGGTGCTTGTCGGTGTAGCAATCTCAGTTTTTCCCTGTCCAACGTCAACTTCTTCACTTCTAACCTGGGTTTTAACTTCTGTTCTCTTCTTTGAATTGGTCTCTGTATTTCCTTCTTGGTCTATCTCGTTTTCTTTTTGACTCTCCCTTCTTTGATGATCAGTCGATATTGCAGAATCAATAAAGCTATACCTACTTAGTTCTTAATATATGATCATATTGAACTCGAATCGATTTTCAGACTAATCAGATGCGGCTAAATACATATATCAGTATTTGTTAGCCGAATATCCGTTTAAACATACTAGTTGATTTTTTAAAATATTTATAAGTAAATAAAATGGAATAGAAATATTTTCTGCAAATATTTTATCCATTGCCGACGACGTCACGACAATTATAAAATAGACGAATATCAAGTTCCTCTATTCACATCAACTACGTTGTACCTCCCTATTGCATGTCCTACTTGTTCCGTGTTTTACGTTCAGTATGAAACACAGGACATGAGAATGCTATCGAAAAACTTTCCAAGCATTTTAACAATAAGCTTTACGTAGGTAGTATGAATTTCATAATAATAATATTATTCCTAGTGTTGAGCTGAGTGGCGATGACAGCGCCCCATGCGGCGGGAGGCGAAATGCGCCTGTCACTTCCCTGTCAGCGACATTGCGAAAACAATACCGTTATTTCCATGTAATAACTCTATCGTTATCGGACGTCTAAAACATAACGACGTTTGTTTACGTTTCATTCTATCTATTGCATTAAACTACAGCGCCATTATATTAAAGCGATTACTTAACGCTGCAGTAAACATGTCAGTACTTATGAAGTTGGTACGTAAGGGACTAATCACATTAGTCAGCAACAATACGCAAAAAGCTGTACCTATGGTTTTACACACACTTATCCTTTAAAATAATGATATCGATCGTGTATGCGAAAACTGAAATGATGCGAAAATGTGAAATGTTCATAAAAATGTTCATTTTGTATATTAAGTAAAATACGAGTTGATGCGAATTAGCGTGTTTACTAATTTGTGCTTTGTTTTTTAGGATGCTGTTACGATCACCAAATTAAGAAATTTAAAAAATAAGGCACAGCATCCAAAAAAGTTGTAGAAACTCAAGTAAAATAAATAATTTAGATAAATTATTAAACATTATACTTAGGTAATTTAAGTACCTATTTCTAAACTTTACTGAATAAAATATTGCCCTCTTTTTGGGCTTCGCACAGTCGGGTAAAAATATACCCACTGCAAAATATTACATAAAATAAAACTCAGAACAAAATAATGCTGCCTACAAAAGTTATTTTCGCGTAGGCTACCAACTTGTTTCTAAGTCAAAGCAACGTCAAATCGTCTACAAATGAACGTGTTTCCTTTTATACCTAATTCTCACTCTCATTATAGAAAGAAATATAGATTGATCCATATCCAGAAATACCTCATAAGGTCGAATAGTATTTTTAGAAAACAATCCTGTGACGTGGGGTTTCAGTCTCTGTGCTGGCTGACCCGCCCTGGCGCCGCGCTCTCGTAAACCCACCGCGAGATGGCGCTGCTAGTTTTATTGCTTGTTTGCACAACAAGCTGTAATGGAGGACTACAATATTGACAGACCATTAATTCGACAGGAAATTGTGCTGAAGCCGCGGTCTGTGCAGGTGATTGTGAACTTTTCAAATTACCCGCGTGTTCCGCGGTTGTTTCCACTTCAAACAGCCAACGAGCAAGTCGAGCTTTTTACTCCAGGGATATCAAGTTGAATAAACTCTGCAAGCTACAACATAGTGGGCAACGTAACAGTCGGCACACCAACACGACACGTTTATATAAATGTCCCGCTATCGATTTTTCTTGGACATGCCAGGTTACAATGAGGCGTTAAGTATCGGTTCTGTTTCCGTCCACGGGTATCTAAGCAGGATTAAACATAAGTAACTGTATATGTAAATTGTACATCGAGTACGCATGTAACGTATCTAGTTTCGTTGTAAAACTTACGGGCATGCGGCCAACGTCTTGGTCCAAATCGACCATATGGGAAATGCACTGCCAGCATTGGATCAGGTGAGCTCTTGAAACATACTTGGCAGAAGTGCTCAATGGAAAGGTAAGTTAAGGATATCGTTGCTTATTTTGCAAGAAGTAAACGGTATGGTTTCCTCTCGTTTCTACTGTCATAAAATAAATACCCCTGAAAATGGTATCTGAGTTGAACCGATAGATTGGAATCTGAAGTCGGAGATCAGGAGAACTCATAACGTCACATTTGGTGAAGTATATTTCGTTTCATATCTATTCGTAATCTTATCTGCAAGTGGACTGCAATTCCAGTCGCCACTGCAAATTATACAATTGCTAAATGCAGCTTGAAGCCAGTTAAGATGTAGTCAGTGCAACTGTGTGACTGCCGACTGCGTGGGCAGTCCACTTGGAATTATGATTATGAACATGAAATCAAATATGTTTCACCAAATGTAACGTTATAAGAAATGTTTTTTTTTTCTTGTGATAATCCTCATTGTTTCCCTTCGCCCGAGGAAGGCCGGGGACTCTTACCGGCTAAAAACCCACGGTGTTCCTTCTCCTGACCCTTAGCCGGGGCCGCGGGATTCGCAGCTGCATGCACCGCGACCCCGGCAAGTTATTAGCCCCCTTGGGTGCCACGTGAAAGTAAATAAATAAAATAGTAACAGAAATAATTAACTATAATGTATAAAATAATTACAGATGCAACTATAAGATGTAGTAGTGGGTTGTTAAGATACAACGCCAATCACTCCGTGTAGAGATATCGTTAGTCTGGAAACCGAACCCAACATAGGTACATGGTGGTAAAAACTTTTATTTTGATGATTGAAGTACCTAAAGGTTTCAAAAGTTAAAAAAGAATCCACCTCACAAGGATAAACATAATGTCATGTTCATGTTACTTACATTATATCAACAATAAACGTCCTAATCAAAATGATGTTAGATGAAGCTTAGAGCTCTCCCCGTTTATTTGAAGCTCGAAATATCCATCGTCGGCAGGCGTCAAAAGGACATATTCTTTTAATTAAGCCACGCGGAAAGCGTCGTAACTTTTACGAGGTCCGTGATTTAACTATTATTTGTCATCAATTTTATGTGGTCTTAAAGTAAATAGTACAGTTGGAACTGTTTGACATAAAATGGGGCATTAAGGTCCCGCCTTATTCTTTTTCTAATATCGTTATGGCTCGTAATTTGCACGCTTACGTTAATAACCATTGCTAACTATTTAGTTTTAGATAACTTATTAAAGAGGTACAGGTATCTATTGGTGTGTTACTTCCTGCAGTTCATGCCCCCATTCGAAAATTCAGTTCTTAGAAGAGTGAATTTCAACGTGAACAAGATATCTATTCATTTTAAAATAGTATGTTATGCAACAAATACCTAGTTCTTGTGCTAATATCTACTAAATTATGAATTGTCTTTTCAACTAGTTTAGAAAACAAGAAGACGGAGTAGTAGCGTACTCTTTTGTCGAGTAGTGTCAACTGGGAGACTATTTGTAGGTTACTCGTCTAAGTGGTGTGGGATATGAACAATAGATGGCTCTTATTTCATATTATATTGCTATCCGATACGAGATGGCGCTTTTGTTCAATTAGTTTAAAACGAAATTCCTAGATGGCGCTGTTTGAGCATTCCAACAAAAAACGGGGGACCTAGTTCTGTTATTTTTTTATGTTTATTGTTTTGTTTAGGTATATTAGATAGTCGAAGTTTTTATTTGATATTTCAATATTCTACTAGAATTTTGAAAAACACTTAAAATCTGACCAGAAAAAAACCACACATGAATGCAGAACGGCATGCAGATTATTATTCTAATAAAATGTGCGTATCAATAATTTCTGACAGAACTTAATTAAAGTCAATTTGTTCAAGTTATTAATCATTATCACGTAACTTGTTTCACTCACCTGGTTGGTACCTACTGCGCGGCTGCGGAATATTGAGCACCGAAAACTTACATGCTTATTCAATATATTTTTTAATAGCTAAGTTGAAGTACACGGATTTCTCCGATAACGTGTACGAACACAAATCTCTCAAGCACAATATCCAGACCCGGCACAACTACCTACAGACTGATGTACAAGCATAGGTACGGGCCTTACAAATATTTTTGCAGAGCGCAGCAAGCCAAGCGCTTAGCCACCTGCCCGTGTCGATTCGTTTATTATTTATTGTTTAGTTGATTTTTTCCTTCTAAATAAAATGTTCTTACCTCCATGTCAAGTTGGTGTGTTTCCACTTCTCCCCCTGCACTGCGAACCGCTTTCTCCTCCTGTGCTCGTCCTCGCCGACCTCCCTGTCAGGCCGACCGCATCGCTTCTGCAGCATCAGCGTCGTTGTGGCTTCATCGATCTCTCCTGTAACTGGTATACCACCGAATTCCTGCAAAAAATAGTACGAGTTAGAGATAAATAGACTGCTTAAATCTTTCGACGGTCGCTAGTTTGCTTTGGCGCAGTCTAGTCGACTACAATGACGGCTAAAAAGCCAAAATGCTACGAGATCGACAGAAACTTTTAATGATATAAAATATTATTATCAACTGAAGGGATAATTGGGGTGTTCCTAATTTTTTCCATTTGTATGACATCCAGCGACACGTACCAATAAGTGTATATAAATTGATGGGATTTGAAATATACCTACTCTAATGAAAATCTTATGAAAGTCTTACGATTCGTTTGTTAGAGTACCTAAATATTGGTGCAGGTATAGTACAAAAAAATTATCGTTGCACAATTTAGTTTGAGCTAATATAGTTAACTGTAATTTATTAAATTTTCTATTCATTATAAAAAATAATACGAACTTGTAATGTTTTGATGGCGATCCTGAAGTCGTCTTCGTATGCCTGCTCGTTGTCCATGAGCTGCAGGTTGCCGACCTCCAGGCTTCCCTTCTTCAGGTACCCGAACCTCTCAAGATATTTCCTCTGGAACTAAATAATAATTTACATTAATATTGAATTTCAGATTTTCTTCTAAGAAACTTAATCTTATAAGTCTAGCGAAATTTTCTGGAAGAAGAGACCGTGTTGTCGGGTCTATACCGATATGGACTACAGGAAATGAGACAAAAAACGAAATTAGCAAGCTTTCCTTTTGCCCAAGAAAAGTTAAAAATAGGACGTAGGAAATAATAAACAATTTGGCAATTTTATGCAAATAATAAAATAAAAAATGTATATAGGTATCCTTTTTATTTTCTATTAAAGAAAATAATAAAAAAAAAGGTTAGGTTTAAAAATAAAAATATAACAACCAGGCTTTCGCGTCATCTTCCAATAAAGTTGGCGGGAAATAATTTTCCTTTGTCTTATTAAGGGTAGGTAAGTTTATGTTCCGTAATATTAAAAGAACTATTAGTCCTACGATTTTTAGAGAGCTTAGCACGCCAGTAAGTATTATATACTAGGTACTTAGGTACTGTTATTATTCACGGATCGCAGTGTTATATTTAAGGTCCCATGTGGTATGGAGATTCATAGGGGTGTCTACCTGTCGGTGTCATATCAACTACTTTACCTGTGTACAAATGTACATGTTATACTCATATTATGTCGTCTAGGGTAAATAACTAAATACATTTAAAAATAATTAATAACAGAAATTAAACATCAACAACTTTTGTTTACAACAGTTTATTTGTTTTGATATTTATCATCCACACATAACATCACGCATGTCTTCCCCGAAGGGTTGGGCAGAGCTGTATAGTAAGTACACCCACATTTCGCCGTTATGTTTAAGTCTTATTTAATTGGGGGCGAGCGTATTGCCATCAACCGGGCACAAATCCAGACTCCGGGCTGTTACTGTGAGATTCCACATGGAAAAACCCAATAACACTTTGTCCTACCTGGGGATCGAATCCAAGACTTCACACTCAGCAGTCACGCTTACGACCACTAGACCAACGAGGCAGTCATACATTGATGCGTTTATCTTAATTTAATGTGATTTTGTATTTAAATCAGTTTCGAGCTGTAATTTAATTGGTTTTTACTCTCTTTCTCTCCCCTGATCATTATTATTCGTACCTAGATGGGGTTTGCTTTTAATTGACTTTCATGCGATGGAAATTATGAAGGATTTAGGCCTATAGTATACTTAGACATGCGCTCGCTATTTTAAAATAAGAACCCTTATTAAAATGACAAACAGTTTGTGTATAATAATACTAATTTATGGTAATACGTTCGATTAAGGTAGAAAAGTTCTGCTTTACTGAATGAAAAAGTGTAACAATGTAAAACCCATTTTGTTTCTGAAGTTTATTTAGAAAATAAACCAACATTTATTTATTAACATATACATAAAAGCAAGTAACTAAGTATGTCATAATATTCACGTGAAACACATGAGACGGCTAAACGGATTGCCAGTGTACTTAGCGCATTAAGGATTCCTTTTACTTTACGAATTGCGAAACCCCAAAGTACGGCTGATATTAAGCCTCCATTAGCGCCCTTAGTCCGGACATACAACCCCAAAGTTATCTCTTAAACTTGTCCGGAGAATTCGGACATATGATTGTAATTATTCGCCAGGGGTTGTATAGCGCAGGCCACCCCTTTTTCCGTGAGTTACGGATTACAACTGTATGGGGATAGGATCCCGTTTCCTTTTTTGCTCCGTGTGGGGATCGGCTAGAATATAAAAGTTTCTTACCGCACGCTGGGAATAGACGCGTGTTGTAAGATTAAACAAAACCCAGCACGCTTAGTGGTAGGATCTTTACGGTCCGCCTGGCTAGCTACCACCCTCATAAAAGGCGCCAAGAAAATTACTGTGTTCCGCCGAATTTGGATTCGTGTGCTCCATCTTAGGGCTCATTCACACAGGTTCCGTCATTGACGATTTGTCATAAAACACGATACGTCATGACGGATGGACGTTCACATTGCATACGGAATCGTGTTTTATCACGATTCGGCAAAATATCCGAATTGATGTTCACATTCGTTTCGTGATTCTTAGTCTTGGATGAACTATCGAACACGATGGATCCGTCACAAAAAAATCACGATTCGTGTTTTTTGACGAACGTGTTTTTTAAAAGACGATACGTGATTTAAGACGTGTCCGACATTTTTCACGATTCGCGATGCGTGTGAACACGGGCATTTAAAAAGAATAGCCGCCGTAAAAAAAAAACGAATTGTGAAAAAAGACGATACGTCAAAAAAAACTAATCGTCTTCGTGTGAATGAGCACTTAACCCTATCTGCGCTTTTCCATCAGGTGCGACTAGGCTAAAAAGCGACTAAGTCAAATAATAAAACAAAATAATTATCTAATGCGCTAATAATCACAATGCGATTATGCGGTCACCAATCCAATGACCCAGTGATGTGTTTATAGCGATAAGAGATATCATCCCGATCGTTCATTATTGTAGTACGTTTACGATATCGGGCTATGATTGTTATTATTATACACCGATTTGCAACTTTTGCGAAATATGTTACGTCACTAGTTCTAACCGACAAAGGATTGATTCAGAATCGAATAGACATCGTTCGATTCCTCGATCAATCTGGCAAGTGTGGTGAATATTTAATTCTTAATCATATGTAGCACGCAGATGGTCTACATAACAATACTTTAGTAGGAAATAATGGCATTGTACCAACCACAGCTGTTATTACTTATTACTTCCGTTCCTATTGTTGATGTATTAATTATTGTAAGAGTTGATAAAGCATAAAAATTATATCGAGTACTCAACGTCGCGTCGTTACGTTTAGAAATGAAACATAGCCGGTTTATTTCGGCAATTAGTTACGAGATACTCGGCTATTATAACTTAGCAAACGGCCTCAGAATATAAAATTTGGGATCTACATTTTTAAACACCCTCATTAATCCTAAACCAACTTTATTTTCTTCATCAAACATCCTCCTTTTTTACTTTTAATTAAAACCACACTTGTGGCTTGACAATGGTGGTTAAACGAATCCCTTTGTATTTTTTCGGAGACTTCCCTTTTGACTGTCTTTGTATATTTTTTAGGGATACGAGGTTGGTATTCAAAAAGTTTTGTGGTGCAGATAACGTCAGCCTGTCAGTTCGTCTACTACGCTCGATTATCTCTGAAATGACTGAAGCCATTATCGTGGAGCTTGTATATGCACACTTCACGTACAGGTGTATTTGAACACGCAAGTTTGTATGCCCTTCAATGTAAAGCTTGCTACAAATTCTGACTCGCAGTGCAGTAAATTTTGTCGAAGCTTTTATACAAGATTTGATTTCAATATTTACATTAATTTCGCTTACAAATTTCGTGAATAGGAGTTCCTTAAACACATCGAAAACCAACAAACTAATATCGTGCATATTAAGTGCAATAGCGTCGCTTTTTGTCCACAGCTTGTGGTGAGCGCAAAGTTTGTTTTAACCGAGGATGCCCCCGACTTTACGACTAACAATAAAGACTTTGTTAAGCAATCTGCCGTCTATTATTCACTCCCTTAACTTATCTAAGTTAGCTTCTAAACGCTTCTGTGGGACTCTGTTTATTTACATATACCTGTGTTTGAAAAGGACCCAAAGTAACTCGCTTTCAAGTTGAACAATTTGAGTGAAATTAAGGCAATCATTCCTTTTATGTTGGGAGGTAGAATAGCTGTATTATCTACTATGTCTACAGCTTGTATCGTATTAAGATAATGTATAAGAAGGTTCTTATTATATAATATAAGTAATGTTTTGTGTCTGAAATATTGCGTGCTGCCTTGCGTGTGTGTATCGTGAAGGTTTGATGCCAAGTTCGTAATAAACTAAGGACAAGTTACGTGTAGCTTTGCTATAAACTACAAATGTGTTATAAATATTATTATTTATTTCTGTTTAAATAATTGTTATATTTTCTTTCCAAAAGTCAAGCCAAACGCTCAATCGCAGTCTATAGATAGTTTTATGATACTTTTGAACTTTATGTGATAGTAGCTCTATATTTCTTAATTTATAAAGTGCAAGACGTAAATCAGATAGACAGTCAGCCATATTTTTCCATCGTTTCTGTGTCAGGTCAACAGGTACACCCCTAGTTCTCGACGACTATAAGTCACCCGAGAACTATGGTTTAAGGAACTCATAAAACAATGCAAATATTCCAACAATTAGGTTAATATTGTTGCTGGACCAACCAGAACTTAATAGATTGCCAATAAGTTGTAATCGTTTGGTCTTTAGGTACTCGTTTCTATCGGAATTGCTTTTACCCTTAGTTGTTATCAAGAATTGGCATCAACACAAATAAAAACATTTGTTTTCCTGTAGAGGACATATTGATTTGAACGTTGTTTTTGAATTCAGGTTACCGTGTTAACAGGAAAAATTCTGAGTAACTTTATTATGTTTATTTTACTTTACGCCCTTTACCTATCTATATATTTTATCAGAGCATAGGTTTAAGCTTAAAATGGCTATGTAATGGTTAGAAATAAATAATGAAAGAGGAAAGCCGTAATTTAAACCGTTTTCAAATTTTACACTAAAGTTTGTACCTTTATTTTTTGCATTCTCATGTGACGTATTTTGCATCAGCTGGGAGGATAAGATGTGGGTAAAATACTTATCTTATCGCTGACCAAAAAATATATTCTTGGAACTCATTGATATATTAAAAAACCCGGGTTTTTTAATATATCAATGTTGGAACTGTATGTTTGACCTTTGGTTTGATGGAATTTTTTGTAGCGCTTAAACCATTCTTCCATGTTCATGATGTTATTTCAACGCTTAAAAAGTCATTAATCTGATTGAACTAATAATTAATGTGTCTACATGACTACACATACCTACACGCAATTTACCTGACGAGATATTAGTATATAAAATAATATGTAGCGATGTGCACTCGATCTATTATTATTATGTCATATTTTAGCGCTTACCTACTGGTACCTCAATTTACCTCAAAGAGCAAAAGCGAATTTATTTATAAAAATGTTAATAATTGCTAGTCCCTTTGCATACAAATATAACACAATACCTACGACAGAATTATAATTATAAAATAATATTATTCTTAGCTGTACTACTTAATTACTATTTCGCATGTTTTACGCAGTCGGTAATGACAATCTGTCAGCAAGGTAGCCCCTAAGTAGGGGAACGAGGAGTCCTAAATGTAGGACACGGTTTGTAAGTTAAGTACCCTGGTTCACAAGTAAATGCGTCGCGTGACGCCGCCTATTTTGTCCTCTAATTAATTAACAAATCTCTGCCATCAACCTGTGCCAGTTTCTTCGGTGTTGGGGAAACAAGTCAAAAATCTCTATTTAGGTCGATTAGAATAATGTAGTATCTATGCCATTATGTTGGCCCTTATTGGATTCGTGTTGTTGCTATCTGCTCTACGAGAGATTCTAGTTAGAAAAAAAAACCCTTCATTGAATTATGGTATAGTGTCTTTGTAGTGTAGAGCAACGTTTACAAAATAAGGTTGTATTCGTTCGACAAATAAGTATGTAAGTATCAGAAAATTGCAGTCCACCATGCATGTGTAATTTCATTATAAAATTACTTACGTAATAACCATACGTTAATATTATCATGTCACCACCACAAAATATGAGCTTCATTAAAATATAAATTCGAACTTCATCAATATCCATTAAATTATACGGGATAATTACCATAGTGATTACTATGCGGCCGTCATCGTCGAACACCATAGACAACGAACGGTACGCCATAGTGGGCATAGATTATAGAATGCATCGTGTGTGGTTGTCATCGGAAGCTAATCAACCGCGTGGCGAGGGTGACTGGGCTTCGTTGCACGGTGCACGCTGCACCCCAATGATTGACACCCGCTGTCACTCCGTCCGCGTCCCCCACTGGATATGATTATAAATTACTCACACCACCACCGTTTTGTATTTGTCTATATTAGTTTTAATTTATGCAGTGTCAGTCTGGTCGTAAATTATTGTTAAATATGAAAATGCCGTTAAAGTTTTAGACATATAGGTTATGCGAAGAACAGTTTATTCTTCACAATAGAATACCTATTCCTCAGTTTTATCACAATGCCGCACACAATGCAGAATGCACTTAGGTGCTAAAACATAAATATTCATAGCGTGGATTGTGATTTACGCCGTGCGTAGGAATTTGTTCAGATGAATGAATGCAAATGCAGGTACATGCTTGAATGAACGCTGGTTCAAGTAAACTTCGTAAGTCTTCTTTACTTGTGAGCCTAGGGACACTTGATCCGCGTTTGTCATTCACTCATTGGCGAACATCTGCTCGGTAGATAATAATGATAACAATTTGTCGCATGCGTGGGAGTTCTTCATGTGTTATTTTAGTTAAAAGCGGTTCCTTGTTCCAACAATAGAGTGATGCACGTGTTAGATTATTATAATTATTTAACTTTGTTTATTACACAAATTCACGTCTTATTAATGATATTAAATGTCTACCTAATCATTTAAGTCATTATACTTACTTATTTAACTTATGTACCACTTAAAAATGTGTTTTATAATTATAACCTTGTTTACTTGTGATAGACAACATTACACCGGCTCCTTATCAAAATATTATACAATACTATTACGAAATACATTTATAACATAGTTTAAACTGTGTTATTTTATTATTGTTTTGTATAATATCATATTTAACTGTTTGTAAAGAAATAACGTGACTTGTTTACTAATTAAGCCATTGTAAGGCCAAGTATGTAATGTAACTAATTAATATCAACATATTTACTTTATTTTATATAATTTTATGAATCTGTATTAAAATCATACGATGTGACGTCACTTGTTTACTACCGACCATATTAGCGGTTGCTCCGCCGTACTTGGCACATTCGCTCCGCAGTAGTCACACCGAACGGACCTAAGTTAAGTACCCTTGTCTTGTTGATGGGTTTTTATGTGTATTTATGTGTAGTTCTTAGTAAATATTCTACTGAATATTTACTAATATATTTTAATGTATAATATGTGTATTTCGCTTGATATTGCTATGATCTGGTTTATTAGTATCTGACTAGCTTATCCTTCTTATTTTCTATTCTTATGAATTATTATATTGCGAATATCATGTAACTAACAACTAACCCAAATATAAGTACTCTCAGTGGTGGAGAGTCTATGTTGGTTTCATTTACCCTATCCGCTTTGCTTCTGCTATGTAGATGTTGGTCTTAGCTGTAATGCTATGCTCACTATAACCATGTCTGACGAGATTATTGCTATTCCTAATATCTACATTGATAGTGCTAAATTATTAAAGTTATTATTATAAAGATATTTGTGGTTTACATAATAAACTATTCATGGTATATAATTCTGGTTTTTATATTATTTTACCCTTTCTCTCATTACACTTTTATATACCTACAGTTTATGATTATATTTATATATTAAATCTAACATCAGAAGTGGGATCAATATACCTATTCTAATACAAATGTCTGTAAGTTTCAGAACGGATGCTGTCTCAACACCATCTCAAATCGACGATGACATCGCACTGCCGATTTTTGGTCCCGAGAAAAACTATTCCGGAACTGAGAGCTGGTGCACGAGCAACTACACTCTTGGAAAGAAATTCAAATGGAGCATCATCAAGACTGTGACTAAAGTCGGTAAGGCCCTTAGGGGCTCTGGATATTTATTTAACCGATGCAATTATTAATGTACCCTCCTGATAAAACTTTATAGTATAATTAAATAAATAAATGCTTAATTTATAAATCTATTACAAAGAAATTGCAAGTCTGGCCTGATTGATAGATTTGAATATCGAACGTTATCATGGTCCCATCTCACTGATCACATCTAGTTGCGTCTTGATCCGTATAAAATTAAAAATATCTGATAATTATTTAGTAATACCCACATGTTACAAATATGAAAATAATATTCTTACGAATAATTTTTGACCGTCAATTGTAATTAATTGTATTATTTGAAAATCTTGAAATATAGCCTTTTATTTTTAATTAACTAGTCCACGACTTATTGTTTATAGTAACTGGATTGCTTAATGATTTGTGCTAGTGAAGCGTTGTTGGCCGACAAGTTAAGTATGTATTTCTTATGTAAGTGAATGATAATAATATGTAATCCTTATTAGAAATAAAGTGATAAATATTTCATTAATTAAAAGGAAGTCAGACAGTATTTCGTGTGAAATAAATATGGTATCTATATTTGTTTGTGTAAATAAATGCCTTGCAGTTATGTTAGAGTTTGTGGTGAAATGCAACTAGGGTTGACCTGAGGCAACGCCCGGTAAACTGGGGTTGAACAAAAGGCAACGCCCGGAGAAACCGGGGTTGGTCAAAGGCAACGCCCGGCAAACCGGGGTTGGCCAAAGGCAACGCCTGGAAAAAGCTGAAACTCTAACATGACGAAGCAATTGTTGTAGGGCTGGAACCCAGGCGGGTGATGCCATGATAAATGGCTAGATCCAAGGCGGGTGATGCCATGTTGATAAAGCAGGATCCCAGGCGGGTGATGCCAAATGAGTTGGCTAGATCCAAGGCGGGTGATGCGATAAATTGATAAATGAAAATGCAGAAAAAAATTAATGTCTTGAAAATATTGATACCTATTTGTTTTTATTGGTTTTCCGCTGGTCGACCGTTTACTTGGTGCTTTTCTATCCCACCGGCAGCGGGTGGACGGGACTAGCATGTCTAGGTAAACTGGTCATTATACGCTGGTGTGTCTTGAGCATATGATAGTTATTCCGCTGGCCGACCATTTGCTTGGTGCTTTTCTTTCTCACTTGCAGCGGGTGAACGGGACTAGCATGTCTAGGTAAATCGGTAAATGACTGTCTTGCTCAGCACAGACTAACGGTTAGATTTTGTCTACTATGTCTGCGCAAATGATAACTTATTCATTGATCGATATGAAACTAGCATGTCTAGGTGATCGATCAAAATTATCTTTTGTTTTGGTGCAAGCCTATCTCACGATGGAGAGAAAGCTGAAACCTCTGGGCGACATTACATAACATAAATAAATAAGGACCGTTGTCAGAGTGACGATAGGCTAGTAATTAATAAAAATACATTGAATATTTTGTAGCAAGTACTTCGAGAGCGAAATACTTGTCAGTATGGCAGTGTTAGATTATTCACTATTTGTAACGTCATTTAGTCATTATAGGTTACAATATTCGTATCTGTATTACTTAATATAAAATTAGAATGTATTTGGTTTATTGTAGTTCTGAATAATAACACGAATTACTTATTATACTTATGCAGATTAAAATCCAATGTAGATATTTATTGTTGACTGTTGTTATAATATTGACTGAAAATATAATAAATCTATAAATTCTATTGTTACTTATAATCTAAATTCAAACATCAATTATTAGTAGCACAATGTTGAAATGTTATGTTTACAACGTCATGTTAGTTTCGTAATTAATTGAGATATTTAGGTACCTACCTAATCATGAATTATTTTAAAAGATTAATGAGGACATTGCAAAAAAAAAAAAAAAAATTGGTACCTTTAATAAATTTACAAAGGAATCATAGACAAGGTAGGTACTGTTCTATGATAAAGATTATGTTATTTGAAATAGGGACATCTAGTGTTCTGAGAGAAATAACTATCAACCATTTGATACGATTATGATAGATGGCGTTGTAATCAATAAACAATCTTGAAGTAATCATTTCGAAAATATTATTGGTCACAATGATGTTCTTAAATGAGTGTGCTATATGATGCAATATAATATAATGAGTATTATAAATTGAATTGTGGTGTGAATCGACGAAAACTTAATATTAAAACATGAATGTTATTCGAATTATAAACATGACATTATTTATTATGTACTTAATGTTCAAAAGTCTTTTGTTTCACTTCTAACAAGGAAGCAACTGACCGTGGTCAGAAAGACAATGCATTATTTGTAATAAGCTAAAAGTATATTTAGAAGGAAATACTTCAGGGACAAATTTTATGTCAGCATGACCGAGACGGAGTACGAATTATTATAAATAAATAATAAGATTTTTGTTTTAGTATAAGCAGATACTTCAGGGACAAAGTACATGTCAGTATGGCTGTGTCAGAATAAGTAGAATTGTAATAATAAAAGCTTTATACTTTATATTACTGCTGGTCGGTCACTGCCCTGATATCAGTCTGAAATTCATTCGCAGCAGGTGATAGGACTGGTATCTCAAGGCCAGAGGCTATATGAATATATTGTATGAACTGCTGGTCAGTCACTGCCCTGATATTAGTTTGAAATTCATGTGCAGCAAGTGATAGAACTAATATGTCAAGGCCAGAGACTTCTTGAAAACAAATATAATTGGTTGGGTACTTCGAGAGCGAAGTACAGGTCAGTCTGGCCGTGTTAGATTATTATAATTATTTAACTTTGTTTATTACACAAATTCACGTCTTATTAATGATATTAAATGTCTACCTAATCATTTAAGTCATTATACTTACTTATTTAACTTATGTACCACTTAAAAATGTGTTTTATAATTATAACCTTGTTTACTTGTGATAGACAACATTACACCGGCTCCTTATCAAAATATTATACAATACTATTACGAAATACATTTATAACATAGTTTAAACTGTGTTATTTTATTATTGTTTTGTATAATATCATATTTAACTGTTTGTAAAGAAATAACGTGACTTGTTTACTAATTAAGCCATTGTAAGGCCAAGTATGTAATGTAACTAATTAATATCAACATATTTACTTTATTTTATATAATTTTATGAATCTGTATTAAAATCATACGATGTGACGTCACTTGTTTACTACCGACCATATTAGCGGTTGCTCCGCCGTACTTGGCACATTCGCTCCGCAGTAGTCACACCGAACGGACCTAAGTTAAGTACCCTTGTCTTGTTGATGGGTTTTTATGTGTATTTATGTGTAGTTCTTAGTAAATATTCTACTGAATATTTACTAATATATTTTAATGTATAATATGTGTATTTCGCTTGATATTGCTATGATCTGGTTTATTAGTATCTGACTAGCTTATCCTTCTTATTTTCTATTCTTATGAATTATTATATTGCGAATATCATGTAACTAACAACTAACCCAAATATAAGTACTCTCAGTGGTGGAGAGTCTATGTTGGTTTCATTTACCCTATCCGCTTTGCTTCTGCTATGTAGATGTTGGTCTTAGCTGTAATGCTATGCTCACTATAACCATGTCTGACGAGATTATTGCTATTCCTAATATCTACATTGATAGTGCTAAATTATTAAAGTTATTATTATAAAGATATTTGTGGTTTACATAATAAACTATTCATGGTATATAATTCTGGTTTTTATATTATTTTACCCTTTCTCTCATTACATTTATATATATCTACAGTTTTTATTGATTTATATACTAAATCTAACACACGCGTTTATGAGAGCAGTACATAAGCATGCTATAATAAACTAGATGTACCTAACTAATAGGTAAATGTTAGAAATCTACGACATCTTGCTTGTATCAAGAGAGTTATGATAGAGATAGCTTTGATTTCAGCTGCAAATAAAATACACATGTTCAACACGTACGGTAGATTACTACAGTTCGGACAACGTAAAGTTCGTTTTTTAATCCCGGAGACTGAATTGACAGGTAGGTACGAAATGTCAAGTTTGAAAATAATGCGCCAAAATTTTACAAGTTTGACATTTGTACCTGTCAATTTAGTCTCCGAGATTAAAAAAACAGACTATAATAGGTCCGATTTGACATATGCATAAAAGCACAAAATACATGTGTACAGATGTTGTACGCCATCGATCTTAAAGAAAGTCGCCTTTTTATTCATCTGAACTTAGCCCACCCATGTTAATATGAAACTAAACGTTACGCATTGGAGTAATTATTGTTAGCGTTGACATTACTCCTAGTATTTTGACAGGTGTCAAAACGGACTTCTTAGATTGTCACCAGTATAACATTTTCGTTCTGCCTAGTCTTTTCCCTTCTAGTCTAACCAGATGCGGCTGAATACCAGTATTTTGCGGAGCGACTACCATCAGACCTCCGCAACAGTTACTGGGCAATGCCGACATCCTACGGTTATACCGGTTCAGACTTTCGTGCCTCTGACTACTCTTGACGATTGTCATAGATATTCAATAGGCACCTGGGACCGACGGTTTAACGTGTTGGTTCGATTTGTAATAAACGGTCACCCATCCCTGGACTGACCGGGGCAAGCGCAGCTTAACTATACAGATTCACGCGGTTGATAAATTAGCCAGGAGTCCCAGCATTTGGCTATTATTTATTCTGTAACTATAGGTGAAAGATATAAAGAGTGCAAAATTACGTTAAACGATTCATTTCCACAGAAATACTTAATGTTCTGATAATATTGCGTTATTAACTGCTGAATTAAATAACTTGCTTATTTTGTTGGCATCGATGCCCGTTTCCGGCTACCCGTAAAACATGGCATTCCCAGAAGGGAGTGGAGTAAAATTAAACTGTATTTTATTGCAGCCTGCCCTCCGGGAAAAACGTTTGTGCATTATGGACTGCTAATAATAGTACCACGTAATTAACTCAATGAATGTATGATTTTCAATACGCATAACAATGGGTCCTCCGGATTTAAAACGAGGGAAGGATAGCAAATTTTTGCTAGGATGAAGATTAAACTAAGTTTTGTTTCTTCTTTCCGAAAAAATTGATTCCCCGAAGACTCATGTTTTGGGCGCAAGTCCAGGCTCCGGGCTGCTACACAAAAACTATTTCACACGGAAAAACTTAATAACGCTTTGCCCGACCCGGGGATCGGATTCAGGACCTCACGGTCAGCAGTCGCTCTTGCGAACACTAGACAAACAAGGCAGTCAGAATTAATAATTTTCCTAAAATTAGGGATGAATTTAAATGGCAACATAAGTTCAATTTGTAAATCAGCATCGTAAGACCCTTGATTCATACATTTTAATAGGGGTCATACAGTATACAAATTAATGATAAGCATAAAATACGTGAAATGTATTCGATGCAACCAGGTCAAAACTGATCGAGAGCAACCTACGTGTGTACTTTACAAAAAATATGCGAGTTGAAAGGATAACCCCTCAGTTTTAAAATCGATTCCAATGAACAATGAAGAGTTAAGTGCAGCACGTCCCTTTAAAAGTATGTGGTCATTCTCAAGTAATTATTTCTGTGATTATTACGATTTGTAATTTAAAAAGGTAAGTCCATGATTTAGATGCGACGAATGAACGGATGTAATAAACGCGTCCATTGAACGCATCCAATCACATTCAACTCGTCTTCGTAGCGCCTCGCTGTATTCATGGCCCTCATATCGTGCAGGTTTCATGACGTGTCACGGAGTTCGAAATTCGAATCAAAACACTAATTCGAGTTTATGGGACAATGAGGGATGAATTTGAATTTCAAATAATGTCAGTGACACATGAAATTGAATGGAATTATGTGTGAAACAATGGTGGTGAGTTGTTTCTTATAATGTTTGTTCCGGCTTTTGTGCAGACATGCATCAAATCCATTCATTTAAATTTTAAGACGCTTTTCCTGTTGTCGCTACGACCGATTATGATAAGGTTTGATGACGCGTGATTTAAAGAAATAATATGATTAATATTTCTGTAAAATATATTTCGTAATATATTGACCTACGAATTCGTAGGTACTGATAAAATATATGATGATGTGTTTAGTCATTGTAAATTATGGTTAAATAATTGTGAATTCCCGTACATATTCAATGAAGTAAGGATAATAAAATAATAATAGATATCAATTGGTATAATTTGGTGTGATTTCTTGCAAATTTTGATTCGGATTTTGACTAGAGGATGCCCGACTACTAAGCGCACAATGTTGTGTTTTAATCCTTTTTATATTTCCACAGAAAATTATAAAGATCCCGTGTTAGCGATCGCTTATCGCTTACGTCATAAAAGAAACAAACTTCAAACAGGTGTTTAGGGCATTGACACGTCAGTCAGTCAGTCATCTTTTCCTTTAACAGTTTTACTTTATTTAGATTCGCAAGACAATGAAGACGTGACGTCGTGAATACGTCACAGCTAACTGTATAAGATTTATTATAAATAAATTATTCAATATTGTGGCATCACTCTCTCTTAAACAAGGTACGACAGACATTTTATGACAGTCTGGTGGTCACCATAACCGTTTTTGTTTTATGACACTTTTACCATTGTACTCATAATATGTAGAGGTGCGGCTATCATTGTAAAGTAAGGGATCATTCACACGGGTTCCGTCATTGACGATTCGTCATAAAACACGATACGTCATGACGGATGAACGTTCACATTGCATACGGAATCGTGTTTTAACACGATTCGGCAAAATATCCGAATTGATGTTCACATTCGTTTCGTGATTTTAGTCTTGGATAAACTATCGAACACGATGAATCTGTCACAAAAAAATCACGATTCGTGTTTTTTGACGAACGTGTTTTTTAAAAGACGATACGTGATTTAAGACGTGTCCGAAATTTTTCACGATTCGTGATGCGTCTGAACACGGGCATTTAAAAAGAAGAGTCGCCGTCAAAAAAAAAAACGAATCGTTAAAAAAGGTATTTCGTCAAAAAAAACGGATCGCCTCCGTGTGAACGAGCACTAAGTTTTTTTTATTCAATTTTAAACGTATGAGCTCAAAAAGCTCGCAGTTTTTATCAATAAATACTACCATAACATCACATCACGCTTGTATTCTCCGAAGGATTAGGCAGAGGTGTACAGAATAAACCTTCATTTCGCCGTTATGTATAAGTCCCATGTAATAGAGGGTGAGCCTATTGCCATTAACCAGGCACAAATCCAGACTCCGGGCTGCTACTGTGAAATTCCACACGGAAAAACCTAATAACACTTTGCCCGACCTGGGGATTGATCCCAGGAACTCACGCTCAGCAGTCGCGCTATGCGACCACTAAACCAACGAGGCAGTCAATAAATAATAGATCGATTATAATCGTTCTTTCAATAATGTAAGTATTTATAATGTACTTTAGTGATACAGTTTAAGCACAGTCAGCATTAAATATATCGGGACGAACAGACTGTTCAAAACGATCTGAACAACTAAAGGTAGGTACTATTCCGAATCGAGCTGCCAACTGCTACTGTCGACAGCACGTGCAGCGGCTAGAGGTGACGCTGGTGTGGCGAGTGTCGTGCGTGGTGCGAATTCATGGAGTCGCTGCACGTGCTGTCGGCAGTTGCCGTTGGCAGCTCAGTTTGGAATAGTACCTTAAGAAAATTAAACTACACTTGGGAACAAAGAAATCGAGCCACTACTTTTTTCACGTGTCCTGGTTATTAGTTTTGGCTTCATGATTTATATAATTCAAAATACAAAAAACTACCCTCATTGTAAAGGTTATCAAATTACCTTTTAGGCGATATATGTTTAGATTTGATCTGTTCCATAATACCAAAAATAATAACAATTATACTTAAACGTGAAAAATAGAAGTGACTCGATTTATTTGCTCCCAAGTATATATCTCAAAGATACAAATGCAGCGGGTGTTTCAGAATGAACACAATACACGACAACTGTCATTCTAACAATCATTGTATCCTATTGATATAAAGTTAAATTTCTTTAGTTATGTAGGTAATTATGAACAGTCTGTTCATCCCGATATATTTTATGCCGACTGTACAACATTACGTGTCTATTTTCAGAAAACAATATCTATAAAAGGTGCTTCTTTGTCAGCAAACGAAAACAATGATCAGGAAATCAAAAATAGAAATATGGTAGATAATAAGGGTTCTATTCTCGTATCTTCCTCGCAGGTGGAGTCCAGTCATGGGTTATTCTGGTGTCCGTAGGCGATTCTAACAATCTGTAATTGCGTAGTTCCGCACTGCTATTGTGATCTTTAAATTGCGATTCTTGGTATTATATGGTGTAGAAACATTATGTGCATGTGCAGTCCAGATATTACTGATAATATCTTAGAACTATATTTACTTACTTCGGAATGGGAAAAACTGAAGATGAGCAAGGAATAGACACTTTTTTATTGGATAATTGTAAGCAATTTAATCTCGGTAAAGTGTCGCGTGTGTTTCATTGTCATTGGCAGTGATGCAGAGGCGGCCGTAGGCGTTAAATATTATTTTATACTTAGACCCAAGGTAAATTATGGGTTTACTTAAGTTTAAAACTAAAACAACAATATTGTTTTCACGTGAGTAAATTCAATCTGTATCTAAAGGTAAAATATTCATATTATTTTTATTCAGAGTAACAAAACTTTTTTATTCAACAAAAATAAGCTGGTTAGTTCTGCTAAATAGCTCTGAGAAAAAATAATATTTTCCAATTTTGTATACAGGTTGACCTCTATACATTATTGAATATATAAAGGGTGAGCCTAACCGTAGTCTAGACGTTCAAAATTTTAGAGGTCCGCTTTAAATAACTTAGATATCACTTTTCGTAGCTATTCTGCGCCATAGGCTTTACAAAATTCAGATTTTTAGTCTGAAAAGATCTAGATTAAAAAGTGTAGCATACTGGATATTGAATTTAAATTGTATGTATGTGACATTGATACTGTGGTGAAGTAATACTTTTTTGAGTATCTACGACATATTTTTTTTTTTTTTTCCTTTTCGTCGTGGTCACAATGAACTTTGATACTTACATCCAATGTCATTTTAAGACCACACATTTCCTAACTAACATACCGTACATACAAAAATATTCAACGTTAATTGTAGCATTAAAAGATCTGTCATGACTTGATAAATATTAATAATTGTGTATTTTCCTTTGACTTTCCGGTATACTGACATTTCTGGGATGTGTTTCGAGATTTCCTTTGTTTCCACCTGATGTTTGGCTTCCAGCCAGGAGACTTTAAAGAGAACTCCATTATCATTTCGAAACGGAAATCTTAGTGCGTAGATTTATAAAAATAATATTTTGACACAGCAAATAATCATCATCTTAGTCTTTTCTCAAGGATGTTGGGATCAGCTTCAATGCTGATCGGGTACAGCTCAATATCAGTTTTTTTATCCGAAATGACTGCTCACTGATTTCCAAAATCTAATTAATGGGGCAAACTGATTCGATCGCCACAACATTTTTGGTAATTTGTTTGATTATTATATTCATGTCAGCACATTAATTACAATAGTAACAAATTTTCTGTTAAGTACGTCAAATTCCTGCATTCCATATTGTGATATATCAAAAGGTAAAACCTGTGTATAGATGACAAAAAGCACGAGTGAGCATGTGAAAGCATGATGTGCGTGCCACCTGTAATGATAATTCGCGAGGTTCGCAATTGGAATCAGATTACAATCGCGTTTCCATCGAACTGTGAATGACAGGCATTCTTAAGTAACCTGACGCGTACTGCTGCGAATTAACCCTATTCAGTTACATCGGTTTTTAAGTACAACCTCAAACAGTAAATAAAAGAAGACGTTTTAAGTACTGATAAAATCAAGGGTATTAAGCTCTTTGGTAATAAAAACAAAACGCAACAAGAACGTATTCATTTTATAAAATTTATGACGAGTAAGAAAATACATTTAATATACTAAATCTTATCTGAATAATTCTAGAATGACGTATCAATTATGTAAGCAAATACACAAATAATATTGAGATGTGATAATAAAATTACGAAAACTAAGAATGAATTTCGTGATCAAATTATTTTGGGTAACACCGTAAAAGTACCGAGTTACTATTACAAGACACGTTGAATACTAATTCCGAATATAATAATCTTCGGAGTAAACTTAGAAGTTTGATTTTATTCAAAACATGTAGGTAATCAACTTATAAGAATAAGTTTGATGTTTCCCAAAAATATGTAGATAAATGTAATATTTTTCGTTATAAAAATATATTCGATGAATTTCGTTATGCAACTCCATAAACTTTTATTTCAGCTAGTTCTAGAAATCAAGACACTTCAATGAAAGTAATTCACAAGTGGTGTGCTATCGTAAGTTTACTTTTTAGAAAGGCTTTGTACAGTCATTCACTTAAAGCGCTCCAACTAAAAGCTAACAGATCGTTACTTCTCTTCCTCTTGTGAAAACTTTCAGCTGAAAGTTTACCAACTACCTAACTTTTGTACTTAGATAAATTAATGAAAACTAATCTATGTAGCATCCTATATTTTTACTTATAGTCCAATTAAGCAAATTAAAAAGAAACTCCTTCTTGATTTATAGGAATATAAGAATAAAGATCAACCAAACGCAATTTTTAATTAACAAAGTTAATAACTTTTTATAGCTTAATTTAGTGCGTTAAGTCGTAAATGGGGGCGACAGTACCATGTTTAATGCACTCGTGACTACTCGTGAGACATCGGTGATACGCCGTTTGAATAAACCCGTTGAGCCGCGGATGCGCTTGCGCATGCAATTTGTTAGGTGCGTGAGAACAGCCAGAAATGGCGTGACGTGTGATTGGTAAGTGCGCTTGTAAGTGATGGTATCGTGTGTCATTAGTCACAAGTGTGTAAGGCACCGTAAAGGAATCTGACCTCTGACGCAAAGGTCAACACTGACCTACCTGGTTTTGACTGTCGCGAAATTGGGTTAAGTGGTATACTTTTGAATAAGCTTCGAGCGAAATCTGCGTGGAATAAATCACGTTAGTTACTTTCAAAGCACATTTCATGAATACTTTCTTCTTGAACAAGTTAACATTAAATTCAAATCAGTGACTTTAAAACACGCATTATACACAAAATTACAATACATGTTTGCGAATGTGTATGTATAATATCCAAACATTCGCAAGAGAGCTTTTCAAGTGCGTCGCGTACAAAGATTAGTTATGTAAATGTGGTTTGTTTTGTAAACATAGTGCTTGAAAGTTTCTCAGTAATATCAAGGTGAAAATCCTTGGCTAAGCTGAGAGCGACCAAATAGCCCACGGCTGAACTCAACCAAGTTTCAGTTATTGCCACAAAGTAAATACTAATATCGGCTGCCCCGCGCTATAAACTTGCGATATTGCCCAACATTATATGGACACTTTTTACAGCTTTTACGAGTTCCTGAAGAAACGTTCCGAGTTTTACTACAACACTTACGTTACATTTATGAAATTGATATAATATTATCTTCGTAAACGTTCAGTAAATATGTACTTGTTTATAGGTACGGGTGAACATAAAAAATGTTATTTTATGACGTTATTAATCAAGACCTATATGGTTTGGGTGGAACCAACGTAGGTATGGCGTACTTGCTAATGTAGCCTTTATTACAATGGCATAAGATACAGAGGTTGTTTCAATTAAACGAACTCCATTAACATTGTATTTAATACTGTGTAATGATAAAATAAAATACGCATTTGAGGATAATCCTACCACTTTAAGCAGAGGATTGGACATAATATTTCGTAAAGTTTGTGATACCAAAAATTTCATCTATGATTATTTACGGTTTACTCACGTGCATTTTTCGGGATTGCCCGACTAGTTTCGGACCCAAACGGAGCCCTTAATCATGAGCTGAACACGCGGCGAGGTCGCGAATCGAACCAAAAATTTATTTGAAGGAAATAGATATAACAACAATAACAAATACTATTCAATAAGGAACCATCAGAACATAGATACCTATCTTTATCTTTAGGAACATTGCTTGTTCTTTAAGTAATTCAGATGCAGACTTTGCACTTCAGTTTTACTTACATCTTACATTTTAGATGCTTCCTACTTCGAAGTTTTCTTCATTCTCTTGTATAACAGATGATATTTATAAAAGCATATTATGATTTGATCCGGTAGTAGTAACTAGTAATGTGGTGATTCAACGTACAGCTGCGCATATTGCAAGCTTGCTCTCTACTCTTATGGTAACTTACTGGACAACACTTAGTGCTTACACAAAGAGTTTATAATAAAACTTAAAACCTCATTTTTGCATGTTCATGTTTGAACTGAAGTCTATACATATAAATAAAAAAAAAGTCGTGACTGATTGACTGACTCACCAACGCCCAGCCCAAACCCTTGGACCTAGAAAGTTGAAATTTTGCACAGAGGTTCCCTTTATAATGTAGACAAGGAATAACGAAGGATTTTTCGAAATTTAACCCTTAAGGGAGTTAAATAGGGTATGAAAGTTTGTATGGAAAATCGTCACTTAAGAGGGCTATCGCATTTTGTCTCCTGTCTCGCTCGCACAGGACCATATTTTTAAGAATGTTAAATTAAAAGATGAATTTTTTAATAATGTATTCAATGGGCTCCCTTTAAAATAATATTAATTTGATAGGTAATTATTAAAAACACATTACTATCGTGTTCCCTAATAAACTCAGCTCAATAATTATTATGATCCGTTTTTGAGATAAGTTTAATAAATGTCACAATAAAAATGTTTTTAATAATTATACCTATTAAATTAATATTATTTTAAAGGGAGCCCATTGAATACATTATTAAAAAATGCATCTTTTAATTTAACATTCTTAAAAATATGGTCCTGTGCGAGCGAGAGAGGTGAGAAAATGCGATAGCCCTCTTAACGGGTTCAAAATTTCACGCAAGCGAAGCTGCGGGCAAAAGCTAGTTGTAAATAAGATGAACAACATAACATCACCATTGACCCTCATTTCGCCGTTATGTTTAAGTCCCATGTAATAGGGGGCGAGCCTATTGCCATCAACCGGGCACAAATCTAGATTCCGGGCTGATATTGAGAAATTCCACGGGGAAAAATTCACTTTGCCCGACCTGGAGATCAAACTCAGGACCTCACGCTCAGCAGTAGCGACCAACGAGGCAGTCAAGTTATAAATATTTAAACGTAATTCACGTCTTATAAGAAACTTTCTCTTCGTCTTATAAGACAGGTCTCGTGTAGTGCCGGACTTAAAGAATAGCACTACCCCATCTCTTACCGTGGGTGTCGTAAAAGGCGACTAAGGGATTCACTAGAGGATGGGCAGCAGCGTTCTCTGAGTACTTTAACACCCATACTGCGATCGCCAACTCGCATGCCAAGCGTGGCGATTATTGCAAACCCCCCCAACATGCTTGGGGGAGGCCTATGTCCAGCAGTGGACGTCTTTCGGCTGAATGATGAAGAAACTTTATATTGTCAAAGATTTGAAATTATAATTGATTTGAAGAAAATGCGTGCTACAAAATTAAACAATTTCAATCAGATTTGAATTGATTTCAAGAAAGGTAGATTTAACCATGCTAAATTAGTTTCGTAACCATCCAACGTGCAAATGTAAGCTAAACGTATACTAAATGAATACTAAAACAGAAGTACAAGTAGGCGCTAAAATATTTAACAGAATGTGGTGAAACTTAAGGGACTTAATTAACATTAATTTTGAATTAAGCTTTTAAAACTGTAAAAGTTCTCAAACCGGCCGTGTTGCATAACGAACCTTTTACACTGAAATATTATTGAATTTACAACTAAAGTTAGATTGAAGACCTGTCAGTATTTATGAGAAATAAGGGATAGTGGTATTACTCCTCCTCATTCTTAATAGTATTCCTAATTGCTAAGGATTGTGATCTGCCATAACTGAGGAGCTCGTGGCTATTTAACAAAATGCTGCGCTTGCCGCGGTCAATCCTTGGATGGGTGACCATTCGTAACCCCTCCGTGCCTCGAACATCACGTTAACACGTTCAGTGCCGGGTGCCCTGCTGGAGGGCACCCTGTAGTCGCATTCGCCATGCTGGGTGCCCTCGTGGATGGCTCATTTTAAATGCAGGTTTGTCTTGGAAAATTCACCGTCACGAAAAAAGCAAACACCTATTTTACGACGTAGTAGCGTATTTTTCACGGTTTTTAACCTAATGCCAGGAATCCTTCTCGAGTGTTCACTCATAACGCAAACGTAATGCCGAGGAGCCTCCTGGACGGTCAACTAGCAATATGTATGGCGGGATGACGTACGAGCTCTATGAAAAGTGTGGTGGACTCGAATGTATTAAGCCGTCGGTCCCGGGTGTCATACAAGTACCTATGACAATCAAGTAGGCAGAAGCCCGAAAGTGACAACCGTTCTATGCTTAGGATATCGGCATTGCCCAGTTACTGGGTTACGGAGGTCTGATGTGCAAATGTAAGTTTATTTGTACAATAAAGATTTTTATAGATATTTGATGGCAGTCGCTCCGTGTAAAATACTGAGATTCAGCCGTATCTGGGGGTCTACTCCCAAAGCACGAAGTCTGCGGTTTTGGTCTTAGCTACGAGTGTTTCTTACTCCCTATCATCACCTACGTACATAGGTACGATTATTTCGGGGCCCAAACTAAGAATGAATGACAACACGACTTGACAGTTGTCCCTGCTACTACCGATGTGTTTTTGCCCGTCCGAAAAGTTGAACTTGACACTTATTGTTTTGTTCACTCCTACGTTTCGGGCTACTTTCGGACGGGCGACTAACTTCGTTGACGGACTTAGGGAGTAGGCCCCCTGGTTAGACTGAAAGTCGACCCCAATATCATTGGGAAAAACGTAGGCAGAACAGTGACTTGCCATAACTGGCGATGTTTTGATCATAAACCCCGCCAGGTTATAAATAGAACATACACATAAACACTATACAAATGCCAACACATCCAATAAGATGTTTCAATTCAACAGGTGATCAATGGACCATTTCGCTTACGTCGTAAAGGATAAGAACAAGATCGGTACTTAAGGGTATTAAGGGGATGCCGTACAAATACTTACACCTTTCTAAAATACACTTGATGGTGAACACAATATAGGCGGAACAATAGGGCCGCAGAAAGACGTATACGAAGTTTTCTATAGAACCTTATCGGGTATAGGAAAAATTCCAGAGACTGGAGAGTGTACGAGTCACGCGTTACGACAAGATTGGAAGTCGAACACGTCACACCGGTGGTTACTTTATCGGGAGACGCCAAATAGGGCGCCGGTAACCGCGGGAACGGAGCAGCACGACTGATAGGGCTGACAGCATGAGAAAAGTGACAGGGAAATAGATATTTTTGTTTAAATGTGGCTGTTCTATCTTTCTTTCTCTTTGCCTTGCCTTATCGCATTTCGTTTGGGTCGGCTGTCCTCGTCATTCTTCGCCAGACGTGTCTCTTTGGGTCGTCGGAACTTGAGCTTTCTTCAGCTCGTTGTTGATGACAGACATCCAAATGTGGATTTCCTATGTTGTAAATAAATTCGCAGAAATGAAAAGCATCATTCATTCAATCAAAAGTTCAAAACAGCTCACAGTTTTTAGCTGATCATAGGCTCACATCACATCATCTTCAACAGGAATACATTAAACAGTCTATCGTGAATAACAGAAAAAATACATTTATACTTCTTTTTTTTGGTGCAAGTCTGCATAACATTATTCTACACCAAAACTCTATAAAAATACTTTTAACTTAAATGGAATGGAGAATATAAGATCTTTTAGCGCATCGTACTTAGGCACGTGCAAACGTGCATGTTAATTTTTTTATAAAATATTTTCACCGTCAACCCTATACCTGCTACGTTTAAGTGCATGCTTTAGTTCACGTAGACAATTACACGCGATATGCAGGCTTCTAACAACAACGATAAACTGCATCGTAAACTCATACTGAAATATTTTTAAATTACTAAACTAACAAAAACATTAAGGAGCCGCATTCAAACGTAAAAACTATAGCTATTAGTGTCACTCATCGGGGGATGTCGTAAAACATAGTTAGTTAGTGAACAATTTATGATTGCTTAGATAAGTGTAGCTTTATGTATAGGTATGGTTGTTATTATAACAGCATTCGTGGCAGCTATATTGTTTCTATTTAATGATCGTACGTCGCGTCAGTCATTGAACTAAAGTCTGGACTCGGCTAGCCGTGCATCGCGCATACGCTACTCTCGTTACACTGAGAGCAACAAGCATGAGTGAATCATCTGCGAACCAAAACAAACATCACTACACTACAGATTTCTTAAAACATGTTTTTTACTAAAAGTACTAAGTAGTTAACAGAAGTACAGGGCTGTACACATTACTATACTCCTACATTATTTATGCGTCATAAAGATAGTTGCCAAACTTTTTTTCATTGTTCGTTTGAGTCTAGAACAATTCGCAGAAATTTTCTTTGGAAACAGGTATTTTAAAGAAAATTATTGCCCAAGATAACTAAGTTTAACATCTGTTGAAAACTTTGTTTGTATTTTTTTCTTAAATGTATCTTTTTGATATTCTGCTATGTACCATTTGGGACTACTATGACTATCCCACAAGAGACTTGCTGCAAGAATTGAGGTATCATTTTAAAACTAAATAACTGTTATTTGAGAAACCGAAATTGCAGACAGCATTTTACTATAACTACAATAATTCTTGTTTTATAATGTTTCCCACGTCGACCACATAATTCGTGTCCCCAGAACATAATCACGACAATTTCGCATCGCACCGAGATCAAAAGTCCGCCAATAACGAATTAGGTCGTCGTCTTGTTACACACGATCTTATTATACAAACTTATGAGTCAATGACCGTTTGCAAATTCGTCGATCATATGGCGCGAGGTCGGCAAACTGAAATGGCAATAGCAAGGTCGTTGCGAAACCGACAACCACCTCAGCACTGTGAGATATTAGTTGCGACCGCCGACTTGCGAAGTTTACTCGCACAGGTGTTCAACGTGGTTACAATGTACTGGTTGGAGCAATGTAAATGCCAAGACATGATGTACTGCGTTTATAGTAAGTGCAGAATGATTGCTTGGCTATTGAATTTGCAATTTGTGTTTCGCAATTAGGGCTGGTCAGTGGTCAGGCAACTTTTTTGGTCACAAGTTGTTTATTTTTTTGTTTGGCCGTTTTTAGCACATTAGCGGCGCTGTGGGTTCAGAGAAAGGTTATTATGTAGCTTTTATTTGTTTTCTAGAAAACTGTTTAAGCTGTATATTGTACTGGTATGTTAGTACTATGCTATAAGCCGGCTATTTATGAACTTGAAACGATCTAAATCTAGCTAGAAAATATTCAAAGTCTAAAAATTCGGTAGTGTACAGCTACACAAGTAGGTATGTAAATACACTGACGAATTTACTAATTTAGCTGTGTTTAGTCACATCTTCATCGATAGTCATAAGTGTAGTATGTAAACAAAGAAAGTTAATTTGTGTGGAACTAATTTTACTGGTCGCCGGCGAGGGGTTACTCTCGGCCGATCAGACAATATTAACGGTTGCACTTTATACAGGAAGCTTGGCTTATTATCGTAACAAAGTTTACGTGAGGAAAATAATTTATTTAGCAAATATGAATTCGCGAAAATTTCTCAAAATAATCTGGCTGGATTAATTTATTATGTTTTTGAACTTATAATAAAGTCGGCTATATGTATTATTAATTATGAAAAACTTTCGGAATTGCTATAAAAAAACCGGCTAAGAGCTTGTCGGGCTCGCGCACTTAGTGTTCCGTACCAGAACTTTAATGTATAAAGTTCTAAGCTATTTTTCAGTAACTATGAAACAGGAAAAAAGCTGCAGTTTTCTGATTATCTGTAACTCCTACTAAACCTGATAAAATCAAAATGTTTGCTTTAGAAACCTAAAAGATCAGAGGGGGAGGGGAAGGTTGCTTTTTCGCACAGTTAGAGACGATTTTTAAAAGATTTCGAACTGTTTAAAGAAACCATAATCCTTGCCTGTCTGCAACAAATAGCCGGACGGACGCAAGAGTCATCATAAGAGGGCTTCATTTCTCCGTTGGAGATACGAAACTAAAAGTAATCTTACATCGAGTAAACTTCCTTTCAACTTAAACGTTCGATTACCAAAGCTTGGGAAAGATAAAATTGTCATCAATATAGGGCTTAAAACTATCTAAGAGAGACGTCCGCAAAGTTGGCAAACTGCAGTTAGTCCTAACAATTAATTGTCGAGTGGACTTTGTCACGGTATTGTGATAAATTGGAGTGGTCCTTGGACATATTAACGTCCCTTGGTTGGCAATGAGCGTGATTAATTATTGTGGACGATACAAACAGACGGCTACCCAATTCGGGTTAACGTAGTTCACTGACTTGATGTGGAAAGCCGCAATCAAGCGGTGGCCGCCGTGCATTGAATGCATATTTGACATTTCGTACAATCATCGCCACATTGCACTGACACATATTAGGTAATGTTTGGCGCGATTTATACAAATGCAATAGTGTTGTAATACAATGATGTTCAGTGGGACATTTATTTCGGGTTTCGTAAATACTTAGGAGAAATTATTTTTGTAAATATAATAAATGTGTAGTTATTTAAAGTAAAAACTGCCTCGTTGGTCTAGTGGTCGCAAGCGCGACTGCTGAGCGTGAGGTCTTGGGTTCGATCCCCAGGTCGGAAAAAGTGTTACCTATTGGGTTTTTCCGTGTGGAATTTCTCAATAGCAGCTCGGAGTCTGGATTTGTACCTGGTTGATGGCAATAGACTCGCACCCAATTACGTGGGACTTAAACATTACGACGAAATGTGGGTGTACAATACACCTCTGCTCAACCCTTCGGGGAATGCAGGCGTGATGTTATGTAAGTATGTTATGTGTAATTATTTTTGTCAGTATTCAGCAAATTTAGTTTTAAAAGGTTTTTTATACAGATTTTCAGTTTAATGTTTGCAGATAAACGGAAGCGGTGCACAACATACGTGTCACTTTTTGTAATAACTGCGCAGCGATACAGTGTCAGGCACGAATAAATACTGATAACACTATATCAGTGTGATTTGCCTTTATTTTTAAAAAACAATGCATATTCTGAAGCCCAATTCCCGTATTTAATTTGAAGTAAGACTGAAGGTTGACCGAACTGTGATTAAATTATGAATTGAATAAAAAATGGTATTCTGGTACACTATAAGTTCGGTCCGGTTTCAGTATCATCTCAGTCTATCTCGATATAATGTCAATTCAGCCAACTTAAAATCTATTGCCGATAACATACCGATATCAACTACCGATATAGACTAAAATTCTAGAAATAAATGAGAATTCCAACTTGTCAAAATGGCTCAGTATATAATGTAACCAGAATACCCTTTTGGCTGCAGTCAACTTTCAATCTCATTTCAATATAATCTCACGTTTGACGTTGCTTGTTAACAAGCAAGAATACCATTTGTCATATTTATGAGATTGAGACTAGACTGAGAATAGATCGAAACTATATTTTGAACATTTTCAGCATAGTTTTTGCAAAAGTAACATTCCGTATTGTTTGCATGACTGTACTTATTAATCATTTTAAGTTTGGAATTACTCAATTCGAAAATGATGCCGTCTCCTCAAACAGATACATAATAAAATCTCTATAACTACTTGCGTGCGCCCCATCAATTTCGATTATTGTCTCTGATCAGCTTATTATGACGGTACTGGCTGTAAAATACTCGTAACCAATTAAATAAATTACTGTTGATATGTAATCTTTTAAGAGGAATCGTTTTATAGTTCATATTTTATGGCCATTTTATAGGTCCGTGTAATTGAGGTAGTGTTAACAACCGATGTTTTGGACTGCTACTGTTTTTTCGCCTCAGATTCTATATCTAATTATCTATATAAATAAAAAGAAAGATCCTGACTGACTGATTGACTGACTCATCAACGCCCAGCCCAAACCCTTGGACCTAGAAAGCTGAAATTTCGCACAGATGTTCCCTTTATAATGTAGACAAGGAATAAGAAAGGATGTTTCAAAATTCAACCCCTAAGGGAGCTAAATAGGGGATGAAAGTTTGTATGGAAAATCGTCACTTATCGGGTTCAAAATTTCACGCAAGCGAAGCTGCGGGCAAAAACTAGTAGGTACTAAGTTGATTAAATGGTTTTCTTGGATTTTTCACTATATAGGAACTGAAATTTTGTGTTTTACAATTAGTGATATGGACCGGCGGACTGCGCTTACTTATCAACATAAAAGGACATCAACATGAAGGTATTATTTAGATACAGTGGGTGTAGTATTGAGAAGGGCATGCTAGGCACTGGGTTTGCAAAAATCGGGCCTGAAATAATTAGAAAAAAATGTACACAATTTTTTTGAGTCTTTTTTTCTGAGTCTTTTATTAGTTTCAGGTATTATTTAAAACAAATCAAATCGACCTTCGATCGTATTCTACGTTTGTAGTTTTTCGTTAAAGACGTTACAAAGTCTTTATTTTTTATCAATTTTGGTTACCTTTTTTAAAATTGGTTCGGGTTGACTACACGGGCAGATTTGAAGGGTGCAGTTATTCTGCTATTTCTATCACAGATTATGGAAGAAACACAAAATATTAAAAACTAAAGCCACTCTCATAGACTTATCACAAAATCTCTCGAACTATACGGCTTAGACTTGAAATCTGGCGTGTATGTTTTATTGGCTTCTAGATGCTCACTAAGAAAATATTTTTTAATCCACTCACACCAATGGGTTCAAAAAGGGGTTTAAAAGTTAATGTGAACGAAGTCACAGGCAAGTCTAGTTTAAAATATCCTTACTATATTAGCTATGCTTACCTAAGTAACTGAGGTTAAGATTAGTGCCAACGTTTAGAAGTCACGTACCCCGTCGCCTCGAAAGAAAAAGTGTCAAGATTGTATGTTTTATGTGTTACTACACGATGTCTCGCGACTTCATTCGGTTTAAAAACTGCTTTCTTTCTCGCTCTTTTATGTTCCCACGGGAAATTTGGAAAATCCCATCTCTAAGGTTTCTTATGTCATAAAAGATACCGACTCCTTCATATTATACAATTACTTATGTTTACTTACATACTCCGACTTTTGTGTCTCTCACAAGGGATTGAAAACAAATTATTATTTTCAAAATGGAACTTCCTACTCGACATAACTGCGCATACATTAAATTATTACGATGTTAATTTGATATCCTAATCTCTAGATAATGTTTATACTTAGAGGATATGGTCAATTATGGGGCTCATGAAGTGACCATAATAAATCAGTACAAGAACCAGGCACTTGACCCACTCCTTTCTGAACCCTCAACGATGTGATGTGTTATATAATTAACTAACCGTGTAAACGCCGATCAAGCGATTCTACCACATTTTCAATGCACTACAGTCATTTGAAAATGACATTTATTACGTAGGATATTAGATTCAAAGAGATAGCAAATGGTAATCACATGAGTATTCACATGTGGTTTAGATTTGATATGCTGGGCGCCCGCCGACAGTGTTGTCAAAACTGTAAGGCGGTGAGGCCCACACACGAAGAACAGTGAAATAACTTATTACAATCATTTTATAGACTAAACAATGAAACCAAAATACCAACCAAATATAGGCATAGGCACTAACATTAGTAAGATACCGAATTATAGTTGGGTTGTGAACGTGACGTGAAAGTCAGGAGCCATTCCGTCAGATTGGAAGATGACTTCAAAGGTTTGAAAAATGATTGAAGCAAAACAAGTTCTTCCTCCTTGTTTTTTTCATCAACAATGTTGAGGCAAACTTCCAATGTAACCGCATTTGGCTCAACCGTGCCAATTACACACGGCGCGACCGACATCAGACCCTCGCAACCCAGTCACTGGGCAATACCGATATCCTAAGGTTAGACCAGTTGTCAGATTTTCGGGCTTCTGACCCGTCACGACCGACACGGATATTCGAATGACAACCGGGACCGACGGCTTAATGTGCTCAAGAAAAAAAAAACAAAGGATTTTAAACTTAAGGGGGTATTCTTATAACCATTTAATGCGGATTTGGTTTGCGTGTCTAACGTGGTGTTAATTGGTATCACTACACACCTACTTATGTTGTATCGCCTGGAATTCTAGCAGAAATGCAGTTTGTCGCTAGTCACTGAATACCGCGCGTCATTATGATAAGACATGAAGGGAATGTGCAGTGTAGAATGAGAACAAACTTAACGCATAGTAGGTAATGCATGGAAATACTCACGCATTAGGTTTTAGAAGAGAGAGAAAATTCCTCGTCATTTCCCGGTATCAGTGCAGGTGGGTACAGTAAGAAGTACCTTTCCCATCTACCCCACGATATAACTTAATATAATAGCCTATAAAGATATTCTCTAGGTGATAGTGTAGTATATTCTTTGCCGAGAATGCTGCTGGCTGTGATAATAATGCATAAAATATTTACGTAAAAGCCGATAGGGACAAGCAAAGTCGCTAGCAACAACTATGTATGTAGTTTAGTTTGCTATTGAAAACTCTGCGAATGTTTAAAAGTTTTACAACTTATTTATAAGTTAGTTTAGGTAAATACGTAGGTCGAAATCTATGTTAAATTCATAAATTTAATAAACTGCGATGTTATCATGTATTAAGTTATTAAACTTGTACCAATGATGTATTTTAAAAATAATTTAATAACTTTTAGCTCGCATCGCATATTAAAGGTGAGCGTATATTAATTTTACTATGAAAGAAAATGTAAATGTCTAGAATTATTCACGCAGAATTTTACGATATAGCGTTTTATGATTGCATTTTTCATAAAACATTAACTTTTACAACGGTATTGCCTACAGTTTATACGAATCGTAAATCTAACATTAAGATTTTTTACAATTTACATGGCAGTCACGCCACGTCACTAATTTATTGCATGGCATCGTACTTAGTTTTATCGAGATAAACATGGGTGGTGCGATGCAAGCTATCGATGTTATTGTTATCGATACGATAGGGTTGAGTTTGCGTCGGCGACGAGTCGAGGAGTGCGGCAGGCGTCGACTCGCGTCGCGTTGCTAACGAGGTCGCATGATTCACTGTCGTCGTCATCCCGGCGCCTAGTGATTTCGCGATCCCACGTCTTCCCGACTAACCCGAAGCCGGCTACCCCAGGGAACCGAGTAATCTATTTTCATTCGTTTGATGTGAAAAGCTGTGTCCGTCAGCCTAGAAAATCATATGTTAGACATACTTTTATCTACAGGTTACGTATAAAAAAGGCAATATCTGAGCGTATTAAACACACTAACGTACGAATTGTTTTTCTCATTACGAGATAAGGTAGTAAAGTAGTATCTAGGTTTTGTAAACGGTATCTAATCATGCCCATAAAGCTTTTCTGAATTCTACTACAAAAAACCTACAGACCTGACGTACTGATCAGTTTATTTGAACATGCTCTAATTGATGCATGACTTTGTTTCATTTACATTTATTTGGTTACAACGAAGAGGTTAGATATTGAAATCACACTAAGCCGACATCTTTCAATTAAAATCGTCAAAATAAACTATCAAAATTAAATTAAAATGTGGAATGATTATCTCGTCTGACGTTCCACCCTTAACGTCATAACGGTGACAAGAGCTTAGGTAACAATGTTATAACTTAGCACTAATTATGTGATACAATAGGGTGACAGAATCTTCTCGCAAATAAGACTTAATTAATTTATTCACTGTGAAGTTACGTCGCGTGTTGCTGAATTAATTATGCAGATTTTAACAAAATCCGTACAAAAGCTGCGCCACGCTTTATACAGTCGCGTTGTGTGGATAACGCCTTAATCTGTAGTTATGCCATGTTACGCAAACTTAATTAATTAATATTATTAATTTTTATTACACTTTGTGCTACGAATTTTATGCCTAAGTCAAATTTTAATGCGTGATCATGATCTCTAAGTAATGCTTTTAAACTTAAATATTTGTGAAAGATGGGTCAATATTTCAGTCAGACAGGTTTAAGTGGGATTTATTTTGATAAAGAAATGAGAATCGTAATTTAAGTGCGATATGTCATTAATTTTTAGTCTTCATTAGTAGCAAAAATAAGTGTTACAGCTATTAGCTTATTGAATATATTTGTAATATTGTTAAAAGCAAGTGTGTAGACCTAGTTTTAAGTGTTTGTATTATTATATTTATACGACTTGCAATAAAACCTACATCAAATGGACTTTTTACGATAAAACAAAGATGAAATCATTTCTAATGCGTTCCATATGACATCAAATATAACAATTCAAAGCTTCGTGTAATTTCAGTAATAGAGGTTTAGTGCTTATAATAAAAGATGAGTGCGTAAGTATATTAGGTACAAGATAATGGTATATCTCTTATATAAAAACTATGTCAAAGTCAAGTAGTTTTTATTTCAAGTAGACCAGATCCCTGGTGCTTTCAAAAGGTCAACACTAGGTGTTCGGTTCCAAGTAGTAGGTCCTTTGGAGAAGAACCGGCAAGAAACTCCATATGTGTAAATAAAGCATCCAAGAACGTGCTAGTGTGTTTTTAATAATCCTGTATAATTGAGGTTATTATTTCTATTATGAAATGAAACAAGCATTATAACTCTGTTCAGAATTCTATTAAACTTGCTTTTTCCTCATAGTAATTATAAAAACACAACACAATTAAGTAACTTTTTAATATTATTATTGTTAGTTGATTAATCAGTAGGCATTTTAAGTTAATTAGAATATTTAAATTACGAAATAACTAATCCTGATTAGGCATATCAAATACCCACATGCGTGTTTCATTGATATTGTGTCGGAAATATTTACAAATAATGTTATTTGGTTGTTTAATTAACCAATACAGGATATTCTGTGCCCTTAGTGAAACAGGGTATAAATCCTTTTATAGGGTGGGTATAAGGACTTAAAGTCTGGCAAACCAAAGAAGAGACTCGAATTATTTGCAAACTTTTTATATGGCAATGTTTTTTCAAATTTAAAATTCTAAAGTGTCAAACTAGGATATTTCATTTTAATTGGGGTTGACGGCTGAGTTTTTTTTTAATTTGCCGCGCTTTTTCAATCTCTTCTTTCGTTTGCCAAACTCTATAACCTTTTTCAGTAGGGGCAAAAGGTACAAAGTCCTGGACTTATAACCTTTTTCACTAGGGGCACAGATTATCAAGAAACACTTTTCAAGCGCTCGTATGCAAATCGAATCTTTTATGTACGTGACAAGTGTTTATAATAATATTAACATTCAGAAATTGTACCTGATGTTATATATCTAAAATTTAACAAAATGTATTGTTGTTGGCGCAATAAATTAATATTTTCCTCAAATGCATCTTATTCTTGGAACACTGTGATGCTCTGGGTGACACGATTACTTCACAGTTAATAAATAATCCGTTTTACTTTACATTGTATTACCTATAAAATTTGGATTTGCGAGTATTATGATTCAGATTCGACAAAGATAACTTCACTAATATTACGGAAGTTGTATTTATAGATATTTACATAACGACATGTTCAATCTTTTAGTCATTGTTCTAGGAAAATGTGCATTCGTCAAAACGCTGTTCGTTATTGACGTTCAGGTACAAAGGTGATTTCAGTTATGAGATATTATTTTTGTAATAATATACTAGAAAAACCTACAATAAAGAGTAATCTATCTATTTATGAGCTGATTTTTAGGTATATATGCGTGAGTAAAATTACTAATTAGACTGTTCTAGGGCCCGATTTTCTTAACGTCAAATAGGTTTTATCTGAGGTACAAGGGGGTTAGCCCCTTAGCCTAGATATGTGATAGTATAGTAACACTATCATATATTTAGGCTCATAGATCTATAAGTCATATCATAGATATATATTATGATAATGTAATATAGATATACGAATCATATCTCCATACAAAGATATGGTTCTAGAGGTCATATTATGAGAGATAATTATGATCCTATATATGACCATATTATATGATAGTGTAATATCCCCCTTAGACGTTTTGACAGAATTTCTATACAAAAGCTGTCAAAACTTCTAATTTATTCCTAGTCTAAAAATTATCCCACCAGATAAAATCGGCTCCAATATTTAGTCACATAATCCACAATGAAAGGTGTTTTTGACATCCCTGTGAACGTCTGTTCTATATTCACATCGATATCGCAACCCATTTATACCCTACATATCATAGAGATTGACTCACGTATCGATACTTTCGAATATTCGATTGTGAAAATCGGTGATTACATTTAATTTATAGCGGGCGTTTAAAATGTGGCGAGCAAGTCTCACAATAAATTTTATTTTCCCGTCATGGCCGCCAGCAAATCTGTCACTAAAATCCCGCAAAATGGTCACTTTAAAATTATTTACGGATCACATAATTCTTTTGGTAAATTTTTATGTCGTCATTGTTGCATTGGTGCAATGGTGCGGACTCTGTGAATGCAAATTAAATTACAAAAATGTATGCGACGCATGTTTTGAATTTACTGACGAGCTCATACATTGTCCAATCCAAGCGAACAGCATGATTTGTGTCCTGGCGAAAGTTAAAATGTATTATTTATAACTTAAGTTATTCATTGTAATAATTTTCACGTAGGATGAGTCCTAGGTCATTTTCCACTTCGCAAGTCGTAGTGACGTTGCTGTTATGAAAGTAACGTAAGCATTATTATCGATACTCGAAAAATTGCTAACTTTTCTATGTTTGTGTTTCTAGAATCGACATTTGTCACATGGTCCGCTCTATTATAACGTCCCAGAATGCGTCTTACGTGAAAAACAGTTTAATATTGCATATTATACTATTGATATATAATATTGTATATTGTAGTTCCCTTAATTGTAGTGCTTAACTAGTAGGCTGAGCAGTTGGAACATTAATAATTGTAACCAAAAAAATCGTAGTGACAGTAACTATGAGGATTCCCAGTAAGATTACGTTACACTTGATTCACAGTTCGTTACAACAATGAGGCTTAATTAAAAGCTTTCATGCCAAATGATCCTCACTCTCTATTGTCAACATCACAAAAGTAAATAACATGATTAATGTCACATCTTGAGAGACAGCTGGTTCTATATTTGAAATGATTTTCTCAGCCTATTCAAATCTAGGAGAATTTAGATCAGTGTACTAGCTGGATTATTCCACAGTAATTGGGTTGCAGAGGTCAGATGGCAACCGCTCTATGTAAACTAATAATATTGAGTCGCATCTGTTTAGGTTAGTCTGACGATGATTTGCAGGCGTACATGAATACATATGAGGAATTCCAATTACCTGACCGCATGCAATAAGTACTTCCCATATTATAATGGGTGCAGTACGACAGGAAAAGATTTTTCCCCGTAATCACAAAAATTATTCCAACTAAATGTTATTATAATTAAGGTCCAGTGCACAATGGATGTCCGGCCACGTCACTGCACCAACGTAACGTCTGGCGAGCATCCTCCACTAAGCACAATTAATCACCACTCACCAACCCAATCAGGATAATAAATACTGTATTTCAAAGACATTATGGGCTAATATCCCGTGATTGATTAAAACCTAACAGTAAACGCATTATGCCGGTGATGTACAGACGGCAGGCGCCGCGACGACGAAGCTGTCTTAGAAAACGACATGATTATAAAAACAAAGATCTTAATCATGCTAAATCTGTGACAAGTGATTCTGTAGCTAAAAATAATAGTAATATTAAGTTCTAAAATTTTCATATTGAGACTAAGTTTCAAATTCAAAAACTTCTAAATTAAATCAAACAATCAAATAATATTACTCGGTATTGAAGCAAAATTATTAGATGAAATTATTCATTATAATTACAGAGGTTAAAAACTTTCTAAAATGATAAGTTAACAATGGTTACGTTAACTAACGGGCAAATCCTAATTTAATATTATAAATGCGAAAGTAAGTTTGTTTGTTTGTTACTTTTTCACGCCTAAACCATTGAACCGAACATTCTGATATTTTGCATATACCTACGTTGTCAGGTGTACAGCAACGGACATAGGGTACCTTTTATCTCGAAAAAAAGTACTGTTCCCGAGGAAAACAACAAAAATGATAATAGATGGCGCCACGTGTCTTTCGAACCATGATTTAATTATATTATTTTAGAAACTTTAGTAGTATGTTAAGAGTTTTTTAACGCGAGCGAAGCCGTGGGAAAAAGCTAGTTATTACTCGTACTATAATTGAAAAGTAATTTTGTTTGTCATCATTCGATTTCGCTCCGCATTAAACCATTGACAATATTGCCCGAAGCTGCATTTTACTATTTTTATACTACACACTGCGACATTCTGAGTCAAAGTCTTTAGTTATAAGCTCGGAGTGAAGCAGCAAGTCTTAGCTTGCACTGCAAATGCGCACTTGAATAAAGTCCGTCGTCGGAAATGATGTGGACTGTCAAAAGATGAGTAACGTGCAATCACAAGGGATTTATTTCGATAATTCTAGGAACATAAGTGAGTAAAGATATGACAGAACACAATAACTTTTGTCTAAATCCAGGGCTTTTATAGCATCTAAACGCGTGCGATATTGTTATTTCGACCGTCAATCATTGTTCCGATTGTAAGTCAAGGCTTGAGATAGTTCGGTAGTATCAACTTGTTCCACCGTGAACTTTGAGATAGAAACTACCCAAAATCATGATCAAGTTCGCTACAGATAACCCATAGAGCCACTACGGTCCCATAAAGTTTACTACGGACGTAAAGGAGACTATGATAAATAGCAAGATTATCACGAAATAGATCCTTTTAGGAACTTTCTTTTATTCACCAAAACGTAGCAGAAATTTTTATAAATAAAACCTTATAGTTGAAGTTTTATTTTATCGCCTTTTTACGATTGTAGTGGTTTGTGCCGCAGCTCTGGAAAATAACTTGTAAAGTCGAGTGTTTCAGAATATATTTGACCCTTTTTCCTCTATCTTACACGCCTAATTAAGAACTGTGTCACTATGATTCACATATTCTACATCTGTTTCCATAGACCAACCTTAAATGGAGACTAATAAGCTAAATTGGAATGCCTGGTATGAGTAAGTCCATTTAAATGAGCCAGCTGAAACCATAAAGAGTATAGTACCCTAAAGAAATGTAAGTGCCACCCCTATGTAATCTGGCTATATAAATCTTCGCCATAAAGTATAACGACATTTCAATACCTTTTAAAGTTATGTGCCTACGAGATAGGGCTGACTGGTAACTGATATGTCGAAAATAATGTTAGGTAGCGTCTTCACTATCTGTAATTTGAATTTGAACGTAAGTTTGCTTTAACAGCAGAATCCATTTGTTGAACAGGCCTTTTTAAATCTATCGTCAAATGTTCTAATTTAATTTATGAATACGATTGCGTGGACCTTTTTTTGTACTCTTTTTTTTTGAGTGTACTATGCACCTCTGGATGCGAGAAGCACAGGAACGGTCGATGCTGGGGGAGGCCTATGTCCAGCAGTGGACGTCTTTCGGGTGAATTATAATGATACATCTCTGCTCAACCCTTCGGGGAATACAGGCTTCATGATGTATTTTTTCTCTAAGTAACTATTCAAAATACAAGGTTAGTCAGAAAGGGGGTACTAATTTGAAAGGGTGTTAAAGTACCCATAACAATGAGGACCTTTTGTTCCACCACTTTCTCCAAAAGTTTAAGAGAAGTAGCTGTTCAAAAATTACATAAAAAATATGCTAAAATCCATCTATCCTCAGCTATGATAAGCTGTGTTTACATTTTAGGTCATATTTGGGGTCACGAATTAGTAGCTCCATTTTCTGAATTCGTAACTAAAGTAGGGACGAAGAATTTTTGAAAAAACTAAAATAAAAATCATTTTTCATGGAAATAAAAGTTATCGAATTTTGGAATTATAACACTCGCTGAATAACAGTCATCAGTGATAGTTTAAGTGGCTCGCGGATTAGTACCCCCTTTCCGACTAACCTTGTATATTATCTACACTTTATAGTGCTAAAACATGTGAAGTAGACCGTGAATATAGTGTCGTGTCAAACAACTCATTGTCGTGTTAAGCTCAGCCCTGAACTTAACATTGAAGAGAGCTGCCCGCAAACGTGCGTTACACAAAGCAGTTAAAACTCAAATGCATTGATTGACGGATTCATGGAGACTATAAAAAGTTCCTTGAACCTTCAAAAAAATTCTCCACGGATGTATTTCGACTCGCACTGTATAGCGTTTTGTCAATAATATTGTTATTAATGTTACCATTGACTTTGCTGGTGACCTATCAATTTGGAGTTTGATATACGTATTTGCTATTTTGCCAGCTGCGACGATACGTGATGATACGAAAACATTCGATTAAAATTTGTAAATCGATATGTCAGAGAGTGGCCTGTAGTGAGGGGCGGGCCGTCACCTTTCTAGCATGTAAATGTTTAGTGAACCAGATAAATTAATGTGTCTGACCCGAGCCCCTCTTCAAAGAAAAAGGAAAAATTAACGTGTATTTGTTACTATTTTTTTACTATCTGTTACTGGTGAAGGTTCATTTCACTTGAGTACATTTTCTCATTAGCTCTCTAGACAGTCTGCAATACTAATTTGCAACTAAATAGTTTTTTCTTGTTTTTAATCAAACGAAAGAAACATGTTATGAAAAAGGTTGTGGTTTAAAAAAACTTGCTAAGCATTTAAGTGCTTTATGTCTTCAGTTTAAAATGATATATTAACCTCATTTTTAATTAGCTTTTCTACAATTTAATTATAACACTTTATAGTATGTACTGCAATTTATTTTCTGTATTCTATTTTTTATTCGTTTTCCGGACGAAGTTTTATAATACTTCAAGGGGCGTGTGTTCCTGTCCGGGAAAACCAATAAAAAATAGAATACAGATAACAAATTGCAGTACATGTAAGTATATAATATAAATTGTAATGATTAAACTGTGGTATCGGCCAGTAGTTTTTTTATTTACAAAGTTTTATTTTACAATTAAATTGTGGTATCGATCAGTAGTTTATTTACGACAAAATAAACAATCTAGTTTTGAGCAACGGGAAAAACGGCAACTGTTATTATTAATAATAATATAACACCACGTCTGTATTCCTCGGAAGGCTGGGCAGAGGTGTATAGTAAACTCTCATTTTGCCGTTATGTTTAAGTCCCATGTAATAGAGGACGAGCCTATGCCATCAACCAAGCACAAATTCAGGCTGCTACTGAGAAATTCCACACAGAAAAACCCAATAACACTTTGTCCTACCTGGGGATCGAGCTCAGGATCTCGTGCTCAGCAGTCGCGCTTACAACCACTGGACCAACGAGGCATTCTCTATTCAGTTATTAATAATGTTTATTGGTATTCCAATGATATAATTAATAAAGCACTAGAAAGTTAGTCATTGTGTACAATCCACTATGAGTTGCAAGTGCATCGGTCTGTCATTTTAATAGTAAAGGGTATGATGGCGTTTTTATGGGTGATCGTTTTGTATCCATCGTCTGAACTTAATGTTTATTGTTTTGACATGCAATCGCCCCCTTGTGGAAACTTGAACGTACCACACTGAGTATTTAATGGAAGACCGACCGAAAGCAAAACAACTTTACTTAATAGAACATGCACTAACTTAAATTAATAGACAAGCTCTATGTGTACAACATACATATTCTAGTGTTCCACATTTTAATTATAAAGCACATAAAAGGTGAATTTATATGAGAATAATAGCTGTAGTACCCAGTATTTAATTACATCAAATATTCACCCCTATAATATCAAATTCGTAACTATGACAGTTTAAACTAGGTTAGACTATTAGTTATTTACATTATAATTACGTAAATGTTGTATTTATTTATTTATCACTTAGATTATGTGATACAAATTAACATAATCGTCTCTAACAACAGTTTTTAACCCTACAGTCTGTCCATTCAATATAATAATGACTTGTAAGGTCATTGCTACTCCACTCTGGGTCACCATCACTCTAATTTGTTCTTTAATATCTATGTCATAGAGTTTAAAATATATTCGTGGTTTATGTTTCCGATGGCAAGTTCAGAAAAGCTCCTCAATGGATGTGATAGGTTACATCCTGTGGTTTCAATTACATTGAAAGTGCAATTTATAGTTTATTGATACGAATGCGGTTGATTCAGATAAACAAGCTCAATGGGCGTGTAGCGTAAATAAGCCAGAATTTTCACTAAGTAAGTTCTTTGCGAAAATGGAAAGAAAGAAAATAAATAAAATGTTTTAACATAGTATTTAACACTACTAGAAATTGTAACTGTTGCCTGTCTCGTTGGTCTAGTGCAAGGGTGGGCAAACTACGGCCCGCGGGCCAAATTTGGCCCGCGAAGGGTTTTAGGCTGGACCGCCAACCCTTCCTTTTAGAGCAAGAGTATTTTGTTATAACAAATAACCTTAATTATTAAAGCCAAAAATGTCAGTTTTGGCACAACAAAATGATTATTTTTTGGAATTCTGAATTTATTGCGTTTTCCTGGCCCCTGATGAAAAAAGTTTGCCCATCCCTGGCTAGTGGCTAGTGGTTGCACGTGTCAGAGTATGTAGAATTGTAATAATTAAAAGCTTTTTATATTAAACTAGCTGTACCCGCATGCGTTGCAATGCACTTTTTCCTACTTACTACTTACCTACTACCTACCTACTACCTACCTACTACCTACCTACTACCTACCTACTACCTACCTACTACCTACCTACTACCTACCTACTACCTACCTACTACCTACCTACTACCTACCTACTACCTACCTACTACCTACCTACTACCTACCTACTACCTACCTACTACCTACCTACTACCTACCTACTACCTACCTACTACCTACCTACTACCTACCTACTACCTACCTACTACCTACCTACTACCTACCTACTACCTACCTACTACCTACCTACTACCTACCTACTACCTACCTACTACCTACCTACTACCTACCTACTACCTACCTACTACCTACCTACTACCTACCTACTACCTACCTACTACCTACCTACTACCTACCTACTACCTACCTACTACCTACCTACTACCTACCTACTACCTACCTACTACCTACCTACTACCTACCTACTACCTACCTACTACCTACCTACTACCTACCTACTACCTACCTACTACCTACCTACTACCTACCTACTACCTACCTACTACCTACCTACTACCTACCTACCTACTACCTACCTACTACCTACCTACTACCTACCTACTACCTACCTACTACCTACCTACTACCTACCTACTACCTACCTACTACCTACCTACTACCTACCTACTACCTACCTACTACCTACCTACTACCTACCTACTACCTACCTACTACCTACCTACTACCTACCTACTACCTACCTACTACCTACCTACTACCTACCTACTACCTACCTACTACCTACCTACTACCTACCTACTACCTACCTACTACCTACCTACTACCTACCTACTACCTACCTACTACCTACCTACTACCTACCTACTACCTACCTACTACCTACCTACTACCTACCTACTACCTACCTACTACCTACCTACTACCTACCTACTACCTACCTACTACCTACCTACCTACCTACCTACTACCTACCTACTACCTACCTACTACCTACCTACTACCTACCTACTACCTACCTACTACCTACCTACTACCTACCTACTACCTACCTACTACCTACTACCTACCACCTACCTACTACCTACTACCTACCACCTACCTACCACCTACCTACCACCTACCTACCACCTACCTACCACCTACCTACCACCTACCTACCACCTACCTACCACCTACCTACCACCTACCTACCACCTACCTACCACCTACCTACCACCTACCTACCACCTACCTACCACCTACCTACCACCTACCTACCACCTACCTACCACCTACCTACCACCTACCTACCACCTACCTACCACCTACCTACCACCTACCTACCACCTACCTACCACCTACCTACCACCTACCTACCACCTACCTACCACCTACCTACCACCTACCTACCACCTACCTACCACCTACCTACCACCTACCTACCACCTACCTACCACCTACCTACCACCTACCTACCACCTACCTACCACCTACCTACCACCTACCTACCACCTACCTACCACCTACCTACCACCTACCTACCACCTACCTACCACCTACCTACCACCTACCTACCACCTACCTACCACCTACCTACCACCTACCTACCACCTACCTACCACCTACCTACCACCTACCTACCACCTACCTACCACCTACCTACCACCTACCTACTACCTACCTACTACCTACCTACCTACTACCTACCGATAATTAGTTTTTTTTTTTTTTTTTATCAAATTTTTTTTTCATAAGAACCTTCTCCTGACAATTACGGACAAAACAAAAAAAAAAATAGGGAAATTGGTCCAGGCGTTGTTGAGTTATGCGCTTACCAACACATTTTGCGATTCATTTTTATATTTATGATTACGTATATTGTATTTCTTGTTTATTTTCACTTTTAAAGCATTTCTAAACGAAGAGAAACCATGAGTCATGATTTCCGAACGAAAGTTATGATCTGTGGCAATGTTTATTCAATACTAAATACTATTTATTTCAAATATTAAAAAGTAACAATGTCATTATCATTAATGATGTTTAGAATGCTCCTTATATTTTATTTTATTATTTCAACTTACTAATTTGTCATTATTAGATAGATTTAGTAATTAAAGTAAGCTCAGTTGATGTTATGTTTTATGGAATCTTATTTAAAGGTTACAATCTAATGCTTATAAAAATAACGTAATTATCTGACTATGTTTCAAAACAGTTCTGCTAAATTAGATCTTATTATTATTACCAATGTTTAAAGTTATTTAGTTAAAATGTATGACAATCTCTGATTGGTTGAAAATGGCGCCTTATGATTACTTTTGTGCTATTGTTTGGTAAAGTTATAAAAAGGGAGGTAATTCTCAAAATTAGGCTAGTCTATATTTTTACATTAGTCTTGGAACGATTACAGGAAGATACTAAGTTAAGTACTTTGATTGTTATTTTACACTGTTACTATGCTAGTCTGATTATAAATACGTCTATGCTAATTTGATTATAAATAATTATATATTATTTGCTATGTGTGTTTATGTATATTATTTAGCTTGACATTGCTATGGTCTGACCTATATTATTTTATTATCTGACTAGCTTGTCCTTATTATTTTCTATTCTTGTGAGTAATTATATTGTGTATAACATGTAACTAACAACTAACCCAAATACAAGTACTCTCAGTGGTGGAGAGTCTATGTTGGTTTCATTTACCATACCCGCTTTGCCCCTGATAGGTAGATATTGGTCTTAACTGTAATGCTATGCTCACTATATCCATTTCTATAACCATATCAGCCCACATTATTTCTATTCCTAATATCTAGTACATTGATATTGCTGAATTATTGTTCAAGTGAAATAAGTAATTATTAGTATACTTTAGTCAAAGATATTTGTAGTTTTCATAATAAACTATTCATGGTAAATAATTCAGGTTTATGTATGTAGGTAGTCTATCTTTCTCTCATTACATTAATATACACCTACAGCTATATTTGTATGATTATATGTCTATATAATCTAACACACGCGCGACTTCTGAGCTTGAGGTCCATAGTCTCCCGGGTCCAGGGATCCCCAGATCAGAGTGTAATTTCTCAGTAGCAGCCCCGAGTCTGGATTTGTGCCCAGTTGATGGCAATAGGCTCGCCCCCTATTACATGGGACATGGGTACTATAACTATACACCTCTGGCCAACCCTTCGGGGAATGCAGGCGTAATGATAGATAGTTCATAAACGAGTATAAACAATTCTGCTATAAAACAATCAATTCCTATTACATTTCGCACTTTAATTTCTGTTCAAGAATTTAAACAATCCAACTCAAACCATTATCGGTGCAACTAAAATTAACGTCAGTAAAATGGGCTGAACGTAAAACAGTTTCCAATTTAGCAGTGACAATAACAGTGATTCATGTAACAGGTATTTTGAACGGAACAGTTTGTCGTACCATGTAGCAATAGCAATAAGCTAACTGCAGGCGCCGGCGACGGCAGTAAAATACACGTGTTCGGAATCATTGTTGAACAGTAAAACATCTTTGTCTGCCGCTGCCTATAAAAAATATGGTGGGATTTTTTTTACAATGTTGCTTAGAACGAAATGAACAGGGTGCAAAAGAATTCGCGTAATTCCTTAAAACCTAAGTCAACTGTTGACAAAGATTGACTCTGCAGGGGATTTTAAAAGAGCAAAAACATTTTTTCTTACCCTGAGTCGGTTTTTCGCCCTGAGTTAACTGACTGCACGGAGCGATATCGAGCTGGTCGTGCCTGCCAGCTGTATCACCGGACTTCCATTCATTTATGCGTAGCAATGAAATGTCCTATCACTTAAATTAATTTTAAAGATTCCCGTCACATTCCCTTGTAGGGTTAATCTATACCCTACACGGCCCGCATGTAACATGCCCGAGAAGGCGGCGCGCTGTGTTCCGCGCGCGCCTCTCCGGAGGACGTGGGGCAAGGCCCCACAGAACTCCTTCTGTCCGCCAGGGGCTGGCGGACCGAGGCCTGTCGGGGTCGCGGTGCATGCAGCTGCGAATCCCGCGACCCCGACCAAAGGTCAGGAGAAGGAACACCGTGGGTTTTTGCCGGTAAGAGTTTGGTCCTTCGCCTTCGAGTACCCTTCGCCTTCCCCGGGCGAAAGGTACCCATGAGGATTTTCCGACGAAAAAAAAGGGTTAATCTATACCAGTAATAGATCATGTGCTTTAAAAGAATTACGAATTTGTTTACACTCTCTGTAAAGTCACAGATTTTCCTTACAAACGAGGTCGCGACAAAACTTAGTGGTTTGTTACACCACCCAAGTTTACCTCTAGAGCAGAATATTGAGGCAGGATTTATTATGTTGGTTATGTCTCTATTTTATAATAGTCCAACGATTTGAAGACGACCGTTCTATTATTTTGTTCAGTCTATATCGCGGCGGTTGAACAGTGTCACCTCAAGTAGTTAAATAAAATAATAGCATACTGTTTTCTAGAATCTAATGGAGTTTGTTTTTATGACTTTTCTCAATTATGCATTGTTCGACATAAATTATGACAGACCTACAATTTGAAGTTTTTTATGATGCCTCGTACCCTGTGTCAAAATGTATGACATTTTATCGCAGGTTCGTGTGATTAAAATAGCCTAAGAGAAAGTAGGTTTTGTTTTAGTGGCCCTTGTCATTTTTTTTGACATTTTGATGTCTACGTGTTGATCGAAGTTAAAAAGCTATAACAACTGAATAGCATATAAATAAGATAAACTTTTCAATGTGTCAAAAAGTATGTTGATTGTTTCAGTAAAAGCCTTTCTAGGCCAAAGCTCTGCATTCGTTAATATTTTTTAATTTTTAATGTTTTCAGGGCAGACTTTGGCTTTTAGCATTTTGAAAATCCATTTGACTCTTGAAGTTACTTTATCATTTAACTTAAATATACATATAATATATGCAGTGCTTACTTATGTACCTACCTACATACAAAAGTAAGTACATATGCATACAAAAATCAATGACGAAAAAGTTAAAATAATTCATTTGCGCCCTAACAAGAGTTAAAAATTGATTTATTCACGGTTTTAAGAAGACACTATGAAATTTTATGGTACATTTAATTATGAGTGACTGAGATTTGACTCTCCATCCCCCGAGCTTTTATTTTGCAGTATGTCAAAAGCCACACAACCGAGATGACAATATTTTATTCACAACGGCGAGGATCCATACTTTAATATTTTACTATATGTAATTTAAATTTCAACTGAATGTCAGTGTGGGTGATTGTTTTTCATAAACTTTCAATATTTGTTTTGCGAACTCATAAAATATTCATTGCTTTTCGTAAATAACATTTTGTCTCTTTAAATATAAATAGACGTACCTAATTGTAATCACGCTAGATATTGAAATAGTAAATATACATAAATATTATGTTGTTTTAAAATGGATTTAGTGAGACTAGAAAATTGCAGATAGCGCACTTCAAGTTTCACTGAAGACATGAGCTACTTTTGTTCTTGACTGTACCTGCTATGTTTATGTTTATCATTGTTAGCTGTGAATAATAACTAATAACCGATCATTTAGGAGAATGAATTGAAACACATTATGTATGTCAAGCTAAGACAGATCTGTTTCGCAAAGACGGCGCCAGTTATGATTAAGATCGAGCACACGTGCCCACTTTGGCCAATAAAACGGTAGTAAAGCCGGTATACACGAACCACTGATCAAATTATCCTTAATATCCTTAATAAACTTCAATGTGTACTTGATGCGTGCAATAAAAACTTCTCCGAGAAAATATTTACAGTGATATAAAGCTTAGTGCAGACCTGCACATGATGGACGGCGTTTCAAGAGCTTCGTTTGTAAATAAACATTTTGTTCTTTCATTTTGATTTCTTTGTAAGATCTTGGTGTAAGGTAACACTTCATACAGATAAGATTTTATTTATTCTTTTTCATTTTCGCTCATAAAGAAAGAGGGAAGCAAGCTCTTCGCGACTACTTATAAATCAGTAGTTACATGATTTAAAATTTTAGCTTTACGTTCTCGAGAGAAAGCACGGTTTGGCAAATGCTTTTTTATATGTATAGTTCAAGTCTCTTTCGAACTCTTTTTCAGCACTCAGAAAATGATAATTGAATATTACTTACAGATCACCAAATGCAATATAATTTTAAGGTCATCATCTTAATGGGAATCATTTGAACAATAAATAATATCGTCAGTCGTACCGCCTCGTGACGCTTGACGTTGATGAGTGAAATTAAAGTTAATTCTGCGCATCATTACGTTCATTTTCCAGTATTGTACGGATCGATTAAATAACGTAATGTCAACTTAATAAAGCAGTCATTCACCTATCGCAGTGAAATGGAAACGTGTTAATGGAGTAGGAAGCAAATGAAGTGCCAATGTGCATCGGCAGTTCTTCGTAGAATTAGATTCACTAAATGTTTGCGCGGGGTTACGAAACGTACTGGTACTTGAGGATTGCCAGCAGTGCGTCTCAGACATTGTAGCTTATAAATATTTTTTACTAGGACTTTTTCCACCAATGTGACTTCTGTAAGCCAGGATCTCCAATGTTCACCAGCGAAGAATCGAGCAATGACTTTCGAAGTGACCCTAGAAACTGATTTATTTAGACAGTTCTTACATACGTAATTAAATCTTCGGTGAAACATACGCTAGTAAATATGCAGTGCATATAAAGAGGCAGAGCTCGCTTTGTAAATAAAAATGTTGCTCACATTAACACTCCATATTATAAACTTCTCCGTGCACTGGCCCAATGCCCGCCATTGATTCGTCCAGCCGTGCGATCTGTTCCGTGATCGATAACTTTGTTAACAACGACTACTTATGCGTTCATCGTTATGAATAACGTTTGACAACCCTGTGCTGTAACATAGGAATTAGTTACATTGCAAGCGGAGGAGTGTACTCGCAGTCAGTGGGTGAATGTGGGCTGAATAGACTTCGACGTTAACGAGTTAGCCTATTATAAAATCGATATTTTAGTCAAAATCGATATATATATCAGCTATCGGTGCAGATCAGAAAGGATTGGCACAAAGGCGAGAAAATCGATACCTAGCTGTGGAACGATTCGGGCCAAGGATAAAGATGATGACCTTGATTTACAATGAGGGGATATAGATAGAGAATACCAACAACCATCACCAACTAACAATCTTCAGTTGCCTTTCTCCTAACCCTTTCCCCACAATGTGAGGGTCAGCTCTTAGTCTAACCAAATGAAGCTGCATACCAGTAGTTTACACGGAATGACTGCCATCAGTAGTGTCATTCTGTAAGAAACCCACCTCATTATCGACGGTTAGCTCGATATCCATATTGTCACAGTATGGATAATAGAAGCAAATAACACACAGATAACAGACAGTATAATCAATAACGCGTAGTTTTGCTATCCACGCTGTGTCACGACAAGTGTCTAATTGACAGTCGCGATCGAGGTGAGATTCTTACAGAATTGCACTGCTGACCTCCGCAACCCAGTTGCTGGGAAATGTCGATATCTTAAAGTTAGACCAGAAAAATCCTCAATTGCCTATCGCAATCAAATACTCAACAAAAGCCTTGTAAAAAGCATTACCCGTGAAAAACACGCTTTGCAAGCGGGTCAGTGATCTAACAAGCAACAATATCCGAATCTAAACCATACAGCTCGAATCGTTAACAACCCGAAAACTCATCAGAGTATCGATATTTGTTAACATCAATCATCCCCGAAACAAACGTGTGGCAGACTAAAGCCTGGTTCACACTACAGCTTTATTTATGGCACATTTAGATTTAGAATGGGGCAAGTAGTTTATGTAAACCTCAAATGTTATTTATTTACGGTGGAGTAATCTTTATGGAGTATTGTGAAAATGTAGTTTGTTTTAGGAAAGCCCTTAATTTCGCAACTTGACAATTAAAAGGCAATGACGACACGTTTGGTGCAGTGGCTGAGTGCGCTACAGGTCGAGGGTTCGATTCCCACACGGAAGAAAAATATGGCCTACTGATAGTTGTTTTGGGTCTGGGCTTTTGTGTATGTGAGATTTGTGTCTGTAAACGCACCCACGATACAGGAGAAATCCTAGTGTGAGGCAACGTTACTATAAATTTAAAAAAATGTAGCGTCATCGTCACCCCAAAAGTGATTGTGAAGTGACTGATAGCAGACATTTTTACTTTGATATGATTATGAAAACTCGAGCAAATTATAATACACTTCTCGTCAAAAAAATCGAAACACTTCAGTTTTTTTTTTCTATAAGGATTTTATCCTCTCCTAAGATTAACAAAATTAACGCAAGCAAAAAAAAATCGGAAGTGTTTCAATTCTTTTGATGAGAAGTATATTTACTTGAGTTTAATTTGCGATAAAAAGAGCCTGCTCCACTGACGATATTTAAGTACGTCCGGCGCACCATGGGCGTCTTGCGACCAACTTTGCTGACTGGTTAATCTTTTCAACACAGCATGAGCTATGCTCGTACCGACCCGAGAGAAAAAGAATTTACGATGAAAATAAAATGAAAACATTAGAAAAGGTAATGAATGTCAACAAAATAGAACGGTAATGAGATATTAAGGTGATTCCGAAGATCTTTCCAGAAAATCTTTTCAAAAGCTCTCGGATCTGGAATTCTTAAGGATTACAAAATAACAAAACTGTGTGGTTGTTTTATTGGTCGTTATTAACGGTCGTTTCATTTTAACTTTCCGCAATTGAACACCATTTGCCTTTACTTATCTATGCGGAAACCAGCATTGAGCAAGATATGATAATCGCATGCCATCTGACAAGGCAATACATTGAGAATTAAAAGATGTTGACGGTATGTCGTATGTTTTGTGAAAAGACCACCCAATCACATGCTCAGATATTGTAAAAGACGAATATTTTATAAAATTTATTAGGATAAGGCAATAAAATGATAATATCATATTACCAGACCAACCGTTAACTAATACTGATCACTGTTCTCCTCATAGACCACCACAGAAAAGAGACTAGACTTAAAAGGGAACATTGCCAGAGTCATCACGGTTTGGCAAACGGATTAGTGATTGAAGTACTAGTGCCGTATTTAAGCATAGGGTACATAGGCTGCAGCCTACGAGCTAGAAAAGGGGCGGCATCACAAAATTAAAAAGGTAGCTTGATCGGACTGGATGCGGAAAGCGACCCGAGTCATGTGGCGCAGTTTGGAAGGTCTATGTCTAGTGGACTGCGATAGACTTTGAAATAGAAAATTGCTCTATAAATGAACTTCGCAGGGTAATTTAACCTACCTCCGCCCGTTGGGCCCGCACCACAATTTAGGACGTATTCCACATTGGGCACCCGCTTTTACGGCACCCAAGTTAATGGCACCTGAGGTATTCCATATTCGGCACCTATCGGTATTTTTCGCAGGTGCCATTAGTGGAACAGTTTATTATTTCAAATTTTATTCCACTTTCGGCACCTACGAACCAGTAGGTACTAGTGATGGGACGTTTACTTTTTATAGGACGTTAAAATTAAAAATTCGATTAAAATCAGTAGAGTTTAATAACATGATAAAAGTATACCTTTTTTATGTATTTTAATATCACAATCGGTTTCCTTAATCACATATATTGCAATATCAGCCTTGAGTTACATTAGTTTTTTTTTTAATGTTTTGAGGCTTTTTATCAAACATGATCATGCCAGCCTCATCGTACACAATAGAATTTAAAAACAATTACTTTTAGGTTTATATACAATTATATCTCTTCTTGATTAACTTTGTAATTAAAATTCAACTGTCTTTATTTATTAAAACTACCAGGAAAGCAGAAATGATCTGGAACTAAGTGCTTAAGCGACTTTACTACTTAGCTTAATAATGCTAAAATTGTAAATTTTGAAATTGAATCAATTATTGTTTTGAAAAGTACCAGGGTGACAGCCTAAACGATGTCACTAAGATGTGCACCGATGATTAAACACAAAAAGGAATATAAAGTATTCCTTATTATTCACTATATCGATAGAAGTCTTAAAACTGTCCTATATCTTACCTATAACTGTCTCTTAGTGATATCGTTTAAGCGCCTATTTTCTGTTCATTTCTGTCGCCCTGGTACTTTTCAAAACAACAAATGATTTAATTTCAAAACCTGTATTTTTACCATTATTGAGTTATGTATGTTAAGTCGCTTAAGCATTTAGTTCCAGTTCATTTCTGCTTTCCTGGTAGTTTTAATAAATAAAGACAGTTGAATTTTAATTACAAAGTTAATCAAGAAGAGAAATAATTGTATGTAAACCTAAAAAGTAATTGTTTTTAAATTCTATTGTGTACGATGAGGCTGGCATGATCATGTTTGATAAAAAGCCTCAAAACATTAAAAAAAAAAAACTATTGTAACTCAAGGCTGATTTTGCAATATATGTGATTAAGGAAACCGATTGTGATATTAAAATACATAAAGAAGTTATATTTTTATCATGTTATTAAACTCTACTGATTTTAATCGAATTTTTAATTTTAACGTCCTATAAAAAGTAAACGTCCCATCACTAGTATCTACTGGTTCGTAGGTGCCGAAAGTGGAATAAAATTTGAAATAATAAACTGTTCCACTAATGGCACCTGCGAAAAATACCGATAGGTGCCGAATATGGAATACCTCAGGTGCCATTAACTTGGGTGCCGTAAAAACGGGTGCCCAATATGGAATACGTCCAATTTAGCCTACGGGTCTACAGATTCTAAATGCGCCCCTGTGAAGTACATAGAAGATGCTTGTTGTGTACGATTAATACCTATGGGCAGAAGAGGAGCCCCTTTTCTCCGCTATGAGCCATACGACCACGACCCGCACCTACCATGTATCCCAGAATTATTCGCATAGTGGTCTTCGGGACAGCCCATGTCCAAAAGCAAATAATTATGGGTTCATAAATTATTATATAAATGTTTATATGCAGATGTGCTTTTATGCATCAATAGCATTAATGCATAATGTTTGATATAAAAATCAATTAATCTTAGCGGTTGAACTTTCATCGACCTACATTTTATGTAACAGTACCTCTTTAAGATGAATCATCGTTATTCCTCTACCTTGCAACGACTCATAAAGAAACGTACGTGTATATAATATTAGGAAGTAGTAGCCATTGAACTTTGTACGGCCACTTTATAGTTTGTTCATATTCACAGATTGGTGATAAGTGGTCATTTTCCAAGTCGTTTGTGACAAATACATGCTGTACCTATCCTACTATGTTTTATGTACCTTAAATGATACTGAGTAGGTTTAGACGTAGGCAATTTCACAGTTTCTAATCTAAATTAGCATTAATAAATCACTGTAGTAAACTGACAGGTGCTAATGTCAAACAACAATGCTCCACTGTCAAACAACAAGAATTAATAATCCTACTTTATATGGAATATTTGTGAATTGCGTGACATACACCATATTCATTGCAATTATTTCTATTGAAAGATTGTTAATATACTTTCTGACGTTCTCGTTTATGCTGCTTTTTCACCAGAGATGTGTGCAAAATCCACCAATAGGATCACCTGAATTTCAAACATGTGTCAAGATTATTAAAATAAAGCGATCTTCTGTCTGGTTTAAAACACATCCGTATCACACACCTCTAGTGGGAAAGCAGGCTTATATCAGTTGTAAGTAACACCGCCGTTTGCATACATATCGCAACAATCTAGTCTACATTACAATTTACAACTAGTTTCCTTCAATCATTCCTATATACAGCGTGGGTTGTTATTAATTGATACTCTCCAGTTCATCAATATCCAACCAAACATGAAATACTGGATCGACAGTTTATTCACTGGCAACCGCAATTACGAACAATATATGTTAGCTAAATAATGGTCCAAATAAGCTTGTTCAGCCGGTTGGGATGACAACAAAAGGACCACTCGATAGTTCATTTTCCGCGTCACTGGCGACCAGCCAAAGCATTGCATTTAATTCTTTCGAGCCCCCTTCCTACGAGTTGGACATTAACTGCCTTTCCTCAGTGTCAGGGACACAGAGCGATTTATTAGTAAACAAGAGACGCCACGCGATTTCGTTCGAGGTGAGTCACCGCGGTATAATATATTATATGTATGCGTGTTATAATGACGTTGTAGTTGTAGAGCACATTTAATATCAAAACATTATGTCGCGTTTATACAAGGTTAGTCGGAAAGGGGGTACTAATCCGAAGCCCACTTATAGTATCACTGATGACTGTTTGAAAGCAAGTGTTAAAATTTCAAAATTCGATAAATTTTTTTCCAAATAAAATGATTTTTATTTTAGTTATTTCAAAAATTCTTCATCCCTGCTTTAGTTACAAATTCAGAAAATGGTGCTTCTAATTTATGACCCCAAATATGACCTAAAATGTAAACACAGCTGATCATAACTGTGGATAGATAGATTTTAGAGATTTTTTTTGGAGATTTTTGAACAACTTTTTCTCTTAAACTATTGACTTTTGGGAAAAGTTGTAGAACAAAAGTTATTCATTATTATGTGTACTTTAACACCCTTTCGGATTAGTACCCCCTTTCTGACTAACCTTGTATATTTTAGTACCTATTCATAGTTGTATCACAGTCTACCTATATCTTACTCCTTACAGTCGGTCAACGTAGAACATTGTCACAGAGCAATCGTGCGGGGGGTTGCGGGGTGAAGGGGCGGAGGTTATGTCCCGAGTAGCCATACTGCTACTCGGGACATAAATTCCAGGGCTCGCACTTTTTGATTTCAAATTTGATTGATATCGTTCATAGGAATTATATTAATTTATTATTGATATGTATGTGTACCTATTACGAGAATTTTATTATAAAGTCTGTTTACTAATCCAAGATGGCGGCATGCATACATTTTCAAATGATTGTTCGTGGGAAGTCATTTCGGCGGTTTTCGGGGTCACTGATGCCGAAAATGACGTCAAAATCAAAATCCAAGATGGCGGCCATGAAAATTTTCATGTAATCATCCTGGGTGTCAATTTCGTGGTTTTCGGGGTCACTGATGCCGAAAATAACGTCAAAATCCAAATCCAAGATGGCGGCCATGAAAATTAGTAAATTAGTCGTCTTTGGTGTCAAATCCATGGTTTTCTGGGGTGCGGATGCCGAAAATGAGCTCAAAATCGAAATCCAAGATGGCGGCAATAAAAATGTCAAATTAGTCGTCATAGGTGTCAAATCCATGGTTTTCGGGGGTACTGATGCCGAAAATGAGGTCAAAATCGAAATCCAAGATGGCGGCAATAAAAATGTCAAATTAGTCGTCATGGGTGTCATTTCCATGGTTTTCGGGGGTACTGATGCCGAAAATGAGGTCAAAATCGAAATCCAAGATGGCGGCAATAAAAATGTCAAATTCGTCGTCATGGGTGTCATTTCCATGGTTTTCGGGGGTACTGATGCCGAAAATGAGGTCAAAATCGAAATCCAAGATGGCGGCAATAAAAATGTCAAATTAGTCGTCATGGGTGTCATTTCCATGGTTTTCGGGGATGTTGATGATGAAAATGAGGTCAAAATCTATATTCAAGATGGCGGCCATGAAAATTTTCAAATTAGCCGTGATGGTGATCCATGATTTTCGGGGACGCTGATTACAAAAACAATATTCATTCTCAAACACCAAGATAGGGACTACGTTTTACCTGATAAATTACATTTAAGTGGAAAATTGTTTGACCGCCGTATATGATCGAGAAATACTTAGGCTTTATTTCCAGCATCAGCACCCACGAAAACCATAGAAGTAATAACCATGAATAATAAGTAATTTTCTATGGCTCCTTCTTGGATTTGGAAATCATTTATGACTCTTACCTACCCCCGCAAGCGTTAGCCACTGCGACTGTAACCTCGCCAAAATTTGTAGTTTTAAATATTGTTAGAAAATTCCAGGATAAGATGGCGAAATTGCTGCTACATACCTTTGCATTATTTTGTCAATCGTCAAAATTACGCATGCGTATGGTTTTCTTTTTGCGTGTCACTGTTTCTATAAAACGTTAATTAATTTGGACGTTTGTTTGACAAAGTTTGTGTAATTCGTTTTATGTGACAACCCTATGACAAGTGTTACTAATTTTGACATTTCATAGAACCTGTCAAATGTATGGGCGTTGACCCACTGTATGTAGTAAGTAGGTACACTGTGGTTGTATATTAAGGCCCGTATTAATAAACGGTACTCAGCCCAAGAACTCGCACTTGATGACAATGTTGAGGTCATGATCGTATTAATAAACATATAATCTACGTACTCAAGTTACGGCTTGGTTTTACGTCATCAGCTGAGTGATGGACTGATTAATAAACGAAACTCACCACTCAAGTATACAATAGACGTGGGTAATCGAGATGCTTAAATCTGAGTGTAGGCAGTCCGTGACTTGAGGTCGTGATTAGTTGCGCGAAACATGGTGTTTGAAAATATTTTGGGTGAAATTAATTATTACGGTTTTCGGGGGTGCTGATGCCGAAAATGAGATCAAAGTCAAAATCCAAGATGGCGACTGCGAGATTTTACGAAATATGCATCATGGGTAATTTTTTCGAGGTTTTAGGGGGCGCTAATGTCGAAAATGAGATCAAAGTCAAAATCCAAGATGACGACTGCGAGATTTTACGAAATTTGCGTCATGGGTGTCTTTTCTATGGTTTTCGGGGGTGCTGATTTCGAAAATAAGGTCAAAGTGAAAATCCAAGATGGCGGCTGTGAAATATTACAAAATATGCGTCATGGGTATCGTGTCCATGGTTTTTGGGGGTGCTGATGCCGAAAATGAGATCAAAGTCAAGATCCAAGATGGCGACTGCGAGATTTTACGAAATATGCGTCATGGGTAATTTTTCCGAGGTTCTAGGGGGCGCTAATGTCGAAAATGAGATCAAAGTCAAAATCCAAGATGGCGACTGCGAGATTTTACGAAATTTGCGTCATGGGTGTCTTTTCTATGGTTTTCGGGGGTGCTGATTTCGAAAATAAGGTCAAAGTTAAAATCCAAGATGGCGGCTGTGAAATATTACAAAATATGCGTCATGGGTATCGTGTCCATGGTTTTTGGGGGTGCTGATGCCGAAAATGAGATCAAAGTCAAGATCCAAGATGGCGACTGCGAGATTTTACAAAATATGCGTCATGGGTATCTTTTCCATGGTTTTCGGGGGCACTGATGCCAAAAATGAGGTCATAGTCAAAACCCAAGATGGCGGCTGTGACATTTTACTAAATATGCGTCATTGGTGTCATTTTCATGGTTGTAAAATTACACCGTTGACACCCATGACGAATATTTTGTCAAATTTCGCAGTCGCCATCTTGGATTTTGACTTTGATCTCATTTTCGACATCAGCGCCCCCTAAAACCACGGACATGACACCCATGATGCATATTTTGTAAAATTTCGCAGCCGCCATCTTGGATTTTCACTTTGACCTTATTTTCGAAATCAGCACCCCCGAAAACCATGGAAAAGATACCCATGACGCATATTTTGTAAAATCTCGCAGTCGCCATCTTGGATTTTGACTTTGATCTCATTTTCGACATCAGCGCCCCCTAAAACCACGGACATGACACCCATGATGCATATTTTGTAAAATTTCGCAGCCGCCATCTTGGATTTTCACTTTGACCTTATTTACGAAATCAGCACCCCCGAAAACCATGGAAAAGATACCCATGACGCATATTTTGTAAAATCTCGCAGTCGCCATCTTGGATTTTGACTTTGATCTCATTTTCGACATCAGCGCCCCCTAAAACCACGGACATGACACCCATGATGCATATTTTGTAAAATTTCGCAGCCGCCATCTTGGATTTTGACGTTGACCTAATTTTCGTCATCAGTACCCCCGAAAACCACGGAAACGACACCCATGACGCATATTTTGTAAAATTTTGCAGTCGCCATCTTGGATTTTGATTTTGACCGCCCCTGCCCTCTGTAGGGGAAACGTGTGAGATAATATAACTTTAAAGTTTTAACAAAATACTTACAAGTATTTCAATAAGTCTTACGACATAGGAATGACGAAATGTGACGAATGATTACTAAACTTCGATCAATCCAAGCCATCAAGTACAGCGCCTTGAGGTGTGTTTATTAATTAGCCATGATCTTGAGATGCCGACATCGTAATAATGACGTATCAAATGATAACGTACTTGAGTATGTAGTTGAGGAACGTTTATTAATACGGGCCTATGTCTGTTCTACAAATCAAACGAAATTGTGTAGTTTAAAAATGAGACTGATGGGTCGCTTATAATATTTTTGAGTCAACGCGTTTTCATTATCAAGCATAGATTATAATATATTTTTAAATTGAATCGGGCTTTGTGCATATAAAAAAAAAACTTACATTTATTTGCACACTGCAGTAAAAAAGAGGACATTTGAGGAGTTAATTTGAAAGAGCTGCATATAACTGACATCTGTCACTGTTTCAACATCTTGTTCAGACATAAAACAACGGCATTTCTTGACTGAAGTTAAATAAGTAAGCATTTGAAATTGAATATGTTGTAAAAGTACTTGGCGACAATAACATCTGTTTTCACTTTTCAGTGACAGAGCTCGGGCCACCGATCTGATACAAGTTAATAAATAATTACTTTTTTTCTTTATTTTAATCTTTTGTTTATGTATTGTTGGTGATATTCATTGTAGTACAAGAGACAAATGATGACATTTATTTTCATTATGTAGTTCATAAACTAAAATGTTTAATCGTCCATTTGAATTTGCCAAACAATAATTTATTTTTAAAAAAGAATTCGCACTTTTACTTTTAAATAAAGAAATTAGTTCATTTTTCGAATAACAAATAACGTTCGATCAGCTGGTTCAAAGGTCAGTTCCCGTGCCGTTGACCCCGGCAATCGATTGCGCTTCCCGCCATGGAGTATTGTTGGCATCTCCATTGAATAATATTCATATACTTACGTACTCGCTCGAACATCGGTTATTACGATTCATTAAGAGCTCGCTCAAGGTAATCTTCTCATTCATCGTCTTCAAGATATATTTGCTGTATAAAATATTTTGTGTTTAATATATTTTTAGCGATAAGTTTATTTTTAGCTTTTAATAGTCATAGAATAGTTTATTGTATTTTTAGGGAATAACAAAAACGTATCTCGTTCATATTTTAATATTAAATGGTTTGTTAAAAACTTGCGCTTACAAAAAAGTTATAGTTGGATTCAATTATTCTGTGGTAACAACATAGAACAGAATAATTTAGCTCACATCCGAATACTGAGTACACTAGAAATCTCATTCCAGTATTCAGACTAAAGACTCGTACATGTAGCATACATTAAGCTTTAGCGAGACTATGAATATTGCGTGCCGTCTGTACGTGATGAGGAATATTATATTTATAATTTATCCTTACTTCATCTTTTCACAAACCATTGCTCCGTTCAAATGAATTATAAAAATATTTACGAGGCAATGAAAGCTAGCCTGTTTTACATTTTAAATCACAAGTTTCTACTTGAAGCTAATGGAAATGCTGTGCAACCTGTATACAGCAATGTAAATACTTGGCAAACAGTATACAAATGCAATTCTTTCGTTACTCGCCTACAGTCTGAATACAAATAACAGAAACGCGTAAACTCCACAGATAAAGGAACCAGCATTCTATCGTATCGGTTAGCGCAGACTACTGAGATAATGTACGTAGATAATTAAAAATACCTTCTTTTCTTGCACTATCTTTACAGGAAGTGGGCACGTACGGAATCCGATATCTTGATATATTACTGGGGGGGTCTCTGGCGCATTTTTACAACCCTCAGGGGCGTCTATCTATTTATAAGGGCGTGGGGTACCGCCGACCTTTACAAATACAGCTCTAACCGATATGCTCTACAAACTGCCGTCATAAAAGCGTGTTCGATGAAAGTAAATTAATGACGTGCCGTGAGGGACTGCTCAAATTTCGTACTCCGTATACGGAAAGAAATGACCGTGTGGTCGGTGTAGTTTTCCGAAAGAAAAGGCAAGCAGGAGATGGAAAGACATGAGTCTTCCCGTGGGTATTGTAAAGAAAAATGAGATTATGTCAAGAGGATGGGCAGCGCATCTTATGCGATAGTAAAAACTAGAGATGGGCCAACTATCCGGCCTCTTTTGTAATTGGCGAGTATTCGGCCAAAACCAAAACTAGAGATGGGCCGACTATTCGCCGACTATCCGGCCTCTTTTGTAGTTGGCGAGTAGTCGGCCAAAACTACAGTCTGGGCGAACTATAGTTTTTTCGCTATTAAAAATCTAGTTTGACTAGCAGTGAACATGGAAATGGTCTCTCACTGTATATTGGGTCTGATAGGAGGCCCGTGTTGAGTTGTGGACGTGATGATGATGATACGGATAAAAACATAGGTGTTTTGCGGTTTGCGGTGTGTGCTTCGAACACAATAAAATTGATAACAAGCGCCGAAACACTATAGTGTTATCTGTATTGTCACACAAACGTATGAAAACTGTGAGTTTGTGTGTGTATTAAAGTTCTGAAAGCACATCAAAGCTAGAAACAGAGACTAGCATTAAAACAACAAATATGCTCTCGAAATATATATAAATATTTTTTGTTCTATTACATTTACAAATTCCTAGAAGCCATTGTTAACAGAACCCCGAATTTAGTCAGGCGTGATCTAGTTTTGTGTTAGTGCTTCCTGTTTTCAGATCTCTATTCTTAGGCAGTATAAACGTATGTGTTAATGACTACTACTAGTTACATATTTTCATCGTTAGTTAGAGCTATGCGGCACGATTATAGACGTATGTAAACAAACAACTTTTAACTATGGCTCTATGAAGGTAATGAACTATAAACGTGGGAACTGAATTGCGGAACCGTAATAGACTTCTTTATTTGCGTTATAGTTTTTAATTATGTGTTTTTAGTAACGTAATTTTTAGATTGTAAACTTTTATTCCTCATCAGGATCCTTCTGATTGAATGCTGCAATAAAGGGTAGAGGAAATACTTCCTCAATCATGAAGCTTGGCAAGATTGGATGGATCATAAGGCGTTAGATACAAGGACGATATTGCCATAATCCTTTGGTCGCCTACAATACAACACTCACGGAGAAAGCTCAGCCTATTCTTTACCATGAAACACACGAGAAACACTAAAACTGAGGGATACCGCGGGAACTAGATTAGTTCTAATCTAATAAACGAATAAAGAATAAAAATAATCGCTTTTATGGTCGTTAAGCATGTGTTAGTAGTTATAGTGTTTATTGCTAGACCAGTGATCTGTTGCTCTCATTCGCCAATACATCAGCTGTGGGACGGGTCACGCCCTCGCGCGCAGAGCGGTGAAAGTGGGTACATTTATAGTTCGGCGCAGGCACAGGTAGCCCCCCTCGCTACGTCTGTCTATACTTAGCCTAAGACTGCAGACGTAGTGCACGGGCATACCAACATTCTTAGCCGATAATTAGAATAATTAGATAGGTGTTGGAATGCTGAGATTTGGTTTTCTGCATCCCTTTTGACTTCACAAAGGCGGAAGAATAATATGAGACGTAAATTCACGTCGCTAATATATTTGGCACCAGTAAAAACACAGAATATTACAAACTGAACGTTTGTTAACAATACACGTTTGAGATTTACATTATTAATTTGCCAATAAAATCGCTGTCTCTTCTACACTGTGTCCGCAGCTAGAGATAATATTAGGCCGCGCACGCGCCGGCCGCCCGTGCGCCGCCCTCACTGTCTGCGTGCATTAATACATATTTGTATTTAAACTGTATTGACTCCGTGCATAGTTTATGAACGCTGCATAAAGCAGGCGTCAATCGACTGAAATCTGATCGAGACGGAAGCGAACGCATCTTTCGAAATATACATCTCAACGTATCTAAATTAGTGCTGAGATAAATTAATTGAAAGATAATGTTTCTAATTAGGAAGTTAAATCACTTTATCAATTATTTATGTAACATTGCTGCAACTGCACGAATGAAATTTTGGTAGGTTTACATAACATTTAAGCTCTGATAAATATTTAGTCAAAAAATTAACCCTAGTACTTTCTGACTAATAAACACGTTCAATTACTTAAACACTTTATAGCTAACTTGTAAATAATAAATTATACGGTCACTTCACAAAGCTATTAATAAATTATGCAAAAAGCTCCCGTGCATGTGAACTCTAGTCACGTAGAGCCACATACGACGATATACAGTGTACGAGCGGAAGCGATCAATCGATAACAGATAGACTAACCCTGGTTAAACATTGGTGATTACACGTTTGGAAGTTAGGGGGAATAGAACTACATGGAGCTCCGTCAACTTGGTTACTGTCGTGACTTTCTCCTACTATAATCGACGAGGAACTGACGAATAATATCTACTATCTAACTATGTTATCCTGAATAATCTAGATAGATGTCTGGCAGCAGCCTAGGACTGACTTTAAATAAACAACGTGTTACATAATTCCCCTTAAAAAATAAAATGTTAATCAAGTAGTCTTTTATGGTTGTTGTCATTTACCTCTCAGAGGAAATTAGGTAAGAATTTAAATAAATTTCTGGGTAGTCTACTCTTTACTTTTATGTTTTCAGGGTTGCGTTTCATTTGTCCATTTTTTTTGTGTACTACTTTTCTTTTAAAATATTGCCAATAGACTCTTTACAAGAGAACTTTTAACCCCCTTTCGGCTTTAGGGGTATTTTTGTAACACGTTGTATACTTGAGGCTTGAAATACTAAATCCAGCAGTCGATTCTGATTGATTTTGATGATTATGATTAGCAGCGCTGCAGATTTGATTTGTTACATAATAAATCGTTAAAATCTCCGTGCACTCTACACGAAGAATCCGCAGTTGAAATGTTGAAACTAGACACTATGTCACTGCTGTAAAAGCTATCTTAAGAACTGCTCCTGATAATTCCTGTATTTTCCCAACTAATATATAACATAGATAAAGACATTCTAGACTGAACTGAATTCAAAGTTTCTTCATTTATCTCCCCTACGGCAAACTCGCTTTTCAGTGTCGTAGGTACATGCATTTTCTTAACATTTCCCCTGTGCTGTCTTTGTTTCATTCACCTAGGAAATAGCAGCTTTGGGTACGACTGTGTATGAAAATGAAAAGGGAGCGACGGTAGGTACATTTAGGGGATCCGGAAAAGTTAACCATTCCCGAAATGAAGAGCACACGGAATGTTGTACTATATTCATATTGGGACAGCCACTTTTTGTGCCAGACAACCATAATAGTCCGTAGACGTTACAAACTACTTTTAAGTACTAGTGTACATTAGCTTTCTTAAAATCAATGGCGAATATTTGGGACAGCTGCCAAAGTATTATTGCTTGCTTTAATTAGTTTTGGGTTTGCTAGTAATTTTTATTACCTATTTACTATTAACGTATAATATTTTACGTGGTTTAATGTTTTTAAGGACATTTATGTTATAGTTTAAATACGCTTTATTTTATTTAAAATTTTAAAAATAAAAGCCTGTCTTCTGTTCGTTACAGTAACATTGATTAATTTTAAATACGTCGTAATACATTTTGTGGGGAACGATAGATGCCATAAATCCAGTTGTACAACTATTGAAGAACAATAATGTACTATTTGTTGATGCAGAATGCGACTAAGGGGAGCATTAAAAGTAACAATCTGGTATAAAGCAAGGGAGACACGTAACAAGTCCAAGAAATAAACTTGACCATATAAAAACGGCGGGTAACGAGAATGCAGTATGCACTTTTAAGGTTACAAAGCAACTACGACAAGAGTACACTTGGTCACACAGGCGACACGCCTTCAAAACAGTCCACGCCAAAATAATATTTCTTTTAAGGCCTTTCGGATCATTTTACCTTGAAGAGGAAGGAAAGAGTAGTAAGCTTCTCGGTCAGCTGTACCTAGTTCTAGTGAAACCTGATGAGCGTTTGTGACATAAGAATGCGTAAAATGTGACGCTAGCTTAATAGAGGAAAATAAACAATGTTTCTGAATAAAACCAGAGTCGATGTTTCATCCGCTGTGTTTACTGTTTTATAAGAGCTCGTCAAGGTACTGGAAAATAATATGCTAATACTAAGTCGACAGAAAATATTATGTTTTACACGAAGTCCGCACCTTTCTTATATGAATATTGTATGGGAGTTTTCATATTTTCTCCACTACGTCTGTCTGTATACGGAGTGTAAGTGAATATTACACCTGATGTTTCAAGGTGCATAATGCGTTAAACTATAACTTTTTATCTAGATAGTAAAATGAAGAATAATCTGGATAAAGTTTATTCTGACATAGGCGACGGTAAAGGGTAGACTGATAACGAACTAACTATAATGAACTCAGTTAAAAACTACAACAATATGTTCATAAATATGACTAAACCGCGAAAAAGTCGGAAAAACAAATGAAGTCTGCCCGAACACCGTTTTTTTGTTACAAAGAAAATCGCAACCAACCAAAAGTAAGATTACTCATTGAAGTTTAAACATAAAATTTTATCTTCATCGCTCGCAATTATAAACAGAATTAAGACCAACAAATTAAATGCGCTGATTCTTAGAAGCCGAACAATTGTTGTTATAACCAACTAAACTTTAAGTCGCACGCGAATGAGTAATTTATATTGGAATTCAAAAAGCTCTTTCTTATACAAAATAAACATTTTATCTAAGAAAATAGAAAATCAAAATCAAAATGTTTGATAAAACATTTTCCTTCATAAAATGACATTAACATTAAACTATTTCGTAGATACTAAAGAAAATATGGGTCAACATCCGACGCGACGTCATGGATATAAAGTTAAAAGAATAGTCTAAAAATACGGCAGTGAAACATATTTAGAATAACAATGGGAGAGCGGTATAGAGCTAAATCACCAACACAATTAATATTTGCATAAGCGTCGATGCTTATTAGAATGGGATAGAGTTTACTATTGTTTAGGAATTGGTAAATTAGGACGGATGCAGTGTGACTCACCGGAACATTGCGCCGAATAATGTCCGGACTCACCTGGGAGCCAACGGTGGACAAGCAATGAATACTAATTGACGAATCTGTGAATTGTTGGTGCCACAGCGCTCAAACATACCTTCAATTAATTGTTACAATTTACATTGTTAATTTTTCGAACAGCGACCCGTTCTGAATTGAAATTAGGATCTCATACATTTTTGCATGCTATAGTGTGTTATCATTCTAACACATCTTGATTTATGCGAGTTTAGTTGAGTAGTCGTACTTCCTTATCATAAGAATCTTCATTAGCAGCCTTTATTTATCCACTGTTGAGTGTATAATATATCAAGTGTATAAATAAAGACTTCATTATCTTTTTGTCATTGTCACCTGTTCCTCCTGAACAGCAATCATGTTCTAGTAGTCTTTATATCTTTATATTGGTTTAAATATTCTAGCAGTATGTCTCTTAACGACTATAACTTCTATTTCATTTTGCATTATCTTTGATTTTCCAACATTTACGTCAGAAATCGGAACTTGATATCCTAATTATGCTAGGATTCTCACTATCACTTAATTATTCTATCATCACTTATAGATTAATAATCCCTAACTACCAAAATTTTTAGTTATAAGTTGATCTATTTTTTTGTTGGTAACTTACGCCAAAAACAATGAATGATAAAGTTTTAGGTGATCTAATCAAGGCAAACGCAATTCGCAATGCAAATTCACTAGAACTGATCAAAAACTCAGGTACTATCAGTGCCGTATGAATAACCCAATTATCGTTGATTCACATGTAAATAGTGCAGGCCTATTCAGCAACTGAACAACTGAAATGCATCTGTCCCTGTCTAACTGGTTTGTTTGAGTATTATTTTTGTATGTCCGTCACTCTTTGCGAGCTAAATTTATCTCGGAGATGCAGTTTCCGGTCAGCACATGCCATTCGGCTCCCAGAGTTGCAATGCACTCAATTCAAATGAGAATTTGTGAAAGTCTCGCACTTCCTCAGCTATAATATTGTATTTTATCATGTGACAATGATCAAGTATATTTTTTCATTCAAAATTAGTTTGCAATAATAATTGTTCGTTTGCATTAACTGTTAGCATTGTCTGATCACATAACGCTCTTGAATTTTGTTGACGAAAGCGTATGTTTTGCAAGCCAACAATTAATGATAAAAAAAATGTCCTTTCATCCTCAGAGTAGTAGTAGGACATGTTGACTGCATCTTGCAATAGATAATGACTGAAGTCTTATGTCATCGTAATCAATTTTCGGCCTTCTTATCAGCAGTTGGTCTTATCTTAGCGGGCTCGTATAGCAAGAGCCTAATGAGACTCTTCGAAAAATATAATGTGTTTCGAATATTAGCGTTAGAGTGGATATGATAAATTCTTATTGAATAATCATTCAATACGTCTCTTTTTCACGTTCGCAACACTTCTTTTCTATCTATTTTTATATCTTTGCGCAGCCCAGTGTTCAAAATTAAGTTATTAACTTCGTATCAGTCTAAGTTGGACAATAGCAGCAATCTCAATTAATCTTGGTGTAACTTTAGACGCTCCAGGAAGAATTGTATAGCTTTAACAAAATTCAATAAGTGTAGTGACTGCAAGTTTTGAAGAACATTTTATACACATGGGACCATAATTTACGAGTATTATGTACACATAAGTATAATGAGTATAATTCGTGGAACAACACTCGTTATCGCCGTCTGCAATCTACAGGAGTTGACTAACATGTATTAAAAGCATTTTAGGTCATAAGAAATTCGATTTTCAAAAATCGTGGATATTTTTAATAAGCAACACCAACGGAAATTGGTGTTATGTTCCAAATTTTTCAGAAAAATCTCATGCCATGAAAGTATTAATTAGAGTATTTTGTTTTCCCACGAAATTAATAAGTATTAATTTATTTACTGACTAATTAGTTACCTTCGCCGAAAGAGTTTAAAAAACCTTCTGTAAAACTTGACGCGATGACGCTACTCACTCACTAACAAGCACATTTATCAACTTAATATACTGAGCTCATTTAAATTGTAATATTTAATATCTAGGTTATCAGCGCTTCCTGGAAATCTAGGTTTAACCGAATATGGTGTGAAAGATGGCCAGTTATCCAGTTATAATTATGCAAATATTGGCATAAATCTGAGAACTTAATTAGTATATTCCTGTTAATTACTTTGATGGACCTAATACGATGATTATCAAAGGTGCACCTCAGCCATTACAGGTTCGTTCTAAAATGCAAATTCTAATTGGCAACACATTCATGCGGGTAGATGCACAATCAAGCTATTTGATGGGCGGGTAGGATTTTGGTTATGTTTTCATAAATTTGCAGAGCACTCTGTCTCTTTTTAATAAATTATGGATCTTAAAAAATGTTTTAGAAGATCTTACATGTTTTCGATTATGATAGAAGTTAGAAGTTCTAGGTATTACTTAAATCGATCTAAGATTTACAACAGCAACAGGACAGTGTAAAGTAAATCTAATTATTATGTGGCAGTAGTCTCAAGTTCTATCGGTAGCTTCGGTTGTCAAAATAATATTAGATAAGTCGTTTAAACAACTAGTTACTTCAACAATTCTTCAAATTTTCCAACATCCATACTTGTTATCTTAATTAGGCTTATGAATTGCATTATACATAGAAGTAAAGATAATGTCCAACGAGATTTGGTTGTAACGATGTGGCGAATAGGATGCTATAGATAGCATAATGAATATTTGGGTCAATAACGATGGCCTCCAGCGCTGTTTCAATTTAATTATGAGTCACGTTAATTTTCACTTGTATTGTTCACTTAACACTGAACCACATTAAATGATATGGGTAATAAATCTGAAACTAATTTTAGATTATGGATTATCTAATTATTGCGTGGGTTTGTTAATTTTATTAAATTAAAACTTTTGGTGTCAAAGATATAAGTGGTGTGCTATTTCGAGAACGGTACTCAAGCCCGGCTAGCTCAGTCGGTAGAGCATGAGACTCTTAATCTCAGGGTCGTGGGTTCGAGCCCCACGTTGGGCGCAAACTCTTTTTGTTGATGTATTACTAACATTGACGCTAACAGGAAAACGAACCTAATTGAGTCGTTAATTTACAATTATTTAACTCTAAAACCATAATATATTTCATGATTTTTACGAATTCGCTGTAACTCATAAGATGCCAGAATTTGCGTCCATTTATCACTTAGATCAATGTTAGCGCCGCATGCTACAGTCAGATGTGACCTCGTTATGGCTAAAGAGAATTATACACATATCATACAATGTCGGCCATACACATACGTCATATAAGTAGGTATGTCTATACATGGGTAATGTATAACACTGCCAAATTACGCGAGCAAAGAAAAAAATTAACCTAGTTTTTCTGCAAAGGTCAATTTCGTCTCAAACAACTGTTCTTAAAAGCCTCAGTCTTGGTACAAAGGAATTCACAATTAGCATAAAACAGTAAACACAATAAGCCTTGATTTGCCATTCTCAGTATCGAATGATGAATTGAATGGAATTAGAGTGATAATGATTTATATCCGGATAACGTTTTATGGTATAAGATATTTGAAAATGATGATACCTTAAGACATGGGTATCTCACGTAGGTACTCTAGTTGGGTATTACAGGAACTTGACCCACTGTACCTAGCGAAGAAAACATTGAATTTTCACTGTATCTGCTTAGTTTGAAAGGTGGCCGAACTACAAGAGAAAAGGAGATGGTGACCGTATCCAAATCTTTTCTACATAGTATAAAACAAAGTCTCTTTGTCTGTACGCTTAGATCTTTTAAACTACGCAACGGATTTGGATGCGGTTTTCATCTTAATTTAGGTAATTTCACCCGCTATAAAACGGATAAGCTATAAAACGTACGCGAGCGTCGCCGGGGCGGGTCGCTAGTTATATATAAATCTTCAGATTCCGTATGTTTGTATCCGCAAAACTCGAAAAGTAGTCGATGGATTAACTTTAAATTTTGTACAGTTGTTGTTGGCATTTGCGCAAAGGTTTCTAACGTTATAAAAAAAATAAAAAAACTTGCTAAGCTGCTGGGGGCGGAGCCGCGAGGGCACAACTAGTATTTATATAAAAGTAAGATCATTTTATAGAAGTTACTTCAACTATGTTTGTTGTACCAAAATATCCATGAATAATATAGATGTAAGCTATAAAGCCAGGTGTAGACAGCCAAGCTAAGTGGTCCGCCGTAATTGAAGGCGGTAGACAATGCATATCCCGTGCAGTTTGCAAGCTATTTACTTGCTGTATACTAGCCGGGCCCAGACACCTTTTGTCTCATAGTACGTCACCCACACAGACAAACTTGTGGTATCTTTATGCATAAACTACAAAATCTGTTCAAGGAAGTGCTTGTATATTTGATATGAAAGGGATTTTCTTGGAGAATCCTTACTAATATAATATTATCAATGCGAAAGTAACGCTGTCTGTCTGTTACGTAATTACGACTAAACTACTGAATCGATTTTGATGAAACTTGATACAGATATAGTCTGGAACCTGGAGAAGGATATAGGCTACTTTTACCCCGAAAAACGCGGAATACGCGATAAACGGCATACACGCAAGCGAAGCCGCAACCAACCCCTAGTATAGAATAAAGACGATACAAAAGACATTTTGTAGAATTCAATTTGTCTGTCTGTCTGATTGTCGCAACACCGCCTATTTTGATGGAGTCTATAAACACAGGTAGCTCAAGATTTCTTATAACATCACTTTCCCGGTGCAAAATGTCGCCATTCATAAGCTACTTATTTATTAAAGGCTAGCTTTTGCCCGCGGCTTCGCTCGCGTTAATTTATAATTTAAACAAACTCTTAACACACAACTAAAGTTTCTTTAATGATATAATTCAATCATGATTCGAAAGACACGTGGTGCCGTCTATTATCGTTTTTGTTGTTTTCCTCGGGAACGGTACTATTCTTAGGGATAAAAGGTACCCTATGTCCGTTTCTCTACACCTGACAACGTATATGCAAAATTTCAGGACGATCGGTCCAGTGGTTTAGGCGTGAAGAGGTAACAAACAAACTTACTTTCGCATTTATAGGAGCCACAGGCTACAAGCTACAGCTAATACAGACACACTTACACAATCGGACTAGTGCTTACATCTATCGTTCCTCGTATAAATATACCCTATAATCCGAATCAGACTGTATAACTCCATTGATACAAAAAGTGGGTTAAGTTTGAGTTAGCCTGTCTGATATTTTTCGATCGTAATCCGTATTTGGAGATTTGAATAAGATGTTGCGATTACAGGTGGCTGGCCGACCACAGAAATCTTAATATTAGATTTCCGTGTGGCTTACATTTACTTTATTAAGTGTACCTATTCTTGACTTGGTCGGGATTAAAGGGAAAACAAAATTGTAATTTAAGGGACTGCGAATTATGTACAATCTTAATCTGTCATCTATTTTAATAAAATTCTAATTTCATCTTCAATTCATGATTATAAAACGTTTTTTATTTTATTTACCTTGATTTTCTTAATCTCTAAAAATAACGAAGCAAAACATAATTTTCATAAAAATACCTAGTATCGTATAAAACTACACAATGGATGGAGTGATAAACCTATGAAATGTGATGCACAATGCACAATATTATGTGTCTATGTGGTAGTTACAGGCAAGGTGAAATCATTACGGATTAGCCAGTATACCTTGACACTTCATGATGGCGCTACTTGCAAACGCAAATGTCAAGAATGTCAAATTCAGTACGTTCAAATTTAGTTTACCGTATCGCCGCGTTTCATGATATACTGGGCACTCCGTAGATTGCGACTACAATACTCCTCCTACGCCGGTAATAAACTCGGTAAAGGAAAGTAAACGTGTCATGATTACACCTTTACTGCACCGGATTCTGTGTTGGTGTCAACAAATGCAACGCAATGTTCTAGTGATACTTTGAATTATGGTAATGTTCTAATCTTATAATATTATGAATGGAGACACGAGGCGATTACTTCATTTAAAGAAAACATAGACCATGTTCAAACCAAAACAAAGGTAAACCCAGTTTTTTTTTTATAACATTGCCCCTCTGTAACTTTTCTCTTGTATCGTGGGTGCGTTTATAGACACATCTCACATACACAAATGCCCAGACCCGAAACAACCATCTGTAGGCCATACAAATTTTTGTTCCGTGTGGGAATCGAACCCACGACCCGTAGCGCAGAAGCCAATCGCTTAGCCATTGCAAAAAAATGTGTCGCCAAAATAAAAAATAAAAAACCATCACTTTCTATCGTCATAACAAAAAGAGACGGGGTTATTTTAAAAGCTGGGTTGTTCTTAGACCATCTTTTGTCATAAGGGGGATTAGGTCGTACAACAAAACTTAGACACTTGTTACAACCGCGTCAAACGAACGAAAAAAGATTTTTAGAGGTTTAAACCCTAGAGGGTATTTTAAACAACTGTATTATACCTATAAGTTTTTATGGTAAAAACAGAGTATGTTTGCAATTAACAGCTTCAAATATGTGGTTAGATCGCGCATGGTCACGTTATTCCCAAGTTACACATCCTAACATGGTGCTCTGTATAAATAAATTTCTTTCTATCTATCTTGTCTGGTGAGTGCAATAATTGTGAAATTACCCAGTAGGTACCAAAAATAGCACTTATGTCACAGCTACAACTAATAACTGCATAATAACAAGTGGTATGGAAATATCCAAGGAATTGCGTACTACACCAGTTTTCCTGCAACTACTACACGAAATAAATTAACTCGGTGTACAAGTACTTGAATTGAGCAGAGGTGGTAAGGGCGACAGTATACACAGAGTGGTATGTATGGAGTGCTCAAACGTTATTTTTTTCCTCTTGGACTTCTTTAAGCGTGAATTACATAGAAACGACGTAAGGCGCAGGCAAGGCGTAGGCGCGTCGCTTTCATACGTTTGGTCGTGCCGCTTCAAATCTTTTTCGCAAAAAATGTATGAAAGCGACGCGCCTGCGCCGCGTCTGCACCTTACGCCGCTTCTATGTAATTCACGCCTTAGATGGTCCTTGCAGACCGTTTCTACGTAACCGGGCAGTTATTGGCGAGACCTAGGGCCCGTTTCTCCTAAAATAAATTTTGATAAATCGCAAACAAACCAAGGCCGAACCGTTCATTCAGTCAGTTTTCGCTTTCAAAAGCTGTTAATTTTTTTTACTCAAAAAACAAAACCTATCATTTTGACAGTTATCGTAAACAAAAACTGACTGATGGTTGTGGTTCGTTTGCGTTTGACAGCAATTTTGTTAGTCGAATTGGCCCCCTGGATGGTCTCTACCCAAAAATATTTTTCTAACGATTCCCACTCATTTAATGTATGTGAAGTGTGGGGAAAACTAAACGCCTGTAATTGGTCAATCACCGGTGTCGCGTCATTAAGCGTATTTCTGATTGGTGACTGTCACCACGATATTATACAGAGTATTTGAGCCATCTTTCGCGCTGTCCACTCGCACTCCGTTTCCTTACTACTCTTTGATCGCAATGGACCAGTTATCACTTACATAACTAAAGTTTAATACAAACACGGCCTATATGCGCTTGCGCAGGAAGCCGTTAACATCGCGGTCACGCCGTGTTTAAACTGTAATTAAATCGGGTTCAAATCTGATTCAACTCATCCCGTTCGACCTGACTAATTTATCTTGTTGTGATCTATTTTTGTGTTCGGATTAAGAAATTTTGGGTGTCGTAATAGATTGTGAAATGTAATTAGCGCGGCAGTTAATTCACCGACGAAAGGTTTGTTTTAGATTTTATGTCGGTCTTTATAATCAAATTGCAGAGTATGTTTATGATGTAGTGTCAAGTCAAGTAATATAGCAGAAATCGGAACATTACTATAAAACTGTGATATACATTCACTTAAACAGCAAACCCGCGTCTCGTACCGGACTTTCTGTCGCGACCCCAATAAAATTAGTCGAATTTTTCACTATTTGTAACGGTCCACGAAATAAATGAGCGGGATGTCTTCCCGAGTCGCGGAGGACTAGAGGCATGCCTCCCACTCGTCACTTAGCCCATTAATCTCCTCCCAAACGGTCCGTCGGTCTGTCACTGCCAGTAATCTAATACGACACGCCAGCTTTTTGTCCCCATATTACTTGCACTCAGTAGAAATACGCCTTAAAATGGTCGTTAATCCGTCAGTGGATAACGGTCCCTTTTAAGGGAGAATCAAACATTCTCCGGGTAAAAGGGAGACCTTCATTGCGAGCATTACTGACGCAACGTATGTGGACTTACATAACATCACGATTGTAATCGAATAACGTGATCCGACTATGCGAATAAATAAAAGTAATAGTCCCTACCTGCATAGCCCACATTCTATGATACAATAATGGAATCCTTGTAATGTTCAATGAATATGGGTATGGACCAATAAGTAGTACTACTATATTCATCAAACTATTGCAGAATCGCTCAGACATAAATATTAAAATTGTCCGTGTAAACAAAGCCCATTTACTAAAACGACAGTACCAACTCCTTTTCTTTTGTATGAAAAGATCTCACACAAATCTGTGCGAGTGCTCGAAAAAATGGCTATGTAAAGAAAGACATTGTCTGGTAAATCAGACAGATTCAGATAACACAGACAATGCCAGTATAATAAGCAGCACGTTTCCGGCGCGCTTGTGACGGGACTGAAGTTTACAAGTCCTCAGGATACACGTATCTTACTCTTTAGTATGCATGAGCAAGAATGGAAGCATCTTCCTACATATTATAAATCATGGGACCCATTGTCGTTATTTGTATCATCGTAAAATGTATGGCTACTGTGGATGATGATAATTTTAATTCTTTGTTCATTTTGTGTTTATATTTAAAAACTTACCGTTGGATCCTCGGGATGAGCGCTGCGCGTGGGCCGGGATCTCGACGGCGCCGCGGCACTCGTCGCTAACATGGCCAGGAACAACCCCACGACGGTTATGGCACGCACGTGAACGCGAACGCCCATTGTCCTCCCGATCGCTCCCATCCACTCCCGTGCATCCCGACTACATTTAAATTTCAAATTAGCGGCCCGCCTTGAACCACCGCATTCGTCAACCTCAACCCTCCTTCTGGTAATCGATTCTTTTCCGCATACATCTTCTTTGTTATGCAATACGCATCGTTCGTAGGCTCGATCAGTTGCAGAGCATCGTCTTTCAGACTCATGTTGGCATTCTAATTTTCCTTTATTAAGTATCCTACATCTATCTAAATCAGTCAATTCGTGAACATGTCCTAAATTACCATTGGAATGATTGTTGTATGCCATTCTGTCGATATTCGTTACTACACATGATGTTTGCGTGTTAGTATTCGTCGTGTTTGGTGCTGTGATATTAGCACTGGGATCCATTTTGAATGAAGTCGGTTTCGGAGCCAGAGTAAGTTTTGAACTTCTGTGAGAGTGATGTGCGGACATGTCGCGTTTGTAGTGTGTCGGGGATTCAGACGACATTGTGGTAACTGCAGCGTGTAGTTCGCAGGTGTCAGCTAAGCATATTAGAGTGTCAACAGCGTGGAGCGGTTCTCTCATCAATACTGTTACAGCATGGAGCGCTTTATCTGCATGCTTCCTGTTACCGTGTTCCAGATTATTAATTTCTCTGTGGACGGGATGCTGTGTTATCTCGCTACGTGGGCGGTGCGCCTGTTTGTTTTGTACTTATAATATTCTTGTATGCACAAGATATCGAAGCGATTTCTGAAACAAAAGAAAGATACTTGATAATTTAAATGAGATAAGTAACAACACAAAGAAATTCCTTGCGTGATATGTATTAAGTTTGTTTTATTTTTATATTAGTAATGTTGTTGACATTGTAAATTAATTAGATTCCATAACGCTGTACTCAGGTATTAAATAAACTGAGACAGTAACATACATGAGATCATTAACTTGTAACTCAAGAGTAACATTGAAAACAGGAAATCCAGATAAGGAAAGCTCTCACAGAGCAACTTAATATTGACTGATATTGCTGGACAGTACATTGTGAACTGATAACAGTAAAAGTAAGTACATATTTAATAATATTTCTGAGATAACACCTGCGCCCTTAACATAAATCTTGATTTATAATTTCAATACAAATAGATCGTTTGTTTACGCTTTGTACTTTGAATTAATAAAAGCAGAATGCTTTAAAACTTTTCTGTTATCCCTAATTCATGTTAAAACTGGGCTTAATGAAAAAAGGTTTATAAGACAATGAATTATTACGCACTTGTTTGCAAGAATAACTTGTATTGCTTAAACTACAGCTTGACAGTAATATTATTTAAGGAAGAATGGTCAACTATTAATTTAATTTAATATGTACCTACATTGTAAATATATGCAAGTACCTAAATGGTCAGGAAAATAAACAAATTACTCAAAATGATAATTAATAAATGCGTTAGAGTGAGTAGGTGCATATTGCACTGTTTCTAAATATTTTCATTGCGTGTTTCCCCATGAATAACTTAGGGAAGACTGCTTCTACGGGTCAATCAACTAAGTGCGAACTTAGGTCCGTATTACAGAACGCTACTCAAGTCCAGTTTGATCTTAAATCATTTGATCATAGTTTAAACATAGAATCTGTACTTGAGGATCGGTCTTATTCCAGAACAGTAGGTAAACAAACTACACTCAGCTGAACTGCTGAATCGAGATTCAAATCGCGCCTCAAGCAGAGAATATGTCTTGTCTATGCATCAGGCTGTTTTCGTTTACGTTTTATTTTTTTCGCCAATTCTGTTTCAATTTACGCAAAATAAGATTTTAGTTTAAAACCAAATTATTAGTGAAAATAATAATTTTTAACAAAGCAGTTTCCATTTAGAAATAAATTTTATTTAAAAAAGTAATAATCAATTTCTTCAAAAATATCCATTTTTTTTTGCAAACTCCAATTCAACAGCACATTATTTGACAAACTGACAAGCAGATCTCTGCTCAAGCGCGGTGTCGACCACACTTGCGAGATCACAGATCAAATTTCTGCTTAAACCTTAATTTACATCTGAGTAATGATCTAGAATAAAGCAACACTCGGCTGAACTATGATCAATGAATCTATGCTTGAGGAACGTTCTAAAATTAAAACTCGACATAAAACTAGTTTTAAACAGAGATCAGTGCTTGAGTTTCGTTCTGTAATACGGACCTTAGTTTAATCAATACACTTACCCACGTATAATTGCTACGACTCATCCCTATCATACCTATTTAAGTAATTTACATAATTTATTTGCTATTTTTTCTTAGGTTATCCTAAGTTTCGCATCTATATAAACGAAAAATATCTTTATGTCATTTGATAGAGCCGACTTGTAAAACCGGAGTAGGTACTGGAAATGTAAACAAAGATCTTTTAGAATAAAAAGTTTTAAAATTACCTACTCTACTTTTACAATTTTTGGTTTTTTGAACATGTACCGTATTCCGTCGTTATTATGAAGGATTTGCAATAATAAGATAATGAGTAGAACCTATGTGACCTGGCCTAATCTAAGTACCTATCTAATCCAGTGTACACACCTAGCCAACGTAGGCAAACAAACGTCAACGAACGTTCGTCATTTGTTGAATTTGACTAAACTTTATACATGGTGACTGGTAATTAGTGACCGATACTTTAACACATGATTGTACTCATGATAACAACTTTTCCAAAGAAACATTATTTATAAAACAAAAAAAATATATTTCCATATTACGAGCCGCGTCCATTGCGTTAACGGTTTATTAATAAATTATAAATGAAAAAAATTAAATAAAAATAATGTTTCTTTGGGAAAGTTGTTTGTTATCATGAGTACAATCATGTGTTAAAGTATCGGTCACTAATACCAGTCACCCTATACATATAGGAGTGAATCCGGTTTGATTCAGTTGTAGAAGTTGGCGTTTTTTGGCTAGGCGTATAAGCTGATTATTGTGAGTTTGCTGAAATAAGTAATATTTCTGGACCTACTTGCATATGTTGGTACGTCATTTTAGACCAGGGAAAAGCATAAAATTAGTTATCATGCAATTACAGGAAAAATAATTAATTTATGAGGATAAATATGTTTTTCCGGACCATATAAATATTGATTTATATGATCCGGAAAAACATAATATGTATTGTTATACATATATATGTAAACATTATGTATGAATTGACATGATGTTGGAAAAACTAGTAGTGTGACCCAATTATTATCCAATTCATACAGTTACATATTAGTCATTAATTACGTTAATCTCATTGTAATCGATAAATTCATCGTTAATGATCAATATACATAGAGATGCATTACAGGTCGTAGTAGTCGATAAATTTATCACATCACTATTACGATAACAAAACGGCGCCATTTTGTCAAATGCTTCTCATCTGTCATGACCTCTGTCATCTGCCACCTGTCATATCAAAAGTCATTACTAAAACGCATGACTGCGTTCAAGCTTTATTGATTTGCAATAGAATTGTAACCGTTCATACAATATAAACATAGGTTTCCATACCTTTTAGTTAGAGGTAATAAAAACTTCTATGAGTTCACCGATCTCCAGATTCGTCTGTTCCTGAGTAATTAGAACGAACAAAACTTTAGTTTTTACAATAATAGCAGAAAGTCTGGATCGTCTGAATAAATTGCTTACATTCTATTTTTGAATTACCATCCACCTATATCTCTTTTTTTAAATACCTTACCTCAAATGCTAAAACGATTGGAAGTTGTTATTAGAATTTTGTTAGCAAAACCATTTAATTTAGTGTCAGTCATAGTGATGGATGCTATGCCATACATCAAACAGAAAAGAAATAATGTACAATTAAGAAAACTGTATTGTAAATTCATTGTTGGGTTGGCCAAAATAATTATAACTATTTAGCAATACTAGCTCCCTTACGGGCTATTGAGGTCATTAAACCAATCGGAATAGGCAATCGCCTAGCTTGGTAAGTAGCTAGGCTGAACCTACCCTCGCCAAAAGTCCAGTAGTGGATAATTGCCATGTTACTGATTGGTTACAGGTCACTACGGCTGGCCTTATGACTTAGATACAGAACGTACGAAGCCGGGGCGGGTCGCTAGTAATATTATAAATGCGATCACTACATAGTATAAAACAAAGTCGCTTCCCGCTGTCTGTCCCTATTTATGCTTAGATCTTTAAAACTACGCAACGGATTTTGATGCGGTTTTTTTAATAGACAGAGTGATTCAAGAGGAAGATTTTAAGCTATAAAACGTACGCGTGCAAAGCCGGGGCGGGTCGCTAGTAATATTATAATTTTATAAATGCGAAAGTAACTCTGTCTGTCTGTTACGCTTTCACGCCTAAACCGCTAAACCGACTTTGATGAAACTTGGTACAGAGATAGTCCGGAAACCGAAGAAGGACATAGACTACTTTTATCCCGAAAACCGCGAAATATCTACGCGATAATCGACATCCACGTGGGCGAAGTTGCGGGCGACCTTTAGTATGTAATACTAGCTTTAGCCACAAGCTTCGCTTGCGTGAAATTTAGAACCCGTTAAGTGACGATTTTCCATAAAAACTTTCATCCCCTATTTAACTCCCTTAGGGGTTGAATTTCGGAAAATCCTTCCTTATTCCTTGTCTACATTATAAAGGGAACCTGTGTGCTGGGCGTTGATGAGTCAGTCAGTCAATCAGGACTTTTCTTTTTATAATATATTTATATAGATTTGATATCCTTTTTTAGGAACTTTGCACATTAAACACAGTGGGGTGGTAAATAAGTAGGTAAAGCAGAAGAAACCGCATTGCTATGTAGGTACTTATACCATTCAGTGTCCGTTCTTACAGATACACCGTACACACCCTTTAATTGGTCAACATGGTTTGCACGACATCGACAGGCACCGTGTCACGCCGTGTTCAGTATGCAGACCGTCTAATACATAATTCGAACTATGTTAAATTAGACTGCCTGACTGCGCAACTGCTGAGCTTGAGGTCCTGGGTTCGATCCCCAAGTCGGGCAAAGTGTTATTGGGCTTTTCAGTGTGGAATTTCTAAGTAGCAGCTCGGAGTCTGGATTTGTGCCCGGTTGATGGCAATATGCTCGCCCTCTATTACTTAGGACTTAATCATAAGTGCGAAATGAGGGTGTTACAGCTCTGCCCTACCTTCGCGGAATACAGGCGTTATGTTATTTTAAATTAGAAGTTTAAATGATAATTGGTAACATTTCACTATATCCTGCTTAATAACTTCAGAAAACATTAACATGACCTATGATTTACGACAATAATACCAACATGAGTTATCTAGTCGAGAAAGAGAACTTTGTTTTGATTTCTAACAGATGGTTGTTAACTAAAGGAACTTGAACCGTGTATTGTATTCAAAGTGTATGAACTAGCGCATTGAAGTCCGAACGCATAGTTTTTTATGACAACACAACAATTGAAACGTTTTTTTTTTTTAGAAAATAGCAAAACCATTTTGACAACAATGAACTTAGGGCTTCCCAAGGATTCTCAAATAACGAAGCAATAAGTATATTTCAATAACATTGTAATGAAATTAAACACAATTCAAACGAACACTGAATAAGATTGAAACAAACAGAGCAATTGCTAAATGTTGTGATAACGGTTGAAACACTTAAGATGTTACTGTACATTTTCTAAGATTTTATAGAGGTATCTACAGTTTTGAATGATAAGTTAAATAATACAAAGCTTAGTTAGCCGTTGGCACAAGTAACATGCAAGTGATCCTAAGTGGGGACTATTTATAAACGAACTCAAGTCTAATTGGAGCCGTCCACATGACCGAGAGTGATCTACAAATAAATCATAACACAACACACTAACTAATTTAGAACTACTAGGTGACAATACATAAATATTTAAAATAAAGCGTAAGTTAATTCAAATTGCTTTGTTATTGACATAAATAATACTGTTGACATAAAACTAATAACAGAAAAAATAACGAAATTAAAATATGCACAAAACTTAAATGATAATAAAGCTCAATCAACAACACTTACATTTTCTTAATCCGCTCTACATTAACATACAGCAAAGAAAATCATGAAAACAAAACAACGCTTGCTTAACACTCGGCCTTCCTTTCCCTTTCGACCCAACCGAGAGGGACAGCAAATAAGCTTACACAGCTGACACTGAAAGCACTAATAACTTTATAGAATTCACACTGAGACTTTACATCCAATGAATTTGTACTCAAAAATGACGAAGCTAGCTAATTCTCTAAGAAGTTGCCAAAAATCGATAAATGGAACATGAAAAGACACGAACATTTAGTCATACGTACACACGGTGTAGTACTTAATTCAACTAACGCACTGTTTCTGTGGAAATTCAAATTTAGTACGAGTGTTTCGTAAATGAATAACAACAGTGTCCATGAGCGTAACGCTCGTTTCGCGTTCACCGCGACCACGCGCGAGCTAACTACTAAACTTCGGGACAGGCAACGGAACGGCTCCGTTATGCTGCCTCTACACACGGGCGGCATTTGTCACGTTACTTTGTCTCTTTCTTTTCGCATGCACGAGATGAGAGCCGGCATCGAACGTGCGTATCATCAGGCTGGAGAACTTTAGTGCGCCGCCGGTTTCATGTGTGCTTTGTCGGTGTGTAGAATATCTTCAAACAAATGAAGGGTTTGGAGCTTTGTGGTATTCTTGTCGACGCACTATTCATTGTGCATATAAGAAGCAATTCCGTTTAATTAAAATGAAACCTGGAGTTTTAGTATTCCCATTTGCAAATCATAATTTTTTAACTGATTAAATCTTAAATGTTATCGTAAAAAATATAATATGACAAACGCAACCCTTTCAAAATAAATTTGACATGCCCATCTGTCATGGCATATGTCACCTGCACGCTAGGGTTAAAATACTAGTATGTTCATTCATTCGACAATGCAATTTACATCGTAATCGTTACTTTAAAAAAGGTTAAATACATCTTGAACAATATTTTTAAAAAGCTCCGTTTTTGTCTTATCAATCATTTGCAACAAAAATTTGAAATTATAAACAATATCTAAAACTTCAAAGAAAGTTTATGCAACTAACAATCGACGTGTAGCAAAATATTTATATTGCTTTGCGGAACACTGAACCCGCAAGTTCAATTCAGACTTGATCGGTTTTTTTTTTGTTTTGTGCCCATACACAGCTTCTGTAGGGTCTTTGTGCGCGACGAGTTTAGGGGAACAAACTTATTAGTCGGCAGTTCAATGCGTTCAATTAACACAGTATACCGTTAAGAAAAAAAAAAACAGGAACAAAAGAGTCTTGGTAAAGAAACAGTTCCGAGTGGTTAGGTACAGAAAGGCCACCCTTTCCCGTAGGTATCGTAAAAGCACCGTACTCCTGTCTATTAATAACTTACTTCGATTACCAATCCTTCTGCGAAGCGTGATTATAGCAATTCGAATCCTCTTTGATCGATAATTGTAATGATCTTTGGGAGGTCCATATTCCAGTGGACATTATGGTAACGATCAGGAAAGAAACAAATAAAAAAAACGCAGGTAAAATCTGGCATGTTTTAGCCAAACAGGACTCCTTTAAAACTTCTCTGGAGCGTCTAGACTCGCAGTAACTATTGTAACTAGGTAAGCTCCAGACGCGTTTAGTTTAGCAACATAACATCTGGTCTAGACAAAAGTGACGGTTGCATATTGACTGGTACCGTTAATGTAAACAATCGCCTTTTTTGCGTTGCCAAAATAGCTCGTAACCTAATTTTCTGACGAATGAAATTACTCATTGTATCATTAAAGTTCAAAAGTAGGGCCACGTTAGTGGTGAATAGAGACAAAAAAAATACGAAATTATTGTTTGACAAAGAGGCCAATATAGTCAATGTTTTGAGCAAAACAAACCCCTATCAAAATATGTAATTAGAACCAACAATAAGGTTTCTTAAATGGAATGCATAGACTACTAGGTAGTCGTGCCACAGAAAGTCTGCAACTAACTTCGTCTTCGATACACAAAAGGAAATGCAATGACCTATAATATTAATCATAAGGGACTAATACACGACTATTCTCATAATTATAATCTCATTTCCTTTTGTAATACAGTAATCATATAATACCTGAGCCATGACGATGTGACGATGATAGTGTCACACCGACATTATGAGGATTTATGTTGGCTAACATTAGTAAGAAAAAAGCAAAATTGATCGAACGATTGCACACTCGATAGTGAGTAATATAATATAAACAAACATTCAGCGTGAATGACTCAACACTCAAGAAATAAAAACACGGCTAAAGATTTTTTCTAAGTCCATTGACCACTGTACACAAGTTTTCTCCTTCTGTTGTACCACTACCTAATGCTACGATCTCTTTTATAACGAAATCTTCCTCTTTTAAATATGTATCTCTCCCCGATCGTTTTCATTTGTTTGTTTGTTCTCATTTAGTTTTTTTATTGCATTAATTCAGCGCTTCTGGACCCCCGCGTTATCTCCCTCTACGATCTATGTGCAATCTGGCATGAAATTAATATATCTGCACATTAACATAAGAAAATCAAGGATTTGAAAATGAATACTGCAGTGGAAATGACTGCAAACTCAATATGAATAAGTTACTAAGTTCAAAATAGTAATATCAAGGTGTTATAAGTCCAGAATAGACAATTGGAATTAGGTTTAACCAAAGGCCACAATGTCTGGACGTTATTTACTCGCAAACAGGAAAACCGATGGTTAAAGGAAACTGACAAGTTCACGGTAATGTACTATAATGCGGTAGTTTAGCATACCCACTCTGTTTGGACAGACAGGTAGACATCCACGGTTACAATTGACAATGTTCCATCGCGTATATGGAGTGATTCTAAAATTGGATGTTAATAAAGGACCTTTATGCCTGGACATTGTATGCGTATATGAGTATTTATAATTTCCATTCAATGCGATGGACTACTATCGGAAAACGTTTTTCTTCGATACTATATTAATCGCTTGTATAATAAATTGATTAATAAATGACCAAGGCTAATTTTATCGATGCAAATCAGCTTGCTTAGCCGAGGTATTTTGTTGCCGATTGTAAAGGAAAATCGTAAAAAAACGTGTAAGATTATATCTGCAACACGTGCTGTGCTATGTGGATGTGGCAGATAGACAGTTTTGTTCATGCAAACTATAATAATAAACATGGTAGCATTGTTTCCTTACTGTTATGAGTAAATGTGCATTTCCTTGCTTCAATTAAGTACTACCATCAGGATTTGAGTGCTACGGCTACCTTTAAAACAACTTAAGGCATAAGTATTTCCTTAAAATTAAAGTTGACTGAATGTAGAACATCATATTTCCGGGAATTGCTGCAATCATCCGTGTTCCGGCAAACAGTAGGCTTACCTTTTGAATTTTTGAACGTGGGCTTAGGCTGGTGTACATCAACATTAATCCTCTTGTTAAACAATGGTTTGCATAAAACTTTAGGTAGTAAACATTTTTCTAGTAAACGGTTGTTTGACCAGAGAATTAGTGTTGGTGCACACTAATCTTAATAGGCCACCAACGAATTATTCCGAGAGGATCGACAGCAGCGTCCTTCCTACACTAATAATAACATACTGTGATCTCTAACCGACCTTCAAGCATGAAGACTATAGCAATATCTCCATGATCTTTAATCTTCTCTCGTGTCAACACGAGCTATACGAAAATAGCTCATGCTGTGGTGAAAAGATTAGCCAGTCAGCAAGGTTGGTAGCGGGGCTGACTGCCCAGGGTGCGCCGGACGTACTGAAGTATCGTCACTCGTGGAGGCTCTTTTCATGCACCCCCCATGAAAAATCTTTAGTTGTGGCCCAGGAGGTTAAAGCTCATTAGAGCCACCGTCCGACCCGCATCACCTCGCCTCATGCGGTTAGTATTCTTTATATGAACTTGTATGGATGTGCGCTCACTCCGTAGCGTCACCGGATCGCCTCGGGCGTATGCCGTCCACGCGCGGACTACGAGTTGACCACTCGGTCAGTCGGCAGTTGTCGCGCAGTTGCACTGACTACATCCTAATTACCTTCAAGCTTCATTTGGGAGTTGCATAGTTTATAGTTGCGGCTGGATGTGCAGTCTACTTGCAGTTATGATTCCGAATATAAAAAGAAATATGTTTCACCAAACGCGGCGTTAACCCTCCTGTATCTCAAGTGTGAGTTTTCTTCGTTATCTACTGTAGTTGTGTCACGCCAAAAATGTATGAAAATTTAGGTAGCGCCTCTAGGCGCGGCATTCAATTCTAGCACGAATTTTAGTATTGAACGCCGCGCCTAGAGGCGCTGCCAAAATTTTCATACATTTTTGGCGTACTCACACTTGGGGTACTGTTCACCTATTACGACGTTTATGGAAACTGAGAAGGGCCCATCTCTTCCCAGTTTCCTAGACGACAAACTACACAAAGCCCACACTATGAGCGACTGGCACAAGCTGCTATTTATTGACGAGTTTAACAAAGAATAAAACTGTTCTTAAACTAAACTTCTTTTTATAATTTCTATAGCGTGTGTGGCCGACGCAGTTTTCACATATGGAATAATAGTACGTGCCTAGGAGTGTTGGCCGAGGCGCCGGCGCAACGTGACTTTGACCCACGACTGTGTATTGTTATTATACTAATCACGGCGCCACACATGTTTTTTAAATATTTATTTAATGTATGTTTGTATAGTCTGTACTGCGGAAGAAAACAGAAATCGATTATTGATTGGCAGGTAATTTTCATGATATGTTATCTCTTTGTAACAAGACATTGTTTAAACCTTACGTCTAATTTCTACATAACATATACGTACGTTACCTTCGCTGTAGCGGCAAGACCTATAAAGAACCTTTGAGATGATGATTTAGCTTCGCAAAAGCTAATCAGAGCAAATATTTCAAATGCATCTTCATTGTGAAGCGGGTCCGGGACGCATGCGCTCTGTGCTGTCACTCGTTGGCTTATGTCAAGATTGAACAAATGCATCTCCTGTCTTTTTAGAAGTGTCATTAGTGTGTGAGTATTGTGTGTCTAATTAATAAAATTTTACACCGCCAACCAAGCTCCTATCATTAACCGACTGACCCGGACTATAGCTATATACTATTGCATGATATGATATGAATAACTTGACCGGAAAACAGGTGGAACTTTACTTTTTTTATTACATATCATTAAATAAGTTTTCATGTACAATGTAGTGTATATACTTATTTATAGTAGTTAGATTTTTTCTTTTTATGTTAAAACGTTGTCTACACTAGGATTTCTCCAGTAACATGGGTGCGTTTACAGACACAATCTTCACTTGCACAAACACCCAGACCCGGAACAACTGTTTGTAGGCCATACTAATATTTGTTACGTGCGGGAATCGAACCCGTGACCCCTCAGCGCAGCAGCCAATCGCACCGACACTGCTCCAAACGTCGTCAAAATAATACAAATTTTGCAAAAATAAATATAATAACCGCTGCGATCATCCGTGCTTTACTTATATTGTTATCTTTTTCTAATGTTGTACTGTATAAAGCGAGTGGTGATGAGTAACGCAGGTTGTTCACCAATTTCTACGTACTTGACCCACATGCGTCGTCTACAGTCACCATATACTTAAGTTGACTAATAGGATTTATGAAAGCTAACATGAAGTAGGTAATAAACTTAATGGAAAACTTTAGACGGACCTGATAGCCGTAGTAGTGAAGTATAATTCGTTAACTTGGCATTAACAACTTAGAAAGAATACAGACGCATGAAACCGCCACTTTCTAGGAACTTGTCTAATGTGAGCCAGCCCATTCACTACGGTGATGTTACTGCTTGCTTCAGCCAGTACTTGGGCTAATAAGATTTATCCCGCTATCAAATAAATGATCGTGAAAACCTCATTGGTCAATGAGAAGTTACACCTCTTGGACGTGAGTTTGAAGAAATACGATAACACGACTTATTGGTTTTAAAATCACCTCCAATAGCTGACACAAGCCATGCAGACACGGTAGGCAGATGTAATTGCTTCTGACTGTACTGATTATATCTCATTGTTACATTCAGTATTAAAATAATAGATAAACATGCTTACCAGCATTAATATACATTTCACTCACTGAAAATGGGTATATCGTATAAACATGCGAACGCACGCTTTCACCTTTTCGCATCGATAAAGATTTCACATGCTTGAGCATGCTTACGCGCGCTTAAACATTCTAAAGAATGCTGTTTAATGCTTATGCTGTTTAATGTGGTTGGACGTCCGTGTGGTGCCGGACGTAAAGAATAGCTCTACCCCATCTCTTTCCGCGGGTGTCGTAAAAGACGACTAAGGGATTCACTAGAGGATGGGCAGCAGCGTTCTCTGAGTACTTTAACAATCATACTGCGATCGCCAACCTGCCGCCAAGCGTGGCGATTATGGCAAACCCCCCCAACATTGTTTGGGGGAGGCCTATGTCCAGCAGTGGACGTCATACGTTTGAATGATGATGATGAATGTGTTTGGACTAACCAAGGTTAAGATTACTGGTAAATTATGCATGCCACCTACCGCACAATTGTTTCGTATCTAGAAGTGCAAACGTCCATGTGCCCATCTTTTAGTTTTTATGATAAGTCCTATTTGTTACGAAGTGGAATTACAAACAACTTGAATGTTTGAATTGAATGTTTATACAATTAGTGACTAGCTGGGATTTTGTTCTCGATTCCGTTATGTGATAGTGTATATCAACCGGATAAGCAGTTTTATCGGAATTATTGTTGAAACAAAACGCCCATTTGACGTCACTTGAGGGGCTCGTGACTTCTTCATTTGTTTTTCAAGGTTTGCTGCCAGTCAAGCTTGGATCGCAGTGTCCCGATGAAAACGGCTGTGATACGAATATATGACAGTCGTTACTGGCCGTCACAAGCCTGGAAGTTTGACAACTAGAGCCCGTGCCACAAAAAAGTCTCTTGGGCGTTATGTTGGCACTACTGATTTTTCATTGTAAACGCCCCAAACAATGAAAAATCAGTGGTGCCAACATAGCACCCAAGAGCCGTATTTCATGGCGCAGAATCTATCAGATAATTTTCCCTTCGGGTTGATGGGTTGCAAATATCAAGAGGTGGAGCATACCTACTTCGTTTTTCTGATTGTGGATATTATGGTTTCGATATAGGTTCACGTGACGAAATAAATAATAATGAGTTTAAAACGCAAACGGTAGCATCCATATAACATATTCCTCATTTAGTTACAAATATCAAAACTACATTAAGTATTAATATAGATAACCCGACACATGTAGGTAACGTAAACAAATGATAATTTTGGATATCCGATCATTCATATAATTGTTACATGAGTCAATCAATGGAAGGAAATCGAAGTTTGATAAAATATAAAGTCATCATAATTCTGGGAACAGATCGTATGGTTTCCGGTGAAGTACAGACCATCCCTTTCTTTCTCTAAGTTAAATAAATGGCGACTAAGGTTTATGTCCAATTGATGGCCACAGTATTATCTTGCAAATTACATTTCTGGTAAAATTTAAAGAAGTAGGTATGCTTAGGTTAGACGTGGCCCGCTAAGGGCATCCATGAGGACATTCCCACGAAAAAAAAAACAGTTACCGCGGCCCTGGAACGCAAAGGGCATTAGGAGGAACACGGATGGGTTTTAGTCAGTAAGAGTCTAACACTCCGTTCCGCTCCGCTCAGAGAGGAAAAAGTCACTCGATGATTTCCAATACTTAAAAAAAATGCTTACGTGGTTTGGTCATGTTGAGAGAATGAATGAACGGCGATTAACAAAAGAAATTTATGAGGCGGATGTCAGTGGAAACGCCATTAGAGAACGCTCTAGAAGGACATACATCGATGTTATTGGTGATGTTCTTCAAAAAGGTTGAGACTACTACGCACCTGTGTGCGTAGTAGTCTCAACCTGCGTGTATGACAAGATGTATGAACGTTGACGAAACGTAAGGAGTAGGTATGTAAGGAGTAGGTATGTAAGGAGTAGGTATGTAAGGAGTAGGTATGTAAGGATTGTAGCATCTGTTGTTCCACAGTTTTTGTTTACCCCCATGGGAAAACGCGTGAGTTTATTTATGTACCTATGTTGATTTATATTCCTTGGCAATTATGAATGTAAGGCACAAATGTTGTAACTTTTAGTTTAGAAAGAAAGATATATACTTAAATAAATTTAGTTATCATCAGCAACGCAGATCTTCTATGTTCGTTTGGTCTACAGTAAAATATAGAGCCTTTCTCAAGAATTTTCGAGTTTATAGTCAACTCTCAGGGGTACATCAACATGCATGCGTTTCTCAACAAATTTAAAGCTATTTTATTTATTCTTAACTTTTGAATAATATATGCCTTCAGTGCGTGGGATTCTCTTTAGGGGATCATGCTTGATAAATCCAAGCCTCCTTAATAGAAAGGTTTTGTGGACAATCTTGAATCACATCGGTTGCTTGCATTGTTAAACCAACATTATTGATATCTTATTACTATATTCTGAACACAATAGGTACAGACGCCAGCACATTAAGCTACTATCTGTCAAATTTCTTTAATTCATTTTCATCTTTATCGCGAAAGCATTGGGTTTAAGGTTGATTGGGAAAATTTTACAGTTTCGGGTAGCTTGACCTGCTGGAGTCTGTACTTTGAAACACAGGTATCTTTTTTTATTTTTTCACTTGGTCGCGTTTGACCCTAGTCGCACCTGTAGTGCCATTCTGTAAGAAACCCATCTCAATATCGACGGTTAGCTCGATATCCATAATGTCACAGTATGGATAATAGAAGAAAATAACACACAGATAATCGACAGTATAATCAATAACACGTAGTTTTGTTATCCACGCTGTGTCACGACAAGTGCCTAATTGACAGTCGCGATCGAGGTGAGATTCTTACAGAATTGCACTGCTGATGGTAAGCGCAGAAAGGGTCTAAGATGGAGCACATGAATCAAAGTAACAGAGATATAGACGGATTCCCCTATACCCCTCTGGCTCTCACTTAAACACGATGGAATACAGTAAACTGCTTGGCGCCGGACTAGCTAGCCAGGCGGACTGTATAGATCCTATTTAAGCGTGCTGGGTTTCGTTGACTCTTACAATACGCGTCTATTCCTAGCTTACGGTAAGGAAATTTATATTCTAGCCTGTCCCCACACGGGCTACCCACGGGTATCGTTTTAAATATGTTTTCCTACGACGCAAATATGAAATTAAAAGATAGGCTTGCAAGGGCAAGGACGGTCTCTAACTCGGAAAGAGTATTTCAAATTCGAATCAAGTTAGTATTCTTGCAATTCTCAAAAAGCTAAGAATCTATAATTATCAGTCGCCTTATAGCATTGTTGTTTATCCCTATAAATAAATTAAAAGTAATTGATAAATATCTATTTCATACTTGTACAGTTCTACATAAGGGTGATTTGCTTTCAATACAGAATGAGATGTTGATTTCTATTTATATATAATAAGTAAGTAAATACATTTTGTTCGGACTTACCTTTTTATTTGGGTAATTTAAAACCAAAGTCATAAGTGGCCAATACACCCGACCATCGTTGCAATAGCAAATAGTTGCAATGTAGAATGTTGCCAGAAATGTATGGATAAATTCTATGGGTATATGGGTAAAGGTAATTAATGCCTTATAGAAAGAATTATCCTAATACAATCACGGGATAGCTAACTATCGTTTTTTAGAAGTTGCTACGAACGTTCGTTGCTACGGTCATTCGTTCCTAAAATCTCTTGTTGCTACGACTGTTTGTTGCTACGACCATTTGTTGCTGCGAATGTTCGTTGCAGCAACGAGGATCAATTTGCTTGTCAGGCACTATGATACTACACACATAGCGGTAATGCGGCACTTTCAACGACATATGACATCTGATATGATAATGTTGTAGTATTATTCTATAACTAGGTATATAAAACGTAGATTATCCTAGTTCTCTAAAATAACAGTAGGACCTACCCATATACATTTAACAATAAACAATATTAAACATAACTTTAAACTATCGTTATCACGTTTATAAGTCAGTAAGTATCATCAAAGGAATGTGGGCTGTGGTCTGTCGGGTGTGGTAGGTCAGGAAGGTGCACTTACTATAAGTACTCTTGAATTCTCTTAAGCCAGCCTTGGCCTTAAAAACTGTCCTCACCTGCAGAACGAACAAGTAGTTGACAATATTATGTACTGTTTTAGGCTTTCTGATTACAGTCACTCATACATTATTTGCAGACTGCACCTGTTTTCTGTTGTTGTGTCCAAGGGGACGGCGGAGTAGACCGAGACGTAACGCACCGGATCAACTCAGGATAGATGAAATGGCGACAGGTCACTGGAATTACTTGCGACCCACGGATGCCTCTCAAGTTAAAGGGGAAAATCTATAAGTCCGTGATAAGACCTGTCGTACTGTATGGATCGGAATGTTGGGCCGTGAAGAAGACGGATGAGAAAAGATTGCATGTAGCGGAGATGAGAATGTTGAGATGGATGTGTGGAGTGACCAGAATGGATAAGGTCAGGAATGAGTATATTAGAGGAAGTTTGAAAGTAGCGCCCGTGACAGAAAAGTTGAAAGGGAACCGTTTGTCTTGGTATGGACATGTGAAGAGGAGGGATGAAACGCATGTGACCAAAAGAGTTATGAATATAAATGTGGATGGATGGAGAGGAAGAGGGAGGCCAAAGAAAAGATGGATGGATTGTGTGAAGAATGATATGAAAGAGAAGGGAGTCAGTGATACCATGACGGGTGACAGGACGGAATGGAAGAAGAAAACATGTTGCGCCGACCCCAAGTAACATGGGATAAGGGCAGGAAGATGATGATGATCTGTTTTCTGTTGTGAGTTGGTTTCGTTAGACATGGAGCTCAGGGGCTCAATAGGCATGTTGACAGCATCAATAAATTACAAATCTAATTAGTCCGCCAGTTAGTTTTCAAAAATAATGGACACTTATTTTTTCTTTTGTTAACTCTATGAATATTTAGAAAGATAAAACGCATCAAAACTCGAGTGGGGGCTTGTGACGTCAGAAGCAAGTAAAAACTGTACTTGCTTGTAACGTTTTGCTAATTTTAAAAGTAAAGTCTCGTATCTTCGTCAATTTTGGTTTACGTAACAAAAGAAAAAATTCGGGTCAAATATTTTTTGATAATCTAACTGACGGACTAATTAAATTTTTTCAGTCAAATACCCTATTCTGCTATTTCATAAGAAAAAGGATTCTTAAGCAATGACATTATCATACCATTTATTACCATTAGTTTATACCATTTCTGGCGAAATTGATGTTCTTTACTTAGGTACTGTACCAAGTTGTTAGCTTAACACATGGAGTACGATAGAATTTCTTTCAAATTCTGTGACAAGGTATTGCACGTACGTAGCTTCAAGGGTACGGACTAGTCTTTGTATTTAAACCATTCGGATTAGTACTCTCCACAAAATAAAATCAACAAAAAGAAAATGTTTGCTTAACCAAGCTAATCATGAAAAAATATATTGAGATTTGCTCGAATAAATTCGATTACTATAAATATCTAAATTTTAAAATCAAAAAGAAAGTTGCGCCTCAAATAGTCATATTAAAGCTGTCGCACGTGAGACCTATATTTCGTAGAATCTTTAAGTTCTCAATTCTAGAAGCAAAAAAGTCAACTGAATGCAAACGAATAAATTATTTTATTTAGAATTAAACATAGTGTTTACATAGTGACAATGTTGCCGATTCTCTTGTTCACCAACTAAACTAAAATTAGAGAATTGCTATCTTTTACTAACAGATAGCGCGAGAAAAGGACGGTGATAGATAACAACTAAGTTAGAGATGTCAAATGAGTTTACGCCTTGAACTTCACCGTGTTTTTAGTCGACACGTTTTAAATGTCGTCTAAAGTATGGAACTTTTAGTTCAACTAAATTTGACAGCTCTTATTTACGTATGTCTCTTTCTTATTTTATTAGAGTGAAAAAGATGGCAATAGCCTAAATTAAGTTTAGTTTGTCCATAACAGAATCGGCACCATTGGTAACCTTGGCTTACAGTTAAAACATAACATCAATACTAACATATCATTATATAAATAACGGCGATCTTTCTGGGTTCTCGTTAAGTTCCGCGAATTGCAAACAAAAATGAATATTTCTTAATTTGTGGACCTTCTTGATTAATGATACTGAAGATGTCAGATGCCGCGGATGCCGCAATGATTCATTTAAACGTCCCTTCGGAATATTTTGACTGCGAAACGAGACGTAACATCGTGATATTAGGAGTATAATCTGTTGTAAACTAAGATTATACCGGATGACTTTTTACCGTCTGGAAAACAGATTTGTCTGATAGGTAAACGGAGTAGAAGACTGGCACAGTTTTTTTTTCATTCTCTGGAAATGAAATCGATTTATCAATAGATACCTTCTATCGAAATTCAAAATATAGGTACGTGCTCACATGATTTGAATTTATTATTATTTATTAAAATCTGTTTTTTTTTTGTTTTAGTATGAAACACTTCAAATTAGTAATGTTTATTGATAGATTAATTTTAACTTTTTAATGTTAGCCAACCCACTCTCGCGACCCCGTTAAGTGACGATTTTCCATACAAACTTTCATCCCCTATTTAACTCCCTTAGGGGTTGAATTTCAAAAAATCCTTCCTTACTCCTTGTCTACATTATAAAGGGAACCTCTGTGCAAAATTTCAGCTTTCTAGGTCCAAGGGTTTGGGCTGGGCGTTGATGAGTCAGTCAATCAGTCAGGACTGTTCTTTTTATTAGACCAAATGTTTTCAAAAAACTTTTTTTTTTGTTTTGGATAATACGGCTGTTTTGCGGTTTTTAATGATGTCGTTTAAGTTATTTTTCGATAACAGTATAATTACGGCTACAATTTACGAAATGACCGCTATGTCAGGACTCATTTCTCGTTAAACAGAGTATAAGTACTTAACTTGACATGTTTTTAGCGATTTGATGTGAACTTATCGAGTGATTCTAGGCAAAGAATAAGAAATTCATTACGTTATCAGACAACAAAACAATTTATTAGCCATATATTTACTATATCAAAAATATACCTTGCATGTATCACAATATTGTACCGAGGTCAAAATCAATTTCATATCGACCTTTTCGCAGGTGGCGCTTGAATATTTATATGTCAGCGTTTATTTATAGCAAAGAATCTACAAACGTCGATATTTTATATCTTACATAAAATACGCAATGCTGAGCCTCAAATATTTTCATTTTGAACTTAGAAATGTTATTGAACGCATTCCTAAAAAGTTTGAGGTTAAATTAAATTCCTCATTTGTTTTTAGGCTGGTTAGAGATGGTACAGTCAGCGACATAGTTGGTAAACAACAAGACAAATTAATCTCTGCTAAATTAATATTCCAAAAAAATATAACTTTATAGTTTCAAATTGTAAAAGAGTCTTTAAACAACTGTAAGTATATCTTGAACTTTTTATTTTATACCAATTAGTTTTCCAATTAATGCTGATAGTACCTATAATATTGTTAATATGAACATAAAGTCATCAAAATCCTTTATCAAACGTGGTGATATAGTGATATTCGTTCAAAACTGTTCATCGAAGTATTAACTATTGTAGCCGACTGTAAGCCGTATAACAATAGAAAGAACGTTTACAGGGTAAAAAATAAAAAAACAACGACGATGAAAGGTAAGAACGTGCCAATTAGCGGTGATTTAAAAAAAATAAGTTTTGCGCACACAACATTATCGCGCATACGTAATATGGCAACACAATTTATAACAATTAGTTGCGGCCTGTCAGAACGTCGACCCGACGAGCTCGACATCCTGCGATACGATAATGTACCGATCGACAATATAACTTAACTAGAGCACTAACGTACAATACCGTCCTATAGATAGATATATCCTACCATACATCATTATAATAAGCAAAACAAATTCTAAACTCGTAAATCATATTATACAGTAAATAATAATATTATTATAACCCTGTCTATCTGTATGCGCAAATTAAATTCTTGAATGCATTCAAAATAAGTTCTAAAATTAAAATTAGCTGAAACAGAACGTTTAAAAGTTGAAATAGATAATTTTAAAAACAGAGCAGTAAATAAAATTGTATAAAATCACAGCTACAAAATATTTGCTTTATTATGTAAAGTTTAATTCTCGCCTGTCAAAACCATAGCTGAATACACACATAATTCTGACAAACGATGAATTAAAAATATTCATTTGGTTTAAAAGTATTGACTTTTGTTTCAACGCACAGACTGAATATACTAGTATTATTAAGGCACTTGTCCCAATGCGAACGATGAGCGAGCAGCGAGTAGAGCTAGATAGTTGGCGAGCAGCGAGAAGCGAGTGTGTAGTTCCAATAGTTTTGTCGCTGGGCTATAAGCGAGTGTGCGAGTGCGACGGGCGATTACTCGCACCACTCGCAAATGACCGCTGGTTGGTCTTTCGGCTGAGTTCTTACCACCAAGCGAGCATCGCTGAGCGAGTATTATCTAGGATAGCTCTTGTCGCTCAGCGATAAACTAGTGGAGCGAGTCCTCGCCGGCAGTGTGAACAGTCAGTGATCGACTATTAATATATGCATCTCTTTTGTTTACACGGAATGTATATTTATTGTACGTTCCTTGAGCGAGAAAATAGCCGATAGTTAGTCGCTTCCTCGCCGGCGGTGAGACAACTGCCTTAAAAGCAAAGAAAATTATGGCTGGGTATTTCAAATAAAAGTTTTTTTTAAACCAGCTCTATTGTAGCACTCGTAAAACCGTTCCAACTAAGTTACATATCTACGACAGTCGGTCTATAGACAGCTTAACTTGAAAAGAGTCCTCAATATGTATGCGTACCTATTATATTAATTAGTACGCTAACTAAAGAATAGCATTACCCCATCTCTTCCCAATAGTGTCCTAAAAGGCGACTAAGGGATTCACTAGAGGATGGGCAGCAGCGTTCTCGGAGTATTTTAACAACCATACTGCGATCGCTAATCCGCCTGCCAAGCATGGCGATTATGGAAAACCCTCCCTTTTGGGGGAGGCCTATGTCCAGCAGAGGACGTCTTTCGGCTGAATGATGAAGCTAACTAAAATATCACTAGATTAAAAACCTGTAGTAACCTAATCTACGAACCCCTGTAACTACATAATGTATAGACAGTTTTTGCCGCATAGCTACACACAGGAGATATAGGTACCTATACAGGGTGTAAACGGTGTAAACGAATTCGTGTCCTACAAACTGCGTGATTTACTGGTGAGTGACACAAATTAGCACTAAATGGCTTTTTACGAAAATCAACAAAAAAATGGTTTTTTTATTTCTGACTCATTTTAGAGCCCCGAGTTAACTGACTGCCATGAGCGATATCGCGTTAGTCGTGCCTGCCAGCTGTGTCGCCGTGTTTTCATTCATTTATGGGTGGAATCGAAAGGAACGACATAATTACAAAAAAAAAAAACATTTTTTTTCTCTTGTAGGTACTTATTCCGTGGTTTAGATAAGATACCGCAAGAAAAAAAAGAATTTTATTTTTCATGCTTAATCAAACTAATTCCCGTGAGGGGTTAATCAATACCAGTACCTAATTAGATCATGTGGTTTTCAAGGAATTACACGAATTCATTTACATATACAAGGTGTAACATAATTAACGCACAACCTCTTAACTCGGCACAAACATGAAATCGCGAAAAAAAGTCAGCTACCTATTCCATACATTTTGACGAGTTATGTGAGCATAAATGTAGGGAACAGCTGATTTTTTTTCGCGATTTCATTTTTGTTCCCATAGTAAAACTTGTTCATAATGAAGAGCACAGTGACCCCTTAAGAGGTTGTGCGTTATTTATGTTACACCTTGTATATATCATCTTGTTATATTAAAAATAAACTACTTAGGCACTAAAACATTTACAAAACATAGGTAGACTAAGTGTGTAGTAAAATCTGTGTGAAGAATTCGGCCGACAGTCTGTTAATCGGGAAATGTTTCGTATAGGGACGAAAATAGAAAATCGGTCAAAGACCACGGCTGCTATTTAGCTGTTAAAATGAACGCTAAGTGTGTCCGCCACACCGCCCATTTGTTTTCACACCACAAACAAAGCTTGCGGATAATCTGTGAAATTTAAATATCAGAGCACAACAGAACATGGGTAACTATGCAAACTATAAAGGAATTTCTGCAGACGCCTCGTATCTTTGTAACAGGATTTCACAATGCAAATGATAGGAACTTTCGCGCATAGTACGCTATCCGTGAGCACATTAACTCGTATACTTACTACAATAAGGTTACAGAAGCTTGGCAGTTTATAATAATGATCTGTTTGTACAACCGCATTTCCCTATGACAGAGATAAGTCCCGTGTGGAGGCGAGCCTATAATTTCCGTCCCTAGCTGTTGCTGAGAATGTTCGAACAGTTTTTTTATGGCTGGGTTTAAACCCGCAACCCGGTGTATAACAAGCGGGTCTGTAACTTCCGGGCCACCACGACACTGCATTCAGGTGTGTACCAATGTGACTTTTTCAATGTCATATCGTCACCCTCTGTCATAACTAGCAATTGATAATTTTTCTGAGAAATTCTCACAGAGTGACGTATCTGCTTCAAATGAATAGAAATAAATAAATAGGTATAGGGTACTTGAGAGCAAATAAATCGAGCCACTTCTATTTTTCACGTATAATTGTTATTTTTTATATATATTATTTTTGGTACAGATCAATCCGAAACATACCTATATCGACTAAAAGGTTATGTGATAAACTTTACAATGAGGGTAGTTTTTTGTCAACTTAGTATATAATCCATGAAACCAAAACTAATAACCACACTGCCCGGTTACGTAGAAACCGTCCCCTAGGACGACCTACAGCAGTCCAATAGAAAAAAAAAAAAAAAAAAAACTAATAACCAGGACACGTGAAAAAAGGAGTGGCTCGATTTATTTGCTCCCAAGTGAAAATACCTTAGAGCTTTAGGGCAACTACTAACTTATAGAGTAAGGCAAGAGCAATGTAAAAAAGTTATTAATTCATTAATAAAGCCACAGCTAACGCAACTACTGAAAAATATCAATTGCTAGTTATGACAGTTAGCGCGGAGGGTGACGATATGTACTTTTTTAGTTAATCTAAGACGCCACTTCTTCTTCTCTCGTGTCAGCACGAGCTTTACGCAAATAGCTCATGTTGTGGTGAAAAGATTAGCCTGTCAGCAAGGTTGGTAGCAGCTGACTGCCCAGGGTGCGCCAGACGTACTGAAGTATCGTCAGTCGAGGAGCCTCTTTACATGCACCCCCACCTACGCCACTGACATATACGGTGAAGGAAAACATTGTGAGGAAACCTGGACTTAATGGTCTGAAACGTGCAATAAGCAAGCGTGGTGATCAATGCTTGTTCCTTCTCTATATAAGAAGAGGCCTTTTTGCCCTGCAGTGGGACAGTTACAGGTTGTTATTTTTTTTTATAATATTATATCCAACCTCTGAGTGTCACGCTTGGCAGCCAGACGTCACCAATGTGGTGGTTGCTCTGAATAATATTTAAGAAGAACTCACAATTTAGTCAATCAAAGTGGGAAACGGGATTATACCGGTAATTATATGACATACATACATGGATGTCACGCGGTCAATCTCAAGGAATAACCAGCTTACGTTCATGATTCATCTGTGCGTGTTCTAGGTGGGATGATATAACTAATTAATATGTATATCATAGTGTAGGTATATGTAGGTATATATCGTCTGCCACCAGTGAAAACCTCATTATTGCCAAAAGCAACAGAACAATTTTGTAAGGAACTTCACTGTGTTTTTTTTTATTTTATCATGTAATTAATATTTGAACATGAATTCCCGAAAAGATTTTTTTAATTCTCTTATATTTTTTTCCAATAGAATCTCATTTTGACAAAAGCGAATTACGAGGTCTTCACTGCTCGCCTACGATATGATGAATACCGTATATTATTCACGGATATTTTATATAGGTATACTAAACTATACCTTTATGTATTAGGTCAACTGTCCACCCTTCCTCTCCACTAGGCATTCAAAACCTTTTTGAGGATATCTTATGTGCTGATGATGGAGTGGAGTAGGCGACGTTTACGCAATTCGTATACAAACTTAGCCTATATCAGTAAATCACTCTTATTTGAGAAAATTTGCTCTTATTTGGGAAGAATTGCGTAAAACGCTTACGCAATAGGTAAGTTGACAAAAGCTGTGAATGATAATAATTTGAAAATCAAATATCTTGATTTGGCACACGAGGTTGTCGACATGTGGGATGTTGATTCAGCAGTCATTGTGCCGATAGTCGTTACAGCCAATGGCTTAATAGCCAAGAGCTTCGACCAACATCTGATGAGGCTCTCGTTAGGCAGCTGGATCAAGGGTTTGATTCAGAAAGCGGTACTTCTGGACACGGCGCGTATCGTTAGGAAGTTCCTCTCTCTGGAGCCCTGATCGCCGGCAGCTTGGACCCTGTTCCTAATGCCGGTGGGCTACTATTTTATATTTTTAAATGTATTTGTTTATTATAGAAATATTTAAAATGTAGATTATAGGTTTTATGAGATATCTCTAACCAAACCTTTATTGACAGATCTACTTATAGAGTAATAATTTTAATTTCGCTGACGAGAGTTACTTATACCTACTCATCCCGTCAGTTACCCGTAGAATACTCGTGAAGCTTTCCTTGACTATAATAACCAAGGCCTTTTAGTATTTTTGACATCTTTTTCATATTTCTAGAAAGATATCGTGACGAATTCTAATTTGATACTATCATTCGTAAGAAATCTATCGGTATCTGCCCTTTATAAAAGGCCAATGAGACAACATGTACCTATTGTACTTATGATTATTAAAATGTTCCAGTAAAAATGTATCTATAGTCATAATAATAATTGTATTTAAGTTCACAGTACTGAATTTCCTTTTGTTGATTAAATATGGGTAGGTACAGTAAAAATGTATAGTCATAAAATTAATTGTATTTATTAAGGTCACAGTGCTGAATTTCCTTTTGTTGATTAAATATGGGTACCTATCCATGTTAAATGAATGTCGGAAATTAGATGTTAATAATTTAATTTTAATATTGAACCACAAACAAATTTATTTGTACGATATTCACTCATTTTAAAATGTCCTAAAAAGGATAAGAACCGATGCAGTTTGAGTTATTCCGAGTTTTCCCCACGTCCTTAGGTTACGTAATGTAAGTATGTGGACAGCCGCACATAAATGGGCATTGATTGAATTCAATCATCAATTATTTCTGTGTATCTAACATTCATCAGCCTTGTTTTTATCCTGTTGTGTTGGATCGGTTTCCAGTCTAACCAGTTGCGGCTGCAAAACAGTATTTCCAGGGAGCGACTGTCATCTGACCTATGCAACCCAAAACATACCCAATATAATACATAATTTATGGACTAAATAAACTGTATATGGACTAAAAATCTAGTAATAGTACCACTGCATTTAAATAGTAGTAGCACTTTCTGTTGTAAAAAATATTAATAATTTAACTGACTTCATTAAATAAGTTTAGTATAAAATATCGTCATCATTCAGCCGAAAGACGTCCACTGCTGGACATACTGCCGTCATAATAAAGCAGGACATAATTACACAAAATGAAGTAACCGAAAGTAAACGAAGTGAGATAATAAATAACTTAAGGTCGGAAATCGGTTAATTCGTTTTGTGTAATTACGTCCTTTTTTATTATGACGACAGCATAGGCCTCCCCCAACATGTTAGGGGGGTTCGCCATAATTGCCACCGCACGCTTGGCAGGTGGGTTGGCGATCGCAGTATGGTTGTTAAAGTACGCAGAGAACTCTGCTGCCCATCCTATAGTGAATCCCTTAGTCGCCTTTTACGACGACCATAGGAAGAGATGGGGTAGTGGTATTCTTTACCTCCGGCACCACACGAACGAATACAGACGTATAAAATATAGAAAAGTTTTATTTGTCAAAGATTGACTCACTATAAAACTTCAGGCAAAATCAAAACAGCACTGATCTATGAGGAATTAAGGATAAACTATTAAGAAATAAAAACAGTTTTGGGAGAACTGACACGTGTATCTCTTAATTGTAGGTAAGGTCGGTTCATAAAAAACACGAGAATTCCGTCGAGAGATTTCTAAAAGACGGACCTAGAATTTTTGCAAAAAAAACTTTAAACCGCCTAGTAAACCATCATTTTTCTTTTAGTATTTATGCAGACAGGATAACAAAACTTCAGAAGGAAAAAGATGTCTATATACTTACATGGGTATACGAATATATGAAGACACGGGTGTCCGAAACCGCACTCCGCTAATTGCGGTCATTTTATTTGACGTCAGAACTTTATGATTCAACCTTGCCTTTGGGAACGAAACATCATTGTTCACGCGTCAATGAGTTCTCAGCTCACCAAACTGGGCCAAGCAAATCTAGGAAAAGAAGGAAATATTAAGGAAAACGACACATTTACATTTGTTAAGTAAACTACGCGGGACAATTTTTCCTCAAAGTGAAAACCCTTCTGGAACCCACGGAATAAAACATTACTGTTTTAGCGTGTTAAATAAACAACTTTGCATACCCCGGAACTTGTTTTCCCGTGGCTACTTCCGTACATACACATACATAAACTACAATTTCCTGGGTTAAGTGCTAGTCCCAGTCACAGCTAACATTAATGACCAAAAAGTTTGCGCCCAACGTGGGGCTCGAACCCACGACCCTGAGATTAAGAGTCTCATGCTCTACCGACTGAGCTAGCCGGGCTTGTATCTTCAATATCGAAATTGACCACTGTGTTCATTATCCTTAACAGTGGATAAATGCGGGTAGAGAATAAAAAACAGAGCCGATGTAGAAACCGTAAAAGAAAAATAAAACGTTAGCAGCAAAGTCTCGATGACGAAACGCAAAAAAACGGTACCTACAGCTTCATGATTCATTGACGACCACCTTTTAGACATAAAAAAACGTGGAACTCGGTTGCAGTTGCACTAATTATACCCATTTCAACGTAAGGTGAGTCCTGGGTGCCAATTCGACTAACAAAATTGTTGCCAAACGCAAACGAACCACAACAGTCAGTCAGTTTTTGTATAGGAAAACTGTCAAAATTATTGGTTTTGTTTTTTTACCCGACTACGGCGAAGCAAAAGGGAGGTTATATGTATGATTTTGACCGGTATATATGTGGGTATGTATGTATGTTCATCTGTTCCCTTCTAATTTCCAAACTACTTATCATAATTTGACAAATGAGGTATCGTTGGAAGCGTTTTGATCGTCCGCTAGTTATAGGCTATGTGACGTTATATGAAATTGAATGTGGCGCCCTCTAGATTACATAAAGTCATGATATAAAATAAATATGTTTTTTAATAAAGCCGTGTTTGTTATCAAATGAAAGAACTTAACGAGGACATTTCAAAAATATATATATATATATATATTATAACCCCAAAACAATTTAAATAAAAAGTAAGTTCAAAAACTAAAACCCGACTACTGAAAAATGAACGAAAAAAATAAACTTAAAAAAAAAGTAAAAACCGACTTCAAAGAAATACTAAAAGGAGTAAAATAATTATCATAATATAAAATTAACAGTTTCATAAGTCGGTGGCTTCTATTTGCTTCAGTGTAGAGTTGCACCGACTTCTGAAACTGTTAATTTTATATTATGATAATTATTTTACTCCTTTTAGTATTTCTTTGAAGTCGGTTTTTACTTTTTTTTAAAGTTTATTTTTTATTAAATACGTTTTAGTTTCATAATTTTAACCCCCTCCTTCATAACCCTTCTTTTTGGCTTTGACGTAGTCGGGCATAAAAAGTCCTTTCAAATGATACCATAAACGATATAATGAAAACATTCCAAAATGGGAGAGGGGGGGACACGCACCCTCTCCTCTTTTCAAGTAGTCAGTTCCCAACAACAAATATAAACAAAGCAATATTAGTAATTTGAGAATTTTGCTTTGATCCGATGAGGAGTTCCGTTCCATATCTCTGAAGTTCATGGTCTGATCATAACAAAATTTAAATGGGACCAATCGGGAAGTATACCCTTTCGAACAAAAGAAGAATTTTTCAAATCGGTTCATAAATGACGGAGATATGAGGTAACACACATAAAAAATAAAAAAAATAAAAAAAAATACAGCCGAATTGAGAACCTCCTCCTTTTTGAAGTCGGTTAAAAAGAAAGTAATTCAAATAGAAATCCAGAAATGCATAGGTACAAAAATGGTCAAGATAGAGCCGTGGTCGCACCCACAGTACTATACATACCATGTCTGTTTAATGAAGGTGTCCCTGGCTCCCACATAATCATAGTAGGTATACAGTAAGTGCGACCACGGCTCTACCTTGACCATTTTTGTACTTATGCATTTCTGGATTTCTATTTGAATTATTTTCTTGTTTCGTTCATTTTTCAGTAGTCGGGTTTAGTTTTTGAATTTACTTTTTATTGTGTCAAACAATTTCACAGTTTTTGAAAACGAATAAGAACGTTTATTTGCTTGAAAGGAGTTACATACAGGTTGTTTTAATTAAATAAAAATTCGTCATCTAGTTGGCATGCAAAATTTAAAGTAAGCTATCAGTAGTGTCTAACAGAAAACAACATAGCTACCTAGCTTAACTTTAACGAAAACTGTCAGCGAATTAACATTTCGGCTATGGTTCAGTTGCGATTTATCAAGATTTCTTTTAGGAGAATTGGGCCCCTGATGTTTCACTACAAAACGTTACATACAAAGAAAAGCAAATATAAAAAAAAACATGTATAATATAGCTATTTTACGGTTTTCGATGATGTCGTTTACGTTTTTTCGATAGCAGTCTCCTTATGGGTACAATTTACGAAATAACTGAGCAGTCAGGACTCATAATCTTTCGTTGAACAGAGTATAGGATGCATAGTTTGTTACTTTTCCATCAATGTTCCTCTTCATGTGAATTGCTAGTCAATACAACTGATAGGCGCATAACAAAATAAGGAAGTAATTAATATAATAACCGTAGGTAATTGAACTACTTGTGTATAACGTTTAAACCCCATAACATAAATGAGTTAGGTCTATACGTAGTTACGTAGGAAACTCGTAATTCTTCTGCCAAGCCTTTTCCCATTTACGTTGGGGTTACTTTGCCTAATCAGATGCGGATGAATACTAGTATTTTACACGTACCGACAAACCTCCGCAACCCAGTTACTGGTCAATTCCGATGTACAAGGTATAACATAAATAACGCACCACCTCTTAATCATTATGAACAACTTTTACTATGGGATCAAAGGTGAAATCGCGAAAAAAATCAGCTGTTCCCTACATTTTGACGAGATATGCGAACATAAATGTAGGGAACAGTAGATTTTTTTTTCGCGATTTCACCTTTGGTCCCATAGTAAAAGTTGTTCATAGTGATGAGTACAGTGACCAAAGGGGTCACTTTAGAGGTTGTGCGTTATTTATGTTACACCTTGTATTAAGGTTAGACCGGTTGTCAGACTTTCGGGCTTCTGACTATTTCCATTTCAATTCTTTCTTGCAAGCAATCCATAATGTACATAATCCTAAAGGCGGTAATTATTAAATATAGCAACAATTATGGACCCTGTCGGGCACAGCAAATGTTTAGTAAGTAGAAAAGAGGAAGAGCGCTTAATAATTTTTCTTATTAAGACTAAATATTTAAATTAGGTATTTCTGATACATGTTTTTTTTATAAGACTATTAGTAATTATAAATATATTATCACTTATTTATTTATGTAAGTTTGTCTACGACTCCCGTAACGACTGTCATAGATATTCGTATGACACGGGCCGACGCGACGGCTTAATATGCTCTCCAAGGCATGGACGGGTCTCGATGTGTAACAAATGATCACCCATCTACGCATCCACCACCACCATCACCATTCAGCTGAAAGACGCCCACTGGATGGAGATCCGTTTTTCCAAATACCGGGACTTAAATGAAAAAAAAGCGGGAATGAGACGTAAATGATAAAACAATGGTTAAAATACTTTAATTCTAATAAATAAAATCACTGACAAAATTAATGTAATCATTCTTTTTAAATTACCGCCCCTACTTAGGTGAAATTCCGAGATTTTAGGCGTCCCGCTCGGGTGCTGTTGGTGTACTCCCTAAGCACAAAGTCCGTGGTTTCGGCCTTAGTTACGAGCGTTTTCTACTCCCTATCACCCACGGACATACGATTATTTCGAGGCCCGAACTAAGAATGAATGACAACACGATTTGACAGTTGTCCCTGCTACCGATGTGTTTTTGTCCGTCCGAAAAGTTGAACTTGACACTTGTTTTGTTCACTTCTACGTTTCGGGCTACTTTCGGACGGGCGACTAACTTCGTTGACGGACTTAGGGAGTAGGTCTCCTGGCGGGACCCGTCCTGAAAGGGCTGAAAAACAGGACGTCCCGCCAAAAGAAGGAAGTCTGGCAACACTGCTGCAGACTGACGCCGTGGCACGACAGCATGACGAAATCAACACCTTTTAACGAGAAATGACCCAATAATTACCTTGTCTCCTTTCAAGACTTCAATATCAATTATTTTAAGGTTTTATTATTTTACTGCTTCAATTAGCTTCACTCCCACACACCACACATCAGCCGAACGGACACAATAACAGTTCAATTCCAAAGAAAAACAACCAAAACGGCTGAGAAAGCTCACTTGGAATCATTGCACATCATAACTTACAGTACCTACTAAATTAATTACAATAAGCGCTCGCGCATCTCGCTCATTACGATGCGCGACGCACATAAAACCGTCGGGTCCCGCTCGTAAATGGGGTGAACGGTTCGATATGTTCGCATATTGTCATCGTACTGAGAAATGAACGTAATGACAACCAAATTAACCTTTATTATGAAGATATGATACATTGAAGAACTTTTTTGTTTACCTTTGTACCTACTTAGGAAGGTAGGTATACAAAAATTCTCCATTCATCGTGGTCTGTTGAATCTAAATTAAAAAAAAAAATACATTTTAGCCTGTAACTGTTCCACTGCTGGGCAAAGGCTTCTTCTCATACAGAGAAGGAACGAGCATTGATCACCACGCTTGCTCACTGCAGGTTGGCGATTTGAGACAGTTAAGTCCAGGTTTCCCCACGATATTTTCCTTCATCGTATGTAAGTGGTGTCTCAGGAACTAAGAAAGTATAGACGCCAGCACATCAAGTTACTACAATCTGTCAAATTTCTTTCATAGATTTTCATCTTTATCGCGAAAGCATTAGGTTCAACGTTGATTGGGAAAATTTGACAATTTCGGGTAGCTTGACCTGCTGGCGTCTGTACATAATATATAACATTGAAAAAGTCACATGCCTAGGTTCGAAGCCACAACCCGGTGCTTAGCCAGCGGGTCTGTAACCTCCGGGCCACAACCACATTCAATCTAAATTAAACATGCTTTTTTTTTTTAGCTGAAAAGAGGTTTAGGCCATTCGTACTGCTTGAACTACATACCATATTCAGACTATTATTGTCCCACTGCAGGGCACAAGCCTTCTCAGATTGAGAAGGGCTTATTACTCCAACACGCTGGCCTTGTGCGGGTTGGCGGACCACATACACCATCGAAAACTTTATGGATCCGTGAATTCTAAAAATCTGAGGAGCGGGACGGGATCTGCAGATGCTTCTGCATCGAAGGGAAGCGTCCAACCGCTAGTATATCAGTGCTTATACCTCCTCTTGGACTGATTTGGATTGAAAATTACGGTGGAAGGCAGAGGTGACGTTTTTTCAAAAAGGGTAAATGTGACCAACATAATAATTCTTAAAGGACTTGTCACATAGGATACGTTCTGCGTCCTATGGTCCGGTCAATCGAACGCAGCCCGCATCCTGTGTGAACATCATTTACTTTTATATATATTTTACGTAATTACGATCTGACTATGCGAGCACAAGCAAAGAACGTAGGGAACGCATCGGTCAGGCGGTCGGGGTGGGAAGGTAGCAGACGGGCTGCCCGGTTGCGGGCAGGCGGGCAGCAGGCGGCGGGCGACACGCAATCAAATATAAAATGGCCGCTGTTTGCCCTGCCCGTCAGATCGCTGACCGGTTGCCCTGACCATGAAGTTCACATAGGATGCGGGCTGCGTTCGATTTGACCGGACCGGAGGACGCAGAACGCATCCAGTGTGACAAGTCCTTAAATGCAAAGCTTTTTTATTTCTACTTCATTTGCCGATTCTTGTGTGTTCCCGGGAGAGTATTCGAAAAAACTTAAGAAAAATTAAGAACGTCATTATCATCTGTCAAAGTTAAGAATGCAGACGTATAAAACTCCAATTATGATCATGAAAACCCAAACAATACCACTACCATTAAGCAATGCCAAAAACAATCTAATATCAAACTTCTTGTTAACAACCGAGGACAAAAATGAAATGTTTTTTTTTTTAAGGTAATAGGAATATTCACCCTCCGACCCGTTACATACATAGGCCCATATGAAAGAAATCCCTCTTAAATGTAATTTTAATAACTTTTGAGATGCTGATTTGATAGTTGATATCACACTTTTTGTCAATTTGATCACATTGGAGTGATCAGAAAACGTCACTTTACATCCGAAAACACTTTACACCCGAAAGTCTGCTCATCATTTTGTACAACTTTTAGTATGGGACAAACTTTGAATTCGTGAAAATATAATCAGCTGTTCCATATCAAATAATCAATTTTGCTAACAAAATCGTATATTCCCAGTTGCTCCCATATGGATTGCCACCTGGTGGCAACTGGGAATAAAATTCGACTACTCGAATTTGACTACTGGACTGGACTACTACATAGTTTTCGCAATTAAATGACAAACCAGGCCAACTTTGAATTCGTGAAAATATAATCTGCTGTTCCATATCAAATAATCAATTTTGCTTAACAAAATCGTATATTCCACGTTGCCCCCATATGGATTGCCACCTGGTGGCAACTGGGAATAAACTTCGACTACTCGAATTTGACTACTGGACTGGACTACTACATAGTTTTCGCATGTAAATGACAAACCAGTCATGCTTACGTATAAGCAACGCTTCTAAGGCCTCCTTTGCCCCTTTATCATTCAATTACTTCTAGTACCTACCATAGTCTTTCGTCATTTGTTACGTTTATTCACCTAGACTTCCGGCGTAAATCTATGTAAATGAGTTCTATTTTTTATTACACAACACTAGTAAACCACTGAATATAATTAATGTGGTTAATATTTCCGTTAGTTCTAAGAAGGTTGAATCTGTGTCACTAGCACTACTTACCGTACAACGTATGTTTAGCTAGGTGGTTAAGTATCGTGTGTAGTACCTTCGCAGAATTAATCTACTGTGCCAAAAACGTTTCGTTATAATGCTATACTTATTTGCTATTTGGAAATTCCTAGTTTCCCAATTACACATATGAAATTTACAGGAAATGAATATAGGACACTCTTAGCTCATAGTTCTGCATATCCTTTTTCCTGGGTCAGCTTCCAGTATAACCAGAAACCGGCTGAATACCAGTAGGTACCAGAACACTCTTAGCTCATAATTGATTGAAATTCACTTACGTTTGAATTCAATATTTTATTGACTTGTTTTTTATTAGGAAATAATACTTTTTTTAGATTCATCATCACATTGCCATCTTCATGTAGGTATCATGATCATCATCATCATCATCATTCAACCGAAAGACGTCCACTGCTGGACATAGGCCTCCCCCAATATGTTGGGGGGGTTTGTCATAATCGCCAAGCTTGGCAGGCGGGTTGGCGATCGCAGTATGGTTGTTAAAGTACTCAGAGAACGCTGCAGCCCATCCTCTGGAGAATCCATTAGTCGCCTTTTACGACACCCACGAGAAGAGATGGGGTAGTGCTATTCTTTAAGACCGGCACTACACGAGACATATATAATATATTTTATTTTGTTTACTCGTTTTTTATTCGGAAGTAATACCTACTTAGCGGATTTGACGATTTTTTTTAGATTCATCATCACATGTATCTTCGTGTAGTATGTATTAAAGTTATTACATATAGGAAACTACATGACATCGTGTATCTATGATTACATACATATTTAAGTTCATTTAAATGAAAAATACTGATGACACATTGCAAACCCAATGCACTTACAGTAGCTACTGTCCGAACCTAAAATAAATGCTATTACTCGTTAGTTCCGCCTAATTTCTTTGACGTTAACAAGTCATGACTCACTGGGAAAACCGTACAAAGTGCTAACTCATTTAATATAAAAACCACAAAATAAATATTAGTTACACCTTGAGTAAGAGGGAATAGGTAGTTGGTAGTAGTAGGTCAATAATATTAATTGATTCTATGAGTCAAAACGGAAACTTAGTTTTGTTTTTAGAACTTATTCTGAATAAATATTCATTTCCAAATTTTACTAAAAGAACATTATACAAACTTAGTCGAAAAGGGGGTACTAATCCTCTGGCCACTTAAAGTATCACTGATGACAGTTTTAATGTTAAAATTAGATACAAAATTCGATAATTTTTATTTGCATGTCAATTTATTTTTATTTTTTGAAAAATTCTTCTTCCGTTTTAGTTACGAATTCAGAAAATGGAGATTCTAATTCGTGACCCCAAATATGACCTAAAATATAAACATAGCTGATCATAGCTGAAGATAGATAGATTTTAGCGTGTTTTTTATGTCATACGAGTATTGGGACAGCTATTTTTATTATACCTATTATTGACTTTTGAGGAAAGTGGTAGAACAAAAAATTTTCATTATTGTGGAAACTTTAACACCCTTTCCGATTAATACCCCCTTTCTGACTAACCTTGTAAATAGTATTTCTATTTTTTTATTTGGCAAAACAATCAATCGTACATTAGATATAACAGAAACAGTATCACTTCCTTACGTGGAAAAATGATTAACGTTTCAAAGATTACTATTATAAATTACAGTGCACAGTAAATGAAAATTAAACATATATTCATGAAACAAAATAAAAGGAGTAAATCAAGAAAGAATGCAATAATATCTACCAAAAAGTAAAATGTTTTCTTGATTTTTTCTTTTTCATTTTGTTAAATTGCTATTCGTCTTCCCTTTAATTTTATCTAAAGTACATAGAAAAACTTAATTTTAAAGGTACTATTACGTACTACTTATCTAACGCACACGATAAGATTACTCAACTACGAGAAAGTAAAATTGTTACCGTTGGCACTGATGCGACAGCGACGCTTCTCGATTAACTTAAGCTTTAGTACAAAGTAAAGACTACAATTTACTAGCACAAAGGTAACTTACAATAAACACACTTACAAGTTAGTTATTGATTCCTCCGTAAAACTTCGAACTCTGCTAAAAAAGCTCCTAAAATTTTTCACAATTGCTAGAAGAGACAATAAAAAAAAATGGAATGGACAGAACGGATAGACATGTATCGTGGTACAATATTATCAACGTTGGATCAAGATCTACGTGTCTATTCGATCAGTTATATTTCCTGCTTAAATATAAATAAGTTGTGGACATTATTTTAATTCCATGGGTTATTGCAGTAACGAGGGACCGGAGTGACGATACTTAACTACGTCCGGCGAACCCTGAGCAGTTAGCCCCGCTACCAACCTTGCTGACTCGCTAATCTTTTCACTACAGCATGGACTATTTTCGTATAGCTCGTGTCAGCACACAAGAGAAGAAGAAAGATTGCAGTAACTACATAAAAAAGACACCAGACAAAGAATTTATAAAATTGCCGTCTACCAAACTGAATTTCGACAAATTGATCTACGACAAGATTTTACTTCGACACTATGGAACTCCGACATTCCGCTGCTCCGACAATTATGGAACTGACACTGGGGTTTAAAGCAACCTAACACCGTGAGCGAGCAAAGCGAGCGAACGAAGTCATCCCCTTCGAACCTAACCTATCCGTGCCGGGGTGCCCCAAATTAGGTGTCGAAGTTCCATAATCGTCGGAGTAGCATAATGTCGGAGTTCCATAGTGTCGAAGTAAAATCTTGTCTTAGAACGATTTGTCGAAATTCAGTTTGCGAGTGCCTTTCAAGAAAAAACTCTTCATCCAATGTACAATAGAGAAACCAACAAAACAAACGCTTCGAACTAATTGCCTAAAACTAATCAACATGGAACTATCAGAGGTCCAGTGACCCACATGTACCCCAGATGGTTATCAGCGTAATAAGCGATCGCATATCGCATGTGTAGAGCTTAGGTCATCGGCGTCGCTAAGTAAAAGCTAACTGTCAGGCGTGCTACTTCCTCCGCGCGCCGCCGGAATACTGAACGAGGAGACACGCGCACACAAGTTTATTGACAGTTATTTTATTATCGTGTGATTCTATTGCAGGGAATTTGCCGATGCATTTACGGTTAACGTTGAAAGGAAGTTAGGTATGGCTATAGTCTTGTGTGATTGATTTTACTAGCTTAAATTAACGTGCTTCCACAGCGGTGTTCACAAAAGTTGAAAACAAAACTGTTTGGAACTTCAAACAGTTTTGTTTCGTTTTATATGTAGAAAAAGTTTTGTGTGTTACTAAATGTTTTGTTGAGAAATGTTCACAATCATTCGTTAACAGTTTTAAACTGTTTAGATTACTGTTTGAAAGTGCTAGGGATTGTATCTGAAATATTTTTAGAGGTATCGAAACGTTTAGGAACGTTTCAATTATTTTTTTCAACTCCCTGCTTCAACTTTTAACCAGGAGCCCAATTCTACTAACAGAAACATTTATCAATTGCAACTGAATCGCTTATTCAGACAGTTTTCGTTTACAAAAACTATCAAATTAATTGACAACAAAAAAAAAACAAAAAAATTTACAGTTTTCGTAAACGAAAACAGTCTGGATGAGCGATTAAGTTGCAATTGATAAAAGTTTCTGTTAGTAGAATTGGTCCCCTGATGTTTCAAAATTTTGACAAACGTTTGTGAGCACCGATGACGGTAGATATTCAAACAAAAACATGAAATATTTCCTCGATAGATTTAAACATAGAATCTGAAAATACGGCAGTGCTTAAATATTTCGCAAAATTTCGTTCCCAATAAACATGACTAATAAACTTTATGTACTCAGACGAATTTCTTTCTTGAACTTTTTTGTTTTTCTTTTGTGCTATTTGTCTTTGTGGTCCTTTCAGTTTTTTTCTTGGTTCTTGGATCTTCAGGTTCCAGTTATAGGCAATAATACCTGAAGGGTCTCCAGCCAAATCTTTCTTGAAGCTGATGGCTTTTTTAATCTCTTGAAGCAAACAATTCTCTGTGAACGTGAAACTTTTGTCAGCGACTATACTTGCAACCGCGCGGCGCCGCCCGCGCCTGGCGCCAACGATTCCATCACCTACTTGATAATAGAATTTTGACAATCTATTGCTAATAATTATAAGAACCTCATTACAACAGAAACAATGCAAATGAAGACAAATTAAATCAATAAACTTTAACCTGATCTCGGAATGTATGACCCTTATCTTTTTATAAGTATAATAATAACTACTTATTTCTTTGGTGTGCGTTCTTCCAAGTAAGAAAAGACTTCCTATTGGCAACTCTTATATTTTGATACCTATTTAATATACACAAACACCTACATAGTAGGTATGGTAAGGGTTAATTAGTCGTTTAGTATTTTATTTAAACATACACAGCGGGCTTCCTTATTACAAAAAATGGTCTAAGAAAAACCTAGGTTTTAAAATAGCTGCGTCGCTTTTTGTTATATGACATAAGAAAGTGATGGGTATATTTTAAATCTGGGTTTACCTTAGTCTTGGTTTAAACTTTTAAACATCTTTTGTAATAAGGGGGAAGTAGTCCAATTGTAGATTTCAATAAAATTATATCTGTCTAGCCTTTTCCCAACTATGTTAGGGTCAGCCTCCAGTCTAACCAGATGCGACTGAATACCAGTATTTCACACGGAGCGACTGCCATCAGACCTCTGCAACCCAGTTACTGGGCAATGCCGATATCCTAAGATTAGACCGGTTAACAGACTTTCGGGCTTCTGACTACCCATACTAAGGCGCCATCTCCACGAGCGAGTGAATCGCGGCGATATTCTCGCCGTGCCATCAAATTCAGTACTAACTATCGCCGCGATAACATCGCCGTGTGTAGACACGTTCTAAGAGAGTGTATACAAATACGTGGCGCGACGATAATGTCGCCGCGATTCTCTCGCTCATGGAGACGGCCCCTGACACCCGGAACCGATAGTTTAACGTGCTCTCCGAGGTACGGAGGAGTCTCGATGTGTAACGAATGGTCACCCATCTGCAAACTGGCCGCGGCAAGCGCAGCTTAACCTTGAAAATCATATGATCCGCGAGGCTATTAATTAGCCACGAGACCCTCAATAAAATATACCTACCACGGATGTATATTCATCGGAGGAGGGTACAGTATACCTTCTGAAGGCCAATTCTCGTAATTAAAAATGTTCAAAATATTGTTTCCATCTAGTCTCAGTCTAGTCTCAATCTCATAAATATGACAAATGGCATTCTTGTTCTTTAACAAACAACGTCAAACGTGAGATTATATTGAAATGAGATTGAAAGTTGACTGAAGCCAAAAGGGTATTCTGGTTACATTATGTACTGAGCCATTTTGACAAGTTGGAATTTTCATTTATTTCTAGAATTTTAGTCTATGACTGTTGATATCGGTATGCTATCGGTAGTTGACTGAATTGACATTACATAGAGATAGACTGAGATGATACTGAAATCGGACCGAACTTTAAGTGTACCAGAATACCATTTATTATTCAATTCATAATTTAATCTCAGTTCGGTCAACATTCAGTCTTACTTCAAATTAATTACGAGAATTGGGCTTCTGGTGTTAGGTATTTTATGATTTGGAATACCCAACAATAGAATAAATAATGACATGAAACCAGACCTAATTGTCAATTTTACCTACAATCCCGGAAGCCCGGCTAGCTCAGTCGGTAGAGCATGAGACTCTTAATCTCAGGGTCGTGGGTTCGAGCCCCACGTTGGGCGCAATCTTTTTGACTTTCATATTTAAAGTGCTTGAAGCCCACCCATGATTCAGGAGACGACCCAAAAATAATGACAATCAAAGAAGTCCATGGACCATGATGAAAGATAATAGATCATAATTCGCTTGATCACAATGAGAAACGTAGGAAAAACGTCTATAATTTTTATGTAAAAAGGTTGTCATACATTTTATCATATTATATCAACGGGATGTAACTGACAAAGTTAATTCAATAGGGTTCTGTAATAAAACATTGGAAACCAAACGATGAATCATCAATTAATTATCGTACTGCCTTCAACAGAGTCTTCATCAGATAGTTTGATCAATTCATACCAACCACATAACAGGTTTTTTCTTTCTTTCTTTATTTTTCTAAGGGCCGATTTTTCAATCGCATGATAAATTTTATTCAAGGAATAAATATGACGGTTTGAAATATTTTCTATACAAAAGCTGTCAAAACGTCAAACTTATTCCCCAGATAAAAGTTATCTGACGATTGAAAAATCAGCCCTAAATGAAATAGTGAATTCACTCCCTGTAAACAAATTCGTGTAATTCCTTCAAATCGCGTGATCTACCTACTGGTGACACAGATTCACCACGCACTGGTTTTTTAAGATACCTACAGCAAAAAAAAAAACTTCAAAAAATAACCTGGTTTTCTGTTTCTGAGTTATTTTAACGCCCTGAGATGAATTGCACGTATCGATACCAGGCTAGTCGTGTCCGCCAGCTACGGCGTCGTGCTTTCATTAATTTGTGCGTTACATCGCAATGATCGAATAGAAAAACAAACAAAAAAAAATGGTTATTCGGTTGTTTAAACACGATCATTTAACACTACAGAAAGTTTATATTTTTTTTTTTATATCAAGCTTACCTACCTAATCCCGTGCGGGTTTAATCTAGACCAGTAATAGATCATGTGGTTTTAAGGAATTGCACGAATTCGTTTACAGCCTTTTATTTTTATTTATTTATTACTAGGCCTGCGTTTGGCCGCCATCTCGCCTGATGTTAAGCGATGATGCGGTCTACGATGGAGCACGCTTGCCCAGTAGAAACCGATTCACTCGTGACTTGAAGACACCCAGATTGTAGCTGTCGGGGAACACCCACTCGGGCAGCGCATTCCACTGTTTGGCAGTTTTCACAATGAAAGTGGAATCAAAGCGCTCCGTTCGGGTTTTTGGTATATCAACCATGAACCGATGGCGCTTTTTCGTGATTCTGGCCGTCCGATAGAAAAAAGGGCAGGGGGGTATTAGATCATGCAGATCTGAAGCACAGCCTGTATAGCATAACTTAGGCCTCCTACCCCCTGATTCAGAACGATTCGATTAGTCAGTTGTTGAAGGATTCGGTCATCTATCTCTTTTGCTCTCATTACGAAAATCGACGAGATACCTAACAAACCGAATCGGTCGACAACTGCTTCTCGAAAAGTTTCTGAATCGGGGGGCTGATAAACGGTTATAATGAGCCGAGAGAGAGTGAATAGTACTGATACTGCCCAAGTAACAAAATTTGATACTATAAAAGTCCTGAGAACGTTTTGGAGCGTGCTAATTAGTGTTTATGATTAGTACTATAATAGTGTTGTAAACGTTTACAGAACCCCAAATAGGCCCTAGTTTTATCACTGATTTATTCTATAAACATTACATACAGGTTATGGTCAGACGACATTATTAGGGTAGTTGGAAAACTATGAATGCGGAGAGCACAGGTGGGTGGGTAACCATGATCTCTTAGAGCAGGAATGTTTTAATATTATTACGAGAGTGGGTAAGAGATGGCGCTAGAGAGCTGTCTAGCGCTGTCACTTTCCCACACTCGGAATAATATTAAAACATTCTTGCTCTAACAGATCATGGTAACCCCCCTGGTTCCTCTAGTGTGGCGTAACATAAAAAAAACCTAGAAGCATCAGTGATTCGGGCTGAAATTATGATGATACTGATTGTAGCAGTGTCAAAACTTCTACAAAAAGAAAATATTCAATTACATGATCAAATATTCTCGGGTAAACTCAATCCTTATTTATCCTTCCAACAGTAAAAACCTGCAAGCGAAAGACTGGAGTTACTGAAACATCTTTGTCTGATCTACAGTTTGCCCAGTCTGCATCAAAGCCTGTTAAACCTCAGGTTCTAACTGAACGTTTTCACTTTCCTCCGCCTTTAGCATCTTCAGTATTCAGGTTATTAGAATATTGACTGCCTCGTTGGTCGTGAGGTCCTGGGATCGATCCTAAGATCGGGCAAAGTGTTAATGGGTTTTACCGCGTCGAATTTCTCAGTAACAGCCCCAGAGTCTGGATTTGTACCCGGTTGATGGCAAGAAGATCGCGCCCTATTACATGGGACTTAAAATAACGGCAAAAGTAGGGTGTACTACAACTATACACCTCTGCTCAACCCTTCGGGGACTACAGGCGTGATGTTATGTTAAGTAGAATATCGTGTTTTAATCATAATATCACTGGATGATCTTGCAGACAACGGTTTCTTTATTTCTATGCAATGACAATGACTTTGGAGACCAACAAATTGCAAATGTAATGTAATGTAAACGCCAGCACATAAAGCTACTACATTCTGTCAAATTTCTGTAATAGATTTTCATCTTTATCGCAATAGTATTAGATTCAAGGTTGATTGGGAAATTTTTACAGTTCCGGGTAGGTTGGTATTCCATATATCAAATATCTTTGTCCAATGTCCGTTTGATCAAAGAAATTGTGCATTTGATCAAAGAAGATGGATGACTTTTAAAGGATTTTAATTACGAATTTCAAAGAAAAGAAATTTGACCAAATATTGGACATCAATATTGGACAAAGATATTTGATAAGAATACCAGCCGTAGCTTGATGTGCTGGCCATTCTGTACACGGTCCTGAGGGATCTTTTCCACAGACTTAAAAATACAGTTGTTGATCGTCAAAATCTATTAAAAATAATGTGTTGGTTATAGATAGGTAATTAACACGGAGGTAATTAATTATTACTCAATCAGCTCAATCATCATATTTTCCATCATTTAACGGCTACATGCACTACATAATTGCTTAATTAGGTATCTAAAATCATAACCATAACCAAATAATCATAACCAAAACTGTGTTTTTTTTATATACTGAACCCTCAAACATTTTCCTCGTCGTTGTTAGCGCTTCATTGACTTTTTATTTGCAGTAATCAATAACATTGCTACACGATGTGTCACAACACTGACTCAGAGCGGCATTGTTGTCTGCAACTTACTATCTAGTGCATTGATAACTGAAATTATTCATTATATAACCAGCCTGAAAATGCCTCCCCGTATTATTTGAGCTTGTATCCCTTAACACAAAAATCGACTGCGGTAATTGTATCCAAAGGAAAGTATGTGAAACCACTTTTAAAGATTTTAAAGGAACTTTAAATCTATAGCCACATAACACCAAGATATTTTGGTACTGATTACCTGCCTCCTTGACTTTTATTTGACGGGTCCACTGCAATAATGATAAATGTCCAATGTTAAACAAAGTAAAAAGGGCATTTATCATTATTGCAGTGGTATTTGATTTTTAATTTTATAAATGGTGAAAGAAAACTTAGCGTTAAAGATGAGAACAACTATGACGCTGAACGTTCCAGCCGCGTATCCGATTTTTAAAAACGTACTTATCTCGGGATTGTAAGCGATATTGCTGAGTTTGTAAACGAGATTACGAACAGTATATCAAGTGTCTGAATGACATACTTAGAATTAAAGAAACTTTGGACAGTCATTATTATTGCAGTGGACCCTTCATTTTGAAGCTGAATGCCACAAAAAAACCAAGACCACGGCATAAGAATTAAGAATAAATTAATACCTCGTAGGTATTATGACCACGGTAGGTATCTGAACATAAGTTAATACGTTCTATTACATTTAATACTAAATGAAAATCACCTGCAAATAAGTTAAGCTATCTAAAAAACAGGCAAACACTATTTTTTGAGTTCCCCCCGCTGTTTTTGTTGCCGATTAGTTGCAAATCCGAAAGGATCGCAATTGCAAACGAGCGCTGTTTGTGTTCACAAAAGACTGATCCTTTTTTAGGCATAAATACCTGAAATCCGCTTTGTTAAGCGACGTTGCGTCCAATTATCCTATAATCCACATCCACAACAGCTTTGTCCTCTAATTTTGGAACTCGGAAATCGGATTCCGTGACAATGGTTATGATCCGGTTGCATAAAGCTTACCTTCCTACGCTGTACATTTAATTTTATACATTTCAGTATTGTAAGCTGTTGGTAAGCAATATCAGACATTTGTAATATATTTTTGTTGTAAATCTACAAGGTTAGTCGTAAAAGGGGTACTAATCCACAGTCCACCTATAGTACCTATCACTGATGAGTTGATGACTGTGTAATTAAAGCAAGTGTTAAAATTTCAAAATTCGATCATTTTTAATTGCATGCAAAATAATTTGCAATTTTATTTTTTTCAAATATAAAAATGAAGCTTCTAATCCGTGACCCTAAATATAACCTAAAATATTAACACAGCTGATGATCAGCTGGTAGTGTTATGAAATCTTTGAGCAGCAATTTCTCTTAAACTATTGACTTTTGGGGAAAGCTGTAGAACAAAAGGTATTCATTATTTTGGGTACTTCAATACTCTTTAGGATTAGTATCCCCTTTCCGACTTACCTTGTATACTAAGGCGCGACTTATGTAAACGTTAAACGTCTTTGAGTGTAATACATAATTTTGTAAATTTTATTATAATGACGGTGGACGCTGTTGGCCATTCTTTTGACATATCCTTACAAGACAAGGAAGCTAATTGAAAGTGAAGTGAGTCGCGTCTTAAGTATTTGTAGATCGTTTATGTGTATAACGAGGTCATCAAAACTTAAAGACAAAATAAAAAAAAACTGAAAACAATAAATTAAGATTATTTGATTATCATAAAATAATGATAATCAAATAATTACGAGAATCTCATGAAAGGCGAGAAGGATAAAGAAATTCTTCTTCTCTCGTGTCAGCACGAGCTATACGAAAATAGCTCATGCTGTGGTGAAAAGATTAGTCAGTCAGCAAGGTTGGTAGCGGAGCTGACTGCCCAGAGTGCGCCGGACGTACTTAAGTATCGTCACTCGTGGAGGCTCTTGTCAAGAAATTAAATACCTTGACTTGATATACGAGGTTTTCGACATGTGGGAGATTGACTCAGCAGTCGTGCCGATAGGCCAATAGCTTAATAGCCAAGAGCCTTGACCAACATCTGATGAGGCTCTCATTAGGCAGCTGGATCAAGGGCTTGATACAGAAAGCGGTACTCCTGGACATAGCGCGTATTGTTAGGAGGTTCCTCTCTCTGAGGCCCTGACCCTGTCCTCTGGCCCTATAAAAAATAGTAGGCCACCGGCATTGGGAACAGCTGCCGGTGGTATTTTCGTAACTTCAAAAAACATTGTTTTTGATAGAAATATTTAAAGATGTATTTAATATGTTATGTTATACGAATAAAGAGATCAAATAATAAAATTAACAATTTCTGAAGTTTGTGCTGAGCCTTAAAGGAACCTCCACACTGTAGTTAGATAATTTTTGTGAAGCAACATATTGCAACATAATGTTAATAACTTTAAATTATTTTATCTATTAATTATTAACTTAATATAATGTAACTTTGTAATTTTTTTAGCCACATGTTGTTATTTTTTTAACGTTGCTCATCGCATCCATTATACCTACCGCCATCGTCAGTAAGATCAAGTAACAAAACAAAACTTTTGGAAACAAGTTTTATTGAATGTTACGATGAAATATTGTTACTGAAAGTTTTTTGACTGTTTTTAAAATTTGGGGAACATCCATCTACCAAAAGTAAATACCTAACTTTTTGTAATCGAATGTTGCCCACCAATATAATACTTGGAAACGTTGGTCAACAAAAAATAACTGCGGTGTGTATGCCTCCTTTTTAAGGTACAACTGAGTACAGGCTTCAGAAATTATTAATTTTATTATTTGTCGGATTGTCGCGCCATAGAAAACGAAGTGCGTCTCTGTCAGCTGTTCTCACAGTTATGCGTAAAAACATATCTTTTATGTCTGCCGATACGGCGACAGGTTTTTGTCTGAATCTCATCAACACACCGAGCAATGATTGTAAGAGGTCCGGGCCCGTCAAAAGATAATCATTAAGGCACACCCCATGCGTATAATTTCATTACTTTATTCTTTTCGGTTTTATTTTTATTTTGTCTTGCACGTAGAGTAAATAATTACATATTGTACTGTAACGACGCACTGAAATATTAAACAAAATTAAAAGCAACGCAGTTTTCTTCAAGACGGTTTTTTCCAGTTTGAGTGGACTAAACAATGACCACTTCAGATTACCGATAGTTTTGAAGTCGAAATATAAATAATTACCAAAAAAACTTTACGTAAAATTTTCTAAACACAATTAGAAGTAAATATTAAGAAATTTTGATTTTGTTTCAAAATAGAAATAAAAAATTATAACAAATTGTACAGCGCCATCTATGTAACTAATGTGTAAATGTTTCAAAACGCCATCTATGATCGAGTAGCTGTACTTTAAACATGAGTGGTGTTTAATTGGAGTTATTAAACATTCCGATAGATGGCAGTAATTTACAATTTGGGTACAACTACACATGGTTTAAAACGTTTATAAATTGTTGTTAAATCAGTTTCACTGCAGTAGTAATTAATGTTTCCGTATTAAGTTAAACTGTGGTACCTAGTAGGTTGTCCACGGTATTAAAGAACTTATTAATTTATGCTACTCAGCCATCCCAGTTCACTTCTAAGCGTAAGTGTTTAATATGTGGGTGACCTAAGACCCAAGCCCCTCGCTACGGATATGATCAAAACCGTGCTTTAAATTCCATTGTAGGTTAGGTACCCCTTATTGTAGGTACATAGATCACATTTCGTAATTTCAACAATAGTCTCGTCAGCCGAAATAGCTCAGTTGGGAGAGCGTTAGACTGAAGATCTAAAGGTCCCCGGTTCAATCCCGGGTTTCGGCAGCGAATCTTTTTGCATTTAGATGAACGCCTACTTTCTATTATTTTCTGGTGGAAAGAAGGGAAATCTGATCAGACCAGACCATTCAGATACTTGAACTTATTTATTCTCTAACATGTGAAGGAGGGAGGGAAGAGAAAAAAAAATGCAACATGTTTGTACGTACAATTAAAATGTGATCAAGACTAAGCATTTTGATGCATGGATATTTTTTTACATCATATCATATTATCTGTTATCACGCAAAATTTGATAATTATATTAATTACGAAAAGAAAAAATTAGTAAAAAGGTATTTGCATCGGCCGGGAATCGAACCCGGGCCGCCCGCGTGGCAGGCGAGCATTCTACCACTGAACCACCGATGCTGACGAAACAATGGTCGAATAGTAGAATTACGTATTTGCAACGTCTATATCTGTTCATTAATGCTTTAATTATTTTTTATTTACCTTCGGTTTCTGAATTGAGAATTCTAGGATAAGCAGTACTTATGTAACATTTGAGTACGGAGTTGTCAAAAAAATTACGGATTTCAAAGCATTTCTTTGACAACTCCGTACTTAAAATATTAGTTGTATTGCATATCCCGAATTCTCAAATCAGAAACCGGAGGATAGTCTCCAAAAAAAAGTCTACGTTTTCTAGACATTATAATTAAGAGGAATAGGATCTTCTGTGTGTGTTCACTATGGTAGATTTCTATTTGGGAACCTTTGGGTATTATGAAACGTGCACACGTGGTTTTCATAGGTAACAGGTATCCGAGGTTTGTATTAAGAGGTACACACGGCTACATTTCAAGCTATAGGTTCCAGTATAACCTGACCTCTCATTGTATAGAACCCCTATACAGTACGAGATCAACTCATACTGGAAAAAACAGCTTGATTTATAGCGTACGTAAAAACTTTCAGAAATGTTAACACCAGTGAATTTGACATGTCCTATGACTATGAGTACTATGAGTAATTCATATTTTTTGCAATAAAGCAACTATTATGAACTATTATTATTTTATAAATTATAAGAACACTAAATAACTTAATTTCAAAATACAGCTAAAATCATAGCTAAAATAAAGTAAAGTGGCACGTAATTTTTGCTTGTTCCACGACCACTTTATCGAGTTTGATGGTAAAAATCAAAGTGCTGTCAGTTATTTCAGGTGATGCAGAGTAGGTATGCAGACCCTATAAAATTCTAACGACTACTAAAGACAAAATTACCGTCGTGTGCGTTGAGTCCGTGTTAAATTTCGTGACCGGCAAAGACTACCTACCAACCACGTCAATTCCTGTCCGCGGCAGTCCACCGGACAAAAAGTCATACAAAGTCAAACATGTTGTTAAACAAGTTGTAAACAAAGTGCATATTAGTCTTTTTAAAAGTAGTAACTTGTTTTTATCAAGTAATGAATATTAGAAAATATTGAAACAAGTGTTTTAAAGTTCTACCTTACATGTTTGCTATTTGCAGCTTGCAATATTTTTTTTGAAAACATTGACTGATTCATTGTTTGGAATACATGTTTTAAAACCTTGGTTTAAAGGAGGCGTTAAAGTCAAACACTTTAACTTACGCGTATGACCTCGTTGCTCTGCAGAGTGCGGGCCAGCTCCAACTCCATCCTGAAGACTATAGCAGGGAGATACGACTCTTCTTTGTTGAATGCCATTGTTCAAAGATGCATGACGAACAATGAACTTGGTAACTAAATATTAAGTTTTAAATAACATTGAACTTTCTTTCTCTCTTTTTAGAGTTCCGTACCCAAAGGGTAAAACGGGACCCTATTACTAACACTCCGCTGTCCGTCCGTTCGTCTGTCACCAGGCTGTATCTCATGATCCGTGATAGTTAGACAGTTGAAATTTTCACAGATGATGTATTTCTGTTGCCGCTATAACAACAAATACTAAAAAACAGAATGAAATAAATATTTAAGGGGCTCCCATACAACAAACGTGATTTTTTTATAGATAATGGTACGGAACGGAACCCTTCGTGCGCGAGTCTGACCGACTGGCACTTGGTTTTTAATAACCAACTGGATATTATATCCGTAATAAAAAAATATTTTATTTTATATATTACGATTCTCTTGTAATATTCCGCATATTCTAGATTTATTTGGTTACGTATCATAATACCTAAGTTTGTTTCCACTATTTTCAAGATAACTACGGTTGATTCACATTATGTTCATAACGCATATTGGTCGACTCAACTACAGTTTAACTTACATATTCTTGATTAAACTAACATTAATTGCACTAACGAACGATTCAGTTATGATTTTTTTAAGATATTGGATGTTTCAACTATGTATGAAATACCTAATGGACGACTCGCCTACAGTTTACACACAAGTGGAATTATTGCAAGCTATTGCTTCAAATCTCTAATTTGTTAAATTATTAATTTATATCCTACAAACATCTTTACTTTTCTTTAATAATTCCTGTTTTAAGTTCAACTTAATGACCTAATTATATGTAAATAAACTATGATTCTAAGATTTTTGTGTTTTCTTAACTTTCTTTTTAACGGATAATTAGACAATGGTGAAAACATTTCTGCGAGCAACTTGGAAATAGCGCTCGCCGGCCGCTGCCGCGGCACCGCTCGCTTCGCTCGCTCGGCTCGCGCGCGGTTTGTCACAGTTCTAACCTAACCTAACCTATTTCACTCAGTTCAAAATGATGAATCATACAATCTGCCTGCGACTAGATAATTAGACAATGGTAAAAACATTTCTGCGGCAGATTGTATGATTCGTCATTTTGAACTGGGTGAAATAGGTTAGGTTAGGTTAGAACTGTGACAAACCGCGCGCGAGCCGAGCGAGCGAAGCGAGCGGTGCCGTTGCAGCGGCCGGCGAGCGCTACTTCCAAGTTGCTCGCAGAAATGTTGTCACATATACAAAATCACCAGTAAGACAAACACAAGACCACAGATAAATCAACAGTAGGTGAATCGTCCGTTAGTTTAATCAACGTTAGGTGAATTAATTGTAGTCGAATAAACCGTACATGAATTCTCCATTATGGATTTCGTCCATTAGTTATTACAAAAATAGGTGAAACGATCTTTAGGTGTTTTAAACGGTAGGTCTTTTGACCGTAGTTATCTTGAAAATAGTGGGAACAAACTTAGGTATATATACGTAACCATTTATTTAGTTAAAGTGTGCGGGGTTAATCTATACCATTAATAGATCATGTAATTTGAAGGAATTACACGAATTCGTTAACCCCTGTGTTTATGTCAGACCTACATTTAACACTGGAAAGAAGACTATAAAGTTGTATGCTATAAGTAAGTAAGAGGTACCTTGTCCCCCTATTTTAGGTTGCCATCTGTTAGGTATACCGGAACAACGATTTCGAAAACGAGAACTTTGAAAATCAGACTTTTTCTCATGCGGTGTGAGTATAATTCGCGCCAGCCATTAGTTTTTTTTATTTATTTCTCTTGGTCGCGCTTGACCCTAGTCGCACCTGATGGTAAGCTCAGACAGGGTCTAAGATGGAGCACACGAATCCAAGTAACAGAGATATAGAGAGATTCCCCTATACCCCTCTGGCTCTCACATAAACACGACGGAATACAGTAAACTGCTTGGCGCCGGACTTTAATGTAGGTAAGGGTGGTAGCTAGCCAGGCGGACCGTATAGATCCTACCACTAAGCGTGCTGGGTTTTGTTGAATCGTGCGGTGAGGAAGTTTTATATTCTAGCCAGTCTCCACAAAGGGAAAAAAAACTTTTAATAATTGAATTATTATTTCACAGACAAATAAATACGTATCTATTACTATTATCAACAAGACTATTGAATTAGGAAGTAATCTTATCAAACATCAATTTCCTTTTGTTAAAATGTAAGTGGAAGTAGATAATTAAGATAGCATCTAACTAATTGTTCTGATAAACTTGATTACACATTACTAATAGCTGCTAACAGATTGATTGCATTTAAACCTAAAATGCATTATAGGATAGACAATCCCGCGACTTTGTTCGTTTGATCCTTTAAGATTTAACAATATCTAAACTAGTGCCCCAACACATCCCCTTTCAAAATGAATGTTATGTTGATAATTGCCCGGTTCCTTTGGCCAAAGACGAATCCTTTTGGTTACCAATGGTAGTATTTTTTATTGCCAAACTGGGCATACATATAACAGGACTATATTCTGTTAACACAAAGATGAGTCCTGACAGCTCGGTCATTTCGTAAATTGTAGCCGTAAGGAGATTGCTATCGAAAAAACGTACATTACATCTTTTTGATTATTTACGGTTTACTCTCGTGCATTTTTCGGGATTGCCCGACTAGTTTCGGACCCAAACGGAGCCCTTAATCATGAGCTGAACACGCGGTCGATGTTCGACTCGCGATCTCACCGCGTGATCAGCTCATGATTAAGGGCTCCGTTTGGGTCCGAAACTAATCGGGCAATCCCGAAAAATGCACGTGAGTAAACCGTAAATAATCATAAATATGAATGTGTCTCACGAAAGTTGCAAATGACGTCATCAAAAACCGTAAAATAGCTATAAATATTTTAACAATGTTTTTTTTTTAAATATTTGATATTCTTTGTATGGTAACGTTTTGTAGAGAAAAGTCAGGAATCAACTTACGGTAAGTGCCTGTGATAGCCACTAATGTATGGTAAGGTCTACCATTTAGGTAAAGCTATGGGATCTTCGCTTCATTATTGGTGAAGATACAGAAGTCTTAATTTTAACCAATAACGCTTGGTAAATCACAGGAATTCGCCATGACAACCGTGCGTTACTTAATTGAAATATGTGTCGATAAACTTGTGAAGAATGTCTAAGTTATCTATCTAATAAAAGGAGAAGCTGACTGACTGATCTATCAACGCACAGCATAAACCGCTGGGGTTAGAAAGTTGAAATTTTGACAGTAGGTTCCTTTTGTAACGTAGGCATCCACTAAGAAGGGATTTTTCGAAATTTAACCTCTAAGGCAGTTAAATAGGGGATGAAATTTTGTACGGAAAATCGTCACTTAACGGGTTCAAAATTCCACGCAAGCGAAGCTGCGGGCGAAAGCTAGTGGTAAATATACTTGGGAGCAAAGAAATCGAGCCACTTTTATTTTTCACGTAGGTATAATTGTTATTTTTGGTATTATGGAACAGATCAATTCTAAACATATATCGCCTAAAAGGTTATTTGATAACCTTTACAATGAGGGTAGTTTTTTTTGTATTTTGAATTATAATTCATGAAACCAAAACTAATAACCGAGACACTTGAAAAAAGGAGTGGCTCGATTTCTTTGCTCCCAAGTGTATTATTGTAAATTAATTTTATCAGCCTAGCGCATTACGACCTGCAGGTATGTCGGTGACCAACGGTGGCATAGCTGGCGTAACAATTTTGACGTTTTGGTCGGGAAAAAATTGAACAAAAACTTATTCAAAGTAAAGGGGGCCTTTATCCAATAGTGGAATACTTAAATAGGGAAGCCTAATTAAACAAGGTTAACAATACTGCGTACATTATTGCCTGAGTGAGTCGGTCAGGGCCTCGTCTCCAGTTTGCCTTTATTGGCTGGGTGGAGTGGAACCCCAAGAGTGCCCGCAGGATTCTCAACTCTGTCTTGCCTTTATCGGCCGGCCAGAGGGGGGCCGCCAGAGCTATATGCTCGGGGGTGGAAGTGTCTAATGGCGTAATAACGGGGAAACCCACTCCGGGTCTTTTAGACCCGCGACGGCGAAACCGGGGCCGCACCTCTAGCCGCTCACACGTCTGTTACCCCCTTCGCCTATGTACTGGCGGCTTTTCAGGGGGCGTAGCTGGTGAGCTGGCGAGTCACCGTCTGCCAATATATTTCAAATTTAAGCTTGAAAGGCAGACACCGTTTTCTTCCGGCAATAGAAGTTATCCAGTCCACTTGACACCCCTTCCAGATATTTTTCACCACATTTTACAATAGTCTGGCACCCACCTGGGACGGTCCATGACTGTACTCCAATAGTGCAGCCGTGGATAGTCCCCGGTTGGTGCCCCATCCCATTTTAGATTAAAGTTCTCAAAGGGACCTCTGCGCGTTGGACCTGTGTCCTCCGTATGCCTTCCAAAGGACCGGACATCTTCCGCACGGAAGATGAGCCGTGATTTCCAAAGAGTTAAAATAAGACGTTTAGTGACAACAAGTACAAATACTGTAAGTTTATAATTTATAAATTGAAGTAAAGTGAATACATGATAGAAATAGAGATAGGTACGAGTATGGACAAACATAATATTATGAAATACAACTTAACCTGCAAAATAAAAGCACCTAACACATTTTTACAATACTATACGGACCTACTTTAGTTGATAAAAATGTCTAAGAAAGTAATTGATAAACAAACGTTGATAATAATAATAGCTTTTGATATTAACTGAGTGTAACTATAATATTGATTTTTATTTGATTACAGAATGATTTCACCTGGTTTGTGGTAGATAACAATATTTACGTTTTTAAAAGGCTAACGTAGAGTCACAGTTATGTTCTAATAAGTTAAGGCAAGTTATTAGAATACATACTTGGAACCTTAATCCTCAGAGGCTCACCGCTCACCGTTTTTTTCATCTGTACTTGACGACACATTGATTTCTTTATAAAATACTTTGATGGGTCGCTTCATGAGTGAATGTTTTTATTACTTACTTGCATGCTACTTTTTGCGGTTTATTAAAAGAGCCTCGACGTATGATTCTACACAAGTGCGCGTCCGGCGCACCCTGGGCAGTCAGCCTAGAATTGCCAATCGTCCTGTTTTCCCAGGACATGTCCTGGTTTTTGTAGTGTTCTGGGATGTCCTGGATTGTTTTTAAGCAGCGTCCTGGATTTTTAAAGCGTCCTGCTAAGGTCATGGTATTTAAAATTCGCGTTTTCAACACGTATTTTTTTATTCAAAAACTTTTATTAAAAATAATTATGATTATTATTATTGCTACTCTATTATTAGTATCGTATTACCCAGTTACTGGATTGTGGAGGTCTGATAGGCAGTCGCTCCATGTAAAATACTGATATTCAGCTGCATCCGGTTCAACTGGAAGCCGACCCCAGCATAGTTGGGAAAAGGCTAGGCAGATGATGATTATTGCTACTCTATTATTGCGTACTGTTTTTAAATTGAATTGTTCTGGTTTTTCCAACTTCAAATCCTAGATTTTGAAATTTGGGATTGGCAACCGTTTTTTTTTTGCGGGGTCAAATTCCTCATGGATGTCCTCCGTCCTGGGGTGGGCGGAGAGGTCTGTCAAACTCTTACTGACTAAAACCACCCCGGTGTTCCATCTCACACCTGCGCCGGGGGTCGTGGGAACTTATGATACTTCGGCAACCCCCGGCTGGTAGGGGTTGGCTACGCTTTTTTTTTTTTTTTTCCGGGCTGGAAATCCTCATGGATGTCCTCCGCCCTGGGGTGGGCGGAGGGGTCTGTCAGACTCTTACTGACTAAAACCACCCCGGTGTTCCATCTCACACCTGCGCCGAGGGTCGCGGGAACTTACGACACTTCCGCAAGGGGTTGGCTACCCTAAGTCAGCCTCGCTACCAACCTTGCTGACTAGCTAGTCTTATCACCACGGCGTGAGCTGTCCTCGTATAACTCTTACCGATTCGAAAGAGGAAGAGATTATTTACCTTTTTAAGATTCTTTACACAAACAAAGATGTTTACTGATAGGGTTATTGGATTTTAATTATTTTATCAAAATATTTAAGTGTCCAATTGTCGTATCTACTTATAACCACAGCTGTTTCTCGACCGGTTTTGCTTTTTAATACATCTGATGGGGACAGGTGACTTTTATATGACCTGAACTATTACTTAACTGATTTAAGAGCAAGGCTATTTACGAGAAATTTAAAATTTAAATAAATAGGTAGGTACTCGTTATCACTCTATTGTGTTTATGAGTATTACCTCGAGTATTTATCCTAGTAAGAACCCATCATAGGGTGATGATATGAATATGAAGATTAGATCGGAACGAAAACCTTTTAGTAGTAAAGGCGTTGATGACCGCCAGGAGTTCTAGAAAGATATACATCTGTGGTGTTTTGTAGATTGATTAATTGTGTTACCGCTACATTAAACATTTGGTAAAACGAAACATTGTCAATGAACTCTACATCAATCAAGTTTTATTTACCGTTTCTGTGAAAAGAAACTGTTATTTGATTTTTTATTTTTAGGCGTCATCGAACACTTCAATATGATAGACTCGTAGCCAAAAATATTTTCGCTAACAATTAATATTTATAAGAATCGAGCTACTCGTATCTTTCGCCGAAATCGCAGCTTGTCTCGTAAAGTTTTATACCGCGGCTCAAGAATTGATGTGCTGTCAATATTCGGTTTATGGGAGCGACCGTTACGTTTTATTCCTCGGTTCACGGAATAAGAGTGAGTAGAGGTAACGTTAGAGGTAATGTCATAATCGACGTGTGCACGATAGCCGGTTCAGATTAAATAGCCGAAGAATTTGACCACTTCTGACGAAAGGGCAAGAACGGTTAATGTTCTAATACTGAGAATACGAATGGCGACAATAGCTAAGCTATCGAACTGGAAATAAAGAAGTTGTAAGTTGTTACCCGTTGGTTTATTGACGTTGACGGGTTTAGAAAGAACTATTCAAGTAATGAGCAATCCCAGCCTTTTACAACGCGCGAATTGTATGTGGATGCAAAATTATAGCTGGCTCCTAGACTTTTAAGAGAATCCTAGGAACCTGGGACAAAAAGATGATCTAAAACTCAGGTGTCCGGGTTTCGAACCGGGTTTATCTGGCTGATGGCCCGCATGCATGCCTGTGGAAGCCGCGAGCAATCTATCATACTTGCTGGCCGCTGCCGCTGTTGTGAATTACTCCGTGAGTTGGTTATTCTCATAAAAATATATTATGTTAATTTTACTTGTTACCTATACCTGTCTCTTATTTTTATGATTACGACGTTCATAATAGCATAACATAGTACAATAATTTATGACTTTGATTTGATATGAACATGCCCATAAATCATTCAATGGAATAAGTGTCCAAAACACGTACGATACTTGCCTCCGATAGTCGGTTCCGATAGTCTGATCAGACTATCTGAAGGCCTCCGCTTCATACATTTGTTTGAACATGAACTACACGTACGGTTAGACTATCGGATCGGATGTCAGAATCGTAAGCATCGTCCGGCCGTCATTGTCGTCCAGAAAAAATCGGACACGAGAATCGTAGGTACGTGTATTTCATGAATCCGATCAGTAGTCGGATCCGGCTCCCGGAAGCAACTATCGGACGTGTATTTTGACCCTAAACCGTATAAGAGATAGGTATATTTAGAAGCTACTAAATAGTTTACTACTCTTTCCTATAAACACCTTCTTTAGAGAAGCTTATTGTCTCGTTATCAATAGGGTTGTCATAATTTTCTGCCATCAATACGGGACACTCTCACATAAATACTTACAATTATTAATCTTTATTATATTATAAATATTTGTTTGCGCTCGAGGCGGTCAGTGGTCCCGCTGACTCTAACAAAACGTGGTCCTCGTTTCGAACAATATATGGAGATAAAAATTGTGGTCTTTAGGCATCAGACACATGCGAGCACTAATCGGTAATAAGTGTCATAGGTCCGTATTACAGAACGTTCTTCAAGTCCAGTTTGATCTTCAATCATTTGATGACAGTTTAAGTATAGAATCAGTACTTGAGTATCGATCACTTCACAGCATACAGAGGAGCTCCGAAAGCTCCAATGAAACACATCGGTTCTCTCCTTGTGCGCCGGCTAAGCCTCCCTCGATTGTGAATCGTGATGATTCAGAACATCAGAACATGACCGCAACGTGCTACCGTCCTCTCGGAGTCCTGGTAACCTTCACAATAGTATAATTTCGCCGTAGCCTGGCCACACGATCCTAAACTACCTATACTCGCCGAAACAATTGTGCCCGACTGTTTATGTTCACATATTCCTACGTTTAAGTAGGTAACAAATAGATGTTTACGCAGGTATTGCTTTACTATTTAACACAAATAAGCGTAAATTTAAAAAATACCGGACCATACATTGCAATACGATGAAAATCCCGTAAAAGCGGAATATAATATGGTCACTCTAGCTGTCAATAAAAAAGTTACATCTGGGCAGTCTGTTGAACTCCACGAAAACGGTCCATTATTAGCTCATAAACCTAAAAAAAATATGTTAAAAGACTCGTTTGTTGGTGATTTGTTAACGATAAGGAAAATACACAGATCAATCCGTACATTAACCCTCCGAGATCAATATTTCATTTCAGACAAAAAGAAAAGACTTCATTTATACAATTCCAAAAAGATTGGCTGCGTCTTGCTCGAATCACTAAAATATTGCGTTGAGTTTACAAGAAAATATAATAGAAAATAGCGTGGGAAATGTGGACGAAGCGTGGTCTACTTTTGACTACAACACCACTTAACGAAGTGCCATTAGCGAACCCCATAAACATAAGCGGCTAAGCAAACACATGAGAAAGTTAACAGCACTTCCTTACCTTCCTTCTGTCCCTAAATGCAAAATGAAGTTTGTACGTTTCTAGGCGGCGCTAGTGTTTTGTAGCTTGATAAGTGGATAAAAAGAAGACGTTTTCTGGTTTTCTCAATATTGATGAATTATCAATTATTATTATTATTATCTATCGCCCTAGCATTTTCCGAACTACAATACGGCCGACGTATCTTGGTGAGTCTGAAGTTAGTTGTTTGGCTGCGCAATTAATCTTTTAGAAACGAAATTGTCTACTGCGCAGCTAATCAGCTAACTTCAGGGGGCCGACTCCCTAAGTCCGTCAACGAAGTTAGTCGCCCGTCCGAAAGTAGCCCGAAACGTAGGAGTGAACAAAACAAGTGTCAAGTTCAACTTTTCGGACGGGCAAAAATCGGTCAACATCGGTCGTAGGGACCACTGTTAAATCGTGTTGTCATTCATTCTTAGTTCGGGCCCCGAAAAAATCGTATGTCCGTAGGTGATGGGGAGTAGGAAACGCTCGTAACTAAGGCCGAAATCACGGACTTCATGCTTAGGGAGTAGACCCCCAGACTCGCCAAGGTACGTCGGCCGTATTGTATATTGGGGTCAGTTTCTAGTCTTACCAGATGTGGCTGAATACCAGTATTTTACACGGAGCTACTGCCATCAACCCTCCGCAACTCAGTCAAGTACTGAACAATGCTGATATCCTAAGGTTAGACCGGTTGTCAGACTTTCGGGCTTCTGACTACCAGTAACGACTGTCTTAAGTATTCGTACAACACCCGGGACCGAAATGCTCTCTGAGGCACTGAGGGGTCTCGAAGTGTATCGAATGGTCACCCATCCACGGACTGATAGCGGCAAGCGCAGCTTAACCTTGCAAATCGTATGATTCGCACGGTTGTAAATTAGCCACAAACCCCTCCCTTTTTTCTCTATAATGAACAAGCAGTCAATAGTACATTGTTACCCTAGGGGTGAAAGTAACTTATTTAGTCCTGAGACGGGGTTTCGGGGTATAGTTCGAGGGACTAAATATGTCTTTAACCCGAGGTAAACACTGTGCTTTTCATTACGAATACAAGGAAAGTAAAAATAAAAACATAAATAAATTAGTAAAGAAAAAATGAGTGATCGGATTGCCGCTTCCCGCCTATTTTGTCTTTTTTTTCTGTGTCCGGCCAGCTTTTCACCCATTATTTTTCATTATCATCATTGAAAAAATGGTAAATATTTTGCCCAAATCTATGTTATTTTAAAGAGATAGTTTTTTTTTTTTTTTTTTTTTTTTTTTTTTTTTTTTTTTTTTTTTTTTTTTTTTTTTTTTTATTTTTTTTAAAAAAAACGTTGCCCCACACTAAGATTTCTCTTGTATCGTGGGTGCGTTTACAGACACAAATCTCACAAACAAACGCCCAGACCCGAAACAACCATCTGTAGGCCATACAAATTTTTGTTCCGTGTGGGAATCGAACCCACGACCCGTGGCGCAGAAGCCAATCGCTTAGCCACTGCACCAAACGTGTCGTCAAATTCGAAAAGTCGTTGAATCTAAATTATAATAAAGTCATTTAAAAAAATATATTCTTTAATTAATACTTAAGTTTTTGTTAATACAATTTTACATCGCGCTGTAATTGAGTGGCTGTATAGAAAATTGGAACATGGTTCAATGGAAATGTGAAAATAGAACTAGTTTTTTTTAATAATTTGACAGCTGTCAATTGAAAACGATTCTCCCTAGGGCTGAAAAGTATTACTTTCAACCCGCTCCTCAGGCTACTTTGTACCTACTTTCCGAGTACCTATAAGTAATGAAAAATAAATATACACTTACGAAAAACAGGTCTTGTTTATCTATGCTAGCTTGCAATTCATCAATATTCGAAAACAGCTCATCATTGACCTGCCATATGTACGCTAGTACACAAAGCGTAACCTGATACAGTCATCTATACATATAATAAAACAGTAAAAAAACTGTGTCTGTACATTGAATATATTAAAAAAACAATAATTGAGGGGGGTTTAGAAACAGTAATAGAGCACGAATCCAAAAAAAAAAGTCTGTCTGTTTGTCTGTTTGTCTGTGTGTCTGTTTGTCTGTTTGTTTGTACACGCTAATCTTCGGAACTACTGGACGGATTTGAATGATTTTTCTTTTGTTGAATAGGTATTAAGTCTAGGCAACATATAGGCTATAATTTATTTTGGAAACTTGAACGCCTGATGCAGAACCGCAACAGACTAGCTAAACTATAAGAGATACAAAAATGGTACCATAACAAAAACTATTTCACGTGATGAGCATTTTCTGATGAGAGAATAAATTTGAAGATCTGGAACACCTGATGTGAAACTCCAAGAGCCCAGCTACACTATAACATATATCGGAATGACGTCTTAGCAAGAGTTGTTCAGCCTGATGAGCACTCTCTGTTGACGTATAAAAAATGAAGATCTGGAACACCTGTTGTGGAATTCCAAGCGCCCAGCTACACCATAACACATATAGGAATGACGTCTTAGCAAAAGTTGTTCGGTCTGATGGGCATTTCCTGTTGACTTATAAAAATCGAAGATCAGAAACATCTGATGTGGAAATCAAAGTTATCACTAATTTCACTGTATAATTATAAAATAACATAAGCTTGGAGTACCTCCACGCGGTGAAGTCGGTAACAGTTTACGACTGATTTTCGATGACGATGGTATATCATTGAAATTTTTACTCTACTGGCCAAAACTCCCATTAATTTTTTTATTTTATGGAATAAATATGCCTTCGAGCTTATGTTACTTGAGTGTTTAATTTCATTTTCCATTTATCTTCGTGACACGGTAGCCTACCCGGTAACGCAGGGGAGCAGTCACTTAGATTATTAGAAAATTCATGGTTATGCGAACGCGCCATATTGACCCCAAAAAATGACCAAGCAGCAAAAATTTTTCAAAAAATTTTGGCGGATGTTGTAGGGGATGAAGTGACAACACTTCTTTCGACAGTGTTGTCGATCAGGACGACGCCACTAATTACCCAGTTTAGTTTCTCAATTCACTTACAGCGAGTGGTCTCCCTGCTCATAAAATAAGACTTAAAGTCGGTGTTCCCATAATGCTGATGTGAAATTTAACTCCGCCAAAACTGTGCAACGGAACCCGTCTTATTGTCAACGCTTTACAACGTAATATAATTGTTGCTACAATCCTCACTGGGTGTGGTGCCGGTGAGGCTGTGTTCATACCGCGCATACCACTCATCCCCAACAATTTCCCCTTTCAATTTAAGCGCACACAGTTCCCTGTGACGACATGCTTTGCCATGACAATAAACAAGTCAGAAGGGCAGACGCTTAAAGCCGCTGGTGTTGACCTGACAACCAGCTGTTTTTCTCATGGCCAACTTTATGTTGCTTTTTCAAGGGTCAGCAACGCTTCCGGTCTTTATATGTATATTAGCTCCTGAAGGAAAAACCTCAAATATAGTTTATAAAGAATTTTTTTTTAAGTTATTTGCAATATTATTGTTAAATTCAGTGTACCCTTGGGATCCGCTGCGGAATTACGGGAAGAAAAGTTTTTTTTGTTGTAGGTTAGGTATTAAGTCTGGGCAACATATAGGCTATAATTTATTTTGGAAAATGGAACACCTGATGCAGAACCGCAACAGACCAGCTAAAGTATAAGAGATATAAAATGGTGCCATAGCAAAAATTATTCCACGTGAAGAGCATTTTCTGCTGTGAAAATAAATTTGAAGATCTGGAACACCTGTTGTGGAACTCCAAAGCCCATCGACACTATAACATGTATAGGAATGACGTCTTAGCAAAAGTTGTTCAGTCTGATGGGCATTTCCTGTTAACTTACAAAAATGAAAGATCTGGAACGTCTCGAATCGTCTCGCGCATCCCGTTGTTTACCCGTCCCCAGGCTCTTAGAATTCGACATCAGACGTTTCAGATCTTCGATTTTGACGACCCCGTTGTCGCTGGCATAAACAACAGGATCCGCGTACGAAGTCGCGGGCAGAAGCTAGTATGTAATAATTGGGTTGACTTGTGACAGTCAACTGGGACAGATCCGTGGCAAGGTCACCGGCCGGAGGTCGGCCCAGCCCAATTCCTTATTGTCCCGACAAAAATGTCGAATGGCATCGGCTGGAGCTCGCGTCTTGCCTATTTGATTGTGTAACTTCACGCAATTTTATTACTCCGAATGACGGGACCACATCCTAAAACAGTTTAAAGCATAGCGAATAACAACGTCGACTTAATTGATTGTCTGCGTAGCCTTTTCCCAACTGTGATGGGGTCAAGGGGTCGCCGTCCAGTCTAACCAGATGTGGCTGCATATTAGTATTTTATATATATACGTAAATGTATTTGGTATTACAGTACAATTTGTAGATATCTTGTTTGTTCCTCTTTCTAGCTTTTTCTTTGTCTACTGCAGATAGTCGTTGCGCTCGATCTATTCTTTCGTCTGCTGCAGACCAAATCCGGTTTAATAATGCTGTCTAACTTCATCAGCTTGAGACAACGACGTTGTTGCGGTAGTGCAGTATTTTATCCTCTTATGCCCGGTTTCTATCATCAAAAACAAATTGTTTGGCTTACCAATGGAAGCATTTGTTAGCATTGCCAAACTTCGGGTACAAATAAACTCTAAGCTAGTTTTACCTGTGATAACTACTAACTTATGGGAGGATCTACTATGAAATGCTATTGGGTTTTTGCTACGTTATTGGTAAAGATACAAGAGTCTTAATTTTAACCAATAACGCTCGGTTAAACATACGAACCAGCAATTAGCCAATATGGCGATTGAAGATAAAGTCTTCTCAGTGCGACTTGGTCTGTTCGGAACCAAAAACCCCACGAAGTTAGAGCTACTTTATTTTGTTATGCCTAGCCTTTTCCTAAATATATTAAGGTCAGTTTCTAGTCTAACCAGATGCAGCTGAATACCAGTATTTTACACGGAGCGACTGGTATCAGTCCTCTGCAACCCAATTACTGGGCATTGCCAATATCCTAAGGTTAGACCGGTTATCAGACATTTGGGCCTCTGACTACCCGTAATGACGGTCATAGATATTCGTATGACACCCGTTGCTTCATAACTATGTTATACAAAATAAATTTAAAGTAGGTACGAGTAACAGCGGTTAATATGTGTTCCTCTTTTACAATTTTTTCTAGAGGTTTGAATTGTTTTACTTTTATTTAAATGTACCAACGAGAATGAGAATTCATTTTATTCAGTAGATTTTATCTTATGAAATGAAATAGACAATATGGCTAGCGCGACTTAAGTATTTCTACTCTACGGCACTTTAAATGAAACCATATCTATAACTCAATACTCATCTATTTATAATTAGGGACAGGTTAACACGTCATACATTGACACAATGAGATAATTAACATTGTTATTTAAATTTGAAAAGTCTGGTGTCTTTCATGTTGTTCTTGAGCATTGTTTACAGAAATGCTGAAAAATAACCTTAAAGAAAGAACAGACTGTTCATGCATAAATGTATACCTAATTAAATACATTTACTTGTACGATATCTCTTTTATTAGTTAATATTTATCTTTTTCGTGATGTAAGTAATATAGTTTTATCTCTATCAAGGAGAACTCCCCAAATAAGGAGAAATGGGCAAACAGTTTTTTGGAGGGCTTACATGTTCCGATAAAATTAATTCACGAGAAGAGAAAGAGAAACTTTAACTAATAATAATAATAACTTTATCTAATATGGTCTACGATAGATACTGTTATCTGGTAAGTGCGATAAATTTATCGTTATTATTAAACATAAAATTACTTATAAAAAGTCTATTCTACGCCTACGACTTCTGAAACTGTTAATTTTATAAAATAGTAATTATTTTACTGTTTCAGTTTTTTTGAAGTGTTCTTTTTTATAATTATTCTTTTCTATTTCGAGTGGAATGAGCAATACATGAACATGGGATTAAAGCAATCACGAGTGATTTGCTGAATCCATTGAAGACTTCCATTGTGTATCTCCAAAGGTCTTCATCAGATCTTCGCCAAATTTAAATGGAGAACGACCTCGGGAGAGTACTCTATCAAACAAAAAAGAATGATTAAAATCGGTTACAACATAATAACATGTCGTAGTTGCCCAGAGGGTTACGGACCTGCATCTTGAGCGGCAGGTTGTGGGTTCAAAATCTAGCATGCACCAATTTGACTTTTTGTATTCTTTGTTCCTACTAAGTTAATCTAAGATACTACTGGCATACGGTGTACAAAAACATCGTAATGAAACCTCTGAAAAGCAGTAAGCAAGTGTGGTGAATTAGGGTTGTCACTCTTACTTTATTTCGTGCAAACGTACTTTCATCAGAGCAATAAAGTAGACTATTATATTTGTTTTGAACGTGAAAATACGTTATATTATTACATTTGCTTTGAATTTTCAAGGTTTAAAAAGAAAAAAATTGCTAAGTAGGTAATCGTTTAATTTTTTCTGGTATCGTACCGCATTCATAGAAAGAGTCAGTAGACTGCTGAAAAACTGTTCAGCTGTGAGAAATATATTTTTGTAAAAATAATTGCATTTTTTTTTTTAAATATTTGCTTTCTTTTCCGACATTGTACTTTACTTTTCATATCTTGAATTGAATTGCCCGAACGAGTAGATACCTAGATACATCCTCCATCCTCGTGCATGTACAACAAGAAAGCTTTGCATCCAGAGGAGCTGCAAGTCTGCTAAGTGGGTATTTCATTCACCAGCTGTAGGAAATTATCCTAAGAAAAACCCGCGATGCTGCTATCGGCCTGGTTCGACCCCACTTGGCATTTGAGTATATCGCGCATGTTCAAAATAATATTTTATCAGATCACGGTGGGTATTTTCGGACTCTTACCAACCAAACTTCTTAAAAACTAACTGTGTTCCTTTTCCTGACCTACGGCCGGGGTCGCGGGATTCGCAGCTGCATGCACCGCAACCCCGGCAGGATGATATAATTAGCTAGCTACCTGTTTATTTTATGATTATTCTATTTGTCAACATTGTGCTGCGTCTCTATCGTGACGCAGTCGACAAATTTCAGAAGAAAGGAGTCACACAGGTCATACTTATACTAATAATCATTAAGTACATAATTACATTTTTTTGTTTCAGAAAAATCAACTGATTCACAACATTTTAAAACTTTGTGGACTTCAGTTGATTAATTTAACGCAAGTTGACACGGCCGACCCTCGCTAGTTTAATAAGTTTTTAAACTGTATGAAAGTTTCAGCAGATTAAAAATAGATACTTATTTAAAGAAAGGAACATTCAGTCGCTATTGGTTATTCTAAATCAAAGAGCAATAGCTTACCTACAAAAACCGTTTTGGCGCTCCCAACTATAAACTTATACCACGAGCTACTGTATAATACAGTACAAGTTGACAACATATTACTAAGTCAAGCTATTGTACAGCAAAAACAATCCAGTATACAAGGCTCATAATCTCATTTTATCATTATTATGTTTTACTGACATAATCAGTCGGCCACTTTGTTTTTATCACTCCAGCCTGGAGCAATGCAGTTACGCCTAAGCTAGAAAGTGAAATAGCGTACAACCGACCACGTGAAGTTGTACCGTTCTTGCTACAGTACCAGTCATTAATTGTGTTTATTCCGATTCGGTTGGTTTATGGCCGGTGCGTTCCGATAATATGTGACAACGGATTTTTACATCCAGCCAGTCCGCAGACACGCGTCAGGCGGAGAACGCGCTTGTATTCGAATTTCAAAATTCGAAAAATAAAACATCGCGAAAAGTTTTGACAGATGGTTGAAAATTTTGAAGAAGTTGTTTTCTTTTATTCTTTTATTAAAGCTTTTAACAGTTCGCATTTAAAGTTTTTACAGCAAGTTAAATAATTGCATTATTTTATTTTCGCGGGTGACTATCCGCGAATGCATTTCTGATCATTTTTACACTCGAAGAAAGTTTTATGCACAAATGTAAGTAATCCATCACTGACTGACAATCCTCTTGACATTCTAGATGAATATTGTTAAAAAAGTATATAGGTACACGTAGCTCTCAAAAATCATTTATTTCATTGATGTGTATTAATTTCGATTTGTTATTATTTTCTTGTTCAAACCACTAAAAAAGAACCAATTTTCGTTAAACGAAGTTTAAGTTCTCGGAACAAACTATCGAACTATTTGGAAACAATTTACCAACTTGGACTCTATTACTATCGTGATAAGAATAACGAAGGCAATAAACAAACTATAAAATTTCTTTAGACGTCGTGCTTTTCTTGTTTCAGAACATGTGTAACAAACTAAATAATAATTTATATATGTATAATAATTGTATTCCTATGAAGAAAATGATAATGTAAATAATAGTGCCATATTCATGTTGCACTATTAAATAATACCTATTTTAGTTTATTAAGTATAATTAATACGGATTGTGTACTTACGGACAAACACCAGTCTTGTTTATTATTTACGCAAACATTACCTACATTACATGGTCTTAATTTTTCTACTAAAATAATATTCAGATTTCAACGTTTTGGCGTAAAACATTTCTTTCTTTTCAATCAATCGTTAAGTGTAACAAATAAATTTACAGGAAACCTTTCTGGCGACTTCTACTATTAAATCCTATCAATTCTTAGTTTCCTAGAACATCCAATAAAAGTTTTATTAGAAATACATCCACACATTAATTTTACTTATCTAGTTTCGTCCGCGCAATTATAACATTGTTTTGTTACTTTAGTTAGACAAATATTTGTAGTCACAGCTTAGGCTAGGGACAAATCTATTATAACGCTGATATTCACTTCACAGTAACATCGTGAAATATACAGCAAGCACCATATTTAGGCAAACAAAACGTCGTCCACACGCGTGATTCCATGCGTACGTGACGTTCCATGCTCTTCTTCTCCTCTCATGTCGGTACGAGCTTTATGAGAATAGCTCATGCCGTGGTGAAAAGATTAGCCAGACAGCAAAGTTGATTGCGGGGCTGACAGCCCAGGGTACGCAGGGCGTACTTAAGATCACTAGTGGAGGTTCTTTTCATGCACCCCAACGTTCCACGCTGGCGCCTATACTCGGCAACAGTGTATCAAAAACAACCTACAAATGCACAATTGTCAAAGACCGGAATACAGCGATAATATTTTCTTTATGTTATCAAGTGATTAATGAGCACATTATTTACGAATTCCGGGCAGTACGAAAGTCTTGACGAATTACTGCAGGTAAAAGACTTGACTAATACTATTTCAATGCTTGACGAATAGAAACTAAAGTGGTAGATTTTTTGATTTTTTTAATTCTTTGCCCAACAGATTGAAGACATTATTCATAAAGCCGGTTTATTTTAATATTTCATTAGTTATTATCGCATTGCCTCGTCATTTCGGGCATTATTCAAATTGTCTAAGCCTTATGAATAATATCCTACTTATCTCTTGTTCCATGGACCAATGGTATAATTTGTTATGTTTGTCTTTGTTTTGGTTTCTTTTATGTTCGACACAGAAATATTTAGTATTGAAGCCACGTGAAGTCACGTGAACGCTAAATTATGAAATAGTTTAGTATCATTAACTACAAAAGATTCATATTTTAACTTTGAGTACAACTGCACTCCTTTCCAAAGCTGCACTCCTTACGGAAACTACTGGCTGTCAGCTGGCGAAATTTAAACGTCATCTGCTCAGATTTATTGAGTCTTGGTCGAAACGGAAATCAGCACGTGGAATTCCTTACGCGATTTTTTAGGTAAATTGGTCCCTACCTTTAGGAGGATCATTAAATTTTATATTTGTCGCTTAATTGAACAGTGGATAGTAATGGTCTGTTTCACTTAACGGCATTAATTGTTTTATAAAAATATAGAATCGGGTCTTCTCGCGTAACAGACTGACCCGTCTACCCGTGACCACGGCCGGTGAAATTCGGCCGAAACGTCGGGATAAAAGGTATTTTGTGCCTCTTAAAGTTTGTTACGCGAGAAGACCCGATTCTATATTTTTATAATGTGTACAAATCGCGAAAGTTTAAAAACATTAATTGTTTTTACTTTGATAATAAGTACATCGGAAGTTTTTCCGACAATAATTGAATAGCTATGTATAATAAGGTTCTGAACTTAGCCAATACTGCTAATTCACTCCTTCCAATTGCAATTGACTGGCAATTGCCGGATGAATTTTTTTACTCTTGTCCTGCGCCAACTAGAACAAGTCTTCAGCTCTTTTTTTCAGTATTCAACACTACAAAAAAAATTCTATCATTACAACAGTGGAAAAATTAATAACTTTATATCTCAGCTTTACATATTACGAGTGTCTACTATCACTTTGTTAAATATGATAAATAAATAATGACTAATGTAAACAAAAAACAAGTCGTGACCCTAAATGTCGTAATGTGTCTATATATTGATTGTTATGAATGAAAGCAACGACTTTTAACTTAACACCTATTAACGCTACCTAACATTTATTTGTGTAACCTACAAATCCTACAATGTTCTTTATTGTACACAAAACAAACAAGAAATATTACTATAAAATAGAGATGTACAATTGGCGGTCATATCGTACTAGGCGATTTCTGCTCGACAACCTTTGGATGGATGATTTGCAAGAAAAAAGATAGGGGTAGGTCGCGGTGTACAATAAATGAGGAGACATTAAATAAAGCACTCTAAATAAACCTAAAACACAAACAAATAAATATTATAGTATACATTATACTATAATAATACGTCCGTGTAGTGCCAGACGTTAAGAATAGCACTACCCTGTCTCTTCACGTGGGTGTCGTAAAAGACGACTAAGGGATTCACTAGAGGATGGGCAGCAGCGTTCTCTGAGTACTTTAACAACCATACTGCGATCGCCAACCCGCCTGCCAAGCGTGGCGATCATGGCAAACCCCCTCAACATTGTTTGGGCCATAGGCCGGTCCAGCAGTGGACGTCATTCGGCTGAATGACGATATACAATAAACATAACGAAGTAATTATGTACATAATATAAAACAGGTTGTCCCAAAGAGTAATGCCAAGCGGAAGTCCAGAGGTAGAGCATCCTTAAAGGTACCCGAATCACACCCATGTATGTTCCGCGATTTTTTGTAGTTTTTGAATTGTGATTTCATTTCATGTTTTAACCAAACTCTGACTTTAATGACATTTTTGATCATATGTACCTATTTTTTACCGTTTTCTATATATATTTGAATGCATGTGTCTATTTTTTTTTTCTTAATTTTCCAAGTAATGGTTAAGAAATATCTTACCGCGTCGTCTCCGTAGTTATTAATATTATGTAAGTCCGCACTACAGTACCTACACTACACCCTCAGTTATTTGGCAGTGATGATAGTCTCATGTGGCAGTAAGCGACTCAAATACGACATTAGACTCGCGTACACTTCTACACGCAAATGCATATTACTAATAAACGATACTACAAATACAGTGGAAACCGTTTATTACGACTTGGCTTTAAGTGACAAATCGCTTAGCGACTTAAGAATACCATTTAGTTTGGTTTTTATTAAAATTGTTAAGAGAAAAGGCCGTTTATAACGACCAATTGACTCCGGATATAGCGCTCCAACTGCTTTAAGCGACGTAATTTCAAGGGAAAATACGGATTTTGTTCTAGTTATAGCGATAAATCCTTTATTTTGTTAGTAGGTAAATTAACATCACTTCAAGGTATTACTTACGTTTAAATATAAATGGCGATTGTCATTCAATTTGTACACATAAGGTGAAAAATGTTTTTATGTAAATTATTAGTTACACGGTATTTGAACATCTACGTACTGATGCATAAAGCGACGACCGCTTAGTACGACCAAATATCGCATGTCCCTTCGTCGTCGTTATAATAATATATTTTATTAAATCCAACACAGATCCAATTCTTGCTATAATTGCTTTTATGCTATTAATACTAATATAATAATAACTACTAACATAAAATACTAATGTAATAATACTAATACTCCTCGTAAGTTTTCCTCATCAGAATCAGATTCTTTAAAGATAAAAAGACAAAAAATATATATAGGTACCACTTTGTTAAAAGCATGACGGCAGCTATTCTTTCATTTTGAGTTTATTTGATTAAAGGATTGAAGAGGATTTGATTATTAAACCTTTAATTACCAATTGATAAAAAAACGGTACAAGTACCTAAATCTTTTTTTCCTTTTCTGAATTGCAATGTATAAACATGATTTTCTACTAGACATTAAAAACCATTTTTAAAACAGGGTTCATTATAAAATCATTATAATTTTATTTATAAGGCGCCATATCGTATAAAAACAACTTTAATTAAAACACAATTTGATATTACTTATGACAATTTAATTATAGATCTCAAATTCATTAATTTTCCACAAACAAGGAAAATTTAGTGTGTTTTTGTTAATCATAATTAATTTATTTTTTGGCAAGTTAACTTTAAGATACATGTGTAATAATTACATTGGACATGTATGAGATGGCCTACTTTTGTAGAATGGGTCTTGGGTCATAATCTTCTTCCGGACGATATCCTTCATTGCTGCTAGGATCCGCTTTCTGGACGTATGAGTTGGTACTTATGAATTTATAATAATCAAAATTTTAATGCTTATAAATAAATGAGGTACTGTCCTAGGTTCGATCCCCAGGTCGGGCAGTGTTATTCGGTTTTTCCGTATGGAATTTCTCAGTAGCAGCCCGGGGTCTGGATTTGTGCCCCGTTGATATCAATAGGCTCGTCCTCCATTACATGGGACTTAAACATAACGGTGAAATAAGAGCGTATTATATACACCTCTGTCCAACCCTTCGGGGAATACAGTCGTGATGTTAATTTATAAATAATTACATGACCAAGTGTCGGCGATACTACTTAATAACTAGAGGTCGCCCGGGGCTTCGCCCGTGTGGGTGTCGTTTATCGCGTATAAGTGCTATTCTTTTTGGAATAACAGTAGCCTATGTCCTTCTCCAGATTCCAGACTATCTCTGTACTACGTTTAATTAAAATCGGTTCTGTAGTTTAGTTGTGATGAGGTAACAGACAGACAGACAGTGTTACTTTCGCATTTATTATTAGTAAGGGTATGTTGTAAAGTTGTAACTAAAGTTAATAGTCCTATCATTTCCAAACTATCCTACTATGAAAAGCAATTTGATTCTTATATTTCTTATTCTAAGCTGCAAACAATAATACGCGAATCCGGATTCACCTTGACCGCTTTCGCGTCTTGTACATCCGTCAAGACCGAAGAGCTTTTTCGGTAACTGTCCCTCAAGGAACATAAATACTCTCTGACGAGAGCTGTCTCTTCTTTTCCTTAGGAAGAGAAAGATCACACAGCGATTCAATATAGGAACTTAGGAAGTTAAACTCGCGGAAAACTTTTCTCACTCAACGAATTATTTTTATTATTTTAGGATTAAAAATCATAAAAGTATCATATAATCACACTTAAATAACCTTCAGAACACCTTCCTTATTTCAAAGTCTAAACTTAACACTCTATATGGATATTTTATTTGTTAAAATATCCTTTGCATGCCTAACATCATATGGCACAAGGTTAAAGGAGGTTTTAAATTTTCAAACCTACTACTATTACATCCGTAATTTTAGCCTGCAACTGTCTACACCAAGGTAATTATTTCACAGGGATACATAACTCACGAATTAATCGTACTACCACGATACCTAAAAGGTGCAGCACAATATATAATTTTGCTTCTGTAATGATTAAGCTTGTTCACGGAGAACTAAATGCATACTTAGCTAAGCATAGAGATGAGTTGATGATGATGAGTTTGATGTGGAAGGATGTCCATATTCTTTATTTTTGACATATTTTTATAGAGTTGTTCTCGTTATAAAACACTTATCCTAACATAAAAATAACTAAAACAACCAACTTTGCCTTTTATATTGAAATAAGTAGTAACAAACACCTAATCACTAAACTCTGTTCAACGTAAAATGAGTCCTGATTCTGACTGCTATCGAAAAAACGTAAACGACGTAATCAAAAACCGTAAAATAGCTATAATATCTATGTTTTTTTTATATCTATGTTTTGTAGAGAAACGACAGGAATCACCTTGCGGTGAAAAGGGTGTAACTACTTAATTGCGAGAAAATCTATTGGAAAACCTTATTTAAAACATATAGGTATTTGCCAACGTATTTTCAAAAACCACATTTAATAAGCTTTACATATTGTTTTATTCTAAGCAAATAGAAGACATTACATTTCGAACCTTACGTAACCTAATTGTAGGCTCGGTATCGGAAAACTATCATTACAAGATAACTGGGCAAAAACTCGCGATTCGTACGCAAGTCGCAACTGCTTGCATTTGCTTACCCACGCTCCACTTGTAATTTTCTCGTAATAACTTCTCTTGAGATCATATTTTGTAACACCTTGACTATTTGTCACAGATTGTATAGTCTCGTTTATGGTTAAAATCGCACGTCCGACCACAGCTTTTTATGAATATTGACTACGTAAATAAATTTTGAAATTCGCATTACCTAGTACAGATTATTAATTTTTATTGCCCCGTAATATTTGAATAAAAGATAATTTAACTCATTAAAAAACCAACGAGGATGTGAGTATTTATTTACTTACATCCGCTATACGAAGGCATTAGAATTGTTTTTTCAAAAACTAGTTAAGGAGCTTTTAATTATATTATAATTAGGAAGTGTTTAATAAAACAATTAAGTAAATCTGTTCACTGAACAAGAATACCTATATCAAACAAACTTGTGAATTTAACGTGATGTAACAAACAATATTTATTCCCATAGAAAACAAAAACTATTGATCGACACTACTTAAGTCTCAATTTCAATTCTATGAACTTTCCCGTTCAATAATTACGATAGAAGCAAATAAAAACAAAACACATAAGTCAGAACAAAGACACATTGCGTGATGTGAAATTTTTTAATGGAATAATTTATGGAAACAAAGGCATAAGTGACATAGCAAGTGAAGTCACGGGCTTGTCTGGATCTCTAAAATAAAAGTAAAATGCATGATTTTATTTATGTACTGGTTACTAGTAACTGATGCAGATGATGTTCCAAAAGATAAGGTTTCGTGACGTATGAAACAGTTTGTTTACATTCGCCTCTTTCAGCTGTGTCCGGTCAACGACGCGTAAACGTATAAATAGTTCAACGATTTCTACGAGTCTGAGATTTCTTTAACAAACAATATTCTGCAGTCAATACTCTTCACAAAAGGAGTTTTATTAACCTTTTACCAAGACCTTTTAACTACATAATACGTCTTAAGAAATAGTATAGATATTGCAACTTAAAATGATATATAATTCAGTTATGTAGGTCTGTGTTTTGCAATCTGGATCAATAGCTGCAAATATCAAGTTACTCTATAATTTTAGATGGTACCACATGCGATACGATGCTTAATAGTTCTAACGATCAAGTGAAGTCTTGGTTTGATACTATAGCTTAGTATGAAGTCGTAAAGACATGGCATCCGACTTTATCACCGAGGTGGTACAATAACATTAAGAAAACATAACACACAAATATGAAATACTAGTAACGGAAACTTTCTATGGGCAAAAACGAATCGTTTTGCTTACTAATGGTAGTATTTTTATTGCCAAACCGGGCGTATAAATTAATAATAACCTTGCCACTACTATGTGCTAGCGACCGTTTTCGGGGGCCCATTAATTGAGTGTGCAAGTCACCCCCTGCCATTTAATCCATGTAAAACAAACATTGATCAGGCAGGGGCCATAGTTCTTCAATAGTCTTAGGTAACCAGTCCACTTTAGCCACCCGAACCCATAGTCCCATATTTTGTTTCCATACCCTATAATAGTCCTGCATCAACCGGGGGCACTGCAGACCCACCGTACCCCTGGCCGTACCCCTGGTGGTACGGTGGGTATTTTAAAGTAAAACGATACCACTGTATTAAATGATCGTAGTGCTGTACTGATGTAGATACTAGACGGACAAAAACCTATTAACAGTTATTTCGCATATTAATGACTCATTCATTAGTTACATAGGGAACTATTAGTATTTGAAACTCATGATACTAACCGCGCTTTTGACCTATTTTTTGATTTATTTACTCTATTTTGCTACTTATGTTTTCCAGTAGTACTGTATTGGTAAAATGAAAAAGAAATATGTTAATTTTTTTTTATTTCCGTGTCATTTTGTGGATTTGCATATTATATTTGTTCAATTAAAATATTAAATTAAATTGTTGTAGTCAGAAGTGGTTTTAACTAGTGATACAACACTATTACCTGGTGGTATCGTTTTACTTTAAAATACCCACCGTACCACCAGGGGTACGGCCAGGGGTACGGTGGGTCTGTAGTAGGGTTTCTGTTTTCTCGACATATTTTTTTTCTCGGGTCTCGAGAATTCTCGAGCCCGATTTCTCGGGTTTCTCGGGTCTTTCGAGAAATTTTTAAAAACCTTAAAAAATCAGCATAGGTACGCCCGTTTTCTGAGGTACTCTTGAACGTAGTTTATCTGTTCGATAGCGCTATTATTTCGATAAAATGACTCACTGCATATCTGGACATCCCATTCAGAAGATAATCCTACTTCAAACTTCAGATAACTTATTTTTTCGGTTTCTGAGGTACTCCTAAGCGTAGTTCATCTATTCTACCGCTATTAGTTCGATAAACTGACACATTGCGTTTCTGGACACCCCAGTCAGAAGATGATTTTACTTAGTTCAAACTTCAGTTAACTTGACTGACCAATTTGGGGCGTTAATCGGCCCCAGAACTATATTTGTCGTTTTATATCATATTATAACAAGAGTATTTGGAGTTTTATTATTTTATTTTGTATAGTGAGTTTTGGACTCCTAGCGAAATGGACTCGAGTAGTTCATCGGAGTCTGATTTGGAAGTGCTGGAGGCTATTTCAATTATATCAGTATACCAATAAAAAGGCATCGAAGAAATCCATCCGAAATATTCACGGATGAAGAGTTTAACAAGAGATATCATTTTAACAAGGTATACCTTTGTGAAATAACCAATCCTGCCCTAGAACCCATTCATTTACACCACAAATACGTAATATATATTTTATGGTATTTTACGTAATATACGTAAAATACCATAAGTACGTTAGCCTAGAAATGTATTTTTTTCAGATATAAATGAACTTTAAAGCCCAATATTATAAATTACAATAAAAAATTCAAATCCTACTTATTTTGTTTTAATAGTTTCATTGTGTTGTTGCTATGATTAAAAATAACAAAGAGAAATACTTACTGTGATTTAAATTTTATATTTTACCTGGGGCCTAACTGCAAAAAGATGTAAAGTTTAAGGCGAGAAAAGTATATTTAGCTGGGCTTTAAAAAGAGACCCCATCTATAAAAGTGGTCAATTTACAAGCATATTGTTAGGATAGTTATCTAGTCGTCGATTTTGTATTCAGAAAGAAACCCAACAATAGATGAACGGAGTTTATCTTATAGTTAATTTTTATTTGACGTTTTATATCACATTATATTAAGAGTACTTGGAGTTATAGGTTTATTATGTGTCTGTTCGCGTGCCTCGCTTACTCGTGCCTCGTAAGGAGAGCGATCAGAAGCCAGAATGCAAAGATTACGTAACTTTTAAGCCAATTTTACAGTAATAAAAGAAAATCTTTGATTTCTCGAGTTCTCGAATTCTCGAGGTATTTTTTCTCGTCTCGAAGTTGGCATGATTTCTCGACATTTCTCGAGTCGAGAATTCTCGAGCAGAAACCCTAGTCTGTAGTGACCGGGGGTTGTCCTTGGGTGTACTTGTATAGTGCATACTTGTATAGTGTATAGTGCATACAGCGATAATCGCCGGCTGGTGTCTCATCTCATCTAAAGCTACCAAAGGGGCCTCTGCGAGTTGGCTTCGGCCCCTCGTACGCCTTACAAACGCCCGGGACCTCAGGGTCCCGAGATATATAAAATGTATAGAAATAATAATAATAAATTTATTTCAGACTAGGTCCATATTTTTCATACAAAAAAAGAAAAGACACACACACCTTATTTTATATATTTAATAAGTTTATAGACACGTAAACTAATTTTACCTTTTAATTTTATCTACTAACTGGGGGTCTGCAATGCAAGCCAATGGGGTCTTTGCTTCATTATTGGTAAAGTTATAAGAGCCTTAACTTTAACCAATAACGCTCCATTTAAATTTGAATTAATATTATCAGGTAGAATTTATCTCGAAAGTTGTCGATGAAAAAACGATGTCTCTTGATTCTACAATAAGTAATTAATAAATACAGAAAATACCGATAATTCAAACGAGATCAATAAATAACGTGGTTTATGGTGACTCATCATTCATGAGAAATATCTCGTCGTTGAGATAAACGAGATATTTAACGATAATGAAAGAGTTGTTTCCAGTAATAAAAATGTCACATAGAAGTATTACTGCACATTTTTTACAAATAAAAGTCATCAATATAATTATAATTGTTCGCATGTACGATGGAACTGCTCGTTGTAAGCGCCCCGTTCTTAGATCGTTAAACGCAAAATGAACACGATAAAACTTTGCCAGTACGTTGAATTAGTCATTCCAACCTACAAAACCTACCTGTGTGTACTTTTCTGGCAAACTAGGTCACTCTATTTAACGTTTCCCTTAGGTTTACATGAAAAGGCCGTGTTATATCATAAATTTTTTTCATTTTTATATAGTCTACGCACGAGAGCCTCCGTGACAGACACAATTATAAAAAAAACCTTTTATTATGTACTTGTCCAGTGTAAATTCTTACGTGTTAAAATTTTCTGTAACGTAACTTCCAAAACTGAATGGTTAAATCTAAGTATATCGACTAGGAATGTAGGACGAATAGAAAGCGGTGAAGGTAGGCGTTTTTAGGGGCTGTCTTTTGTAACATTGTCGTTTAAAAAGAACTTAGTAAAGTTTTGAAGTTGAAGTTGACTAAAAATACATGCCTGTAATGTGAATAAAGCGAAATAGATAACAAATTTGGTGACTTAACGGGGCTGACATATTCTTACAAGAATAAAAGCCCCTAAAATAAAAGATTAAAAAAAAACAAATTTGTGCTATAGTAATAATATTTGCTAGTATTAATTAAAACAGGATCTAAGTTCCTTCTGAAGTTCTGATAGAAATCATTAACACGCAAATATCTATTCAGATTTCTACGACTTGACGACAGAATAAGGTTTTACGAACCGCTTTCCCGTCAACGAAGGATTAGTATTCTTTCTCTGTCGTGTTTCTGTCTCTCATGAATATTTCTTTTTGTTCAACGATTTTATCGCAAGTTGCGCAAGCATTAACTTAGGTATATAGTTTTTCCTTGTTCATATTGATAAAATGGGTTGTTACTAAATATTTATTGCGCCCGTATTGGTAACACTTCATCGATAACAGCATCCTCTCGTCAACGAAGTACAATGTAGCAAGCTAATGTTTGTACCTGTGTGTTTCAATTATTTGAACCGTGCTCCACATGATCCACATAATCTTGTAAATTATTTATATTCATGCGGATTTGTTTTTGTGAAGAGCAAATGAATTTATTTAAAAAAGCCTGATTGTTTCCTCAAATAAGAGAAGTATCTATAAAAAGTACGTTACGTACCAAGGAACTACAGAAGCATTAGGCAAGTAATTAAGCTCATTGGCTTAATGAGACATTTTACTGAACCGGGTCAACGTGTGCGTTCGAGTGTACGAGTCACAACTGCACTTACTTTGAGAACATCGTTTAACAAAGGACTTTGACTAATTACGTCTGCCTTTGCGTTGTTGACGACATAAGCGCCGCGTGTTAGAGTGCTTTAAATATTTTAATGTTATGCCTAATTGTGTCCAAGTTTGGGTTTGGAGGTACGTAAATGTCGTGAACTTTCCCATGCAAAGCATTTTGTATTACCTTTAGGGTGGACAGGCTTCTTTCTAATATTTCACTTTCATTTTGGAATGTGAACTTGTTTATGTTGATATCATGTGAAATTATTTGAATTGTTGAACTAAGTATACTAGTGTACCAAACCATTAAGATTTCTAATCGTGCTTCATTATGCTAAATATTCTATTGAGGAACTTCATTAGACGCTTTTTTACACGATTTGATCGTATCGCATGACATAGGTATTATATTGTAGACTCGGACATGTACAGTTTATCCGTTTTAATTTACATAACAAAACGTTTATTTCTATTATACTCTGGGCTACCGCACCTATTGCAATTTTTATTGTAAAAATGTACAAGGATGCGACTATGCGAGCGTGCTAGCTGGCTACAATCGATAAGAAATTACAATAGTTAGAAAAAAATTCAAAGGTATAATAAGTCTGTTGTTAATATTACCTAATTACAGTTAATTATTGATGTAATAATATGTCAACAGTTAATTATTCATATGATAATATATCAATAATTAACGTGAAGTACTCACTTTACTTTACTTATTTGTGGAGAAATTATAATAGTTTAGTTGTAACCTAAATCATTTTGATTTCTGTTGTTGCAAATATCCATTGGATAGATGGTTACAACAATCACGTCAGTAAACAGAAATGTCTGCATCCACTTGTAAGTTCGACTACGCAAGTTATTGCACTCCATTGCTCGCTTAGTTCGTAAATCTTGCAGAAATTGACTTGCTGCGAGTGTGTCCACAGTTTGAAATTTGTAAGTCGCCTGGTCGGTTGCAGAAGTCAACTTGCGCAGTAAAACTTGCTAGCGGATATCTAGTTTTGTATTTTCAATAAATACACTTCTCATCAAAAAAATCGAAACACTTCCGAAATTATCTTTGTGGCGACAATTAAACAAAAAACAAGCATTAATTCAGTATAAAAAAAAACATATTTAGTAGCTGGAAGTTTGGCCTTTACAATGGTGTACGAAACTTCCAAAAATTTGTTTTTTTTTTCAATTTTTATCCTATAAATGAATGGAACATTGTTTTGAGATAAACGTGTGTTTAGAGTTGGAGTATATTTGTCGTGCAAAAAACGCAAAATAACGCATTACTTTAAAATTTTCTGTTTGTAATTTGTTGATTAGGCTCTGTGACGTCTGATAAAAAGTTTTTTTCTAACACACATGCATACTTCACCCGCAGCAGCCGCCCAAGAAGTGGCATTGCTGGATTCTGGGACTAGTCAGCGTGTTGTGGCTGCAAGAATGCGTCTAAGCCACTTGTCTGTTCAAAGAGCGTACCAACGCTATCGGGAGACTGGTTTATTTACGCGCCATCCAGGATCTGGTAGGAATCGGGTCACTTTTGAGTGAGACGGCCGGTTTATTGCAACCGTTTGTTTGCAAAATCGACGTCTTCGCGCTTTTCAACTGCAGCAGCAGCTCCTTGTTGTTCGAAGGGTGACTGTAAGTGGCTCTACGATTTGAAGAAGATTGAAGGAACGTAGACTGGTACCACATAAGCCAGCTAATGGGTCAAAATTAACAACAGACCATCGAAGAGCTCACCAAAAAAAATCGAAACACCTCGCAAGTTTTTGTTTTGAATGGATTATTAGAAAAACATGTTTTTTTTTTTTAAATAAATACTAAATGCCATTTAATAGTAGGTAGCATAACGTTTAGAATTCCTTATGTTGATGTTCCATAATTTTACTCTCGTCAGAAAAGAGAACCTTGCTCATTTGTAGGTTTGAACAATTTAAGTGCACAAGTGCAAAGTTAAGGCGCGCTCTTCGATGGTCTGTTGTTAATTTCGGCCCATTAGCTGGCTTTTGTGGTACCAGTCTACGTTCCTTCAATCTTCTTCAAATCGTAGAGTCACTTACAGTCACCCTTCGAACTACTTGGAACTGCTGCTGCAGTTGAAAAGCGCGAATTCATCGATTTCGCAAACAAACGGTTGCAATAAACCGGCCGTCTCACTCAAAAGTGACCCGATTCCTACCAGATCCTGGATGGCGTGTAAATAAAACAGTCTCCCGATAGCGTTGGTACACTCTATGAACAGACAAGAGGCTTAGATGCAAGATTGCAGCCACAACACGCTGACTAGTCCCAGAATCCAGCAATGCCACTTCTTGGGCGGCTGCTGCGGGTGAAGTATGCATGTGTGTTAGAAAAAAAACTTTTTATCAGACGTCACAGAGCCTAATCAACAAATTACAAACAGAAAATTTGAAAGTAATGCGGTATTTTGCGTTTTTTGCACGACAAATGTACTCCAACTCTAAACACACGTTTATCTCAAAACAATGTTCCATTCATTTATAGGACAAAAATTGAAAAAAAAAAACTAATTTTTGGATGTTTCGTACACCATTGTAAAGGCCAAACTTCCAGCTACTAAATTATGTTTTTTCTATAATGAATTAATGCTTCTTTTTGTTTAATTGTCGTCACAAAGATAATTTCGTAAGTGTTTCGATTTTTTTGATGAGAAGTGTAGATTACCACGGTATGAAACAACATTATAAGCGTTTAAAGGAAGCTGGAAACAGGAAAAAAGACAAAGTAATGTACACACGGCTACTTATCAAGCTATACATTACCAGTATAAGCTGAACTATTATTGTAAGAAAAGCCTATAGCCATATATAAGCCAATGCGAGATCAGCACAAACTGGAAATGGATACCTTGATATGTACCCGTGTGTACCAAAACCTTCGTAGTAGCTCTAATGCAAAACAATAACCTGAAACGTAATATAATTCTGAATATCTTTAGGGGTAGAAAAATCTTATACAAACAATGCTAAACCCTGCATTGATCTGTTTACAGTGGCCACAGACGGGATTGCGTCGGTCATGGCCGCTCCTCCGCTCCTAAATAATGTTTACATTTACTTATTTTTGTTTACAAAACCGGGCGGAAATACAGACCATAATGTTCGTTAAAAATATCACGCTGACTAAACTGTTTGAACTTTGTTAATGCATATTTAAAACAAGGGAAACACATTTCCATTCTAATCTGATTGTCATCCCGCGCAAATGAACGCGTAAACTAGGCTATTGCGGTCTCGTGGGCGACTGAACATGCCTCGAAATACTTGTGCATAATAGTTGCAAAATTGTTGGAATGCCATCATTAACATCATACAACTGGATCAATCATCGCAGTATTTAACTAATCGAATTTAAATTAAATTGAGTACGTTCAGAAATCTGATATCCTAGATAGCGCTAATTCAAACAGGGCAACTTTTTAAGAAAAATATAAGAAGTTTCCACGCGGATAAAGCGCGGGGACAGCTTTACAATTAATGTGACTTTTGCTTTAAAGCGCTAAATTCACTAGCTAATTAAATTGCGCATGTTACAAAATGAATCAAGTCCTTGCTTAGTGGGTAAAACTTCCAGAAGTCGATTTGCTGCGGGTGTGTTCGTAATTTTTATTTTGCAATAGTTAACCTCACTGGCTTTAGCGCTTTAAATTGCGCAAGTTATCGCAGCAAGTGCTCGCTTCTTTCGTAAAACTACCAGAAATTGATTTGCTGCGAGTGTGTCCGCAATGAAAAATTGTTTGCAATCGTCAACGTCAGTGGATTTAGCGCTTTAAATTGCGCAAGTTATCGCAGCAAGTGCTCACTTCTTTCGTAAAACTTCCAGAAGTTGATTTGCTGCGAGTGTGTCCGCAATGAAAAATTGTTTGCAATAGTCAACGTCAGTGGATTAAGCGTTTTAAATTGCGCAAATGATTGCAGCAAGTGCTCGATTTGTCCGTAAAACTTTCAGAAATCGACTTGCTGCGGGTGTGTCCACAGTTGAAAGTCGGTTACAGCAGTAAACTTCCTCAATTTAACTTGCACGTGAATTTAGCGCTTTACACTGCAAATACTTTTAAATGCGGAATCACCAAAACAACATCTAAGTAATTATCATTTTTATTAGTAGTAAGATTTGCAATCAAAACAATTTTACGCTGTACCTACATTACGATTATCATCTGCCTACAAAATCGCTTCTCTTGCGTAGATTTTATCATAAAAGCACGTGCATTTACATAGTACTTACTATATTAATCTCGAGTTACCACGATTTCCAAGCCTTGTGTCGGCAAAACGAACGGCTTGATTCCTGATAAGTTTGTTAAATGATGCCAGTCTGTACAGTCGCCAACAAAAGCTACATGACTTATGATGTATGGCCACTCGGCCACACTGGACAAGGTCGTCTAGGGCGTTATGCTTGACCTCACTCGCGATAGGCTTTTGGGTTGAATTTAATTTCAAACATAACACGTATTGAGTCTGCAGACTATAGTTAAAATCTGTAGCCATATAAAATTAGTTACAGCACTATTCTATTGTCAACTTGCTAATAATACACAAGGTTAGTCGGAAAGGGGATACTAATCCGATAGGGTGTTAAAGTACACATAATAATGAATAACTTTTGTTCTACAACTTTCCCCAAAAGTCAATAGTTCTCTTAGAAATAGCTGTTCAAAGATTTCATAAAAAATACGCTAAAATCTATCTATCATCCGCTATGATCAGCTGTGTTTACATTTTAATTCATATTTTGGATCACGAATCAGAAGCTCTATTTTCTGAATTCGTAACTAAAGAAGGGAAGAAGATTTTTTTTAAAAAACTAATGTAAAATCATTTTATTTGGAAATAAAAATTATCGAATTTTGAAATTTAAACACTTGCTTTGAAACAGTCATCAGTGATACTTTAAGTGGTCTGCGGATTAGTACCCCCTTTCCGACTAACCTTGTGCAATAGGATTTGCCGTTACATGATTATAATTTAAACAAATATCTATTACATCTTTAGGTTAGCTTATATTTAACTTAAATTCAAAGAGAGCATTAAAATCATTAACAAAGTATTTTGCCATCGGTTATACAATGAGATCAACGATAAAATGTTCCTGTGGGCACAATGAGTCTATTCAACTGGTGGGATGTGAGGGTTGAGAATTTCAATGCATAATAATTAAATAATATTATTCGTGCAAAGAGAGTCTACGTGCCACCGACAGATACTTAGAACAAAATCGGTAGACCAGAATTAGGTCGAAAAACAATTAATTTTCTTTTAAGCTAATTATAATGTTTCGTATCGTTAATTAAAGTAGGTGCTATGATAGACAATGTTATCTCATTTTGTACCATATGTATTATACCTGTATAGTTTGAGAGTTCATGCAAATTAAGTCACGACAAAGCTCATTCTTTCGTGTACTTAACCTACTAGTTCTTTGTTCTTTAGCGAAGGCATTTTTATAATACTGTAACAGCACGGTAACCACGGATAATTGCATGTTGTTGGCTATCGCGCTGTTTGATACTCTCTCATCTTCGCTTATAATTTTTTTATCGATGCTTTAACTGATAGTGGTTAAGATAATGCAATAATTGCATCGATGCATTTTTTGATGTAGAATTCATTCGAGTTTTATACACTATGAACATATTTTATACAACAAAAACCAGAAACAACTCTGTGATAATAATAAAACAATTTTACTATCATCACAGTTAGCTAATATTTATTTATGTGATTATTATGACACAGTACACGCCCCCATCATTATTATGTTCCATCTCATAATTTGCATGCCAAACGCAAACACGTGTGAGATACTTATTAACTTATTCATAATTTAAATATGAACTTAGCGCGGGACCATTAAAGTCACTTCATAAAACTTACAAAATTATAATTATACGGTCGATCACCCAGCCAATGCGATTTTTTTCATTTAAATGACGAGGTTACATCATGCTTCGGTCGTTCAACTTAAGTTCAGATGGCAAAACGTGATATTTACTTTTCTAATACCATTAATTAAAAATTCATGTAATTTATTTTAGTCAATATTTTCCTTAAGGTAACTGAACTTCTTACCTCATAGAATGACCCCAGTTTGAAGATTTACAAAAATATACAACTGAAGTAAACAAGTCTATTATGAATCTATGAATAATGAAATAAGTACTATAACCTAAATGCTAGAACCTAGAAATAATATAGACGAAAACATATTTGGCCAAAATACACAAGGTTTGTAAACTATTACGATTTTTTAAATATCCGCCGTTTTTTATTTTGCATAATTAAAGCACTTGTTTTGTTAGCATGTTTTTCCTAAATTATAATTGTTGTATGTAATTAATTAAACATATAGCTACCGTGTTGGAACAACAATACTAGGTACTTGTGAGGGCAGACACATCCGCTTGAAGAACGATGGGTGAACAATAATTTGTGGTTGATCGTGAATATCGTATTAGACGTTGTTTTATAATATCTTGTTGCTACGAACCGTAATTTATAAATAAATTATCGTAAGTTTACATAATAACGGATAAACCCGAAGCCCTCACTTTCGTTACTTAAATATTTTTTAAACATTTCTTAACGTGGTAAGCATAATTAATTACAATGAGGGCAACAGAGAGGATCTTTTGGCCCTTATCCCTTTTGATTTTTTTTTTATTGTTCTTTATTTCATCCAGGCAGCATTACAGTGTGAAACTTTAAAAAAACAAACCTTAAACTAGTATGCTTAAGGATATTAAAAGTATGTTACATTTTATGTAGGTACGCACGGCTACAGATCAAGCTATACATTTCCAGTATAAGCTGATCTCGCATTGTATAGAATTTCCTTACTCTGTGAGGTCAGTATAAACTGGAAATGTATAGCTTGATGTGTAGCCGTGTGTACTCATCCAACCAATGATACGATACGTTGCTATGGTAGCATCAAGTGCAACTAAAATCATTTATTCTGCAAATTGGATATTTAAAAATCACTTTTTCATGTCGGTTGGTTTTTTTTAAAGCTAGATGTCGTCGGCGTTTCCTATCTGATTACCTCTGAGAAGAAAGGCCGAAACAAACTCAGGGGTCAAAGTCTCTTTTAAAGTCCAGACATATAGAGTAGATAACATACACAAAGCAAAACACATACAGGGCTACTGGTAATTCGACGTATTCCTTACACCACGTTATAGAGGGGCTAATATGCAACAAATTTAACCCCACATATGTTCTACGAAATTCAATGGATTTCGAGATATTGCAATTTTTATATTATTTTTAATAATACCCAGAATTCCTTCTTGAACACTATTTATCTCTAAAATATCAAATTGATCGGCTTTGTTTATGATATTAACTTGTAGCTGATACTTTTACGAAGCTTTCTGCGTATTTAACTGTTCTTAATGACCATCCAATTGAAAGTAATCATTAAAAGTTAAATAAGTGTATTAGAAAATCGTCGAGGTATGCGATAAAGAATGATGTTTATCTCAAAAATTTACTATGACACTAAGTGTACAAAATGCAAGACAAACATCCTTATTTAATCAGCTATCCAACGAGGTATAGACATTCAAAAAATATTTAGAAACTAATGTAAAAATGTCTTATAATACTGACAAAGGCGATTTCTGAAAAATCTCTAAAAGCACGCAGGTGGCCCGTTAAGTGCAATTCGTTGCATAATCCTCGCGTAGAGATTAAACAGCAGTCTGTCGGGCACCAACTGTCCTCTAAATGTCAGGATTAGATTAGGTCAGGTCGTTAGGTTATGTTTGGTCAGGGTTAGGTAGGTTAGGTTAGGACCTAAGTGTGCGAGGGAACACCGGGGTGGTTTTGGTCAGTAAGAGTCTGACAGACCCCTCTGCCCTCCCCCATGACGGAAGACATGCATGAGGATACCCAGAAGGCAAAAAAAAAAATGGTCAGGTTAGGTCGTTAGGTTAGGTCACGGTTAGGTTTAGGTTAGGTCACAACTTCGATGTCCTGGGATCTGGAGGCGAGGGCCCTCGCGCTGAGATATCGCCAAAGCGAGGAGGCGCTTGAGCGGAGTGGTCTCCGCCAGATCTTGGTGGCTGTGGAGGGAACAACTTGCGCAACCCAGCGCAGGGCACGCCGCAATAGTGGCGGTAAGACCCGTAATGGAGGAGTGGCTGAAGAGGCGGCATGGCAACCTCAGCTTCCAGATGACGCAGGTGCAGATATCTCAGCGCGGGGGCCCTTGCCTCTAGATCCCAGGGCATCGAAGTTGTGACCTAACCTAAACCTAACCGTGACCTAACCTGACCATATTTTTTTTGCCTACTGGATATCCTCATGGATGTCCTCGGTCCTGGGGGTGGGCAGAGGGGTCTGTCAGACTCTTACTGACCAAAACCACCCCGGTGTTCCCTCGCACACTTAGGTCCTAACCTAACCTACCTAACTCTGACCAAACATAACCTAACGACCTGACTTAATCTAATCCTGACATTTAGAGGACAGTTGGTGCCCGACAGACTGCTGTTTAATCTCTACGCGAGGATTATGCAATGAATTGCACTTAACGGGCCACCTGCGTGCTTGTAGAGATTTTTCAGAAATCGCCTTTGTCAGTATTATAAGACATTTTTACATTAGTTTCTAAATATTTTTTGAACGTCTATACCTCGTTGGATAGCTGATTAAATAAGGATGTTTGTCTTGCATTTTGTACACTTATTGTTTTAGTAAATTTTTGAGATAAACATCATTCTTTATCGTGTACCTCGACGATTTTCTAATACACTTATTTAACTTTTAATGATTACTTTCAATTAGATGGTCATTAAGAACAGTTAAATACGCAGAAAGCTTCGTAAAAGTATCAGCTACAAGCTAATATCACAATCAAAGCCGATCAATTTGATATTTTAGAGATAAATAGTGTTTAAGAAGGAATTCTGGGTATTATTAAAAATAACATAAAAATTGTAATATCTCGAAATCCATTGAATTTCGTAGAACATATGTGGGGTTAAATTTGTTGCATATTAGCCCCCCTATAACGTGGTGCAAGGAATACGTCGAATTACCAGTAGCCCTGTATAAGTTGGAACAGCGTGGCTGGTTATCATCTGGTGATAGTTATTGAAGTCGTTTACGACAAAACAAGACAGCACGTGATAAGCGATTACATAACTAATTAATTATTACTCGTTATACTACGTATAGTTGTATTTATTAGGAATACGATTATATTGACGACTATTGACGCTGTCGCTGATCTAAGTCACAAGTTCGATCGCCGGACGGTACAAATTTTATATGGCCTACAGAAAAATTACATATACACTGTGGCTGAAATACTACGGTGGCTGTAATTGCACCATCGTTTCAAGAAAAAAAAACTACTTATAGATTGGAGCAACATGGTATAATAAAATCAAAATCTTAAATGATCTACAATCAATCAATCAATCATCTAAGGATGATATTAAATTACTTAGGTACATGCATTTCGTTCTCCGGTAGTGAGCATTTTACTTGTTATTAGGTACATTTTAAAGGAAAATTTTAAGTAAAATAATCTAAATATTTAATACCTATGGTTTTTTACCTGCGTTAAAAAAGTGAGGTAAATATTTTTTTTTCTTGAGGTTTTCCTTAAAAAGTTATAAATAAAGTGGATTATCCGCGGTACGTCGTTCGTTAGTGATCCGTAGAGAAGGTTCATGCATTATATTACATCAGTAGATGAATATGGGCTGATGTGCATTTTTTGTATCCAAAGAATTTCTCTGTAACTAATGTTTACACTGATTACTAGTGATTGCAATTGTTATCACCAGGTATAGGTTAATAACTTTAGAGTCATTGATACGTTACAGATAATAAACACATTTTTTTTGTTCTAATAACACGTAATTAGTTACAAGTTTCAGATAAAACAATAATTAATATTGTAGATACCAATCATTGTTTTCATTATGAAGGATATTTTTTTTAATGATGGGCATGCTAATTATAAATTAACGTTCATTAATAAAATCATGAAGATACATTATTGTACCTAATTAAATATTTTCGTAGGCGAATGTAAAATCAATACAGATTTTGCAAGATTTCAACAGGAAACTTGGAAAAGGTCTACATCCTCCAGTCAGGCATCACAAGGCCAAATAATTTTAGTTTACAAAACAACATTATGCAATACCTAGTATTGACCAACAGATAAGCTAGCCAGCAATCCACGGAACCGTAGCGCGGCATACCAGGTACCAGATGCTTTGAATATTTTTGTCCCTTGTTTATCTAACATACCGTAATGACTACATTATGATGTTAGTTATAGGGTTGTCGAATGCTGCCTTACGGTTGAGGGGTATAGTTTCAAAAACTGCAAAGTTTTTGTAGTTTTTGAAACTATGTACCGATACCTCTCATTTTAACAGCTATGCTTTAGAGAAAATGTTTGTATTGAACCTACTAGTAGTTTCGCACTGCTGATAGATTTCATGCACTCAAAACCATTTTCCCAATATTGTTTTAGCCGAAATCTACCCAAGCAGTGGCTTCTCAAAATAACTCACAAGGCATTGATAAGTAAATAATAATATTATGTATATAATATTTTCTATATGGGAATCTCGTCCCTTCCATCCCATACTTATGTCATGCATCTACCAAACTAGTTTTATCAACTATCTACAAATTGTTTTCAAACAAGGTCCGATATGGTTTTCATAACAATTAAACATCAATTAACTCGACCATTTACTTTTTTTCGTACTAAGTAATTTAGCTATTCTTATAACAGTTCATAATTTGCACAGATTCAATATTTAGAGCCCATCAGCCCTATCAGTTACCTACATGTTGGTGCATGGAATCCACAGGATTCTGATCAACAATTCAGCGCGTATTGTTTGAACGCGCATGCTGCGCTAGAAAGCCACTGGTTTTGTAACTAACGCGCGAATGCATGCCATTTACATGCCATTATGCGGGTACTTACATATTTATTATAATGTTTACCTACGCCTTTCCTAAATGATAAATTTATTTAAATATTCACAATTATGTATAGCTCATAATTATACTCAAAATGATTGTTTTTACTGCTAAGAATAAGAGTAGAATTGTATTCTTTACTATTAAAACTATTGTAGTATTGATATCAAAACATGTCGGAATAGTTTGCACCAGGTAAAACAACTCTGTGATAGTAATCAATCATCAATAAAACAACTTTTATATCATCGATAAAACAACTTTTAAATGGTTTTTATCTTCATTAGTTAAATCTATTATTATTCATTACTGGTTTCTAATCATAATTATTGCGTTTTGTTACCAACGAACTTGCTGCTCTTTGACACTTTTTAATTCTCTTCCACATATTTCCTTTCCAACTAGATTAACAAGTTTTTCCAGTCTATTTCTTACAATGTTTATCTTATTAATGCTTCGTTCGTTGTGTCTAAGAATTATTACTGTGGACAAAATATTGAACATCACGTTTGATTCAACATTGAATAGCGATAATTAGCCTGGAACTTCAAATGGTTAAGAAGAGGTCTACTGACTTTAAACCACGTTTCGTCGTAGCCCTTCATCTTTCTTGGCCCTTACGTTGTAGACTATGGGGCTCCTCCATTGCGTTTATTAGGGTCCATCCATCCATTGGGTATCGCTTACGCCGTATTCTAAAAAAGTACCACTTTTCATTTGGGATTAGTTACATAACTGTTTGATCTGAAAATAGCCAAGGAATGCACCCTCCCAGAGCCATGATTGGACCTTAATCGATCCCTTTTCACTTGCAATCCGTTCGAATTTATAAACTAAACTCTGGATCAAACATTTGCCCGAGTAATGCGTAAAACGGCTTCGTCAACCTAATTCACACAGTCTGTCTCCCCATGGTGCAAATAATACTTATACTGTTCGTTATGGTACGGCGGTCAAGGTATCGATGTGCGATACACTTTCAAAGGCCGGGGCCGCATTGTGGAATAGAGAAATTCTAGATGTGCCCGCGATATCGCGGAAATTCGAAATTTATTGGATACTTGAAATGTTTTCGAAATAGATTTGTATTTTGTATACTTATCTTGATTTTACCTACTAACTTAATATCTTGAGTCGTTGCACTTCATTTAGATATACATTTTCAAAAAAAAGGGGCTATCGGAATATGTTACTACTCAAAGAAGTTGAAAGCGATTCAAGAGATAGTATATTAGCGGAGTATATTATTTTGTTATACCATGGTATTACCTATGCTTTTCGCATACAGCGGCTGCCAATCAACCATACAAAATCATTCATACTGTCCTTAGCCGTCCAACATCATTCAGCCGAATGACGTCCATTGCTGGACATAGGCCTCCCCCATGCATCGCCATATCGACCGATCCTGTGCTTCTCGCATCTAGCGAATTCCCGCCACCTTCACCAGGTCATAAGGTCCACCATGTGGGGGGCCTATCCACGCTGCACCTTCCGGTATACGGTCGCCACTCCAGAACCTTTCGGCCCCATCGGCCGTCCGTTCTACGAGCACTGCCACTAAGTTTGGCAATTCAATTGGCATTAAATAGCCGTCCATAGAAGAATCCTTTGTTATAAATAATATAAGGTGATAAATAATCATTATCGGTATCAGTTATTTAGAAGGCATTGATGTACAATAATTATAGAAAATGTATGTTATTTACCTCACTTGAAACGAATCATCCAATCGAGTCAACCTATTACATTCGGCTGGACATGCTGTTGCAAATAGGCATCTCATCATCGAATGCTATCTTCTTTCCCGCTATCCGGTTGTATGTAACATTTCCAGTAAATGAATTTATATAAGTAGAAAAAATTGCTTTCGTATGGTCGAATGAGTGACAGCTAGACTAGATAATAACTCCACATGCAACATTACAAGCCGACGCCCGCCTCGTTTTGCATCTTCAATAGATGTTTCACTTTTGCTCACTGATTAATATTGCCACTGTCAACGGCCTATCAATGAATGTTTCATCACCTCACCACCTCTGTTTTGTATTTAATAGAATTTAAAAGACCGTTCTTTCTAATTGTTTGATGGCTACTGTCGAAAGCTAGGTTCAATAAAATGGTGTATACCGTTGGCTTTTATTTGAATACGAAGCCATAAAACAATCACAAGCAGGTAGACTATGATTCACATAATTATGTCCAGTTCCTATAGCTAAAAACTAATCGTTTTGCATACCAATTGTAGGTAGCATTTGTTATTGCCAAACTAGGCATCATAAACTCGTAAGCTAATTTTACTTGAGATAACCACTAACGTATAGGAGGGGTGGTTTACTATGCAAAGTTATGGAGTCTTTGCTTCAGTGTTGGCAAAGATATGAGAATCGCTCGGTAAATCATAGGATTCAGCCGTTATTGAATACCCATTGTTTAAAATATATTATGAAAATTTCAAGTTACTGTTGATGTTAAATACCTAACATATCGCTTCTTTTGTTTCAGATAATGTTAAAAAGCAAGATACTGTTCACGTTCGCAACATTAACATGTGCAGTGAACGCAGTTGTGCCTAATACAGCAACAGGCAACGAAATCAACCCGTTACCAAAGAAAACAGTGACTAGTACCGGTGGACCTTTATACCCAAAAGCAACAGAAACTAGGGACTTAAGGACATTAGATGGAATATGGAACTTCAGGAGATCTCCTTTCGACCCCGAAACCGGGTACAGAGGCGGCTGGTACGAACAGGATCTTGATAAGGTAATGTACTTAAAAAAATCTGTTTCTTATACTTCGATGAGATCATAAGCCTAAGGGGCAATACACCTTAGTCGTGTTGTTATGTAGGTACGTATATTTATGTGTTGCACGTTTATAAACTATGAAGGCCCAATGTTTTTATTATGTACAATAGAATAATTCTTAAGGTAGCTTCCCACGGTGCATATGTGTGATATCGCGCACCGCGACGCACAAATTCGCACTGGGCTCACCATGGGAAGAGACTCGTCCGTAGTAATGCAGACGCATGCGTAGCGGTGCGTCGTATTAGCCGTGATTCGGTAACTTCAAAGTGCGATGCGAGCTCGTGTGAAAGTGTCTTCCCACGGTGCGTGATTTTAAGGATGACACCACGCACAGCCACGCACTGCACCTAGGCTCTTCTTCTTCCACCGGTGCGTGTCCCCGTCTATGTGGGTGCGTGATTCGTAGAAATTTTTTCATTTCAAAATTCCAAGCGAAAGAGAACTCGCAACGCACCTTTGAAGTTACCGTCTCGCGACGGATACGACGCACCGCTACGTACTCGTCTGTGTTACCACGGATTCAAGTCTCTTCCCATGGTGCGCTAGTGCGGGATCATGCGTCGCGGTGGGTGATATCAACCACCGTGGGAAGCCACCTTGAAGCGGTCCGAGGTCATCCGTGTAAGAACGGACGAGCATGTCAAAACTATGAGTAGGTATGACACATATTTTTTCAACGAGTATGAGGGAAGACCTTCTTTTACTCCGTGAAGTAATTATGAGGCACCCGGGCCGTTCTCTTTCACTTGGTATTTTAGAATGACAAAATAGCTTCAAATCACGCACCCACACAGACGGGGACACGCACCGTTGGAAGAGCCTCGGTGCAGTGCGCGGTCGTCGGCTGTGCGTGGTATCTTCCATAAAATCACGCACCGTGGGAAGCCTTTAGATGACTTAATCACTATCTAATTCAATTTAAATACATATTAAACATCCTTACCTTATTCCCAACTAAATCCTGATCCTCCTACGATAAATTTAGTAACTGACAGTTTAGGGTTATTTTCCCAAGCCCTGAATCCATAATCGGCTCACTTAACCCTTTTATCATGTGAGAAGTAATATGAAAAAAGTGCAAGTAAGTAAATTTTTATTAAAGTCCGTTCTCAAATAATGTTCGATGATCATCAATATATTACAACCTTCATATCCGCCTACGCTAAATGGCCAACAATGCCTGCTAAAATATTCCTATAGGCTGTACAAGTAAAGCCTGTAGCCCGCCTCTGCTTATGTGAGCTATCTACTACAGGTACATGCAAGTATAATACCTATTGGAATAATAATTATATGCACATGGGTCATTGTTTATTAACTCAATTGTTTCATTATTTGGTGAATTAACTTTCTCTTCTTCTTAAAATAGAGAAGTTAACAATACAACAACTCTTTCTCTACTGGACTTGATACAACATCGCTCACCTTAGGTGCCGTAAAAGGTGTAATTCATAATAATTAACAGATAGGATTAAAGCCGCCACCCGGAAGTACGGTTGTAACATCAAATATGGTAAACCAAAGGGCTAATTTAAAACAGAAACCCGAAATACTCATCATGTAGATAGAAAGGTACTGCCCGTAGGCTAGATTTTGAGCATATTATGCACATATCACTTCCTATGACAAAAGAAACCCATGGCAAATAAGCTCAAAGCACCAGTGGTTGGTTGGATGATGGTTTTGAAAAAACCTTCTACTACAATCATAAAGAAAATATATGTATAGCCATTTTGAATAGATGGTGAAAGACTCGCAAGCAAGTTTCGCGATTTATTTACATTTTGCATGTGTAGACGTTTTAAAAAGAATACGAGGTAGCTAGCAGAATTTTATAATTCAGTTTTGTTTCTTTTGTTCAACGAATCTCCGATGCATTATTTGTATTTGTTACTAAGTATTGTTCTACAATAAAATTGCAACTGTATATATTTTAGATGTCCAACTAACAGCTTAACCGATTGATGTTTGTTGTTACCAATACATTAAAAATACGTTTCGAACAAATGTCAAATGCCTAAACTAAATATCATGAATTGATAGATTCTTACTGCAAACCTGTCGACCTTGACGCCTATGCGTTATTTACAAATACAATAATTTATTATGTATACGCTTGCCTTGTTAGATAATATCGTCCGAAAAACCTCTTTATCTACGTTTTTGTTATTATGTAAATATGTATCTTCGTTACTATTTCTTATAATAATATTGTAACTCAAATTTAATTATAAGGCAAACGTGTGGATTTTATTGTGTCGAAAATGGTACCAGCTATGATTTTTTTTGCTCACTTTATTCTTTCAATTTAACTTTTTGCAATAATTACTTCACTCTTGCACTTTCATTAATCTACTCAAGCATGACGTATGAAAGATAACTCATGTGAAGAATGGTTTAAGCCACTATAAATCATGTTCATTCTTTTTATCTGGAATGGAGTTCGCTTGTCTTCCAGTCTTCAATACTTAATACATTTGACCCTGCGCTCGTGCGATATTTGGAATATCTTTTGACACGTACAAATTAGTTTGTCCTTTATCTCAACGTTTTATTTTTAAATTTCGCAGGCTCAAAAATGAGGTTTTTTTTTGCAATGTATTCAGACAATAGATATGTACGTCTTTGCAATTCATATAAAATATGAATTTAAGCTGTGCAAATATTTTTACAGTTGTAAATCCAACTAGATTCTTTTACATCGAGCACGACATGTTCAAAGGAAAACTTTTCTAAAACAAATAAAACTTTTAAATATTCTACATACTACCTAATGCTATTTTAATTAAACGCTATCAAAATTAGTAGTCTGCTTTAAAAGATAAAGGAGAAGGTTATTGAAGCGTTTCTGGGTACCTAATTGCTCTAAGCCAAACTTTATGTGGAAATTATGTAAACAAGACGGCCATACATTTTCATGTTATCGTTTAATTAATAAAAATTATACTCCTATTAATGAATAATCCAAAATGTATGATAATTTACTTGAACGATTTCCACATCCAGTTTGGCCGGAGGCATATACCAAAAAATGTTTCTGAACTTATTAGTTCACAGTGTTATTAATCAGACTTGTCGTTCCCTCAAAATGTTCTATCACTCATGGTAATAAATCCCCCGCAGACTGGTCCTGTGATTCCTATGCCGGTGCCATCATCATACAACGACGTTGGCGAGGATGCTTCCTTGCGCGACCACGTGGGGGTGGTCTGGTATGACCGGCGGTTCTTCGTACCGTCGTGGTGGGGCGCAAATAAACAGCGCGTGTGGCTGCGGTTCAGCAGCATACACTACGCGGCTGAAGTGGTAAGTAACTTAACATTATAGGAGTGATATAGTATTATTTATGATCGAGCGACGGTTTCACAAACCGTTACGTCATTTTGGGTTCCCAGTCAACAGCAGATTTGACTACGGTTGTGGCTCTACGGAGACAGTCCCTGAAGTTACAAAGCCTCATGGGTAACCACGTAAACAGGTAGACCAGAGATACAAAATTGGTATTAAAAAACTCTTTAGGGTTTAAGTGCATTTATATTGAGCTCGTTCACGACGCATACCTATCAAGTCATTTATGCTAGTAGTAATGTGTAGTATCTACTCTTGTGGCACAGAATTTTGGTGCATATAAGGAGCAGCTATATCCCTAACCTTACAGATAAATTGTAAATGTAGTTATTGGCAGTTCAAAAAGTGGTTCGTTACTAATTTATAATCGAATTAGAAATTCAACTCAATTCAGAACCTCAGTACTTAAAGCATTACGGTCAAGTCCCTTAAGGGCGGAGATGATGATGATAGCAATAAATAATGCTGTAATTTTTTTCAAGCTTTTCTTTGAAGTTCAATTCTAACTATGGCGAATTGACTACACGTATTAATGTATTGTTGTAATACCGGTTCTGTGCATATTTTATGTAATTTATAATTAGTTACAGTCACAGAAATCTTAATAATTAAGATTTCTGTGGTTACAGTGTGTTTAGAATTACGATAATACATTGAAAGTAGGTGTTATTATTTTAAGTGCGTAGCTCTTACATTATTTAAATGAGCGTATTAACAAATATACAGCGTGTGCAAACATTGCGGATTCAAAGGACAACGGACGGCTTTACGTAGAACGGACGCTGTGTAGAGCCGGGGTTCACACGATTAACATACAAACGGTTTTCGTTTACGCTATTTCATCTTTTAGACACATCCTTCTTGAGAAAATCTATGCCCAAAGAAGTGTTGAATTTTAAACAGTTGCATAGCTCCCTGTACGGTATGCTACGGACTAAGTTATTTGATACCATACTAAACATCATATAAATGTGCTTCTTATGGAAGGTTGGCAATTAGGACATTCTTTATTTATATCTAGATGACAGACCGTCTGCTACACGATATTCCCAGAGATATCTTACTTGCAAAGAACTTACAAACGCATAGAAAAAAATAAGATCTCTTTGTTTTTGCACTTTTAAGCGATTTTGCGAGTGACGGAATCAACGTAGCTTATCTACGTGAGAAGCTTAGGCAATATTCATACTTTTGAAACAGATATTATTGCAAAAACAAAACAGGTCAAGCACGACTTGATCACAAAAAGAGCACCATTAATATTGGATCACTATAATTTCCCGATGAACCATTCATCAAATAGTATTTTTAGAACAAATTGATATACTTAATAGAAAGGTAAAAGCCTGTATGATGTATTCATTTCATTTAAAGTAAGTTACCTTCGAAAGCAAGAACGATTAATATCTCCTACCGGTTATTAATATCTGTGTCGACATCTCACGCGCTTAATTCGCTACAAATTTTCTAACCAGTGAAATTAGGACTTAGTTACAAGAAAGGGCGGATCCAGCCCCGACCGGTGGGCACTATAGCCAGCCAGAGGTGATATTACGAGGCAGTGTCACGATATAATTGGACAATTTGTCGTGTGACCCCGGTCTCGCGAGCTCAGTCTCGTCTGACCCGGCAACCGACCACTAACACACATATAAAACGAAAGACACCTACTTCGGAGACAGGAACAAGCCATCAATTATTTACTTTACGCAGAATGCTTGCATACAAATGCGTGCACCTGTTAACTCATTAGTCTATTCGATTGATTGATGCGTTTGACTCTGGTAATACCATGCAAACAGGTTCGCTTGAAGACAAAAACGATGCATTTTGATCATCTCTTGTTGTTTACGTTGATCACATTGTAGCAATGGAGTACAAAGGTGGTTTTGATTCAATCGTTGCCAGTTTTGATGTGTTTTTCTTATCCATGTATGTTACCGCTAATGTGCGTAAATCAGTTAGAGTGCAGATTATAAATTCACTAGCTTTTTCCCGCGGCTTCGCTCGCGTTAATTTATAATTAAAAAAAACTCTTAACACACTACTAAAGTTTCTATAATAATATAATTCAATCATGATTCGAAAGAAACGTGGCGCCATCTATTATAGTTATTGTTGTTTTCCTCGGGAACAGTAGGTACTTCTTTTCGGGATGAAAGGTACCCTATGTCCGTTTCTGTACACCTGACAACGTAGGTATATGCAAAATTTCAGGATGATCGGTTCAAATGGTTTAGGCTAGAAAAGGTAACAAACAAACAAACTTACTTTCGTATTTATAATATTATGTTAGGATTGTTAAAATGTCGCACTTTAACGGATAGTACCCGGTAATCAGCAGATTACCTTCTTAATCTATCTAAAAATTATTACAAAGTTAATGCGCATTTAAACGTATTCCGCATTCTAACGGTAACATATACAAGGTTAGTCGGAAAGGGGGTACTAATCCGAAAGGTGGTTAAAATACCTACCCATAATAATGAACTACTATTGTTCTACAACTTTCCACAAAAGTCAATAGTTTAAGAGAAATAGCTGTTCAAAGATTTCATAAAAATACGCTAAAATCTATCTATCCTAGCTGTGATCAGCTGTGTTTACATTTTAGGTCATATTTGGGGTCACGAATTGGAAGCTACATTTTCTAAATTCGTAACTAACTAAAGCAGAGATGAAGAATTTTTGAAAAAACTAAAATAAAAATTATCGTATTTTGGAATTTTAACACTTGCTTTAAACAGTCGTCAGTGGCCCACGGATTAGTACGAGTATCCCCTTTCCGACTAACCTTGCATGTGTATGGTTTTTGTGGAGCCTTATAGTACAACCTTTTCTTTTCTTCTATCTAATTGTTATTTCTTTTAGCCACTACTATTTACTGAATATGCACGACGATCCACAGCATCTTCTTTTCATTTTGCTGATAGTTTTTCATTAAAGAGTTCATATTACACATTAGGCACAGATTAGTAATTAATACGATTGTGTTGTACCAAACATTAGGCAACTGCTCGCTACGCTACGCAGCAGCGTCTAAGCACTTTTAGATGTTGTAGACGGGCGTCATTCAGACGCCAATTGTACTAGAGGGCAATAAGAATCACTGACCTCACTTAACTGACATTACTCAATCAGCTTCCTACCGACCGACTTGTCTAGTGGACTGGTTCTTGTCAGGTGTCTCTGTTGCTCTGGTAATAAAAGGTTAAACTGAAGTATGAATGACCTGATGTGTGGTCCCGGCAATGAACCGTGTCTTTTCTGGTGGCTATTACAAAATCAGTGTAAGATTGAACTTCGACTTCGACTGGACGGTACTTCGACACGACTCATCGACTTAAGTTCGACACAGGACTTAGTCGACGGAACCCCTCCATGATGTGACCAGCTATTAAATAAAGAGCGAGCGAAACGAGCACGGGGCTTGGAGCACCTCGACTTGTTTGGCTTAAGTTCGAAGGGGATGAAGTGGGCTTGTGAGCGAGCAATGCGAGAAAACTAAGTCCTCGTCATCCCCTTCGAATTGTGTGACCATTCCACTTTGGAATAGGAACACGGCGCGGCGCGCAAGGCTCGCGGGGAATAAGTCCTGTTAGAGATGAGTCGTGTCAAAGCTCCGTTCTGTCGAAGTTAAGGCTGTCACAGTTCCGTCTTTCGACGTAATGTCCGTCGAACTTCAGTGTTACACTCCTATTATGGTGCTGCGTTTTGATTTTGACAAAATTCCCACGATTAGATACGATTGGGTGGGCAGCATAAAGCAGTAAGCGTTGACGGGTTTATACATATTTGTGCGTACTTCTTCCTCCTAGCCTTTTCCCAACTATGTTAGGGTCAGCCTAACCAGATGCGGCTGAATACCAGTATTTTACACGAAGCAACTGCCTTCCAGACCTCCGCAACCCAGTTACTGGGCAATGCCAATATCCTACATTTCTATTTGTGCGTATATTTTATGACGAGTAGTCAGTGCAGTTCTCTAGGTCACAAGCAAATCAAAATGTCTTCCGAATAGAAATTCTATTCAACCAGTAAATCTCCGATACGAATGATTTATTCTACATATAATATTATACACATAGATAAGTACAGTAAATAACGTCAAGCATCACAAATTTACTGCCCTGTAGGCGATACCTCATTACTTGTACAATGATTTGTAAATCAACCACGAGACGACTTAGTAAGAGGTGCTTTAAAGTGGCATATAAAGGCGCAATTTGCAGGACAATGTATCCAGAATATGGGTCGACACGGAGCACAAATCTGCCTAATATAAACAGATACAAATCATTCAGCGGTACTGACACCTACGGGATTTAGATCGCATTTAAATTTAATGGAAACGCGATCCGAGATTTATAAGGACAATGACATGAATTTATGGCACCCATGTTTGCCTCATGTATGTGGATATAATGGAGTTTAAAGAGAAAAATACAAAATAATGAGTATAAAGTAAAAAAATTACTAAATAAGGAATATACTTAGTCCTAGCATTATATTTTTTTACGCTAACCGTGTTGAAACTTCTCACATGATTGTTTACTCAAGATAAAATCTTTGTTTCTACAAGGCCAAGGATTAAGATTGTTATCTTGAATTGGGCACCTTAGTAGGTCAGTATTCATAAATTACTAACAAAACCATTCATTTATAAAGCTATTGAAACTTAATTATACTTAAACACGATCGTTCTGATGTAAGATGCTCCTGTACAGCCGAATGTTTGCCTACGGGCTGGTATTTTTACTTTTAATTGGTAATAACAATTCTATGCACATTTCCTTCTTAGACGAGGCGTTCTGACGAAAAGTTTATTAGAGAGATTTTATCCCGAACAATAATCCTATCGATTAGTAGAATAAAATAGCGAGTGTTTTATTTTTTTTGATTTTCAGCTGGTTCGATTCCCGGCTTAGGTAAGCATGTCGAGAAATACGTGAATGCAGTTTTGTTTCTTTTTAAAAATAAAGGAATGTTCCCTTTATGTAAAATAATCTATCTTAAGGATTTAAAGTGGTTTCCCTTCAGGGCCCATTGATTTTTTCCACCCTGTATAGATCTATTTGAGATGAGGCATGAACATTAACCATTGTAGCTACAGGAAAACATTCTTAGGAGAACATCTTTAACTTTTGAAATCAATTCTATCTGCATTCACAAAAGTCACAAGTACAGTCAGCGAGAAAAAGGGCAGTTTTCACAAAATATTTTTACGATGCTATTCGATCCTGTTTCCCATAAGGATCAAAAGACTCCTAAGGACCAACTGAGATTGGAGTACTAGAAACGTCGACGTTTCTCTGCTGTATCTCATATATTTTTTCTCGTTGGTCCGTAGGAGTCTTTTGATCCGGGTGAATTCAGGTGATGAAAACGTCAGTAACTCTCGTACTATACAAGGTTAGTCAGAAAGGCGGTACTAATCCGAAAGGGTATTAAAGTACCCATAATAATGAGTAACTTTTGTTCTACAACTTTCCCCAAAAGTCAAAACTTTAAGAGAAATAGCTTCAAAAATTACATAAAAAATATGCTAAAATCTATCTATCCTCAGCTATGATCAGCTGTGTTTATATTTTAGGTCATATTTGGGGTCACGAATTAGAAGCTCCATTTCCTGAATTCGTAACTAAAGTAGGGACGAAGAGTTTAAAAAAAAACTAAAATAAAATAATTTTACATGGAAATAAAAATTTTCGAATTTTGAAATTTTAACAGTTGCTTCAAAACAGTCATCAGCCGTGATTGGAAAAAGGTGAGCTAATTTACCTAAACTTCAAAGAACAGAGACAAAAACTGGAGACTTCCTTAGGATTAAAAATTTTTTCGTGAAAATTATTCCGGGTTTCGGGACATGACTAAAGTATATTTAATATTAATGTTAATAGCACAGAATACAATTAAAATCGTTTCCTATTTTTGTTTCCCAAAATTGTCACAAAACCAGATGACACGTTTTTCATTGTTTTTAAAAAGAGATTGTTTATTGTTTTCAAAAAAGGAGATTGTCTTTTATTTTTTGAAAACAAATGGAAGAAAATCTCCGAGAAAATCCTCCCGAAAAAAAATGCTGTCGTAAGGAAGTCTCCAGTTTTTGTCTCTGTTCTTTGAAGTTTAGGTAAATTAGCTCACCTTTTTCCGATCACTGGTCATCACTGTCATCAGTGATACTTTAAGTGGCCCGCGGAGTAGTACCCCCTTTCCGACTAACCTTATACATATGTTGGGGTCAGCTTCCAGTCTAACCAGATGCGGCTGAATACCAGTTTTTTACAAGGAGCGACAGCCATAAAACTTTCGCAACCCAGTTACTGGGCAATGCCGATATCTTGAGAATAGACCGATTGTCAGACCTTCGGCTTCTGACTACCCGTAACGACTGTCATAGGTACTCGTAAGAAACCCGGGACCGACGGTTTAACGTGCTCTCCGAGGCATGGAAGCGTCTCAATATGTATCGAATGGTCACCCATCCACGGACTGACCGCGGCAAGCGCAACCTTACCCATAATGAACAACGCGGTTGTTAATTAGCCACGAGATCATTCCTTTAAAAATGTAAATTATTTGCAAAAAATATTAGAGGTTATAAATAAACGCAACCTATATTTTTTTCCTGGTTTCTAGGAACAGTAATTCGGACCATTGCCTTTTTAGGGTTCCGTACCCAAAGGGTAAAACGGGACCCTTTTACTAAGACTCCGCTGCTGTCCGCCCGTCTGTCACCAGAACCGTGATAGTTAGACAGTTGAAATTTTCACAGATGATGTACTTCTGTTGCCGCTATAACAGCAAATACTAAAAAACAGAATAAAATAAATACTTAAGGGGGCTCCCATACGACAAATCTGTTTTTTTTTTTGCCGTTTTTATAGATAATGGTACGGAATCGTGCGCGAGTCCGACTCGCACTTGGCCGGTTTTTTGCTCTAGTTAAACTTATAGTTCACTATAAAATATGGGAATCTAATGGAAGCAGCAAAAGCTTTAAGTTGTTCGCTTACACTATTTTGTTTTATTTCACCACATCTTCGTCCATTGTTCGACTACCCTCGTTTGATTGACGTGAAACTGAACTTTGCCCTTGATATTATTAAAAGGTTAAACGGTACTTTAGCATTTCCGTCTAAGACCTGGAATTATTATTTCTCTTACTCTTTTCGGTCACGACATTCACAACTGGCATATTATTTAAAAATACAATTAATAGAACAGTACTAATCTCGTTACTAGCTATTTTCGTTTTGTTGGAGGAAGTAAGCATTATATCAAATAGATATGAATTTGTACAGGGTGTAATATATCTATTAATGGTATAGATTAACCCCGCACGGGATTTAGATTGATTAAAAATTAAAAAACCTTTTTTTCCCAAACATGTTTTTATGTGATAGAAAATTTGATGCCATACATAAATTAATGAAAGCAAGGTGATACCGCTTGAAGGGCACGACTAGCGCGATATCGCTCCACGCAGTCAGTTAACTCGGGACGCTAAAATTACTCAGATACAGACACCATGGTTAGTTTTATGAAAAAATATTTTTGTTGATTCTAAAAAAATCCTATGCAGGGTCAATCAGTGTTACCAGGTTAGTTAGTGTCACTAGATTATGCGGTTTGAAGGAATTACACGAATTCGTTTACACCCTGTATAAAAATTTGTCCCTCAGGGTCTTCTCCTCTCGTGTCAACACGAGCTATAGGTACGAAAATAGCTCACGCTGTGGTGAAAAGATTAGTCAGTCAGCAAGGTTGGTAGCGGAGCTGACTGCCCAGAGTGCGCCGGACGTACTTAAGTATCGTCACTCGTGGAGGCTCTTTTCATGCACCCAGTTTTCATTCCCTCAGAGTTGACAGGAATAACTGAATAAAAGAAAAAATAATCTTCTTCTACTTCTCTCGTGTCGGCACGAGCTATACGACAACAGCTTATGCCGTGCAGAGATTATTAGCCAGACAGCAAGATTGGTAGCGAGGCTGACTCCTAGGGTGCGCCGGACGTAAGTACCTAGTCGAGGCTCTTTTCAAGCACCCCAGCGCGATCAGTCGGTCCGCGTGATACACGATTTACACAACTTTTTTTTATTCGACAAAATTCTATATAAATAAAAAGAAAAGTCCTGACTGACTGACTGATTGACTGACTCATCAACGCCCAGCCCAAACCATTTGACCTAGAAAGCTGAAATTTTGCACAGAGGTTCCCTTTATAACGTAGACAATGAAAAAAGGAAGGATTTTTCGAAATTCAACCCCTAAGGGAGTTAAATAGGGGATGAAAGTTTGTATGGAAAATCGTCACTTAACGGGTTCATAATTCCACGCAAGCGAAGCTGCGGGCAAAAGCTAGTTAAGTAATGTGTGTAATGTGACGTTTTAAAAGTTAAATAAATACACATAAATACAATACAAGGTTCTTAATTAAGGTGAAGGACAAAAAACTAAAAATATAAAACTCATCGATTGATCATATTCGCCTCAAAAAAATAATTTTCCGTAATGTACCTAGTCCACTTTTGCGCAAGTTTTAGCTTGTACAAGTATGTATGCAGTTCCGTGTGCGGGAAGAATTTGCGCAAATATCAAGCACTACGGTCGACGGGGTCGAGCAGTCTTTGTACAATGCTGAACTTGTGCAAAGAAATCATTGGGTTCGTGTATTTATTTAAATTCTTGAATTTGACCATACTTTATGACAAATCAATGCAGTACTACTAACGTGGATTGTTTTGTTCAAGAAATAATATTTGACTGTTCTTAAGTAAATTAAATTACTTGCTTATTAATTATAGCTTGATTTCGAGAACATTGTAATCAATGTCCACTTGATTTAATACCTACAATCTACGGACTACGGGCAATTGTCTGTACGTCGTGCAAAACACATTGTATTGTAACTGTAATAATAAGTACCTATGTACTCTCAGTTACAAGTATTTACATACTTTATTACATTTTTATCGGAATATTGACCTTAGCTTGAAATAATAGAGTGACGCGGTATAATGCCCGTATAAGTAAGTATTTAAGAGAATCCTGATAAAATCCCCTCAACAAGGTTCAAATTACGCCCTCGTATACCTAAATATATACAATACATTATGCTACGAATAGCAGGAACATTTTTATGACACCCACGTGAGGTGAATGCGCTCAACTTTTGTTGAACCGTGTATTCTTATTCTGTTCATTTTTATCTTTATTTCTCAGTCTGTAATTTTAGACATGCATTAGTACGAAAAAGTCTACATTTTTGAAAATTGTACCGCACAATATTCACCGTATTTTGACCAGATACATTGCTTTGTAGCCCGGAACCTCTTACGTTATATTCATTGATGGCCGATTCCTATGATTTACCGAGCGTTATAAGTTAAAAATTCTACAATTGGTAAGCAAAACGATTCGTTTTTGGTCATAGGAACCGGTCATTAGGAGGTATTAAAGTAAACATTTTGGAATCGCTAATCTTTAAAATACAACACCTAAAAATGCTCTATAAACAAAAAGAAAAGAACTTTCTTGTATCCAATTAAGGGGAAATAGCAATTTCTTCCAGTTTCTGTTAGGTAATTGTACCTATTACCAATAAATAACTAACATTTTTTAAACAACGAACGATAAACATTTAGCAATTTCTAAGTAGGTGAATTGTTATTGCCACTTTCCCCTGTAGGTACGCACAGTTTTCTTAGAATTTTCATAAAATTTTAATTCAACTTGTGTAACTGGTTATTTTCTTTAAAAACGACATAGCTAGATATAGCGTGGCTCATTGGTATATTATTGACTATTTTATCACAACTAATACTAGTACCTAGTACACTATTTGCTTATGGTCGAAATTCGACCACTAGTTTACCTGCCGGCACAATACCTTTCGAATGATTTAAGTTCCATTCCCCTCCTTTTATAATAAATACTAAAAAATACGACAGTTTTCATGTGCAAATATTAATATAATAATGATTTATTGTAGGTATACATTCTTTAACAAATTCTATTTTTGCAATCTGAAACGATTTATTAACATACCTACTTCAACAATTTCACTTACGTACTTTAGCAATTTCACACAGGTATTTACTTTAACAATGTCACATAGGTATTTATCTAATTCGTTAGGTATTTTCTTGAATAAATTACAACAGTTCACCCATAACCCATAAATTAATTGTTATCACTTATCATGTAGACCAAGTAGGTACTATGTAGGCCACACTGAAATTGTTGCACTATTTCTAACCACTCATAAATATTTGAATTATGAATTTTCTAAACAAAGTCGAAATTGTGTGATGGCTTTCATTCAACCAACACACCAAAAATGTATTGCACACAAAAACAAGCAACATAAATTATTTAAATAAAAAATATCCACAATGCGCGGTATTATCGCTCTAGGCGATTTTTGCGAGACAACCTTTGTATAGACAATATTGGCAAGTAAAACAAATAACAATTGAAACCGACTACAAAAAACTGAAAAGCTTAAAATAATAACCGCTTAATAAATTTAACATTTTCCGAAGGCTAAGCCAAGCTGTAACGAAGAATTGAAAGCTAAGTACAATAAAATGCACCGAATACAGTGATAGATGCCCTCAGATAAATAACTTTTGCTTTAACAAACGCTTTGAGGAAATGAAGAAGTTTTTAAAATATAAGGGATAATTAAGTATAATACTTTCGTTCAGAATAGTTTTATTTCCGAATTACGCAAAATTTTCTTGTGGCCCACTTATGTACTTGCTTAGCAAACAATTGTTTAAATTGCCTAAAAACGCTTTATCAGAAAACACCTTTGCTGACTTTTGTTAGTGTCGCAACAAAATATTTCTTATCTTTGTAACGCTAATGTATTTACCTAACTTGTAAACTTGCTCACAGCTTGATTCTAATAAAGATACTGCGGTATTGAGCAATATCCCTGAACACTCACTTAGTATTATCATACCCGTGTTAGCGACAACAGAAATACCTAAAATCCATAGCGTTTAAGCTTACAAGACTACGCAAGCGATTCTACGAAAAATACACATATCTCATCCTTACCTTAGTAACTACATGAATAATAAAGGTACACGAAATTAAAGATTCAATAGCAATACAAGTACTACAAAATATCTGTGACTGTTACACACATTATAACGGTAAACAATGGTTTCCTTAACATCTTAAATGAGTAGCAATATTGCACTTACAAAACTTCAATCTTCATTTGTCTTTGTTAAGATAAATGAGTATTGCAGATGTCATAGCAATAGGAGGCACTGTATCTAAGTATCTAACGTATCTACCATCATTGTTTACCGTTAGTATAAATATAATAGGACAACATTCAATTCTGAAATGACATATTATGTTAGGAAAAGGCTTCTTCCCACGGATGTTGTTCAAGGGCGCTTAAGGGAAGTCGGAAATGATAATGAGCTCGCAAATGATGCGCACGATCAACTGTGTGGAACTGTTGACTTCATGTCCTTTAACCAAAGGACACCTTTGACTGAAACAGTGTTCTTTATGAAGAATATTTTACGTGTTAGCGACAAGAAGTTTCAGTCTAATAAGGTAAAAATCAAATTAAAGAAAGAAGGAACAATTTCTGTTACCATATAGGACGTAACACTATGGCACGTAATTACGTCTTGGTTATTTTAAATATTGCATCGCATTGCATTTCCCTTCTTACGTGAAATGCATATTTTATATCATGTAATTTGCATCTGCGAGTATTAAAGTAGATTGTATCAGTCGAGCAGAATCAATTATTCTTCCGCGGATATGACATTCATTATGATATTCATCTTCTTACAACTTATTTATTATATACTTATCATTTCGTATCGATATTTTTATCCTTGCTGTAATGTTCTTATCATGAGAATTGAGATTATCGCATGCTTCTAATCAAAGTTACTGTGAACTTTTCTATTAACTATCATTTCTTGTATATACTTTTATGTCATTAAATACTACGATTCCTTTCAGTTCGTGAACGGCAAGTCAGTGATGTACCACGAGATAGGGCACCTGCCCTTTGAGACGGAGATCACCGATTATGTCAGCTTCAACAGCAGCAACCTGCTCACTGTCGTAGTTGATAACACACTGCTCATCGACACCGTCCCTCAGGGCTCCATCAAGGATGTGTATGTCGGGTGAGTGTGCTTCAGACATGCTTCAACAACAGCAACTTGCTCACTATCGTTCTGAGCAACACACTGCTCGCGCCCCTTCGGGCTTAGGGTTACCGAAATCTGCCGCTAAATTTTGAAAGTCTCAGCTCCCGAAATTCAATAAAAAATCTCCCGGAATCTGAAACGCGCGCCAAACTAGTAAATTGCGCTTTCTCATCCCACAAATAGTACGTTAAGTTTAGAAATGTTCTAAAAGCATACCAGAGCATTCTGGATAATCTAGGATCAAAACTTAACAAGATTTGTTGAAATTTTTGGGTAAGCTTGTTATGCATTGCCACTTCTAACGTAATAAAGTTTTCTAAATACAATATATAAAGTTTGTTCATTTATTCATCATCATCATCATTCAGCCGAAAGACGTCCAATGCTGGACATAGGCCTCCCCCAAGCATCGCCACATCGACCGGTCCTCTGCTTCTCGCATCCAGCGGTTTCCCGCGACCTTCACCAGATCATCGGTCCACCTTGTGAGAGGCCTATTTCATTTATTCATCCAACATTAATTATGAAATATAGGTATTTTAAAATATTTCCATAATAATATTGAAAAATAAAAAAATATTGATTGGACTCTGTTCCCGATGCCGGTGGGCATCGGTCCAAGCTACCGGTGGTCAGGGCCTCAGAGAGAAGAACTTCCTAATAATACGCGCAGTGTACAAGAGTACCGCTTTCTGTATCAGGTCTTTGATTCAGCTGCCTAACGAGAGCCTCTTTAGATGTTGGTCGAGGCTCTTGGCTATTAATTGAACGTCATCATTCAGCCGAAAGACGTCCACTGCTGGACATAGGCCTTCCCTAAAGGGGGGCTTGCCGTAATCGCCACGCTTGGCAGGCGGGTTGGCGATCGCAGTATGGCTGTTAAAGTACTCAGAGAACGCTGCCGCCCATCCTCTAGACCTAGAGAATCTCTTAAGGAGGATCCAGACATTGCGAGGCATGCGCCGCGAACGGCGCACAACGCATGTGCAATGTGTGTACCTTCATATTCGTGGCGAGGCATGTGCTACGCACGTGAGCACATGCCTCGCCACAAACATAAAGACAGACAAACGAAGCATTTGCTTCGCACGCGATGGCTCGACCCGAGCATACGTTGGTATATTTTTTCGACACGCACGCCTCACTCCGAGGCATTCGTTGTGCGCCGTTCGTGGCGCATGCCTCGCAAAGTCTGGATCCAGATCCACCTATAGTCGCCTTTTACGACACCCACGGAAAGAGATGGGGTAGTGCTATTCTTTAAGTCCGGCACTACACCAGACGAATTTTTTGAACGTAACGACTGGCATTAAAAAAATAATAAATCATTGAATTCTGTATTTCCAAGTTACAATGCTGTTATTTTGAAAATATTTTAAAGTCAAGTCAAGAGTCTGTTTGTTTATAATTCGTTGTTTGTTTCATAGACCCAACAAAATTCGTCAAGAGCAACAGTATACTTTTGACTTTTTCAACTACGCGGGAATCCATCGCACCGTGTTCCTCTACTCTACCCCGCAGGTGTTCATCGACGACGTCATCGTTAACACGGATATACAAGGGCTAACAGGTAGTTTGACAACACTTCGTGGTAAAATAATTAAAAGATTTCTAGAAATGACAGATTATTTATCGCAAAAATCACAAATTATCATGATAAATCACACAAAAAAAAACAATTATATTGTCATGATGTGCATGGCAGCAACATGCACCTCTGTCATATTGTGATGTTATAAATGCTGCTCGTGGTTTAATTCCTAAATACAGTTTTTGCAGCTGTAACTTACTAGTGTTAAATTCTTGAATGTCGCAACTGTTGCTTCCTTTAAAATACATTGAGGCTCAACCTCAACCCACTTCATAACAGAATGGTCTTTTTAATACTATTTTGTTTTGAAGTATGTTGTGATGATGACCTTTATTTGTGGCAGATTTGAGAGTGCCTTTAAACCAGATATTGTCATCAGGCCGTAAACATTTACTGCTGAACATGAGCCTTCTAATGAACTGCCACAACGAACTGTAAGGAATATTGGCATTACCACTAACGTTTAGCGGACGGAGGTGATCGCAATATTTTGTTGTTAGCACACAGTATACCTATATACGTTATTGTACACATACATACATATTTACTACACTAAGGAGTAGTAAAGTTACAATATTAGTTAAGTAATTAAGGGTAAAATGGCAGTCTTATCGCTAAAAGAGATATCTTCCAGACAACTTTTGGAATGGACAGGAAAGACATGATAATTGAAAAATGTTAAAGTATCTAAATATTGCTGCTTCGAAATATTAGAAAGAGTCCTATTCCATGGCTCCACGCTCCAAGCATAATTCTATATTAAATATGACAAATTTTGTCGCCTTTTACATCAAGCATATATTATACGAATATAAGTTTATATTTCCAACTAGCTTTCGCCCGCAGCTTCGCTTGCGTGAAATTTTGAACCCGTTAAGTGACGATTTTCCATACAAACTTTCATCCCCTATTTAGCTCCCTTAGGGGTTGAATTTCGAAAAATCCCTTCTTATTGGATGCCTACGTTACAAAAGGAACCTACTGTCAAAATTTCAACTTTCTAACCCCAGCGATTTAGGCTGTGCGTTGATAGATCAGTCAGTCAGCTTCTCCTTTTATATGTATAGATAAAACTTTCAGGTTTCATAGTTTACAACGTGACACAGAAAGGCTCAACCACGGACAAGGCCCGGTGCTTCGTGCAAGTGTTCGACAAGAATGACACGCAAGTGACAGCATACAACGACTGCGCTGGATTGCTCGAGATTGGGAACGCAAACTTCTGGTGGCCCTACCTGATGCATCCCAACCCTGGATACTTGTACACGTTCAAGGTAAAGACAGTATATTAACTAAAAAGACGCAAGGCATGACGTACTACGACTGCGCTGGACTGCTCGAGATCGCCAACGTTAACTTCTGGTGACCCTACTTCATGCAGTGCAATCCTGGATGGCTGTATACCTACAAGGTAAAAGAGAATGGGTAAAAAAACCCAGGTCCAACTGAAACGACTCGTATTGGTATTTGTCACACTTAATGTCTAGGAAATAAAAAATATGCAGGATTGTTTAGGACATTAAGTGTAACAAATACCAGTACGAGTCGTTTCTGTTGGATCTGGGTTTCAGTGGGCCATCTATAAATTATGTCACACGTTAAGGGGGGGGGGGGGGGGGGTCGACGAAGTGTGACAAGGGGGTGAGAGGGGTACTAAGTTTCGTGACGTCACATTTCAAAAGCTGTTCCCTACATTTTGACGAGTAATGCGAACATAAATGTAGGGAACAGCAGATTTGTTTTCGCTATTTCATCTTTGGTCCCATAGTAAAAGTTGTTCATAATGATGAGTACGGTGACCCCTTAAGAGATCGTTTGTGTCTCACCAGTCATTCTGTATAAAAGATACAAGAATTCCGTTTTTTCTTTTGAAGTACTGAACCTTAAAAAAACATGACGACCATATTTTTATCCTGTAGCATCTATTCACTACGTCAAACTTTACTACTACGATCTGTATTGTCCTCAGGCATCGCTAATAGGCCCGAATGGCGAGATCATCGACACTTACAGCCAGAAGATCGGCATCAGGACAGTCACGTGGAGCAACACCACCATCTACTTGAATGAAAAACCACTTTATTTGAAGGGATTCGGCATGCATGAAGATTCTGATGTAAGTCATCTTGTGTGTCATCAGTTTTTAAGCAATTAATATAAATGTTTACCAGGAGCCCAATTCTACTAACAGAAATTTTGCAGTTAAGAGGCAAAGGCTGGGACCCAGTGTTATGGCTGAAGAACTTCAACCTGATCAAGTGGTTGGGCGCCAACTCGTTCCGGACATCGCACTATCCCTACGCCGAGGAGATTTATCAGCTCGCTGATGAATACGGCATCATGATCATCGATGAGTGTCCATGCGTTGATACTGAGTGAGTACATTATTAGATATTGGTGTAAGCGTACATTATTAATAATAAATTGCATACAGTAGATTGGGGGACAATGCAATGGTTAATTTACGCTATTAACCAGACAAAATAAAACATTCATGAAAATAATATAACCTCAAATACTTAAGACAGAAAGAAAATATATTTATTTAGCACAGACTAAAAGGCACACAATACACACATAACAACATCACGCCTGTATTCCCCGAAGGGTTGGGCAGAGGTGTATAATACATCATATTTTGCCGTTATGTTTAAGTCCCATGTAATATACTCGCCCCCGCATATTGCCATCAACCAGGCACAAATCCAGACTCCGGGCTGCTACTGAGAAATTCCACACGGAAAGACCCAATAACACTTTGTCCCACCTGGGGATCGAACCCAAGACCTCATGCTCAGCAGTCGCGCTTGCAACTACTAGACCAACGAGGCAGTCTCAAGTATTTCAGTTTTTGAAGCCAATTTGGGAAGCTACATAAATCGGCAAAATTATAAAGGACAAAATGTCCAGAAGCATAAAGGCCCACGTTAGTCGCCGATAGTAACTTAAATATTGTTGCCGATTCTCTTGTGCACAAACTAAACTTAATTTAGGCTATTGCCATCTTTTTCACTCTCATCGAATAAGTAGGTAAGCTGTCAAATTTAGTTGAACTAAAATTTCCATACAAATTTAGACGACAGGTCGGAACGTGTCGACTAAAAACACAGCGAAGTTCAAGGCGTAAACTAGTTTGACATCTTTAACTTAGTTCTTATCTATCTCCGTTCTTTTCTCGCGCTATCTGTTAGTAAAAGATAGCAATTCTCTAATTTTAGTTTAGTTGGCGAACAAGAGAATCGGCACCACTATTATTTTACACCCCTCCATTCGAATCCTTAAAGTTCATTGATAATCCTTGTAATTTATATTGCAGTGTCTTCTCAAACGGGTTGTTGGCGAAACACAAGCAGTCGTTGACGGAGCTGATACGACGTGACAAGAACCACCCGAGCGTCATTATGTGGTCCATCTCCAACGAGCCAAGGTCTTCTAACAAACTGGCCGACAGATACTTCGCGTGAGTACTGATATTAATACACAAAAAAGACGAAGTAACACTGTAGGAGTACATTCGCACCAGGTGACGCTTCTGTCGCCGGTTTCAGGAACCTCTTTAATAAGCTTTTATGCTATTCATTTAGTAAATTCAGTGCTGTTATCTTTCCAGGGAAGTGGTAGACCACGTCAAATCTATGGATCTCTCGAGACCAGTCACCATCGCAATTTCTGCCAACGCTGCTAATGATAAATCAGTGAGTACAGACATGAATTCAAAGATAACAAAACATCCAGCATTAACTCATCATATTTTGTGTCTTTGACTATTGGGAATCTTATTATATTATTGCAGTAACCAAAGGAACACACTCAAGTTGCTTGAACGTCTTTTGTATAATTAAATATTATTATGTTTCAATGTTCAGCAGAAGTAACAAGTCATTTGTATTTCAGGGTCGTCACTTGGACGTGATCAGCTTCAACCGTTACAACGGGTGGTACGCGAACCCTGGACAAACAGCGCAGATCAAGCACAACGTGATAGAGGAAGCGACCAACTGGCACCGCATACACAACAAGCCCATCATCATGACCGAGTACGGAGCCGACACCATCGCCGGACTGCACTTGGTGAGTTGTTACTTGATCACTCACATGCACCCAGTAGTAGAGGCGTCCACATGCACCGGATACATAAAAAGCCCATCATCATGACCGAGTACAGAGCCGACACCATCGCTTTGTGAGTTGTTATTCGATCACTCACATGCACCTACTGTCGCAACCTATACACAAGTACCGTCCGCGAGGCCTAAGCTGAGTTTTGCATTTGTGTGAGAATTAATGCAGACGCCTCCTTTGCTTGGTTTAAACCGGTTTATACTGCTTTTTGGCAATAGATTCTATGTGCACTCACACAAATGCAAAGCTCAGCTTACGCTTCGCCAGTTCTATCAGGCATGCACTTCTTTATTTTTTCACTCCCTGCACAGAACGTACCTACCTAATTGTTAATTCTATAGTAGTTTTAATAACGCGGATACTAGAAGCCATTTTAAAACAATGCCGAAAAAAGTTCTAATTATTTTACTTATAAAATGTGTCGTAAAATGTTTACTATTTGTACACCATCAGTATCCTGAGTACATCTGGTCAGAGGAGTACCAGTGCGCGCTGATCTCTGAACACTTCAAGGCGTTCGATCACTTGCGGAAAGCAGGCTTCTTCGCAGGAGAATTCATATGGAACTTTGCTGACTTCAAGACACCACAGTGTTAGTATTGCAATATAAATAAATATTATACTATAAATAATTATCTACTAGAAAATGGATATGCCACGGGAACTCTCGGGGGATAGGGTTATTAAGTACAATAACTTCGTAGAAATACCTACTTTATCCCAAAAAGAAATAAATAGTTGTTTTTTTAAACTACGTTACCGTACCTAACAAAAAGTCCCACACAGCTGCTATCTTAAAGGACTTGACACACGACGCCGCGGCGTACCTTAATAGGACCGTAACCGTAATGGCACAGGCAAAAAGATATTCTTTATAATATGGATTAGTATGAGACTATGCCTGCTAGACCATTCCGTCATAGACCTACTCCGTAACGTGACATGCACGGACCGGCAAAAAATTCATGGCGAGAATATTTTGCAGGTGACGGCACGCTCCGTGCCTGGAGGTCTACTCCCTGCTACGGACTTAGGGAGTAGGCCCCCAGGGGGCCTACTCCCTAAGTCCGTCAATGAAGTTAGTCGCCCGTCCGAAACTAGCCCGAAACGTAGGAGTGAACAAAACAAGTGTCAAGTTCAACTTTTCGGACGAACAAAAACACATCGGGAGTAGGGACAACTGTCAAATCGTGTTGTCATTCATTCTTAGTTCGGGCCCCGAAATAATCGTATGTCCGTAGGTGATAGGGAGTACGAAACACTTGTAACTAAGACCGAAACCACGGACTTCGTGCTTAGGGAGTAGACCCCCTGACACGTTCCTATTATGATCATGGTAACATCTAATAATTTCGCGAAACTTTGAACTCGAGTTTATTAATTTCAATACCGCTTACTTCTAGCAGAATGTCAAACAGATTAATTATGGTGTTTGGCTTTTTTCACTTAGGGAGGGTTGGCAAAGTCCCTCAGCGTCGTCGAGACCGGCTCCGGCCACAAATAAGGCACAGCAAATGGTTACGCTGTAAGCGACGACGATCTTTCTTTCTGATGATATATGGAACGAATGAATTTGATATGATTTTGTGTAGTCATTGTAGGGTGGTGGTGTAACGAATTGTTATGCTAGTGACTGATAAGAATGCATGGTATCTGTACGATTGAATGAACTGAATGCGCATGGTAACGAAATATTAGCAGGATCGTTATATTTGTAGACTCTTTACTATTCTTTCAGCTGCAATATACGATGAACATGGAAGAGCCGGAAAATCTTGTTACGTTTTTAATATCTATAACTTTCCCTTTGAGGTTTTTAACAATTACTTTAGATTTATACTTATATTCAAATAATCCAGTCAATCGTATAGTCGCAGTCGCATATATTTTTGTCGGCGATCGAATCAGCGAAATCGGTAAAATTCGGCAAGCATTTAATTGGGCGAAGCCTGAGGGGTGGTTTTTAAAGAGATGAAAGATCCACAAACAAATACACAAACATTGAGTTTAAAAATCATAGATATAATTTAAATTCAATCATAAAATTGATTTGCTGGAATTTGATGACAGCACGCCATAACCATATGTAGATACTGTAAAATAAATAACCAAGAAACATATTAATGTTAGATAATGAAAGTAGCTAACGGCTCTCAAGTTGATAATCTCAATAGAGATTTAATATTAAATATTGATTATATTAAACAATAAATAGCGAATAGATTGCACTTTTTAGTATGTCATTAAATGGTTAATGAATCCCTAAAAGTGTGTCTTCGTACCTACGTCTGCATTTTTGTAACCAGAATATCAGGTTTAGCGAATCGTTTGTAGACTCATCAGACTCATCTCCATGTTGCGACATCTAAAGCATGATGTTTTAAACGAACAAGGGTCTTGTCATATTAATCAGCAACAAATCACAAAAATGTCGGATAACTTTAGACACGTTACATTCAGCTGCGATAGCATTATTTTTTAACAGTAACTCGTACACGAAGCATGCGAAAGATGAAGCAATGCGAAAAGGTGAAAGCATGCGTACGCATGTTCATACAAAATGTCCATTTTCTAGAAGTAAAGCGCGAATTGATGCTACCAAGTATGTTTAGTCCCTTAACACTGGAATCTTTACTTGCATTTTAAGTGGATAGCGTGAACTTTTCGATTTGGTCAATTTGGAAATTCCACGATATTTTTGCAATGCTTATTTGCGATGATGATTGTAAATTATTTTGTATTTATTCACGTTTGTGGTCGAAATTCAACCATTATTTTACTTGCCTTAACGGCGACATACTTACAGGTGTTTTTTTTGTGCACATCTTTGGTTACCTTTTCTTACATACCTTTAGAGCGATTACGCACTGCATCCGATACGGATCCGTGAAAATACGGATATAAAAAACTCGGACCGAATTCGAATATTGCTTTTCGCACTGCATCCGATCTAAATTCGTGAAAATACGGACCGACAGTCTAAACATCTCGGACCGAACTCGGATATTGCTTACGCACTAATCCGATCTCTGATCCAAATCCAAGCAATTCAGGAGCCATCTTTGGCTTAAATGTTCGATTTGAATCCGAAGTAATGCGAAAGCGTTCATACAAAAAGTACTACGGCTATGGTCCGTCAATATTTCTTCCGAATTGGAGACTCACGGATGACGGAGAGAAATCGGATGATGAAAGTCGGATCTAGTGCGTAAACTACCATACAAGTAGTTCTATGACTACTTCGGAACGTATTTTCACGGATTCGGGTCGGATGCAGTACGTAACTGCTCTTACTTTATTTTTTTCATTCCCCTCCTTTTATAATAAATACTAAAAGAAGTACAATTTACAATTCATATTATAATGATGATAATACTTTTATGTACTGTACTCAAACATTTGGTAAATCTTTCTCATGTAATAAAATTCCAATTTCAAAATTACAGCGATAACGCGGGTGGGCGGCAACAAGAAGGGTATATTCACCCGTAATCGGCAACCGAAGGCAGCCGCACATCACTTGCGGGCTCGCTACCATGCACTCGCGACCGCCGACTACGGGGTCCAACTCCCCGAGACGACGTACTACGTCAGCGACAACAAGGCCGCCAAGCACGAAGAATTGTAACCTTCTGACCCTCTGCCATAATAATCACCAAATTGTTTATTACTATAGGTTTTACAAGATAATACAATGAACTTAGGCTAATTTTACGGATTACTTTGCGATTTAATTTATTGTTATCCCATGAGTTGAGTTTTAAGTTGCAGCAGCAATTTACTAAATGCGATGTTCAAAATGCTGCTAACGACGACAAAAGCAAAAAGTTAAATACCTAATCTACATTATTATCCGTATTTTTTTTAGTTTTTATAGTTAGGTTTAATGTTCTAGTTCAAATACAACGTCACTCGACCAAGCGACTGAGTATTTTAATAAAAGTACTTGCTCTAAACTTTTTCGTGCCACAAGTATGCGTGTCCACGCGTTGGTACTTAATAGCGGAACTTGGCTCTTTTTTTCCTGACAGTAAACTTTAATTAGTATGAAAAATGTAAGATAACTTGACCAAAATAAAGACAATGGTGCCGATTCTGTTGTGCACAAACTAATTAAGGCTATTGTCATCTTTTTCACTGTGATAAAACAAGAAAGAGACGGACGTAAATAAGAGCTACCTATTATCAAATTTAGTTAAACTAAAATTTCCATACTAATTAAGAGGCCTTGCCCACGGCGACTTTTTGTAGCGATTCTGTCGCGCATATGTATCGATACAGCCGCGATGCTGTCGCTGACTGTGTACCTTCGCCTTCGCCCAGATTCTGTACGCGATAGTAGCGATGTAGAAGCGCATTTACAGCATCTCTACAAAAAGTCGCCGTAGGGCGAGGGGCCTTATAGCCCGGCTACACGCTCCGTCTTGCCTGCGCAGTCCAAAAGTGCTCAGTCATAACTGTACAAAAAGACGGTATACCGTACAGTGGCCACACGTGCAGGTAAGATCGTGCAAACTGGACTGTGCGAACCTCATCGTGTTTTGAGAGCTCGTCACGTCACGATGTGCGACTTCTTACTTCACTCATTGTGTCGTCGAAAATAATTTTGCCGGACTGAAGCGCGGCTTGAATGACCGGCCACACGCTGTAAGCCAAAACTGCGCAGTCCAAGACTGCGCAGTCCAATCTTCAGCATGTCAACGATTGCGCAAGCCGCGCTTTCGGGCCTTTGCGAGCTACCGTCTTGCCGTACACACGTGCGATTTTACCTGCGCAAACTGGTTTGTGCAGGCATGCTCGCAGGCAAGACGGAGCGTGTAGCCGGGCCATTAGACAACACTTCAGATCGTGTCGACTAAAAACACGCTGAAGTTTAAGGCGCAAACTAGTTTGACGTATCCAACTTAGTTCTTATCTATCACCGTCCTTTTCTCGCGCTATCTGTTAGTAAAAGATAGCAATATCTCTAATTTTAATTTAGTTGGTGTACAAGAATCGGCACCATTATTTTCCTAGATGCCTTATGTATTGATATGACGAACCGTCATTGTTAGTATAATAGGTAGTATTTACCATAGTACAGTACAAGAAATCTACAATTTTAGAGGGAGGAAATAATTGTTCCCCTCAATAAAGTACCGACAGGTATTGTATTAGGTAACAAATAGTATAGATAGGTAGGTACTGTTCTCGCAAGAGGATAATAAATAGGTACAAGGTGTAACATAAATAACGCACAACCTCTTAAGGGCTCACTGTACTCATCATTATGAACAACTTTTACCACAGTGTACCTATACTTACTACATACAGTGGGTCAACGCCCATACATTTGACAGGTCCCATGAAATGTCAAAATTATGTAGGGGCGGAGGTTATGTCGCAAGTATGCAGTATGACTACTAGGGACATAACCTCCGCTCCTTCACCCCGCAACCCCCCGCACGATTGCTCTGCGACAATGTTCTACGTTGACCGACTGTAAGGAGTAAGATATAGGTAGACTGTGCTTTTACTATGGGACCAAATCTGAAATCGCGAAAAAATATCAGCTCTTCCCTACATTTTGACGAGGTATGCGAACATAATTGTAGTGAACAGCTAATTTTTTTTCGCGATTTCGGATTTGATCCCATAGTAAAAGTAGTTCATAATGATGAGTACAGTGACCACTTAAAACGTTGTGCTTTATTTATGTTACACCTTGTATATGAACTTTACATTTGTGTAATTCATGTTCGCGCTGTGTGATGGGGTTTGGTTCAACTACACAAGGTTAGTCGGAAAGGGGGTACTAATCCGCAGGCCACTTAAAGTATCACGATGACTGTTTTAAAGCAAGTGTTAAAATTCCAAAATACGATAGTTTTTATTTTAGTTTTTCAAAAATTCTTCATCTCTTCTTGCGAATTTAGAAAATGTAGCTTCCAATTCGTGACCCCAAATATGACCTAAAATGTAGACACAGCTGATCATAGCTAGGATAGATAGATTTCAGCGTATTTTTTATGACATCTTTGAACTGCTATATCTCTTAAACGACTTTTGTGGAAAGTTGTAGAACAAAAGTTATTCATTATTATGGGTACTTTAACACCCTTTCGGATTAGTACCCCTTTTCCAACTAACCTTGTATAATACACATTGGAATGTAGGTAGGTATCTGGGCATGCCGACCTCATCCTACTAAGGTGAGATTTATTGCTAAGCAAAGTTAGCGTTTCATACAAATAAGAACATTATCACCGTATATGTAGTTAATAATGTTCATGTCTAATATTCTTATGAAACGCTAATTCACATTCGCTTATACAAATATGAACATTATTGCCATAAAGATAAGGTTCATATTCATATGAAACGCTTACTTAGCAATGTAAGTAGCCCTAACCTACAGCGCTCACACATGCAAAGCTCATGTTTCGTAGTCTCGATGCGAAGAATATGGAAACCTATAATAGGTAGTACCTAATTAATAAGTTCGTAGGTACCTAATTGCCCTTTTATCTTATGGCAAAATTAAATATTTAAATAGCATTGCCCAAATAAGATGATACTACTAAATTATAATAATCCAAACCTAAAAGGTAGGTCTGTTGTTAGTAATCTGTTGTATTTTTTTATCGTAAAAATGTACGTAAATAGGTACAACAAGGTGAAAAAGAATATAATGTAATTGTTATATAAATTCAATGTAATGTAAATATTTATTGTAATGCGAATAAAGTACAAAATAAAACGTTTTTTTTCCTCCTTTACGAAACATTATTGCAGGAAGAACATTTATATCGAATGGCCTGTTACAGTTCATTCTCGGTGGATGGATGAAATTTACTTATACAGGGTGTTAACGAATTCGTGTAATTCCTTCAAACCGCGTAATCTACCGGTGACACTGATTGATCCTGCATATGTTTTTTTCAGAATAAATAAAAAAAAGTTTTCAAAAAATGAACCATGGTATTCTGTATCCGAGTAATTTCAGCGTCCCGAGTTAACTGACTGCATGGAGCGATATCGCGCTAATCATGCCCGTCAGCTGTGTCACCGTGCCTTCGGTACATTTATGCAAGGTATCGAAACAGCCCATCACAAAGAAAAAAATGGTATTTTTTTATTTTTTTTTATTTTCAATCTATCTAAATCCCGTGTGGCGTTAATCTATACAATAAACAGATCATGTGGTTTGAAGGAATTACACGAATTTTTTAACACCCTGTATACAGATAAATCGACTGGAAAAAGTAGACATAAAATAAAACGACTACAAAAAAACGGAAAAGAGTAAAATCACTGCAATATTATAATATTTTACAGTTTCGGAAATCACTGCTTATCCATGCTGAACAAAATTGAAGGCACCGACTTTTTAAACTGTTAATTTTATAAAATGGTAATTATTTTACTCTTTTCAGTTAGTCTTTTTTTTCTATTTTTTTTTCTATTTCATGTTCCATAAAAAATACATAAACACAGTGGCATAGCTTGCCCTGCACGGGCCCTGTATCAAAATTTGTCGGCGGGCCTTCTACCCTACTGCGGCGAAGCCCGAAATGAGGGTAAAGATTTTTCGCAAAAGAAATGAAAACGCTTGCATTGAATAAAATAGTTAAAAGAGTTTGGCGTAGGTACGGCCTAATAAGTGAGAGTACTCGCGAGTGCCGTAACTGTATGTATTCATTGAAGAGTTACATTGTCCATCTGCGAAGGTCTTCATGAGATCTTCACCAAAATATGGAACCACCCCTGAGTTAGGTACACTATTTTCAATAAAAGAATCATCGAAATTGGTCCACGAGGTAAAGAATAATAAGTAGATGAAAAAAAAAAAGAAAAGATTACGACTAATTAAAAGTCTCCCCCTTTATTTAAAGTCGGGTTGAATATGTACTATATGTGTAACTATAATAATTTAATTACAACTTTATCCAGTCAGTTAGAGCTTGCACTATCTAAAATGATAGGTTAATGCTCTGCATAGGCTTCTAAGTCTGCATGTATTTTATAAATAATATAATATTATAAACAAATAAAATACTTCTATTAATCCTAACATAATCAGCCCATTACTGTCCGACTGTTGGGCACGGGCTTCTGCTCTGAATAAGAACGATTCATGCCTTGGCTACTCAAACAAGCTGAGGTAGTAGCCTCCGACTGCGTGTTATGTCAGTGATAAGTGCTATTTTTAATGCTATAGCCAGAAGTTTGCGAATTACCTAAGGCTACTTATGTAGAGCGTTCGAGGGCAAAGCGCAGCAACACGCAGCAATGGCAGTAGCGGGCGAAGCGAGCCTCCGCCATACACAAATCAAAAAAAGAAAAGATTAAAATGCAAAGCTCAGCTTAGGCCTCGCCAATTGTACCAAAAATCGTAGACATAATTAATAAATATCAATATCACTAATCCAAGGATAAATGTATACTTAAACTTAGAGCTATGCTCTAAGCTATTATAATAATTTTATGTTCTGTGCACTAAAAAGACTGGAACTGGAACGTCAACTGTCAGTTCAACTTCAAAGTTTCAAACTTCAACGTCAAAGTCAAAACAATGTGGTGTCTGATTTGATGAGTGTTTGTTTATTTGGTTGACCATCGTGACAAAAAACATAATTTATAAAAACTACAAACAGTTGATTTTAAATAATTCATAAAATATAATAAACAAAATGAGTTGCATACAATGTGAACAAGTCGCCAAATATAAATGCCCTGTATGCAGAGAACCTTAGTAAGTGAAATAGTCAAAATTCACATGCGAGCTACAATATTCTCTGTTCTGAGATTTTCTACGTGATTCATTGCTATACCTACATGTTTCCCCCATGTAGAACGCTGCTTGGTCACAGCTATGGTACGCTACAGACTATAATAATTATACCAAAATAAAGTAGGCTAATAAGATTGACGTCGCACGTGAACGCAGGTCACACTGCTCAGCTCACCCACCTACATCGCACCGATAGGCTTTGACGTGACCGTGACCAAGAATTAAATTACAATTTTTTGAATGATTAATGAATGTGTTACAGTTGCTCCGTTTTGTGTTATAAGAGCCACAGAAACACTCCTTGTAGTCCTCCACCTGCCCCTCCAGAGCAGACAAGCAATTTAAATGATAAGGAAAGAGAATATGAGTATCCTACAGAAGACACTGTTTCAGTAGATAAACTAAAACTATTAGGTAAGTCTAGAATCAGAAAAATAACTTAAGTTTTTTTAACATACCAGTTGCCAAATGGAGTTTTCCATGGAACGTAACATAAGATCAGACTATACAAAATGACAAAAAAAGAAACATTATCTTCAACTTGGGAGGGGCCTATGTCCAGCCGTGGACTGTAATGAACTGAATTTTGTCCTATTTGTGTAGTTTTTATATCTAATTCATTTTATAAATCATTATCACCTACCTATTGCAGTATATTTTCTTACAAATTTACAGAGCAATCTACAGACCTGAAGAAATGCTTAGAAAATCCCCATGTGAGAGAGATATTGGAGTTACTCGACAAGTCACCGTACCCAGATGAAATGATGAAGAAGTACATGCAAGAGCCCATCTTCACTGAATTTGTTGATGCCTGTTTAAAAGTTGTACAGCAAGATGATACAAAATAAGTTAATGCTAACATATTATAAGTTTAAAATTCTTATTAAAAAGCATCCTTGTCAAAATTGTTTGGTCTCAAAGATCAAAATTGCACACCTTTTGCATGTGTTCTGGTGACCTGTAATACAGGTTTTTATATAAGCTATCTCAGGCACCGGGCTCTCACAAAGTTAGCTTCTTGTTCGTGCACAACTGTTAAAGCTCATTTACACGGAGATAGTTTCTCGAAGCGAGTCTCATGCTATCTCTGTTTTCATCGTAGAGAAAGACAACGACAGAACGACGAGTCTCGCTTCGAGAAACTATCCTCGTGTAAATCGGCCTTTAAGCTAGCATAGTACATAACTTTGTAGAGAAAAATAAATGTTCATATTATTATTATTATTTGTATGACGTAGTAGTACTGCCATGTGATGTTTATGATTTGATCTGATTTCTGTGTCTTACCTATGGACTTTTGTTGCAAAAACCATGACATCAATCAAATCGATGATTAACAAATGAATTTTTAATTAAGTACAAAATTTCTAAATTTTCTTTTGAAATTGTTTTTAATTTCCAATCTTTTTTCTGTATTTTTATGGAAATCAATTACCTACACACACAATATTTACATAATTACAAGTAAAAGTACATACAAATAAAGAAAAGTATATCCTAATACAATAGTAGTACGGTCAGCAACAGAAGTAGCTGAACATTTGAGTTTTTAAACTTTGCATTAATTACATAACTAATTGATAGGAAACGAAAACTTTAAGACTACTTAGAGCTGTATCTAGCAGCTCTAGGTATCTATTCAACTTTTTGTTTTAAAACAATTAGTTTTCTAATTAATGCCAAGTTTAAAAACTCAAATGTTCAGCTACTTTTGTTGCTGACTGTACTACTATTGAATGTCTTTGTCCTAATAAAAGTATAAACTAAAATAGGGCATTAAAATACTCCTCTGCATCGCTGTCGACTGGTAACGTGCCCAAAAGGCTGGCAGCATTGCCACTTGTATGGCAATGCTAATCCTTTGACCAAAATAGAGTTAATTGTATATGTAGAAGTTGGGCACTCGGATCCCACGACCCGAGTGTTTTGACCCCAAACGGCTCGAAAATATAATTACTAAAATATTATATTTTCGCCGCTTGAGGGCCTCCGCAGCTGCAGCAGCAGTGTCAGCACAGCCTGCAGAGCTACACACGTTGCGTCGCATACCAGAGGCTTACCCATCTTCCATGGCACCAATGACATACCATCTGGTCTCTTGCCATCGTCACGTGCAAAGCCTTTTTTTTTAACTTTTCCTCTACTATTACGATACATTCTACGATTTCTCTTGTATCGTGGGTGCGATCTCACAAACAAACGCCCAGACCCGAAACAACCATCTGTAGGGCATCATACAAATGTTTGTTCCATGTGGAAATCGAACCCACGACTCGTAGCGCAGAAGCCAATCGTTTAGCCACTGCACCAAACGTGTCGTCAAAAATTTGGTTCTAATACAGCTGGAACGCCGGCGGTGACAAGAGTACCACGGATAATATGATTTAACTTGGCGTGCCGTGCTGTACGACCACAGATTACTAATATGTAGCAAGCTATATACGACCTGCACTCCTGCTGCAAGATAAGCCGTGGTGTCCGAGGCTGTCGACGGCTTCACCAGTGTCAGCGATGAGGAGCACAGCAAAGAGCACCCAAACGAAGACATTACATGCAGCGAGCCGAAAAGTATTTCGACAGCTTATTTTTATTAGTTGTTCGTATCTAAATATAATCTTTCAAATTTGATGTAGGTATTTAAATACGAATGACTAATAAAATAAAAAACCGGCCAAGTGCGAGTCGGACTCGCGCACGAAGGGTTCCGTACCATTATCTATAAAAACGAGTAAAAAGAATCTCGTTTGTTATATGGGAGCAACCTTAAATATTTATTTTATTCTGTTTTTTAGTATTTGTTGTTATAGCGGCAACAGAAATACATCATCTGTGAAAATTTCAACTGTCTGACTATCACGGTTCATGAGATACAGCCTGGTGACAGACGCACAGACAGACGGACAGCGGAGCCTTAGTAATAGGGTCCCGTTTTACCCTTTGGGTACGGAACCCTAAAAAGGCGGAAATAAGAGCTGAAATTTTTAGCTCAAAACGGCTGGTTTATTAGCGAAATTTCCCAGAACCATTACGAGAAACAGTGTTCGTTTTTGGAATAGGCAACATGGGGATAAATTATTATTAAGGCAGCCCTATGACAACTGGAATTAAAGATTGAGAGAAAGTTTAGAATCTCACTGCAGGAAATTATGGGAATATCAGGGGCCTAATCTCTGTACTCGCCTCGTGGGCTCACTGAGAGAAAGACAGCACCCTTAAATGCGGATGGCGGTTATACACGCTTTTGAGAAAAGCGTTGCTGTCCTTGTTTCCTTATTGCATTACTTGTTCGTGTTTTATTTATAATTAAAAAGGTATTTTACCGTTTTTGTTGATGTCGTCGTTTACGTTTTTTTCATAGCAGTCATCTTACAGTTACAATTTACGAAATGACCGCTATGTCAGGATTCATCTTTCGTTGAACAGAGTACAGTGTCAGCCGTAACGCAAAAAAAAATACTATTCGGGGTGTTTGGCAGAACGTTGAACATACGAAAATGGTGGATAGGTGGGGTCATCTGCTACTTACTCAGCCCTAATTTATTTGGCAATGGCCCCGTTTTTTTTTTTTTTAATGCAAGTTGAAATTAAGATTTAAGTGTTTTTTACATCTTTCTGTGAGTTTAAGGTGTGTTCCTCTGTGGCCGGACCACAGTTTAGTACTCAGATGCTATAGTTCGAAATAATACCTACCTAAAGTCTACTTTCATCGGAATATATACATATTTTTAGTACCTCAAGAGATATCTTTTTAATTAACAATTTATGTGGTCCGGCCGCCAGGCAGTGCTCTCTGGCCGCGCCACCTCAAATTAAATAAAGTATAATGAACTATTAATAAATCAATATCCCGAAAAAAACTACCTAAAGAGTACCTTGCATACGACAGATATGGTCCAATAAACCCCTTTAGTTAAAGAGTTATTGGTCGTAGGGTGTGGTCCGGCTGGAAGGTATACTCTGCAGCAAGTCAATTTTGCAATATTTAATATTAACTATCCATAAATCAATTTATATAGTAGTACCTTTTCTCTACTCTTCGTTGATACTTTTTTCTCTCAAGAAACTATTCATTTTGATTAATTAATCTTTAAAGTATGTGGCGCGGCTAGGGAGGATTACTTTCAGCAAATATAACGAAATATGCTTTATTTCTTTATGCCAACGAAAACTGCTTAATAAGTACTTTATAAAAAGACCTGGACTTCATCTATAAACTTTTATTTTTATTACCAACAATGATTTTGAAACAGGTGCACTTTTTGGTTTTTGTTTACCTATCTACCTAAGAATAATTTGACGAAGTGATAATTTTGGTTTAAAATCAAATATTAACAATTGTTAATACAAGGTATTGTAAATGACGGAAAAGTGTTTTATATAACAAGTCAAGTTATATAACAAGAAATAACAAAGAGAAAAAGAGTGTACCAAAACCGCGTATTAAAAATATCGGGTGTAAAAAGACCCTTAACGATAACGAAAACCACATATTCTACCCATCATTGGGATAATTTTTTTCTACCAGACCATACCTGGGAAACCATTGGTTTTGGAGATATTGAAGGTCAAAGTATACATATTTTTTTTTAGTTTTTTCCAAAAACGTATTCTAAGTGGTAATACTAAACTTTCTTCTAAACAACCTTATCAAAATTTTCAATTTTTCCTCACAAATTACGCATTTGAAGTTACAAAAACGCAACGAATATGAAACGTACACGACCGCCTTGGCTCAGCTGTGTGGCCGCTGCACGCATGCAAACGCGCGGCATCGCCACAACCACAAATTGCGAACTACAAAAATAGCGTTTTTTTATGCCAAAAAATAAAAGTCGTTTCCCAGCAATTATTTTTGGTCAATGTAGTTTAGTTTGATGTACAGAGTGCGTAGATTTCGGCTATGTGATGGGTCTTTTTACACCCTGTATAGTCAATGAGTATTACAAATAAAGGAGTTTTGAAGTTATTTTCCAACTTTAAAATGCAAGGCCTAAATTAAAAATAAACATTTTGATAAAAATAAGTTATAATTTACAATTTTGCGTATAAAATACAATGAACATTTATTAACTTGTAATACAAATTGCTTACAAAATATTGGAAGGCGTTTAAATTTATACTAAGTTCCGCAATGTATGAAACCTATTATATTAACAATTTTTTATTGTTTATATTTGATTATGAAAATATATATTTGTTTTTCGTATACCTACTTATTGTTTATTTTAAACCAAAATGTTCACTTACTTCGTCAAATTAACTACCTATTCTTAGGTAGATAGGTAAACAAAAACCAAAAAGTGCACCTGTTTCAAAATCATTGTTGGTAATAAAAATAAAAGTTTATAGATGAAGTCCAGGTCTTTTTATAAAGTACTTATTAAGCAGTTTTCGTTGGCATAAAGAAATAAAGCATATTTCGTTATATTTGCTGAAAGTAATCCTCCCTAGCCGCGCCACATACTTTAAAGATTAATTAATCAAAATGAATAGTTTCTTGAGAGAAAAAAGTATCCACGAAGAGTAGAAAAAAGGTACTACTATATAAATTGATTTATGGATAGTTAATATTAAATATTGCAAAATTGACTTGCTGCAGAGTATACCTTCCAGCCGGACCACACCCTACGACCAATAACTCTTTAACTAAAGGGGTTTATTGGACCATATCTGTCGTATGCAAGGTACTCTTTAGGTAGTTTTTTTCGGGATATTGATTTATTAATAGTTCATTATACTTTATTTAATTTGAGATGGTGCGGCCAGAGAGCACTGCCTTCCGGCCGGACCACATAAATTGTTAATTAAAAAATATCTCTTGAGGTACTAAAAATATGTATATATTCCGATGAAAGTAGACTTTAGGTAGGTATTATTTCGAACTATAGCATCTGAGTACTAAACTGTGGTCCGGCCACAGAGGAACACACGAGTTTAAGGACTCATAACTTTTTTTCTAGCTAACATCTGAATAAAGCAATAATTTTATAAGAATGTGCCAACATTAAAGATTAAAAAAAAACAAAAATATTGCCTGTTTTACCCATTTTTAATAAAAATTACACATTAAAGTTAAGAAAGTGGTGAAACTAGAAGAAAGTTTTTTTTTTTATTTTAAATATCATTATGGCCATGGCCACATAAATTAGGGCTGAGTAAGTAGCAGATGACCCCACCTATCCACCATTTTCGTATGTTCAACGTTCTGCCAAATACCCTGTGATGATGATGATGTCCGACCGATTTCGGCCATGGCGATTGCTTCAGCTCCGCAGTAGTTGTCGTTCGTGAGCTCGCATGTGGCTTATGTAACCAATCTTCTGTGTGAAGATCCTCGCACATTGCGGGCAGGTGAGCACACCATCTATGTAGTTATAGTTGATTGCCGCAGGTGGTCGGGCTTTCAAGTGGTCACGCTTAGCATCAAGCTCAAGGCGCCGCTGTAATTCAAAATCATGAACTTTGGTTTTAACCAAAGTTCTCCACTCAAATCTTTGAGCGGCTTGCTGCTCCCACCGAGACGGCTCTAAGTCGCACTTATTAAAGTGACGCTTTAGCACATCTTTATACCTGAGGAGCTGTCCGCCCTGCTTGCGCTTGCCCTCCTCAAGTTCACAATTAAAGATGCGCTTCGCCACTCGCTGCTCCGTCATCCTCGACACATGTCCGCACCATCGAAGTTGACGCCGTATGAGATAAGACTCAATGCCACCAACATTAGCCCTGCGCAGCACTTCTGTGTTCCGCATGCGATCAGACCATCGTATCTTCAGAATTCTCCTAAGACATCGAAGGTGGAACCGGTCCAGCATGCGGATGTGCCGGCGGTACACGGTCCAGGTTTCAGCTGAATATAAAATGTTAGGCAGCACGACCGCCATGTATACTGAGACCTTGGTAGCTAGTTTTAAGTCATGCGACCTGAAGACCTTGGCATCCAGCTTACCAAACGCTGCAGCTGCAGCGCCAATCCTGCTGTTGATCTCTGCATCAAGGCCACACTGTGATGTCAACGTGCTCCCCAGATAACGGAACTTGTCGACCTGCTTCAGCTCATCCTCACCGAGTCTTATGGATAGTGCCTCGCGACCGTCGATGTCCAAAGACATCACCTCCGTCTTCCTGACACTGATTTTCAAGCCGAATTTCCGGCAAGACTCGTTGAGATCGGATATTAGCCGTTGCAGGCCGTCTGGGGTTTCTGCCACAAAACACAAGTCGTCTGCATACAAGATCTCAGTAACTACTGCGTAGGAAACCTTGGTGCGGGCCCTGAGCCTCGCCAAATTGAAAATGTTGCCATCGGTGCGGAAACGGATGCGGATACCCTCAGAAGTAGCCTGCAACATATCCCGGACTACAACCGCAAAGTACAATGCGAACAATGTAGGTGCTAGGACGCAACCCTGCTTCACCCCACAGGTAACAGGAAAGAAGTCGGATTGTTCTCCGCCGACAGCAACACAGCACTCCATGTCATCATGCAGGAGCCTCAGAAGCTTCACAAACTTCTCCGTGCACCCCATCCTCCCCAGCACCACCCAGAGGGCTTCTCGAGGCACGCTGTCGAAAGCCTTTTCAAGGTCGACAAAACAGAGATACATTTGACGACCCTGCTCTCTGCTCTTCTCTTGAAGCTGCCGTATAGAGAATATGGCTTCACAGGTACCTCGATCAGGCCGGAAGCCAAACTGGGTTTCTGGCAACAACTTTTCCGAAAGTTTCATAAGGCGGTTCAGTAAGATTCTGGCAAAGACTTTTCCAGGGACTGATAGCAGTGAAATACCACGGTAGGAATCGCAATCGGAACGATCACCTTTGCTCTTATATAGAGCCTTGATACGCGAAACTTTAAAATTTGGTGGGACACTTCCTTCTTTCCACATAAGATCAAAAAGCTCCCATATGGCCGAATGCAAATCCTGACCGCCGCACTTAAGTAGCTCACCCGGTATAAAGTCGATGCCGACCGCGCGCTTGTTTTGCTGTTGCTTAATGGCAAGGACAACCTCGTCACGCGCCAGCGGCTCGTCCAGACTGGTGTCAATGGGAAGCTGAGGTATCGAACGAATGTATTCCAGATCCACCGGTCGGTCTACATTCAGCAGAGTGTTAAAGTGTTCTGCCCAACGTTCCAGTACTTCTTCCTTACTTTTAAGAAGGCCTTCGCCACTCACCGGCTTAAGCGGCACTTGTGTAAGAGAAGAGGTGCCTATCAACTTCCGAACCTCAGCGTAGAACTCTCCCAGCTGGTTGGTGTCCGCAAGCCACTGCATGTGGCGAGCTTTATCTTGCCACCACTTGTCCTTCGTTACCCGGGATAGTCTTCGCAAACTCAGGTCACTTTGCCTGATCTCCGCAACATCAGCATGGCTTACTCCCCTGTGCTGCCGAAGGAGATGTCGGTGTTTATCAATTGCCTCTCTGAGGACTCCATCATTATCATCAAACCAGTCTTCACTCCTACGGACTTTTAGACCCAACGTAACTGAGGCGGTGTCTAAAATGTGACGAGATAGAGCCCTCCAATCAGCGCCGATATCACCGGTCCCCTTACTGATAGACGGTAACGTGGTAGCCAAGACATCAGCATATTTCTCCCTCGTCTCGAGATCACTAAGCCTGTCCACGTTCAAGTACGTCGGCTTGGTTCTACCAGATCTGCAAGGGCGACGAAGACGGAGGCTTAGCTTTGTAACCACAAGTCTGTGATCCGTCCAACAATGAGCACCTCGCATGACGCGGGTGATTTGGACTTGGGAAACATCTCTTTGCCGCACGATAGCGTAATCTATCAAATGCCAGTGTTTTGATCTTGGATGCATCCATGTATTCTTGTGCTTGGCGGGAAGTCTGAACATGGTGTTCGTAACCGCAAGGTGAAATTGAGCACAAAAATTGAGCAGCAGTTGACCGTTGTCGTTCATGCTGCCTACTCCATGTCTGCCCAGGACTTTAGGCCAGGCAGAGAAATCCTGACCTACTCTGGCATTAAAATCACCCAACAAAAGTATTTGCTCTCTGGGACGGACGCTCACTATACAGCTAGTCAGCTCCTCGTAAAACTGGTCCTTTATGTCATCAGATTTGTCCAGCGTAGGAGCATAAACACTAATGACATTCAGGAAATTGTCATTATCCAAGTGAATACGCAAAGTGGTAACGCGATCCGAGATGTGCACCGGACACTCCTGTAATTGCTTCACAAGCTTATTCTTGATCGCAAATCCTACGCCTGACCGTCGCATTTCAGAAGAGGCGAGTCCTTTCCAGAAGAAAGAATACCCGCCACCATGTTCCACCAATTCCCCTTCATCGGCAAGATGTGTTTCGCTGAGAGCAGCCACATCCACATTATAGCGTGAAAGTTCTCGAGCTACAATGGCAGTTTTCCGTTCAGGGCAGACGTTTTCATCGCGATCAAGGAGAGTTCTTACGTTCCACGCGCCAAATGTCATTTCAGTTGATTTTATGAAATTGTTCTTGTTGCGTCGACCACGAATTGAGTGATGCGAAGGCAGCCGCGGTTACTACCTTCGATACGAATTGGGGCGAGCATTTTTTTAGGGCACCTTTTCTAGCCCCCTCCAAGGCTGAGCAAGGAGAGCAGTGCCATCCCTAAATAGGGCTGCTCTGTCACTCCAGGTGCTGCCGAGTCCTCTCTGTCACCCCGATGCAGAGCGAAAACGACCACGATGCTCTAAGAACACCCCCGGAGCCAAAAAATACCCTGTATACGTACTGCAAAAAGTACAAATCTCTTTTTCTCTCGTTACGAGAATCTTAAACGGAACGAGATAACAAACCGAATTGGTCGACAACTGCTTATTGAAAAGGTTTTGAATCGGTGGGCTAGGTGGTCAAGTGGCAGGAAAGAATGATCGTAAAGATTATAGTACCCTTCAATTTGTGACTTTGGTTTCAAGCACCTTAGAAAGTTAATTTAACAAACAAAAAGAAGCACTTTTAAAATCAAACATTTTATTATCATGTGACAAGGCGATTGTAATGTTATACAAAAAATATACCGTTAATACGTTTAAATATTGCACAATGCAGCTTTTAATAAATTTTCAAATTCTAACGACTTCTTGTTCTCTTCTTCTATCTGTTTTTCAAGCTGTTTCACAGCTTCTGCACAGTTATTATATTTAGATATGTTTTCATCTTTTTCTTTTAAACTTTCATCAACTAATGTGCGATCTTTGTCTTCTAACATAAGATACTCTAGTGAATCAATTTCTATTTTGCGACGCTTTGCTTCTATATAGTAATCAATATCATCTTCATATTCTAAAGCTTTGTGCTTCAACTCATTTATAACGTTTACTTCATACAGCCAGAGTGCATTACGATAATCTTCTAATACAGACTTCTCATAAACTGCAAACCGATTCTCAAAATTTCCCAATCTATTAATCTTTTCGTAAACTATGATATTCATAAAGTCTACAAGATTATAGTGGGCATAGTATTTGTGGAAATCCTCGCATGGCATGCTCACATTTGAGACTTCTTTTGGTAACACAGCTACAACTCTACATACCACTTCTTCTGGATTTTCGAACCAGCCTATCTGATTGCAATAGCTACTCACTTGCTGTTGCATGCTGATTGCATTCACTGGGTTAAAATCTGATGAAGGTTCAGGCAATTTTAATTGATTCATAATCCTTTTTATTGCCGATACATTATCAGACGTTTTTACACTACTTGGTATAAACTCGTAAGGTTTAGGATAAGGAGATGTGCTGTCCAAGTATGGCTGAAATTCTAAAGGAAATGATGAGTAATTGAACAAATCTTCATTCGTAATGACTTCGGTTAAATTATCCACAGCTGTGTTATAACACGAAACTAATTTGTATAAATCTCTTATAACAACATTCATGCGATTATCTTTTTCCATCCTTAATCTACACCATATTTCATTTCCAAGGTATCTCTGACAAATAGATTTCAAGTGATCTATTTCCAGTGGTGGGGTTTGTGGGAATTTCTTTGCCAACCATTTCATAGCACTCCTGGAGGATGCATTCAATGATTTATAAACATTCTGTGAATCTATAACAAACATTTTATACGCTGATATGACATTATTCTTTACAAGATTAGTTAAAAGACCTTCCACATGTATTTGAATATGTTCCATTTTTGGAATAATAACTGCAACTGGAACCACTTGGTATGGATATTTGTGTTTCAGAGTTACTTCTATTGTTTCTGCAAGATCATTATCATATTCAGTAGCATAAAACAATACAGCATTCGCACCTTCAACAGCCTCATTACCATCAATCTTATTATCTTTACTTGTTAAACTAACTGATATAGCAAAATCCATCAAATGATTCCAAGATTGTTTTCCAACATGTATCAGTGTATCGGACACGTCATGTTTTTTCCTATCACTGAAAACATCCAGTAACCATTTTTCAATATTAATCTTTCGGTGTAACCATTTCATTGTACCTGGTGAAACCAGAGTAACTTTCCAAAAGAAGCATTTATCGTATGGATAACTTATTTGTTTCATTCGCTTCAACAGCGGCGATCTTATTATTTCCATGATATTATACGGTTCAGGGGTTGGCAGTTGTTTAAGTTCACCAGTGAATTTATAGCCCTTGTGAATAGCATTCATATTCTTTAACGTAGCGTTCTCGACTAAACGCCTCAAATGAGATGCCTCTTCCAGTGGTGTTTTCAGAGTCAGCCAAACAGGTGTATTTTCCAGAAGTCTCCGTCTTTTAATGTTTCTAGTAAATTGTTTCTTCCAAATGTCAAACCATTTCCTCATTATTCTCTGCGTCAAAAACCTCTCAGCTTTTAGTTCAGATTCACATATCTCATTGCTCAAATTAAACAATATGTCATTTGTAACTGTGTTAGCAAACAGCATCAAACTATTAAAGTTATCCAACTCTTCCTTCAAAATACTGTTTACAGTTGGATCGTTTACTTCATTAACAAGCTCTTCAACAAGCTCTATTGATTCACGTTCTACTCTTTCTTTAAATCTTCTTTCCTCTTCAGCTTTTCGCTTTAATTCAGCTTTCTTTTCTTCTTCTAGCTTTTTCTTCAATTCCTCTTGTATCCTCTGCTCTTCCTTTCTGCGTCGTTCCTCCTGCAATCTGAGTTCTTCTTGCTTTTTACGTGCTTCTTCCTTACGCCTTTCTTCTTCTCGTCGCCGCATTTCCTGTGTCCTCATTTCTTCCTCTTTTTTATTTTTTTCTTGCAACTGCCTTTCCTCTTCGTTGATTCTTTCTCTTTCTTCATTGAGACGTTGCAGCTCTGCTTGCTTTTGTTCTTCATCCTCATTTTGATTAAATTCATAAACTGAAGAACTTTTTGTAGTTGTTATTGAATTTAATATATTATCAGCCACTGTCTGTGCTTTATTTTTGGTTTGAAATATTAAATAGCTTTTAGCATCCGAGTCATTCGGCGGGTTAATTGCACTCTTGAAAAGGCTCCCTGGCGACAACTTGCTTGTTGTAGCTTCACCATTGGCAAAGACAGACTGTGTCTTTCCTTGGTTTTCTGCATTTTCAGGTTTGGCAAAGAAATTGGTATTTTCGGACGGCTTGCCAAAACCACCAAATATATTAGATGGGCGCTTTGCGTCTTCACCAACCGCTGGCGGAGTAGGCTTCGCAAATATATTACCACCTTTTTCAAAAGCAACTGTACTATCAGGTTTTAAAGTCTGATCCTTTTTAGCACCAGAAAAAATATTTTTACTGGTAAATAACGGTTGTTCACCTGGTTTATTTGGTTCTTTAGCCGAGAAAACATTTTTGCTCGAAGTTCCTGCAAAAAAATTTGTTGACGGCTTCATTTGAAATGGTTGCACGATAACAGAATTTCCTTCTGGTTTTTTAAATAAATTATCTTCAGATTTTGTGCTTGTGAATAGAGATTGTGAGTTTTGACCTTTATCATTATTTGTTTTTCCAAATATATTGTTAACTTCTGGACCTGAACTATTTTCAAATAGGCGTTTAACTGTTTCTCTCCCAGTAAATAAATTAGGAACGACGGTTTCTTGAGGGTTAGAAAACGAGAATATTTTTTTCGTATCCTCACTGAACATTTTCTCAGGGGAATTATTAATAATATCAGTCGATGCAACTGTTATAGCTGGTTTGAATAAAAACTGTTTGTTTTCACTTCGTGGTTTCAGAAGAACCGGGTTTGCAGGCGCAGAAAATTTATGTGAAAGTTTCGGACTTGAAGTTATTAGATCAGGTTTAGCGAAAACATTTACTTTGGTATCTGGTGCTTTCTCAATGACATAAGTTTTTCCACCTTGAGATAATCTTTTAATCTCCGCTTTCAGAGCTCTTATATCTTTATTGCTATCGTTTGATGTATTATAGCCTTGATCTTCAGCAATTAATGCAGTTTCTTTTAATCTGCCATCTAAGTTAAAACTTGTGTATAAAGTGTGTTGATTGTATCTAGCATCTGGAAGTTGTCCACCAGCAATTATTTCGCCAACTGTGTATTTCCTTTTAGATTCAATAAGTTTTATAGCTCTTGAAGTAGGATAAGGATCACTGTCTTCTATGAACTGATTTCTATCCAATATAATTGTCACTTCACCATCACAGTCCTCAGTTCTAGCAAGTCTGAGACCATAGTGATTGATGAATGATTTCAAATTTTCTACAGTTTCGAAAGCAAGCGAATTCATCATTTCCTCTGCGGGATAGCGAGAACCTCCTCTAGGGGCGTACGCTTTTACTATTCTAGCGAGTGCCCGAGCACGGACGTCGTTGAAATACCGCAACAGAATACACGCTTGAAGGTACGTCGCCTCTTCTTTTACTAGTCGGAAGAATCTCACGTAGTTGTTGTTATCTATAGCATTGAACACCTTGATAGCGAAGATTATAGGTTCTGATTTCTGTATCTCTATCGGCAGCTGCTTGATCTGTGACAACAAGAAAATAATTACATGTTTTGAACTACAAATCTGATAACTGAGCAGTAATTAAATTCAAAAATACTAACCTCCCACCAAAAATTAGCATCGCCGAGGTTGAGTAGAGCTACATATCCTCTGAATTCTGCTTCTCTTGGTTTCTGTTCGGCAGTAACATCAGTATACATGTGTTTTAACGTTTGAAGACATTTGGTAAGATTATCAGTGTTTAACTTCTGGTCGAACTGAGTGTGTTCGAGGTCGGCGAGTCGCGCAGCACAATGCGCATGAAATCGTGCACACATTTCCACCAAGCAAATTGATTCTGAAAATATCAATATAAAAGTTTTCTTTTACGAGTCTTGACTATGAATTTAAAATTTGTATTTATTATGTTTTCAAGCTCACCTGCGCAACACAGAGCCTGCTGTGTTATGTCCTTCCGAATACTACGAAATCGGTCCCACATGAAATGGAACCAATCGGCCAAAGAGACCTGTAAGCAAAAGTAATAAGTTAAATAAATTTAAATTTTAAATAAGTGTATTGCAGTCCCGATATTTATAATTGATGCCACAGTCGGACTGTTTATTCACCTGTCGCTTAGTATCGGCGATTTCATGCAGCAGGTAAGCGCAGGTGCGCATGAGAACGTTCGCGGGCCGCAGCTCGTAGCACATCGGTATCTCCTGGTCGGCAGAACTGCGACTGTATTGCTTCACCGCTCGCCACGGCTCTAGTTCACCGTCTGACTCCAACACGGTTTCTAGGGTCATCACCTGGTGTAAGATTAGGATTGAAGTTAGGGTAGGTATAAGATTTTATAGGAAGGTTAAACAAACCCTGGAACAGTAACCAAAGAACAGAGTGGTTTACATGTGCTCACCTGATGTTCTGCTTGTCTATGCAATAACTCCTTTTCTGGGCACATGTCTTGACATGTACCTATAGTAGCGCCGCCTACTTTGATGCGCGATCCAGCACCACCCCAAGCTCTCAAAATCCTAAAAATGTTGATATAAAGAAAAGGAATATTTAAGTAAAATTTCAATTAACAGTAAAATCATAAACCAAACTGATTCTTACCTATCCCTTGCATCAAGAATTCGCCATTTTTCATCAGGAGTCGTCGAGACCTTGAAGCGTAGTTGGTGCAGTTCTGTGGCAGCCTCTGATGTGTTAAGGCTTGTCTGAGATGTCATCACCGTCACGGGAGCCTCAATGGCAGTTACTGGTTGTGCACTGAACATAGATCATATCTATATCTTTATAAATTTCCTATAACCAGCAGATGTAGCATGACCACCGCAGGCAAGGGTTTTTTCGACAGAAGAATCGACAAACTGACATATTGTGTATTTGTCATTATGTCTATTCTTCTATCGATAAATAAAGGCCTTGCCTGTAGAGGTCATGCTACCTGTGGTGGACAGTTTATTAGGTTAGTTGCTTTTAACAACTTGACTGAGACAAGAGGCCAAAAGAGATGATGAAAGATGACAATATTAAAGAACAAGACATCCGTCTTGATTGTTATTGTGAACTTTTAATGTTACATATTCACATAAATATTTTTGAATTATGTAAAATTCTAGTAAGTAATACAATTCAGTACTTTTTCTGCCCTAACATGTTATTTTATGTAAATATGAAGAATTATCTACTTACACAACAGGTTTTTTCTCTCGTATAGGAAGTTTTTTCTTCAGTGGCATCTGTTTCACAGGTCTAGGAGACATCTTCAATTTTGTTTGTGGAGACATTGGCTTAAGCTCGGGTTCAACATCCATGGCTAAGTACAAAAACACAGGTAAAGACATTACGATGGCTAAATAAACAAGTAAAACCAGAAGCAATAAATTATAAATATGTACCTACATAAAATAAGTAACAGGATGGTCTAATTAAATCTGGGCTTTGATTTTTGGAATTTATGTGCAGATCATAATTTAATTATCACTTGAACATGAAGGAAAACATTGTGATGAAAGTACATGCAAGTCGGCTCCATAAAAAAGTTAATTATGATGTGTGTGGTCCGCTAACCCATACCAGGCCAGCATAGTGGACCAAGGCCTTAACCCTTCTCATTCTGAGAAAAGGCAAGAGCCCAATGTTATGTATTGATTATGTGGGTTGCTGACAAATGATTTTATATGTAGGTACATACAAATAAGTATATCATTAGTAGAGATGCGCCGACTAGTCTACGTACTACCGATCACGGTTTCGGGGGTAATTTCCGTGACGCTTTGTTTACAGCAAATTCGCGCGAAAGTCGCAACCGTGTTTTGATTAGTTCACATTGTTTCTCGATTTTTGCTTTTTCACGGGTCCGAGAGGTGTTTTTGTAAAAAAAAATAAAGACAATACTGTTATTGTTCATTAAAGTGAAAGAGCTCAATTACAAATTAATCATGTCAAAAAGAAAGTCTCGTGTATGTTTTTTTTTGACCAATTGGGCAATGATTCCCGTGAAGTCAAGTAACAAGCCGGATAGTCGGCGCTCTTCGCCGAATAATCACCGACTACGAAAGTGGGCGGATAGTCGGCTTCGCCGACTCGTCGGCACATCACTAATAATTAGACATTGTGTTCTGTAAAAATAAATATTTTTTCTTCTACCTAGAAATTACATGTATCTTTTACCGGGCAGTGGAAGAGTAATAGGCTGTTCATGCTACAAATAATGAGTAAGTAATTTTTAATCCATACACTTTTGACGAGTGACTCTGTATGTTGGTGCTCCACCCATTGCTGACAATTCCTCCTCAACGTCAGAATCTGGCACCCAGTCTGGATCATCCTCTTTCCTACTACTGCGTCTTCGCCTAAATATCAGAAAATTTTTGATATTATTAAAAATCAACTTAAAACGAAAATAACATAAATTTTGAACTAGGCAGAGGCTCTATCTAAGAGAACATAATAGTGTGTTAGAAGCATAAAACCATCTTATGCTTTTGAGTGAGAAATAAAAGAAAGATAATAAACATTACATGATGATGATTCAGCCGAACGACGTCTACTGCTGGACATAGGCCTCTCCCAGTAGGCGGGGTTTGCCATAATTGCCACGCATGGCCGGCAGGTTGGCGATTGCAGTACGGTTGTTAAAATACTCAGGGAACGCTGCAGTCCATCCTCTAGTGGGATAGGATACCTCCATCTCATGGGGTAGTGCTATTCTTTACGTCCAGCACTACACGGAACCATTACATATTGATAAGTAATAATACTTACACCCTTGCTTTACTGCGAGTGACATCAAACATGAATCCATCATAAGCACCTGCATTCAGCACAGCCCGTTCAGATGAGCTTGGTTGATCATAGTCAATGATGCACATATGACGCTTGGGAAACAGTCTAATCTTCTGAACCCGACCAAACTTGCTGAAGTGCTTTTTAGCTGCAGTAGCATCAAATAGACAATCTGGGACATTTGAACACCTAAAATCATAGAATGTGTGTTTGAGACTTTAAGCCGAGCAGAACATTTGATAATTAACATCTTTCGGCACTACAGTTTTCAAAACAAAACATTTTCTACAGTATTCAATATCCTACTCTAGCATCCTTCATTTTGATTCAATTGGAATCGGTAAAATACCAATAACTCTTATCAGAATTCTATTACGCTTACATGGCGGTCTCTACGTTACATATTGCAGCATCATTAACCCTTAACCACTGACGTACGTCTGAGAGACGTAGGGACGCACTTTAAACCATTATAACTTTTAGTGTCGTACGCGCACAAACTTGGCCTTCCCTGTACCTTTCTAGGATCCTGTGAGTCACGCGAAGCGGGGGCGAGGGCATGTGTGGTGCGCCTCTATCAGATAAATATTGACTTCCTAACGTCTGTGAGACGTAGCGTCAGTGTTAATGTCAGTTTTTATGTTTTGGGTTAGTTTTTATTTTAGGGCTTAAAAGGCTTAAAATGGCTTCAAATAAACGCCTTTCAATTGTTGGATGCTCGACATCAAATAAACAGCTTCGAATCAAGTTAACCAGTCAACATTTTGGGAGTTTTGTGATGGAAAACTGTACTTTTTCGGAGTCCAACGATTTATCAGCTGATGAGCATGAGATGCCGGCACCAGAGTCTGCAATTAACTCTGAAGAGTTATTGGAGATTTTGGATTTGTGTTTTGTATACTTCATGATACAAATTCATATTCTAGAGATAATTTCAATATATAATTCTCCGAAAGGCAGCGTTGTTTTCAGTGTCCAAAACCTGCTTATAACACATGCCGTCAAAAAGGCGTTTATAATATTATAAAGTGCCATTTTCCCATTATAATTTTATGATCATTATATATTTTAAAATGTTATCAGTTCTGTTTTAAAAATAGACTGATAAGTTTAGTTTATAAGTCATAGGAAGAGAGGCTATTTTTGTTACAGTTGATTTTTTGAAGTTTTTGATTTTGATATAAAAATAAATACTTAAAGTGCTAGTATTGCTTTCCCTACATTTATTGGATACCCAAGATATTAAACTAACAATATTATATAAACAAAAAAAAACTATATCATAATCCAATAACTGATTAGGGGCATTTAATTAAAGCATACGTCTCATAGACGTATGTCAGTGTTAATGTAAGTAAATACACGTCAGTGGTTAAGGGTTAATATTAATATTGAAATACATGGGGGTATGTCAAGAACTCAACTCACGTGACGGAGGTTTTTGGATTGATGATAGCATCTTGTAATGGACTTTTCAGTTTTTTACGAGGGCTTGTAGCGGACTGCATTATTATTACTCGCACTTGTTCCTCCAAAACACCATTAGAACATTGTTATTATTGACGTAGATCGGAGATTAAACACACGAGGCCAGTCATACCATCTTTGTGCCTTATTACAATGTTAATTATGGTATGTATGATTTTAACTTTTTGATTAATTATACTTTAATTTTGGCTGTTTTGTTTTCACTTTTAGTTTTAGACTGTCTATTGTAGAATAAAAATACAAAACACTGGACACATTCTCCCTCAAAATAATTAATGAACGTTTGGCACTTGACTTGATATTGACAGCGTTGGCGTCGTTTATAATTTTGACAACTTTGACTTTACGTTGACAACAACATCGACAACAGCAACCAAAGACATCACTATTTAGTCTGTGGACGAAAATAGTGTTGGGTTCATTAGACGAAGATTACTATTTGATTTTACACCAAATTGATAAATGAAAAATTATTTACGATAGTTGTTAAGTTATTACTACCTATTTATATTATTACTATTATATTATACTATAACGACAAATAAATATAGTTTTCACTGTTTCCATTTAGATTAAAATAAAGTCAACCAAACGATATAATGTGCACACGAAAGTAGATTTTGGAGTAAATCGCGAATAACTAAGCGAATAACAGAATAAAGTTCCAAAGATCATATTTCACTTACAAAATTAAAAACTCAAAAAAAAAACATTTCGCAAACCGACCGATAGACTCATCTGAAAAAAAAAGAAAACTGAAGATATTAATGAAATAGGTAATAAATTATCTGAATAGTACTTACTTATTCTGTGATAAAGTAAAGAAGTGTGCGGGGTACAAGTTATACTTCGAATGAGATAGAAAAGAAGGTGTTGCATTTCCGCTTTAGTTATGTGCGTAACTTCAACAAATATAATTTTAATTTATGCTAATAAATGCTAAATATTTTAGATAGATACCTACCTTCTCCATGACGACACGTTCCATGATTTTATTCTCCCTCTTAATAAAGAAGTCTGCACTCTCTCTGAGATTATAGCCACTTAGAGGAATTCACTTGGTCAATCACCACACAGAAAAATCCACAAAATCCATGCGCCACTTTTCACTTTTCAACTCCAAATCGAGGGGTGAAATCGTAGTCCGTTAATGAATAGCACAAGTTCCCATAGGAGTTTTAAAGGTTTGGCAGAAGCCGTAGCACTATCTCAGAATATTATTTAGTATGTCCAACAACAAGCCGTACTGCCGTGCTAACGAAGAATGCAGTAACTCGACCCTGGACGATTTCGAATTATATACCTTAAAATATGTACATTAGGTATACAATTCAAAATCGTCCTAAATCGAGTTACTGCATTCTTCGTTAGCACGGCAGCGTAGCCGTGTAGACAGTAAAGTAAGGCCCCTTGCTGACAAGACTTTTTAGGCGTAGCTACGCACATTTTCAAACCGTAAGCCCGGATGTCGAATATGTGTGGGACAGTATGGATTCACGACACCATTGCTAACGAACGGCTCGGCTTGCCGCCGTGATCGGTCACGGCGTGGCTGCCTTGTGCTCAAGCTAGTATGGTGGCCTATGTGCACTCTTTGACGAGGCCGGTTGTTCGCACGGCGCATCCCATTTAAGTGGCACTTAACCCGGCTAGCTAGCGGGTACAAGTAAAGCGAAATAATCCGGACCGCGTAGAAACTATCTCGTCTATAAGGGGCTTAATAACACACTGACACGACCTGACTATTCTACGATTGACAGTGATAGTTTTTGAAAGAAAGCATTAACATGTCTGTATTGCTGTACATTTTTTTTACTTCTATTATATAAGCAGGATTATAGAAAATCTCTCAAATTTTTAATATCTCTCTCTCATAATCATTAGACGCTTATTTTAAGTCTCAGCTATGATTTAGCCATTGATCTTTGTAGTGGAAAGCATAATTTTTGAAGTGTGCCTTACTAATTTTTTGTTGTTATTCTTATTAATTTTATAGTGCTTTTAAATACACCCCTCAACGATTTTGCAAACATTTATCTAACACTTTTAAATATTCCCGGTCAAAAGTGATTTTGACTAACACGTGGTCAAAACCATTTTTAACCGATGTTTTTTAGTCAAAAGCATTGTTAACCAACATGTGTATCTTTTAGTTGAAACTACTTTTGACGACGTCTCTAGTCAAAAGTACTTTTGACTGTTTTTTGCAGTCAAAAGTATTTTTGACCGGTTAAGAGTTTTGATTATAACATACACGTGAATGTACCTGAATAGTGTACAGCCAGAATCGCGTTCTATGGCCATAAGCCGGGACTATACGACAAATATACATTCTCATATATTTTCTAGCCTGAGTTACGATACCGCTTTGAAAATGCACTGCAACCGTAGCAAACCAATTTCGTGTAGCAGCTACCGTTCTCAAGTTTCTATGCACGACATCATCGACAATGTTCCGGACTGGTCCTGCAAAGGCTGCGTGAGATGTTTTTTCTTTTTTTATCCAAATCTTATGTATTCCTTATTTTCATTCAATAATTTAGATAAACGAGACAAGAGGGTTGCTGTAACCAAATTATCAAATATGGACTAGGTTACTTACTTTATTGACTTGTGTTCTAATGGCGCAATTACACTTGGTGGATTGCCCCAATTCGGGTATTGAAATTACTTTGACTTTACCCGAATTCGGGAAATATCATAGGCATCCGATTCGGGTAAACGACTAAGTGTAATTGCGCCCTAAGTTAATAGCTCTTTAACTGAGTATGTTGCTTTTATTAGATTAGGTTCACATCTTCTAATTTCTTGAAGGTATTCTGCATTCTCCGTAAAGGTATGAAAGACTAATTTCTTTATAGAAGTACTAGCTTTTGCCCGCAGCTTCGCTTGCGTGAAATTTTAAACCCGCGTTTACGCCTTTTTTAGGTGCACCTAGTTGTAAAATCCAAAAATTCTGGCTTTTATTAGTCATTTTGAAAAATTGGTTATGTCAGATTTCAAGTTTCTAACCCCAGCGGTTTAGGCTGTGCGTTGATAGATCAGTCAGTCAGTCAGTCAGCTTCTCCTTTTACATATAGTATAGACTTAGAGCATATACCTATGGAGGGAGCAAGAATACGCTTACCCCTCTGACGTACCACCGTGACGTATGCCCATAGACGATTATAAAAACTAGTTCTCTCGCGATATCTGGCCATTTAGTCACCCCGATAATTCAGCCCTCATCAAGCTGTCTCCCCCCCCCTATGTCCACGCCAGCAACGCCCTAAGCCGAGGTCCGAGTCCCACTAGGGGTCGCCCTTAGTGCTGTTGTTGCAGGTAGTCATGATGTTAGTGTAGTACAAGTAGTTAGCTTAGGTTAAGTATTTTACTTCCCCCCATTGGCTGGAGACCCTTCAGGTCTCGCCAATAACTGCCCGGTTACGTAGAAACCGTCCCCTAGGACGACCTACTGCAGTCCAACAGAAAAAAAAAAAAAAAAAACATATCTGGCCATTTCATATCGTACCGTGTCACGACACACACCTCGTAAAAATGGTTAATTCTTCGGTATTTTCGTGCAAAAAGCGGTCTGCTTCCTCAAACATGCAGTTTTCTGTCACTAATAAGCATTATTTCGGCAAACATGTATACATTTTGCATTATTTTCAAAAATATAATTCACGTCTTAGCTGTCATCTTTTGTGACAGAAATTGACAGAAATATTTTAAAACGAGAGGCAGTGACGGGACAATGTGAATATAATTGAATGAACGAAAATTACAAAGAGGTTTACCCACGAAGCAAATACAAAGAGGAGATGGCATAAGCAACTGTGAACCGTGATACTAATGTAGAACCATTCCGTCCTCACGGTGGGCGTGGCCTATCAGTCTGTCGGCACTCGTCTTGTAAACATTACGTTCCCGCTCCCATTCCATTTTATCATTATTTATTATTTTCGTTGTCATTTAAAAGAAAAAGATGAAGTGTTGTGTGTTATCTTGTAAAAACTACTCAGATAAACGTTTTGGTACCATGGATGGCATCACATTTCACTCGTAACTATTTTTTTTCGATATTTATTAGATTCGTTCTAGAAAAATCTATTGTTATCACGTCTCGTACAATAGTTTTACTGCTCGACAAAAGATGGCGCACCCTATTATAACATGAATAACTAACAACTACGTAAGAAATATTCATATCTTTATAATTATAATGTATTAAAACAGATTTAAGATTTTTTTAAAGCCTTTTTGTTGACAAAAATATCGTATTATTGTTTTTTATCACTATTTTAAACCGTGATATTTCGGTCGCCATCTATCGTGGAATAGTGTAAACAATATGAATAGACAGGTCCGTACTTAGAATTCAATTATTTAATTACGATGTGTGGTGATACGTGACGTTTTAATTTTTATTCAATAATGGTGAACGAGGCCTGCATAGTTCCTTGATATTTAATTAAATTTAGATTATACTCGTATTTCTTTTAAGGAACTATTCCTTGATATTTAATTAAATTTAGATTATACTCGTATTTCAGATTTCCACCAGAAGATAATCTCAAACAGAAATGGATAAAACGATGGCTTAAACCGCCTTTTATACTAATAAGGGGGAATTTGTACAGAGTGTCTTTTTATTCACTGCAGTAAGCAGTAATTCAGTCCAAGAAACTATGAGTACGAAAAAAATTGACCATCGCCCATCGCCGTATCCATTTGATGTAGGAACTCGATTTGTTTTTCGAGAATTTCAATTTTAAATTAAAAGTACAAAAAAATAATTCTGTAATAAATTTCTGTAGTAAATTGTGTACCGTATGTACATTATAGGCATGATTTCTTAATTATTTTCACTAAAATTCCACTAAAATCTACAGTTAACAAAAAATCGACTTGAATACAATTATTTAGCGGGGTGGTTACTTATTACTGTGTGAAGATTTTTCTTATTTATTACATTTTTGTTCACAATCTTTTTGTAATTTTTAAACCAGCTCTGCCGTAGGCTGGTACAAAAATTCTAAGTACGTCCCTGTCGTAACATACTACTATAACTACGAGGACATCTAGCGTGAAATAGCTGAAATACGTATTAGTTACCGATGTACCCGAAGCGTTTAGTTTTTTCTATTTACTACTAGATGGAAAACGTGAAATTAGGCGTAAATAGGCGGGGTGTAACGTTCCCTTCACCCCGCAAAGTATCACGCGTCGTATGATAGGAAAATCGAATTACACCATCTCCTCTTTGTATTTGCTTCGTGGGTTTACCGCTTCTCATAATGTTCTCTGTTATTGATTTTATTTCATTTTGCCTTGTTGATACTATTTAACAAAAAATAAAAGGTTTTTTTGCCTCCAACAACAATGATAGAACTAAGTTTCAATCAAGAAATTTAACTTTAATTAATATTTAAACCCTATTACGTGTGCAGCGAACACAATCGACTGAATCGTGGTTAAAATGTTCTCAAATACATCTATCTATACAAGATTAGTCGGAAAGGGGGTACTAATCTGAAGGGGTGTTATTGTTAAATAACCCATAATAGTGAATAACTTTTGTTCTACAACTTTCCCGAAAAGTCAATATTTTATATAGAAATAGCTGTTCAAAGATTTCATGAAAAATACGCTAAAATCTATGTATCACCAGCTATGATCAGCTGTTTATCTTTTACGTCATATTTTGGGGTCACTGTTTAAAAGCTCCATTTTCTGAACTCATATCTAAAGCAGAAATGAAGAATTAAAAAAAAAAACAAAATATTAATCGTTTTGCATGGAAATAAAACTGATCGAATTTTGAAATTTTTCTCAATAACACTTTGCCCCAGGTCGGGCAAAGTGTTATTGGATTATTCCGTGTGGAATTTCTTAGTAGCAGCCCAGAGTCTGGATTTGTGCCTGGTTGATGGCATAGACTCGCCCCCTATTACAAGGGAAAGGAACTAAACATAACTGCAAAATGAGGGTTTACTATACACCTCTGCCCCACCCTTCAGGGAATACAGGTGTGATGACCATGTTAACGAGGCAGTCACGCACGGGTGTTCTTAACGTGAGGCATTTAAGCTCCTCGAATTGACAGACCACGCGTAGCGATACCGCGATAGTACTTAATATTTATTTTCACCCGGTACCTATTTAACTTTTTGTTTCTGCCGTAGTCTCTATGACTATTCTTTATTTTATAAAAAAAAATATGAAAACACTGTAGTTCTTATCCACTTGTAAGTTAAATTGCGGAAGTTGATTGCCGTGATTTTAAAATATTTATTATTTAGTTATTATTTTAGTTGTCACACAGTGGGTGCCGGAAGACGGGCGTCGTCGCCGAGTGAGGCCTAGGAAACGCTGGCGTGATGACTTAGATTCGTTTATGGGAGATTGGCCAGAGAAGGCAAGGCATAGAGATGAGTGGTAGGCTATGGGGGAGACCTTTGCCCAGCAGTGGGACAAAATAGGTTGAAAAAAAAAAAAATTTTTAGTTGAGTGATGTTTTTTTTTTAATATTTGTTAATGGTACCTAACTTTAGCGAAAATAATATAAGACTCATTTTTATTATTATATCCCTCTGTAGTCACGGATCATCTTCCGTGTGGAAGATGTCCGGTCCTTTGGAAGGCATACACGAGGACACAGGTCCAACGCGCAGAGGCCCCTTTGAGAACTTTAATCTAAAATGGGGTGGGGCACCAACCGGGGACTATCCACGGCTGCACTATTGGAGTACAGTCATGGACCGTCCCAGGTGGGTGCAAGACTATTGTAAAATATGGTGAAAAATATCTGGTCTATGAGAAGGGGTGTTAGGTGGACTAGATAACTTCTATTGCTGGAAGAAACGGCGTCTGCCTTTCAAATTTAAATTTGAAATGCGTTGGCAGACGGTGACTCGCCAGCTCACTAGCTGGGCCCCCTGAAATGCCGCCAGTATATGTATAGGCGAAGGGGGCAACAAACGTGTGAGCGGCTAGAGGTGTAGAGAAGTGTGGCCCCGGTTTCGCCGTCGCGGGTCTAAAAGACCCGGAGTGGGTTTCCCCGCTATTACGCCATTAGACACTTCCACCTCCGAGCATATAGCTCTGGTGACCGTTATCGGCCTTTATAGGCAAGCCAGAGTTGAGAGTCTTGCGGGCACTCTTGGGGTTCCACTCCAGCCAGCCAATAAAGGCAAACTGAAGACGAGGCCCTGACCGACTGTCTGAGGAAATAAGGTACGCAGTGTCGCCACTCACCAAAAGCTCGCCACAAGCTGCCCTGCGGTTTATAAGCTTTTCAGTAGACCTCATGACACATTTTTTACTATATTATGGGGTTGTAGAAAGCTAGTCTAATGTTCCCTCCGGTTTTACGTTAATCTCATGGTGAGGTAACGCCTTTCCCAGAGGGGGTTTATTATTATTAGCCTGTATATTCCCACTGCTGGGCAAAGGCCTCCCTCCATTCCTTCCACTTGTCGCGATTCTGTGCAGCTTCATGCCAAATCTCAAGAAAGGCATCCAACTCGTCCCGCCATCTTCTGCGCGGTCTGCCGCGACCCCGTCTCGCTGTCTCAGGGCTCCATTCTTGTGCTATACGGGCCCATAGCTCATTTGGCATACGGCAGACATGCCCTGCCCAGTCCCACTTCAGCTGGGCGGCCTTTTCAGCCACGTCGACAGTTTGAGTTTTGGAGCGCAGTATTGTGTTTCGAACTCGATCAGTTAATTTAACACCAAGTATACTGCGCTCCATAGCTCTTTTTTAAAATAAATTATTGTTATTCTTCTTACAATTGTTTTATTTTAATTTTAAGAACAATAATTACATACAAATTGTTTTCCACGAGATGAAATTATATATTTTATTTGTTCATTCCTTTATCATTCAGTTTATCGGTCTTTTATCATACCACATCACTATATTTTGCGTTTGTGTTAAACGTCAACATAAATAAATACGACGAAGTTATTGTTAGTGTGCGTGTTTTTTGTTTGTATTCCAGCTTTTATTTTAGTGTGAGTTCATAGCTACACGATATTTATATGTGTTAAGCTGTAAATGTGTGCTGTACGTGTTTACCGCGTCCCCCCCAAAATTTGGCAGAATAAAATGTTTGGGAACTTGCGCATTGCTACCTCCTTAGGTATATGCTCTAAGAGTATAGATGAAATAGATGTGCCTAGTTTGGAGACCAACAAACCGAAAGGAAGATAAGGGTCGACGAATTTTTAGATTTGTTCCACATAGGTAATAAAGAAAGTATAGGTACGTGGACCACACTGAAAGTATTGCGTGACTTGTAAATAAAAATATTTAAAACGAAAGTATTTATTGCTTTTCAAAATATATTTGAAACACTTCTTCATTCGCTCAAACCATTTTTCAAAGCAAGAGGCAGCCTTGCAAAATGGTTTGAAGTCATCTGAAGGCATGTTTTCGACGTGTCAAAGCCATCATTGCCTCTTTTCGCTCCACAAATGTCAAACCTCTCATTAAATCTTTGATTTTGGGCAACAGAAAGGAGTCATACGGTGGAAGCTCTGGGCTGTGAGTGGCGTGGATCACGAGTAGTTAACACTTTCTCAGAACACAAAAACGCGTTTTTTGTATTCGCGATTTGAGAAGAAGCATTGTTGTGGTACAAGAGGATGCGGCTTCTAGGTAACTTCTCGTGAACTCTTTCGAAAATACTGGGCAAACAATTGGTCGTGTACCACTCAGCATTGACTGTTATTTTTCTACTAGGAGCACAAGACAGTTTTAGAAAACAAATCGCGGTAATTTGTTTACTAATACCTACTTTTAATTTGTCACAGACACAATTTTATGTTGGTCTGTTCTCACCTTTGGAGAACCATTCATTATTGTTACGATTGTATCCCTATCTAGTCTGTGTTGTTACGTTGTTTTATTAAACAAGTGGGAATCCGCTGGATGCAAGAAGCAAAGGAGTCATAATGCAACTATTTTTTTAACCTTGGTGTGGTGACTATTTATGACTATTTCTTGACTATTTTTTGGCGTACTTAAAATTGATTTTCATGAAGTTTTCAAAGGTTAGGATTGTGTGGTGAAGGACACGCAAAGGACCGGTCGATGTGATGATGCTAAGGAGAGGCCTATGTCCAGCAGTGGTCGTCTCTCGGCTGAATGATGATGTTGAGTCGCCAGAACTGCATAACTTTCAGTGTGGCCTGCCTATATGTTATAATAATTATTGATTGATGAAAACTTTTTCGTAAATGAAAGGTTAGCTAGTAGCTTATTAAAAGCTGTGATAGTTAGCGTTGCGTACTTACAGCTTGAATAGTAAAGCTAAAAATCTTCATTCTAAATACTTTTACAAATAGGGGTCTTAATTAATTCCTGAGTTATAAACCATATTTACAAAAGTAAATCATTAGATAGTTACCTAGGTTGGTGTTCACCAATATTAATTCTCCGGTTAAACAACGTTTACTCGAAAAATGTACCAGAATATTAGGTAAACGGTTATTTAAGGGCTTATTCACACGGGTTCCGTCATTGATGATTCGTCATAAAACACGATACGTCATGACGGATGGACGTTCAAATTGCATACGGAATCGTGTTTTATCACGATTCGGCAAAATATCCGAATTGATGTTCACATTCGTTTCGTGATTCTTAGTCTTGAATGAACTATTGAACACGACGGATCCGTCACAAAAAAATCACGATTCGTGTTTTTTAACGAACGTGTTTTTTAAAAGACGATACGTGATTTATGACGTGTCCGACATTTTTCACGATTCGTGATGCGTGTGAACACGGGCTTTTAAAAAGAGCAGACGCCGTCAAAAAAAAAACGTATCGTGAAAAAAGACTGTTCGTCAAAAAAAACGAATCGTCTTCATGTGAATGAGCACTAAGATAAACAGATAATTGATGTTAATGTACACAAGCTTTAATTGGCTCATCACTGGTGGTATGACAAAATTTGAATACGAGCAGCTTCTTGTAACCCAGAAAGATTATTTGTAATACAAGTACCCACGAAACACAATCACCCAGATCTGTACAATATTTTTCGGCGCGTTTTCCTCTATTTGACGCCGGTCTGTGTTCACAAGTGTGTAATTACACGTACACAGCTGGCAAAACATTATTATCGACAGACGTGGGCTGCATTGCAAAAATCCACGTGTTGGACTGAGTTAGACATGATCTTCATGTTACCTATTGACAACCTAATTATTCTGGAAAATTGAATCCGATAGCAAAGGAATTCATAATAGAAAATGTATAAAATTATTGTTATTGTAATGAAGAGCTTTGCTAACTGTACCCCAAGTGTGAGTTTTTTACGTTACTACTGTAGTTGCGTCACGCCAAAAATGTCAAACAAATTTTTAGTCTCGCTATTCGCCGCTAGAGGCTCTGCCTAAATTTTCATACATTTTTGGCGTGACGCAACTACAGTAGTAACGTAAAAAACTCACACTTGGGGTACTGGTCACAACATCAGTACCTACTTGAAATCCTATTTGGCAATGTGGTGACAGTTTGGATATTTCACTATTACCTTTATTCTTATATTATGGTGTCAATTTTCCAGCGTATCGCCTTAGGTTTAGAATAGAATAGAATATACTTTATTGTACACCGAAATTGTAACACAGCTCTTAGGTATACAATATTGAAGGGTACAATGGCGGTCTTATCGCTGATAGCGATATCTACCAGACAACCTTTGGATGAACAGGAAGACAATGAATAAGATAGGAAGGGTAGTCCTGTTTAGTTTAGTTTAAGTCCTCAAAATACAATTATTTAGAATCACCATTATTATACTTTTCTTTTGATGAGGTGTTTACCTGAACAGGATTGCTTAACGTGCTACGGAGAGCACGTTAAGCCGTCGGTCCCGGGTATCATGCGAACCACGAAGCAAATACAAATGACAGTCGTTATGTGTTGTTAGAAGACCGAAAGTCTGATAACCTTAGGATATCGACATTGCCAATTAACTGGGTTGAGGAGGTCTGATGGCAGTTGCTCCGTTTAAAATACTGGTATTCAGCTTCACCTGGTTAGACTGGAAGCTGATCCCAACATAGTTGGGAAAAGGGTACACAGAACGAACCTGGGGGCCTACTCTCTAAGTCCATCAACAAAGTTAGTCACCCGTCCGAAAGTAGCCCGAAACGTAGGAGTGAACAAAACAAGTGTCAAGTTCAACTTTTCGGACGGGCAAAAACACATTGGTAGTAAGGACAACTGTCAAATCGTGTTGTCATTCATTTTTAGTTCGTGCCCCTAAATAATCATATGTCCGTAGGTGATAGGGAGTAAGAAACGCTCGTAACTAAGCCCTAAACCACAAACTTCGTGCTTAGGGAGTAGACCCCCTGAACAGGATTGCAATATGCTAAGTAGATAGACTTTGGCGACGTATATTGGATGATAAGCAGCAAAAAATAGTGTGCGACAGCCTTAAAGATTACGTGTGACGCTGACGACAGTAATTGTTGCGTTGACCGCGGATGATGTAACCACATTCCGTCGCGCAGAACGCGCGCTGTAGTTCCGGAACGTACCGGATGTACCTACCTGTCACTTTCTAACTCTGCAACGCCATTTTGGCAATTTCTGTTCATTTGGCCGTTAGTGGCCGCTATGCTCTGTAGTTCCAGGCTTGTGACTGAGCGGGAAGGACACTAGTCAAATAATAGGCCACCCTCTTTCTTCTTATAGGTGTCGCAGAAGGATGGGCAACAGTTTTTTTCCTAATGGATTGCTTGTATTAGTCCGCTAGGACTACTGTAAAAGACAACAACAACATAATCTTTCAGGGGTGATTCTTTCATTACAGTTGTAGCTAATATCAGTATGTCAGGATTACGAGCAAGGTAATATAGTAAATAAAACCAACATAGACTCTTCACCACTGAGAGTACTTGTATTTGGTTTAGTGTTAGTCACATGAACTAGATTACAATATAATACTTTACACAATTATTACAAGATCATAAAATAAGGACAAGCTAGTCAGATATAAAAGGTCAGACTTCTTCAGCTGACGCAACACGGAATGCTCCGCTTCGTCGAATGACCACCGCCTTTATAACATCGGGTAGGTTGATCCATATCGACGACTACCTTCTTTTGTCAACATTGCCCAGTGCTACCCGCTACCGATAACACTACTTCTACATAACCAGAGATATTGGCAAACCTGAAAGGTCTCCAGCCAATGAAGTAAGTAAATACATAACTCAATTTTATCATTTGACTTTGTTGCGTTTTGACCCTAACCGCACCTGATGGTGCGTCTAAGATGAAGCACATGATTCAAGTAAGAGACATTGAGGAATTCCCCAATATCCCTCTAGCTCTCACATACACACCGGATTTTAATGTGAGTGGCAGCTAGTCAGGCGGACCGTATCTAGATCCTACCACCAAGCGTGCTGAGTTTTGTTGAATCTTACAACACGCGTCTATTCCCAGCGTGCGATGAGGAAGTTTTATAGTCTAGCCCGTCCCGGAATACGTGTGTCATCATGACTATTAGCAACCACACCAGCACTAAGGGGACTCGGACCTCTGCTTGACGCGTTGTTGCGACAGCTTGATAAGGGCTGAACAATCGGAATGAGTGAAAATGGACAGCAGTATCTTTTAATGAGACTATGAAATAAATGTCCGTTTTCCAAACGCGTTGATTTTGGCATTTTCTTGTGAATGCGACTGTGGAGGAGACAAATTTTTTTTCTCAATTTTTTTCGCGGCTTTATTTACCTTTTTATGACTTTGGAAGCTTCATAGGTACCTCCTAATATGATAACATTAGGAAACCGCTCCACAAATCAACCGGCACGGACTCCCACAACAGAGGAATCAATGTTGCTTCTAAACAACCTCCTCCAAAGAAAGCTTCAGCCGTTGATCTGCAGATTATGCGTGTCTTAGAAGGGCCGACTTGGAAAATGCATGTTCAGCACTAGACATTAACTGGCAGATATGAGCCATTTGGCCAAAAATATTCCCGCTTTAGGGACGATTTTTCAATAGTCAGATAACTTTTATCTGATGAATAAATATGGCGGTTTGACTTATTTTGTACTAGCTTTAGCCCGCGGCTTCGCTTGCGTTAATTTAGAATTTGAAAATCAACTCATAACACACTACTAAAGTTTCTATTATAATATGTATAATTCAATCATGATTCGAAACTTTCGAAAGAACACTCCTCGGGAACACTTTTTTTGGGATGAAAGTTACCCTTTATCCGTTTCTGTACACCTGACAACGTATATGCAAAATTTCAGGATGATCGGTTCAGTGGTTTAGGCGTGAAAAGGTAACAAACAAACAAACTTACTTTCGCATTTATAATATTAGTTAGATAGAATTTTAGTTAGGATGACGATTAGGAAGTTAGGATAGGATATAAAAGCTACCAACACATGAAAAATATTCCTCAAATAAAAGTAATCTGACGATTAAAAAATCGGCCCTTAATCAAATATCGGTCATCTTATTTACTTTTTTATTTAGACTACTAGAAAGTCTATTGCACAGAAATTTTATAGTTAGGCAGGTATAATTAGTTCTCGTACAAAACAAAGTTTATGATGTCTCACGTCTCGACTTTTCGAAACATGTCAACGTTAACAGCGTCAAATCAAATTGTAGAAAAGTAATCGTAAAAATTTAATAACATATTGGCAATTACAACGTCAATTTATTATGTTTCGGTTTACGGTAGGAGATTATGACGGTCATTCGTTTTAAGACTATATTAGTTTAGATTGGTACGTTACTGTAAAGCACAAAACAGTGTAGAGTCGGAGCTTTTTGCAGATTTGGAATTTGCTAGGCACAATTTTTTTGCAGAATCATCTAAATCATTTCAAATTTCGAAACAACGGTCATACCTTTATATTATGTTGGTTCTATGAATAATGTTGTTTGCGTGTTATGATAACACGGTTATGTATGTTTTCAAATCAGAAAGAACATAATATTTGAAGACATCCATGTTTCCAAGTGAATACATTTGACGACAAGATTATCGGGACAGCTCATCAACAAGCAACATAAACAAATACGATAATCCATAATGGGAGTAGGAGCTGTTTAGGCGTTCCAATGGTGTGCATTGCGGTGAATCACCTCGGCGCGTGACGTCATCGCTATAAATTCGGGTGTCACATTCCGTTGGCAGGCGCATGCGGTTATATAAAAGAAAGTGGCGCGGCCGCGCGGCGACCTTGCTCGGTGAAAGGCGTGGCGCAAGTGGCACAGCCGGAACTCGCTCTTCCCACGGACCGATCCCGCGCCTCTCGCCCGCCATGCCGTTATGCGCTCGCGCAACTTTCGGTAACCGGTTTGACGTTAGCGAAAAAAAAATGCACTAGGCACGCTTGGACCAGTGCCAGTTTAGAGGATTCAGAGCGGTGGACATAAAACACGGAATGTTGCAAATGATCTGTATCGTTATCTCCGAGAAAGCATGTTCGGGTAGGTGTAAACTTCACTTTGAGAAAATTGGCATACTGCAGGGGCACAAATCTCAATGTTTATGTAAATCACACTGTCTATTCCTAGCATTTTACATTTATCTTCCTCTAAAATTTTTTAATGATCTACAGTTCCTATTTTGTCTTGCAGTTGTTCTTTTTGAAAGCTTTTCAGGACTGACTATAATTCAAAAAAAAAAAACAAAGCACCCATTATAATCACAACACAGCATAATTTTTAGATTCAAGTCCATCAAGGACGACATGAAGCACAAACGTGTTAGACATCACAAATGCGTCATCTTACAATTTTATACATCGATCACGCGCTTTCGCCATAAGATGTCGATAAATTATAAATTGTTTGGTAGACGTTAAACCTTCACGGATAGTCAAAGAGAGAAATTTGCAGCGACCTTGGACAGTGTTGCGAAATTCTCGATAAAAATATTTTGTGCTGATTAGCTGGATCATTGTAAAGTCTGCATTCTTTTTAACATGTTAAGTAACTATCATTCGTGTGTATGCTAAAGAATCACGACGTATTTTCCCAATATTTTCTACAAGCTAAGATGGTTACTTGTTGAGACAAACATTTTGTTCCGTACCTAAATCTTAGAATTGACTGCAATATCTCAGAATTATTTTTTGACCAGGCTTCTACTGTTACATTTTAGTAATAATTTACTGTCGATTTTAGTAATATCATCACCTAGGGCTTGAGTTAAGCCTCACAATAGAGTTGGTTATTAACTATAATTATTATTCATTAAAAAGTAAACGCAAATGTACTTTCAAATCTCTTGGCAACAAAAACACGTCACTGATCACGATTCTTAGGCACGTTTTCCTGGTTAGACTGCCAGACAATACTAAGGCAATAACAGATAACCAGAATATTAGTAATTATAAGTAGTTTTTTTTGGAAATTAATGAAGCATAAAAAAATGTTAAACGATTCATTTGAATCTTTATTTGATTACCTAGTTTTTTTTTTACTCTTTTCTACTTTTGTTGATATAACATTTGACTCTTAATAGCATCAGAAAGGCGTGGTTAAAATCTTTCGGATACCTCGGGGAAGGACTTTTTATTATAAGATTCGTATTTGTAACAGATGCAACTTTAGGGAAATGTTTTCTGTTGTCTTTTGGTGTTCAAAGACGCTTTTTTGGTTTTTAAAACATATTTTTTTAAATCCTGAATCCTAAGTAGTATTAAAACTGTGCCAGTTAGATGTTAATCACTTAGGTATATGTAAAAAAGACTATGGTTTAAGGGCCTAATATTGAAATCAGCACATGCGTATACAAAGGTACACCGCTGCATGCCTCTTCGGTGATTACCGACGTGCCTTTGATTCAAACTGGCAATCCACAAAATGCATTTCTGCAGCGAATGTTAATTAACATTTTTTATAAAAGAAGGCTGTATTCGTGTATATTTCGAACGCGGCTTGTAATTGTGCAAGTGAGACGGAATATAGCGATGTTCATAGTCGCGTTGGCCTAGAATTCAGACAATTTCCGATTGCCACGGTCGGTCCGGGCGGGGAGGCGGCATCACCTAGCAACAGATAGACGCGATCTGCGCACACGGTTACTTGTAAGGAAAATTGACTTTATATTGACTCCCAAGTGTGTTTATTTCGCAAATACCGTCAGTGAAATAGAGAAAAAACCTACGTCCTTTATAAAACGTGGTATTGAAAAAAAAAACTGTCCGCTGCCGCGGCATTCGATTAACAAGGTTGAATAAGTCAACCAGCATACAATTAAAGGTTAAAATGTGGATATTATGATGGAACTAGATAAAAGCATACCATGTAGAAATAGTTGCACAGCATGCCATCACTATCCAACAATGTTGTAGCTCGGAACATACCTCTAGTTACGGCGGTGGTGGCTCTACCACCGATCAGACAAAGTAACGGTAAAGACAATTTACAGCTTGAAACTCTACAGCTCGCACAAGGTCGATTGAAAATGAAGAAATAAACAATTATTTAAAATGGCCTTATATCAGCATAATGTTGATTTCATTCAAGATCTAGGACAACTTATCATTACAAAACAGTCCCTGATAACTTATCTAATCAGGGCAGATAATGATGCGATATCGGTATAGCTGATTTAGGAGTAGCACTTGGGTTCTTCAAAAAGTATCTAGGTAGGCTCTACATATAAGAAACTCTCCAAAATAGTCAAAACTAGAAAAGTCGCAAAATTAGAGGCCGTTGGTCAAATCGATACGTAAGAAAGCTGGGAAACGAAGCCCAAGTTGACCAGATGCATTGCAAAATGTCGCACATGGTTAAGCACTCTTTTAAAATATCCTTTTTGGTAATATTAAACGGATGTGCTTACAACATATGTGGTCTATTAACATCATCTGCTAATAATGAAGTCGGATGAGTTAAACCCAGGGTGATTGTTGAAGTTTTATCTTCAGTGAGAGAGGTTCACCTGCTTCAGTGGAGGCTAGGAACAATACGGAGCGGACGGCGGCGCGTGCGGCGGCCGCGAACCCGGATGCGGCCGGATGACGTAACGCAGCCTTCGCTCCCTCCCCCCTACCTCCCGAGCTGCGCACGCTCCGCGACAACCTCTCCCCCCTTGCTGCACCCACCTCTTCGTGTCTGGTCGACCGTCTGAGCCGACATTGCCGCGCTTTGATCTCGTGTTAGCCTGTCTTGTCAATGCTCTACTTATTTAATTAATCCCTTATACGGCGCTAGAGGACCGATAGTCGGTTCCCGGGTGTAACTATCTGAGAACAGACACAACATACAGTTACATTTCCTCTGATTATGGTGAGATAGATTGCTATCTTGTAGAAACTGAAGGGGTGAACATTAACATTGTTGAGTAAGGAGGTATTTCATTGACTGAAAGCGCGTAAGATATACAAAGCTGACGAATGAAACGAAATATAAACAATGCGTTATTCAAATACATAAAATACATAATAAAGAATAAGCTCCCACTGAAACGCAGTTGGAATATACTTCCAAAATAATAACGAAGTACAATGCAACTCTCTCAAGATTTTTACCTCAAGGTTAAAACAGATTTAAAACCATATTTTCCTTAATTGCCCATTAGAAAGATTTAGAAGTTTAAGCTCAATATTTTACGTGGCGACAGACGGTAGACCGCCAGAAAATTATTCCGACTCTAATTAGCGAACATGCCTCGAAATATAATTATTATTTGAAATTATAAAGTAGCGTCGGCTACCCGTCACGGTTTGTGATCGGGACGTCGACGTCTTATACTTTGCTTTTAATTATTTTTTTAGTCTTCATTTCATTTTATGACCTGACTTTATTTGAACATAAAGTTTTACAAACTGTGTGTTTTAGACAATATTAAATGTAAGACTATAAAATAAAATGAATAAGCAATGGTAATGTTAATTATGTTTTCCTAATTTTAATGAGCTTTGAACAGTTAGTCTGAACAGTTAACAATTTATTTATAAAAACAACAAATAAAAACATAGTAAAAATATTTATGATAAGTTACAGTTTTTACTCACGTGCATTATTCGGGATTGCTAGACTAGTTTAGGACCCAAACGGAGCCCTTAACCATGAGCTGAACACGCAGCGAGTACAATGATAATGAATGTGTCGCACGAAAGTTGTAATGCAGCAATAAAAATATTTTAAGAACTCTATTTACACTGCTGTGAGACTCCGTCTTCTTCCCGGATCGAACATCCGGGTTTAAAGACTTATACAGACAGATCCTTTCCAATTTAGATGTTTTTGTTTGCAATGGTGCATTTATACTCCCTTCGTACGGAATCCTAGAATGTTGTATTTGATGAGATTCTAAACAAAATCGTGTAAAAATGAATCGCCGAAATGTATCTACGCGCATAACTTCCGAACGACTGCACCAAATTGGATAATTCTTTTATTTTGTGGGTTTCTTTTTTGTCAGCACAAGGTTTGTATCAAAGAAAATATAAACAGTCACGAAAAAAGTTACGAAGTTCGCCGGGTCAGCAGCTAGTTCTTAATAAAATTCATTAGCTCTTTACTTCTAACCGCAATATTTCTAGAAAACAAACGCGCCACATGTGACAGTAGGACAACGGCGTGCTGTGACTACATAATGAGCATTATACCGAAATAAAAACAACCTTGTATCACAGTGAAATGGGAACATCACGCAACCACTGTGAATCATAGCCTGCCGACACAAAGAGCAGAGGTGACTCAAACCTAGGGTTACTATCATTCTGGATAAAACCGGATTTATTATAGACTTGAAGGTGTTTGAAGTATTTTTTGTAGAGCCTCAAGGATGTCGGGTGTTGAAACTAGACGTGTTACTGCTGATAAAAAAGAAAAATTGCGCGGTATAAATAGGCATACATTTAGTACACGACTGGTTTTCTGACATGCTACGTTGATTATAATAGAACTTTATAAAGGTTGAACTGTCAGTAAAATATTTCTAATTTACAGGTTTCTGATCTATTTTTGTTCATTCAAAGCATACGCCACCCATCCTTCCTTGTGGCTAGCAACTACAGGATTTTCTACAGAGAATTGGGCGCAAAATATGAAAATTGAGATCTTGAATCGGCGTTCGAAGCTCGGTCAATATGACAATTTTCTGTCACGAAGCCTCTGTTCTATTCTCAGGACAAATTCTCAGGTAATATACCCGGTGCAAAAAAAAATTGGACCCACTAGTGATGCTTTATAAATCGTGTCATTATCTTCTCCGGTCACTCTCCCTGCAGGACAACACCACGCACGCAATGAATTAAGTGACACGTATCAACTTCCAGCTTACTGGGAAAAGTTCGACATTAGTAATAAACAATACCACTTTGCCATCATATAAGTGCTTTAACATTTTATTCGCCTAAACAGCCATACAAGAACTATTAGAACATACATAAGTTACATGTTTTCTGATTCCTTCTTATGTATCGGTATGAATGCCACTTTAATTATATTCTAATTAAAATCGAAGTATTAACGTGTATAAAAAGCAACAAAGTTGATTCCGTAATAGCCAATTAATATAGACACGGGGCAGTTGCGTCGGACGAGATGAAACTCCAGATACGATCATATCTAGCTGTGAGACCGCAGCTTAGCCGGGAATCCAGCGAGCTGTGTATTATGAAAGCCAATATCACACTGTTTTGCATTCCTATTCAAAAGATTTTAACCATGCCTTTCTGATGGTATTATTATTATGAGTCAAATATTATATCAACGAAAGTCCAATTTAGTTTTTTTTCGATTCTTAATATATCAATTAACTTTAGTATTTTCTTATAAACAACACCTTAGGTTGAACTGGCAACATTAATAAATTATCGTGTGAGTGGATAAGAAACTTCTCACTTCACAACCCTCCCCGACAAATAAGACATACGGTGAGAGGGGTATTGTATAACAAAAGTCGCAACGCCACGTTCATAGGACTTGTTACCATAGACATTTTTCGATTTGTGAATTTCGAAAATTAAGCTTCATTCAACAAACTATATCCTAGCTTTTCTTCTCCAATTAGGCATCAGAAACGAAGATTAAAAGGTTTCTGGTACCTCGGGTCCCCGGTGTATACATTAATTTAAAAATATCGTCGAAATGATCTATTAAAACGTAATGGTACGATAAACGAATGTGGAGTCATAATATTTCGCACGGTCGCAGTAGATGGGGTGCTTAACTGCTTACAATGTAAAGCGGCGGCATTCCTCAAGGCCGGTCGTTCCTTCCTCGTAGATATCACGTAGTTGCTATGTCGAACACTTATTGAATCTAAATTACCGCTGTATGGTTCGATGAAGAGCTGTTTTATAACATCAGGAGAGCTTTTGATATTACTTAGTAATATTGATTTGAAAAAATATTGATGGAAAAAATCATATAGGTTTTGTTTTTTTAAGCTTAATTACTCCAAAGTGGGAGGGCTTTTATCTTTTGTGGAGCGCAGTTCCATATTCAAAATATCATGAAAAAAAATGCTATAGCATAGGCTATAGCATTTTTTTTTGGTCGGGTGTTCCTCTTTGGTACCCTTCTCTTGGGGAAGGCGAAAGGTATCCATGAGGAACCGAACTATGCTATTGCCTAGACGTTTTCTAACTGGAAAATTAATAAATCCTCCCCTTTTGCCCAAACTCAAGATGAAACTTTCCATTTTACTAAATTATTGGATTTGTATCATTAATTTGTTGTCTCTTTTTAATAAATAGAAGTCACATTAAACACAAAGGTACTATTGAATTATTAGGAAAATCGAATAGAATAATTTAAAAAATTAAAAGGTAGGTATAAATAAAAAGTTTGTGTTAAAGATCTTTCTTGCAAAGATGTAATTTTATAATATCAGTTTGTTATTCGTTACGATTTTACATTATTCACCCAGTGTTAAGTTAAATCGTCCGCATGGAGATTATAAATTCTGCGTGCACTGCATATCAGTAAATCAATACATTACAGGGGTTCGACAATGTGCTTATAGCGACGTAAATCTAATATCTTAGAGCCAGGCCGCATGCCAATGTCTGAGCCAGTCCAATGGGACAGATCGTGCCCGTGCAACCTCTACCAATGCAATGCTATGCTATTGGGTGAATCGTGCCATACAGGGCTGCCGAACGAACATTTATTCGCATTTAAAAAAAACTGGCAAACAAAATATTCTTACGGTTAGGATAAACGGCGACACATTACACTCGACACCCAGTGTCGACACCGAGTGTCGTAGTGTGTACATCGCTGTTACACTGAGTTGCGCATTAGCTCTGGTTTAGTTTCAGTGTCGCGATTGCATTGTGTCGAATGTCAGTGTCACCGTGTATCCGTAACCTTACGGTTAGAATACACGACGACACATTACACTTGACACTCAGTGTCGACACCGAGTGTCGTAGTGTGTACATCGCCGTTACACTGAGTTGCGCATTAGCTGTGGTTTAATTTCAGTGTCGCGATTATTTTGTGTCGAACGTCTGTGTCGCTGTGTATCCTTACCATTATAAATATAATAACAGCTCGGGTCAGGGGGGTTCGTGGCTAATTATAACCGCGCAGATCATACGCTCTGCAAGGTTAAGCTGTGATTACCGCGGTCAGTCGGTGGATGGGTGACCGTTCGTTACACATCGAAACTCCTCCGTACCTCGGAGAGCACGTAAAGCCGTCGGTCCCGGGTTTCATACGAATACCTATGACAGTCGTTACGGGTAACCAGAAGCCAAAAAGTCTGACAACCGATCAAATCTCAAGATATCGGCGTTGCCCAGTAACTGGGTTGCGGAGGTCTGACGGCAGTCGCTCCATGTAAAATACTGGTATTCAGTCGCATCGGCTAGACTGAAAGCTGACGCTAACATAGTTGGGAAAAGACAAGGCAGAATATTAGCTCGTAAGTACCTACCCAATACAGTTGAAGCAACTGCTAAATAGCGAGGCCCAGCCTCAATGATTACTACAATGAAAGGTCAAAGAAGAAATTGACATAGTCACACCACGCTTGGCAGAATGGATTAGCGAAAACAGTTTGTTGTTCTCGAAGACAGGAGGACGCTGCTGCCCATCCTCGTGACGTTATCTACTAATCACCCAAAGTTGTAGCCTGTTTTTTTTTCGGGAACCACAAGGAACACATTTGATTAATTTATTTCTCAATTTAGGGGCGATCTCACCAACCTATCAATAAGTAGTCCGTAGCTATTGACCAGATAAGCTAAATGTGACCTACAAATATGACATGTGTTCAATAATCTTGTCATTTTCACTATTGATAAGGTGGTGAAATGCAAATTTTAGCTATTGAAAAGTTTCGAGACCGAATCTTAATGAACTCTATCTAATGATAGTTCGGTGAAACAGGTCCTTAGGGGATGCTTATTTTTTTACCTAATTCTCTACTCGAATCTACCAATAGTGTAGTTACTCTGAAAAACACTAATCCTCAAAAATCTATATTTAGACATTATATTATCTCAGTGACCTTACAATATTGAGGAATGTTTTTGTCTAATGTCTGTGAATTGATAAGTTTTAAATTCATTACGAAAAAGCATTTTCATGGAAGTTTTGTTTTGTATGTTAGAGACATTTTATTGCTCGGCCTTCAACCGTCAGAACTTTGGTCTATACCCGAGCATATTCAAATTAGCTTGCAGCAGACTGTTAAGATGTGGCTGGATAGCAACAGTATTAAATACTGATGTCCATTCTCTACGTCTTCAAACCAAAAGTAAGAGATTCTGTTATTTCGAGGCTAAGTTCCAGGTTCCAGACCATCGTCAAAGACGGCCCTTAATGTTACACAAATATAACAGTAAAGAGCAACAACTCCACATGATGCATGTTCTTATTAAAAGCGGTCGATTGGAAGGTCCATCCTGTGTCGTCTTCGTGCTGTAAATAATGATCGCAGTCATACCTTTGTGCAGAGTAAACCCTAGCAATAAGCCAAGAAAATGAAGAAGGCTATTATAGAACGAAGAATCAAGAGTGTGTCAGCGTTGATGTTTATCATCCATTAGGAAGTACTCATGAAGTCTCGGCTTCTGTAATCTCATTAGTCATTTGGACTACGTCAGCCAACCCTACTGGTATTTGCCAGTGCAATGGCAGCAACGGTACCCGGCCTCCGCGGCGGTTAAGGGCGAGCCCTGAATGCCGTCCGACTAGTTTCTCCTTTGCGCGAGGAATGTCACCTACATGCTATACATCTTACGGGATTTCATTTGTTATGTGCTGCTCTGAGCCTGATGCAGTTCCTATATACCTCAACGTTACGAGAACCACTCCATTTACTCGAACTCTTTGCTTCGTCTTAGCAGGCCTGGTGATTGCAATCGATGGCATTGAGGTAGGCCTTTGTTTGTTACGTTTTATGGGGATCGGAAGTTCCGAGGTTTTTAGGATTTTAGATTTTAGATTTATTGTTAGAATTTAGAGATAACTTTAAGCAACGACATAATGGATGGATGACAATAGTTATACATATAAACAATTCTAGTTTATATGAAACTATAAGGCTAATGCAAGAAATCTCACATAGTTAATTGAATATAATGCAGCAACTAAGCCATATTCTCCAAATTTATTACTCTTTAACGCCTCTACGGCGTCATTTTCCGCCGTATAATTTAGAGACATTGCATACAGTTATTTTCCATAATACGCTTGAATATTCATAGAGAAATTTAATATCTTCCGTGAATACTGGTATTCTCAGTTAAAATCAGTTTAACAAGTGATAAGAATGGGCGGCATATTCAGTAACAGTATGATCTGGTTTCTTAAATGGCTTTGAGGCTCGACGAACGCGCCGCGCCGTGGAGAGAAATCAAAGTTTCGACAGCTGTTGCTAAGCCACTTTGCCCTGACTGTATTTTTGGGCACCAACATTTCAACTTTATTTCAGAACTATACTGAAGCGAAGCTGTGTATAAAATATAACGGGACACAATACAACTCCTTTTGTTGGCATAAACTCTTCATATAGGAGATTATGGGATCCGTATTAAATGGAAACGAAGTATTTTAATGATGATTTTAATCGATCACGACGTAGATATATTGTTTGAATAAATACCTACATAACATTATTGTTGAAAACTATTCAAATTAGTGAAAATACAATACGACGAAGAAACATGTATTGGCATAGCAACACACATCTGTCAATGTGGCATGTCTTAAAAATAAGTGTATCCCAATGTTTATTTCGAACAAATTCGTAAGCATCGATATATTTACTGTGGGCAATCAAAAATAGTTAGTTCTAAATATAATGTTAGATTTGGCAGCGTAAGAAGGTAATGACGTGACGTAAGCAGTGCACATGAGATGCTGGTCGGTGAGTCGGTGAATGATGGCAAGTTTGCGCACAAGACATAATGCGCGCGTTCCGTGACGAATCCAATATGGCCGTTTGGCGCGGTTTGGCGGTCATTCACCCGCACCCGGTCGAATCTTGGATCCACGGAACGCAACGCAACACTACATTTTGACAACATACAGATAACATTAAATCTTTTTTTTAAATACTTACGTATTTATTGAGGAGAAAATGAGAGAAGTAATTAATTCTGATAGAATGTTTTAATGAACCGCCTTTACCTACTTGAACAAGTTCCGTAATTTTGCTAAAGTATCGGCCGAAGCGTCCCATGAGATATACAATAGGTATTATAAAGGTTGGCCACGTAACGAAAAGTCAAAACACTTGACTAATCTTCCTACAGATGTAGAATGCTGATGATGCTCTTTGCTCGTTCATGATTTACTTCGAAGTAACTAGAATCTTTGAAATCATGTGCTGCCAGCGATGATGTTGTTTCATTTGGCAATTCGCTTTACTGCACCCGTTTCGAACATTCAAAGCTAGGGAATAATATTCAAAAACAAATAGATTGACACGCAACACACGATGACAAATAGCACAGGCGAGTCTTTCAAAACAAAAATAAATAATAAAACTTGTGATTTCTTGGAAGGAATGTGGCGGGGGCAGGGTGTTGAACAACAGTTAGAGCCAATGCGAGGGCCGATGACGTCATCAGCGCCCTCCCCGAGAGTGAGTCATCGTAGACGCCCGGCGGAGGATTTGAAAGTGCCGCGGTGAACGCTGCTCATAATAATATGCAGTGCTGGGAATGAGACTAATAGACAAATATTAGATCGCGTAATGATGATGGACAACAGTTTTAAGGGCTCGCGATTGCAAAATACACTAATTGATCGATTTACCAATTTGGGCCAATTTTACCAACGGCAGATAACTTTTATCCCAGAAATTAATTTCAAAATTTTGACAGCTTTTTTATAGGAAATCAGTCAAAACGCAAAAGGTTTTCATAATTTATTTCAAAAATCCAGAACTGGCAGAAAAGACTCGTCATGGTATTCCAGTATATCTTTTTTTTTCAAGGGTCCGGGAGAATCCAGTAAAATGTGGATAAAGTTTGAAAAATTGTAGTACAGGAATAAATAAATATTTACGCCTATACCCAGCAATGCACTGCAATATACACGAATAATTAATATCTCATACTACTTGCACTATGTTTTTCAATTATTTGTCCTGCTGTGCTGAACTTTTATTTATTTTGAATATATGTTAGCATCATCCTGGAAAATCCAGCCTTCAGGGCACGCTTCCAGTCGACAGCGATGCGGAGGAATATTTTGATGGATTCTATTGTATTAATTTAGGTTATGTTTTAAAGAAATAAATATCAGTTGCCTCCTGGAAAATAAGAACAAAATAAGGAATTAATTAAGAACACGGGGGAACCTAGTTTGCAAGCAGCAGTTTTGTATCACAAATAATTTGCAAAATCGGTGCACAACTTTTGGACTTGCCGATCCCAACTACGAGTCTGACAAGCAGAGAGGAGGAAGGGTTATTATTTCAAAACTCAATTTTCAAATATTTATTCTGTAAATATGTTGTTTTTAAAGTCGCATTTATGCTAGCTGGCTCTGGGTAGGATAGCGGGATAAAAATCCCATTATCCTGTTTTTGCAAGTACAAGGGAAATACCATAGTCTAAAAGGAGAGTTCTTCAAGTTAACATGACGGGAATGAATTCAGAGGATGACTTTCGACATCCGTTATTTTTTAAGACCCCCCTTCTATTATCCTTTAAAAATCTATTCTGACAAGGATGAGACCTCGCCGTGAGGTCCTCGTCTTTCTATAAAAATATAATGGAGTCGTCTTATTAACAATAATAGATTTACCTGTAGCAAATATAATAATTATATAAAACTTAATAATATCAAAATTATAGCGGAGCAATATAATAATTATATTTTTGTCATAAATAATCATCTGGGAATATATATATCAGATATATATATAGTCTTTTTTTTTTATTTAATTTATGCAACAGATCAGAAATCTTCTCTGTGCCATAATATTTTATATTTTTTGCTCCAGATCCATTTTACTTTTGTTTCCTATAATCTACGAAATGAAATTAAAATACCTAAATTTCATACCATTCTATTACCATCATATACTTACTACAAACTATTATAATACTAAGCAAACAGATAGAATCAGAAAGAACTTAAAAAAAAAACAGTTTCTTTAAATTCATCTTTGGTCAGAATTCAGTCAGAGGCACAGCATGAAATTGACTGAAACCATGGATGTCATGTCACCAAATGAGATTAAGTCCAAGATTCTCTACTTTACTTTACTCAATACTTAACCATTTATTTATCTTCAAAATTCTACATATTTGTTCTTGGCTCAAGGTAGGCTTTTGAGGCACATTTTTGGCACAAAATGCCGTAGCCCGCCGTAGCCCGTAGCCATCAACGCTCCCCATAAAAGATTTCAACGTGCACGTATTTGGTGATCATAGATTTTTTATAATAATTTCGTCATTCTTTCTATCAATACATAGATAAGTATATTGAAGGGGTTATTATTGTATACGTTAGAGTAAGTTAATATTTAAAGGTAACACGGCCAAATTGTACCAAAATTTACATCTTCGTAATAAATTACTTAATTATTCTGAAAATATGTTACAGTTCTTAACGAACATTCAAAATTTGTAATATTTAAATCTTTTTAATTTGGTACCAAGCCAGAAACATACTTAAATAACTTATGATCAATGTCTAAACAAGGCCACACTGTCAAAATTAGATCCTCCTCCGAAAGTTCCGTAGTTCTTACGTGACACCTTGTAATCACACGATCATTCACCACTTCTCTTTAACACAAATACTTACGCAACATTCTTAGTACATTGCTGTTCTACACACTAACTAGTTGAAAGACCTCAGTATTGGACGTACAATGCAAATCGATTAACGAAATAATGTCATGGTCGGATATGTAAAAAACAACACACGGATGCTGTGAAACCAGATTTGTGGGCAGGTGTGAGTCATAGGCCGATATATTGATTGTACACCAAAAGATTATTTTATTTGGCTCTGTCCACTTTGTCGCATATTTTGGCTAGCTGCACCCACGTTGAATAGTTTTGAAGCCCACTGCCTAGATACGTTAATGTCGTAAATTCTTTAAAAATAGGTTTTAATTAAAATACAGTCATACGTGGCGCTTGCAATAACAACATTAATACGACATTCTACAATGATTAAGGCTATCAATGATCTATACTTAGTAATATTTAGATTACACAAAGACTAGCTTTACCTGTTCCTAATTCTATTCAAACATGTAAGGCATCCTAAAGAACGATATCAAGTCTAATAATAATACTTCGTTGTGACTGTGTTTTCTTTTCGTTTGACAAATTCTGATGCTGTCCGCAAAGAATAGGGAATCTAATGAAAAGCCAAATAAATAAACATTGCTATTTGAACAAAGATTCGCTCTCAGATGCCTCTTAATCCCATAAAGTATCAGAGATAACAAGTGAACAAGCGAAGAGAAGTGTTGATCTATTTTGCTTCAGCTATAATGTTGTTCGTAGCGAGTATCGTTTGTTTGTTGCGCGGGCGCACCCGACGCCGGTGACTCAGGGGGCGGTGCCAAGGGCGCTACGCCCTGTCCCGCCCCGCGCCCCGCCCAGCCAGCCATGATTTTGCCGCGCTTTTTTTTTCAATCAGGTCATGTCCGCGTCATACTTAATGTGTTGCCAAACACTGGTGTAGTCACGTCAATGACTTGCTCGACCGAACAAGCATTCATCATAATATCGTGAGTCGTGATACTTATATTTGTCTGGATCTTTTTTTTCTTATCTGCTCACGCGTGTTCTATTGAGAGCTGTGAAGTCAGGCTTAGAACTGTGCATTCTGCCTCTCAGAGCCGGAACATTGATGGGCAAGACTTGATGAGCTGTCTTTGTTCAAGTAAGTTGTTGTAAGTTTTTTATAACTTTGTCTAACACTAATCTTTATACAGCCATAGCTACTAATGTTAGCGAATTATTTGTATCCAAGCATATCGTGTGCGTCAAATGTCTGGTTTTCGGACCACGTGGCGAAACCTACTTACATTACATACCTATAACTATTTGATAAAAGATAATACGTATGTACACACAAGCCTTATAGTGTATTTTATTATCAAGAGACTTCTGTAGTAGTTGCTACTTTCGTTTCTTGATTATGTTTTCGTTTTAATAACATACTCACTTCGCAACGTAGGCAGAATCACCTTGAGCAATAAAACCTAGTCTTCAGTCATAAACGTGAATCAGTCATCGAAACAATTCTAGGCATCGAAATACATTGCGCAGTTACATATCCAAATCAGTAGGTATCTATCTTAGCCAGCTGTACATGAAGTCATCATTTAATAATATAAAACTTATGTTTATGCTGGAACACTCCAGATCTGACGATGATGACTTCAGGGGACACTGTCTGGACCACTTATTGAGGCCATTAGGCCGTGATGGCCTCAATAGAAATAAATAATGGCCACAAATAAATACACAGTGTCCTCTCGAGTTCTCATGAGGCAGCATGATTGTTAGCAATGAGGAAGTCATCTAAGGGCCTTCCCTTGTAACCCCTTTGTTACATACCTATAAAGAAAGATACAATAAGACACGGAAAATTAATTATACTTAATATTTAAAATTTCAAGCTTACATTCTATAACCAATTGTGGCTGCAGTAAGTTAATGAAGTTTGTGATGATACAACTATTTTATTTATACTAAGTATAACTACCAAATACAACCCTTAACTCAAAGATCCACCCACCACCTCTCCTAACATATAAGTTACAAAGAAAAATAATCGTATAAAATTCCAAGTTAATCACTTTAATCATTGAGCATTCGCTCTCGTTATTAAAGAGATAAGTATCGGATTGTTCCACAATGTTTGAAGCATAGAACGTTGTTAGCGATATGAAACGTGTAATAAATTGAGTACCGCTAGAGTTTCAGTTATGTCGACGATGGACGGCGATATACGCTCACCTCTAGCGAAGAGCGTCACGTGGTGAAGTTGGAACTTTCATATAATAAAGAGAGGGTTTTGAACGTTCGTAGCGACAATAGAGAAATGATTAGACCGTTGGATGGTGATTGAAAAATCGTCGATTCGTCAGCTCCCATTCTACTTTGTAGAAAGAAACCCTTTTATTATGTACTAGAGGTCGCTTGCGGCATCGCCCGCGTGGATGTCGTAAATCGGGATAAAAGTACCCTATGTCCTTCTCCAGGTTCCAGAATATCTCTGTACCAAGTTTCATCAAAATCGGTTCTGCAGTTTAGGCGTGAAAGCGTCACTGACAGAGTTACTATCGCATTTATAATATTAGTAGGAATTAAGCCAAATTAAGGGCTCACCTTTATTTAATCTGCAGCTTGCACAATTCTGTTGTACTCTTAGTAAAGTATTTTGAAATATACTAAAAGTTTTCAATAAATCAGTTCTAATAAGCTGACAGAAAAAAAATTACAGCGATAATTCAGCCCTCATCAAGCTGTCTTCCCTAAGCCGAGGTCCGAGGTCCGAGTCCCACTAGGGGTCGCCCTTAGTGCTGTTGTTGCAAATAGTCATGATGTTAGTGTAGTATAAGTAATTAGCTTAAGTTAAGTATTTTACTTCTCCACCATTGGCTGGAGACCCTTCAGGTCTCGCCAATAACTGCCCGGTTACGTAGAAACAGTCCGGGAGGACCATAATTATGAAGGAGTCAAATAGAAAAAAAAATTATAGTAAGTACTTAAATATTTTTTCAGTATAAACATTTTAATAAACGGTTCATTATCACTATCGTAATTATCATCCCGGTTTCCCTATACGGTTATCTAATAACGATATTTATACATAGTAGAAAATGCAAATAATATAAATCACGGACTATTTAAAAAAAAATTTTTATGCCTTATCCCTTTCTTTTTCTTGCCTCCCTTTGTTTATACCATTGTAATGCATCATATCCATTTTGCTGTTCTGCTATCAAACCTCCCGACCCCTTCATTCTGTTTCTTGGTCATAATTAAGCCAAGGGTTGCATAGCCTACATTTTGTCAACTCATATGCCATTATTAACTGTAAGTAGTATGACTAGCATGATCATCATCATTCAGCCGAAAGATGTACACTGCTGGACATAGTCCTCCCCCAAGCCATATTGGGGGGGTTTGCCAAAATCACCACGCTTGGCAGGCGGGTTGGCGATCGCAGTATGCTTGTTAAAGTACTCAAAGAACGCTGCTGCACATCCTCTAGTGAATACCTTAGTCGCCTTTTACGACACCCATGGGAAGAGATGGGGTAGTGCTATTCTTTACGTCCGACACCATACGGAACTTGATTGATGTATATTATTATAAATCCCAAATAAAAAGTAACTTAGTGATTCGTCATTTAAGAATGAGCCGACCGCATTTTTCGTCTGTATTTTCTGTACCCCAAGTGTGAGTTTTTTTCGATAACTACTGTAGTTGCGTCACGACAAAATTGTATGAAAATTTAGGCTGCGTCTCTAGGCGCACCGTTCACTAACTAATATTCCCGCGTTAATTGAACGGTGCGCCTAGAGACGCAGCCTAAATTTTCATACATTTTTGTCGTGACGCAACTACAGTAGTTAACGAAAAAAACTCACACTTGGGGCACTGGTCTTGCCTATCATTGATAGCCACGGAGATAGTTTCTCGACGCGAGTCTCGCGCCATCTCTGTTTTTATCGTAGAGAAAGACAAAGACAGAACGAGTCTCGCTTCGAGGAACTATCCTCGTGTAAATCAGCCTTAACAGTTTAACACTTGCCTTCCATGCAGTAGGGTCCAGGTTCAACCCAAGCCCACCCCCTCTGACTTTTCGAATTCATGTGCGGATCTGAATTTGATCATCGTTTGCGTTAACGGTGAAGGAAAACATCGTGATAAAACTCGCACACCTGAGAAGGGTCCATAAAGTTCTCGAAGGTTCGCCAACCTGAGCCATACCAGCGTGGTGTATGAAGGTAAAACCCTGCTTATTCTTGGAAAAGGCCGGCCCACCAGAGGGCCAATGATGAGCCGTTTTTTTATACAACGTTTTACGAAAATACCCCTAAAGCCGAAAGGGGATTAAAAGGTCCCTTGTAAAGAGTCTATTGGCATTATTTTAAAATAAAAGTAAGACCCAAAAAAAAAATTTTGGACAAATCATAAAATAAAATCATCACTGAAAGGCAACCCTGAAAACATAAAAGTAAAGAGTAGACTACCCAGAAAGTTATTTACATTCTTACCTAATTTCCTCTGAGAGGTAAATGACAACAACCTTATAAGACTACTTGATTAACATTTTCTTTTTTATGGGAATTATGTAACACGTTGTATAGGTATTAATACTTCTTCTCGATAATGCTTACGAAAGCAGTTTTTAATCTCGTAGCAATAAAGCTACACCAGTAAAATAATGAAAGCTGAATCTGCAAAAGAGAGCATGTGTCCTACAGAGACTACAGTAAAAACTCGTCTATTCACGATAGTGCTAATGATCAAGTGATCAAGTACCGAGAAGAAACGGTAAAGAAGATTCAGTAGCAATCTCTATTGATAGCTGGGGACCAATTCTACTAACGAAGTTGTTGCCAAAACGCAAACGAACCGTCGTCCCGTCAGTCAGTTTACGTTTACGAAAACTGACAAAATATTTGGTTTCGTTTCTTTTGTGAACTTAATTCTGTTCGAATGAACGGTTTTGTTCCATTCCGTTGCGATTTATTAACGTTTCTGTTAGTAGAAGTAGCCCTCAGCTCGTAGAATCTCGTAGACAACAATGGCGTAGCCTGTTTTAACTGTGTCAAAAATCCTATTAATAATCGTTTTAAGTTCTGTTAGAACGTTATGATAGCAAAATTTTGTTTTATATAAATGTAGTTCTCGCTTGCGTCTTTTTAGGGTAGAGCCCATATGGACTACCAAAATTTGTTGACGAAATAAACTTTAAAAAAAAGTAAAAACCGACTTCAAAGAAATACTAAAAGGAGTAAAATAATTACCATAATATAAAATTAACAGTTTCAGAAGTCGATGGCTTCTATTTGCTTCAGTGTAGAGTTGCACCGACTTCTGAAACTGTTAATTTTATATTATGGTAATTATTTTACTCCTTTTAGTATTCCTTTGAAGTCGGTTTTTACTTTTTTTATAAAGTTTATTTTTTATTTACGTTTTAGTGTCATAATTTTAACCCCCTCCTTTATAACCCTTCTTTTTGGCTTTGACGTAAGTAGTCGGGCATAAAAAGTCCTTTCAAATGATACCTTACACGATATAATGAAAACATTCCAAAGGGGGAGGGGGGGGGACACGCACCCCCTCCTCTTTTCCCGTAGTCAGTTCCCAACAACAAATATAAACAAAGCAATATTACCTACCACACACCGATTATATCTTTTAAACCACACACCGATTATACCAGTACCACACACCGATTATATCTTTTAAATGTGTTGCATTACTGTTTTATATTATATCTTGTGTGTGTGGCAAAATAAATGGTTTAAATGGTTTAAAATATTAGTAATTTGAGAATTTTGCTTTGATCCGATGAGGAGTTCCGTTCCATATCTCTGAAGTTCATGGTTTAATCATAACAAAATTTATATGGGACCTATCGGGAAGTATACCCTTTCGAACAAAAAAAGAATTTTTCAAATCGGTTCATAAATGACGGAGATATGAGGTAACAAACATAAAAAATAAAAAAAAATACAACCGAATTGAGAACCTCCTCCTTTTTGAAGTCGGTTAAGAAACTGTTCTTGTCATATCTCAGGTTTTAACTGATTGTCTTTTGTTCTTCTTCTCTATCCTTTCTGACGCATGACGCATTTCTGTATTTTTTAGTCTACTAATAGTTTTAGGTGTACACGATGCTTGTTATGTATTTTTATTTAGGGAACTGCTACATCTTTTGGCATTATAGTATGTAGTATGACGATTTGCGTGCTGAATAAATTGACTTTCTTTTCCTCTTTAGAGCTTTCCTGCCAACTATCAGTATTTTAAAGAAATTGAAGAAGAGTAGGAGAAGATAGTTGTTAGCAGTTTTTATAGGGGTAGTTGTGGTCCGACGTATGATCTCTACGACCCCTCATCAACAAAGTGTCACCTTGATCATCTCATAAAAAAAGAAACTAAACAAAAACCTTTTATTTATAAATAAATAGCCATCGTCTGCAGCAGGAAAACCGGATTGTTTCAAAAGTAAATATTTTCGATGAGTCTCCAACCGGTTGCCCTGATGCTTGTAGATAGACACTGATTGGAAATTAAGTCGTGTTTAACAAACTAGATTGGTGCTTGCATGATTCATTAGACAGCGAGCTCGTGTAAAAGTAATAATAATATTTTTAATTTACGTATTTGGTGATACAAGTAAAGATACGGGAACATATCGTGTCGTGGAGGGTGAATATTGAATATAGGTGGTGCACAAATGACGTTTGATAAGAGTATAAGCAGTTTCGAATTTGAATAAGTCGTTCTCATTGTTGTTCTTGCGTTTATTTTATTGAATTTTGCATAGCGAAAATCCTATCTTCAAAGAGATATTTTGTCATGACGATATAAAATATTTATTTGACATTTAAGAGAATTCTGTTTTTACACAAACAATATTTGCATAATTACAAATAAAAGTATATACAAATAAAGAAAAATATACGCTAATAATGAAATATTTTACAAAATAATATTTTGTAAAACAGGCCAATACGGAATATTACACTACCTCATTTTACTTCAAAGTTTCATGGCAGAGCTTTAAACATACGCTCCATACGCTGCAGCGTATGTTTAGCAGCGCTGTCGAACTGGCCCAATGCATCAATTAAACCTTTTTCAGGATGGCTTAGGCGTTTCCTAATAATAGTACGATACTACAGTAGGTGCTAAGTTCCATCTTCACGTGCTTGTGATTGTATAGAAGTGCATTATTCTTTTATATTTATTACACAAAACCTATCCCCGTCAACGCCGCGGTTAACTTTGCTGCATTTAAATCTGTTCTACGAAAGTTAACTTAATCCAACATACAGACTTAGGTACTGGTATTATTATAATTAGTTAACGATCGAATTAAAGTAATAATTAGCAGTAAATAGCTGAGAATATAATTTATTAATTTTAAGCCATTCTAAAACATAAAGCTGTCCTTAATCATAATTTTGTAGCTACTACGCAGTTGCTATAGATGCTACGCAGAAATTGGATGCATCAATAATTGTTTTTATTTACTTAGGTTAAAGTCCAAATTGTTGTTGATTCATAAAAGAGCGCATTATAACGTCAACATCTTAAGTATCGCTCCAAATTAGTCACGTCTTTTTTAAATTATAATTAATTATAAAATTTATTCAATTTAATTTTGAATTCTTATACCTACTCCATAAAAATTCAAAATTAAATTGAATAAGTCAAATTAATTCTAAATTATATATTTAGAAAGAAATCAGCTGCTGCTGCCGAGTATCCCCGAGCATGTCTACAAGGTAGAAGGTTGTTTTAAAAAGTGTTACATAATTCCCCTTAAAAAAGAAAATGTTAATCAAGTAGTCTTTTATGGTTGTTGTCATTTACCTCTCAGAGGAAATTATGTAAGAATAAGAATGTAAATAACTTTCTGGGTAGTCTACGCTTTACTGTTATGTTTGTCAAACATTTTATAGAACATCATTTGTACCCTGTGTTCACAAAATTAATAAATTGAATTGAATGTCATCAGAGTTGCGTTTCAGTGATGATTTTATTTTATGATTAGTCTAATTATTTATTTTAGTTCCTGCTTTTTTTTTTAAATATTGCCAATCGACTCTTTACAAGTGACCTTTTAATCCTCTTTCGGCTTTAGGGGTATTTTTGTAAGTAAAAAACTGATTAATATACGATAATTTGGAAGTGAGTGGCCTCAATATAAATCTCGTATATGTTTGATTTTGTCTTATCATTGATTTGCATTCCGCTCCTTTCTGACCAAAGAAACTTTAGACTTTATTTTCTTCACCTTTTTTCATTCTTCCCTCGTATTGTCCCACATAACATCTAACTTGTTTTTTGATTGGCCAGAAAATCTTGCTCTAACATATTCTACGAACAATTCAATATTCAAATAAAATTAATAAGTAATAATAAATAGTCTACCGCAATAAATAATTTACCGTAGCTGGTGCAGTTCGTCCGCTGCCAAATTGGAAATCTCCGGGGCCGGACGGGCTGCACAATTTTTGGCTAAAATGGCTGCGTAGTTCGCACGCTCGCTTGGCGTCTCAGTTCCAGTCATCTCTGGAAACTGGTACGCTCCCACAGTTTTTAACGACAGGAGTTACCCACCTGCTCCATAAATCAGGTAGTACCGCGGAACCAAAAAATTATAGGCCGATCACGTGTTTACCGACGGTCTATAAAGTTCTTACATCCATTCTGAGAACAAAGATTAATAGTCATATTGATAATAATTCGATCATGTCTGCTTCTCAGAATGGATGTAGGAATGGGTCCCGCGGTACTAAGGAGCTACTCCTCATTGACATGGCCATCAGCCAACAGGTTCGCCGATCCCGAAAGGATCTGTCGACATGTTGGATAGATTATAAGAAGGCCTTCGACTCGGTGCCACATACATGGCTCATGAGGGTGTTGGAGTTGTATAAAGTAAATACAACTCTACGCACCTTCCTGACGTCATGTATGGGGCAATGGAGGACGGTACTTCACTATCCAGGATGTCGGCAAATTCAAGGTAGAGGAGAACCATTAAGGATTGAGCGGGGTATATTCCAGGGCGATAGTCTGAGCCCGTTGTGGTTTTGCTTAGCCTTGAACCCTCTAAGCACCCTGCTGGAGGGCTCAGGGCTAGGCTACCGGTTGAGAAGAGGTGGTCAGGTAATATCCCACCTCCTTTACATGGATGACCTGAAACTCTTTGCCCCCAACAATTTGCAACTGATGGAGTTACTGAAGGTAACTGAAACTTTCAGTAACTCCATCAGGATGGAATTTGGTGTGGACAAATGTGCAGTCATGCATGTAAAGCGAGGAGGGATTATGGAATCCGTGGGAACCCAACTCTCGGATTCCATACACCTTAGATCCCTCTCCTCAACCGAAACCTACAAATACTTGGGTATGTCGGAGGCGTTAGGCATTAATGTGACTGACATGAAGCAATCGCTAAGGGAGCGCTTCTATGGCCGCCTGAAAAAAGTACTCAAGAGTCTTTTGTCAGGCGGAAATAAGGTGCGCGCCTTTAACGGTTGGGTCATGCCGGTCTTGATGTACTCCTTCGGCATACTCAAGTGGACTCAGACTGAACTTGACGCCCTGGATAGGAGGGTCCGTTCGCTGCTGACTGCATATCGAATGCATCACCCACGCTCATCGGTAATGAGACTGTACATCCCGCGTAAGTGTGGGGGTCGAGGCTTTTTAAATGCTAAGACCCTCCACAACCGCGAGGTGTGCAGTCTCAGGGAGTACTTCTCCCAAACCAGCGTGGGGATGCACCGAGATGTAGTCGCAGTGGACAAAGGATTCACCCCGCTCTCCTTGGCTAAAGAGAACTGGCGCAAACCTGTAGTACTTGATACTAATGGCCGCAGGGAGGTATGGCGGAGCAAGGAGCTTCACGGACGCTTCTACCGGGCTCTTCACGGGCCGGATGTAGATTTTCTAGCGTCCGTGGCCTGGCTACGTTTCGGTGACCTATTTGGGGAAACCGAAGGTTTTGTCTGTGCAATTATGGACGAAGTAATGATGACGAACAACTATAGAAAATATATTGTGAAAGACGGCACGGTTGACATCTGTCGGGCATGCCACTGTCCCGGTGAATCTATCCGACATATTGTCCCTGGTTGTTCTCGTCTTGCTAACGGTGAGTATCTGCACAGACACAACCTCGTAGCTAGGATTATCCATCAGCAACTTGCCCTCAAATACAACCTTGTGGACGCTGAAGTACCATACTACAAGTATGTGCCCGACCCAGTTCTCGAGAATGGTCATGTCACATTGTACTGGGATCGATCTATCATCACTGACAGGACTATTGTAGCCAATAAGCCTGATATAGTGGTGATAGATCGATCAGAGCGCCTCACAATGATTGTTGATATCGCTGTTCCGCATGACGAGAACCTCGTGAAAGCTGAGAAAGATAAAGAAATTAAATATCAAGACCTGGCACACGAGGTTGTCGACATGTGGAATGTCGATTCAGCAGTAATTGTGCCGATAGTAGTTACGGCGAATGGCTTAATATTAAGCCAAGAGCCTCGACCAACACCTAAAGAGGCTCTCGTTGGGCGGCTGGATCAAGGGCCTGATACAGAAAGCTGTACTTCTTGACACGGCGCGTATTGTTAGGAAGTTCCTCTCTCTGAGGCCCTGACCGCCGGTAGCTTGGACCCTGTTCCCGATGCCGGTGGGCTACTATTTTATATATTTTTAAATGTTTTTTTTTTGTTAATTATAGAAATATTTAAAAATGTATTTGATAAGTTATGTTAAATGAATAAACGAATAGTCTACAAAATAGTAGTAGACCGAGACGTAACGCACCGGATCAACTCAGGATGGATGAAATGGCGACAGGTTACTGGAATAACTTACGACCCACGGATGCCTCTCAAGTAAAAGGGGAAAATCTACAAGTCCGTGATAAGACCTGTCATACTGTATGGATCGGAATGTTGGGCCGTGGACGGATGAAAACAGATTGCATGTGGCGGAGATGAGAATGTTGAGATGGATGTGTGGAGTGACCAGAATGGATAAGGTCAGGTATGAGTATATTAGAGGAAGTTTGAAAGTAGCGCCAGTGACAGAAAAGTTGAAAGGGAACCGTTTGTCTTGGTATGGGCATGTGAAGAGGAGAGATGAAACGCATGTGACGAAAAGAGTTATGAATATAAATGTGGATGGATGGAGAGGAAGAGGGAGGCCAAAGAAAAGATGGATGGATGACGTGAAGAATGATATGAAAGAGAAGGGAGTCAGTGATATCATGACGGTTGATAGGACGGAATGGAAAAAGAAAACGTGTTGCGCCGACCTCAAGTAACATGGGATGAGGGCAGGAAGATGATGATGAAATCTATATATATAAAAGGAGAAGCTGACTGACTGATCTATCAACGCACAGCCTAAACCGCTGGGGTTAGAAACTTGAAATTTTGACAGTAGGTTCCTTATGTAACGTAGCCATCCACTAAGAAGGGATTTTTCGAAATTCAACCCCTAAGGGAGTTAAATAGGGGATGAAAGTTTGTATGGAAAATCGTCAAAATTTCAAAATTTTTCGCAAGCGAAGCTGCGGGCGAAAGCTAGTAGTCTATAAAAAACTTTTATTTTGAAAAAGCTAGTATTTTAAGTTTCCGAGATATTATGGTCTATGAGGACAGAAATGATTGTTGTGAAAGTTAAAAGTTCATATACGAGCAATGAAAGATGGTGATCATGATATCAGACGTTCTTTAGATACGCAGCTTGTGAGGATGGTCAGATTTCTGCTATTTAACTATCATGAGAAAATAATCGAAATACACCTAAGAATTACGATAATAAAGTATAAAGAACTCATCAGTATTCCAACCAAGTACATCAGATATAGAGACTTGAAATTAAAACGTCGTGTTGTTATTTTTAAAACATTTTTTATGTCACATACCAACACGTTATCATCTGATTATTCATTGGAATGTGTTTGAATATCCGAAATCTAATCAAAACATTTTTTACTCGCTTATTAATTAATTATTCATACTCATGAGCGATTCGTTCGATGTATGAAAGGTCGTGCGTAACCCATCTCTCCCCCGTGGGTGTCGTACAAGGTGACTAAGGGACTTTGGCGGCCCAGTGTATAATATCAGCAGGCACATTGAGAAACCCACGTGGTGGCGCAGCAATTATTCCCAAGAAGGGTTGATTTCAGGCAGGCGGCCGGTCATAAAACAGCAAGCCAAATCCCAAACAACAAGAATTTACAAATGAATGCGCAAAATGTGGATGGATATACAAGTAGAGGTAGGCCAAAGAAAATATGGATGGATTGTGTGAAGGATGATAATGTGGGTAATAAACGTTAAAAAAACCGACTTCAAAAAAAACTAAAAAGAGCAAAATAATTACCATATGATAAAACTAAGTTTCAGAAGTCGGTGCAATTTTACACTGAACTAAATTGAAGGCACCGACTTCTGAAACTGTTTTTTTTTGAAGTCGGTTTTTACTTTTTTTTAAAGTTATTTTATTTTTCTATTTTGATTGGCATAAACAATACACAAACATGCAATTACAGCAATCCCGGGTAATTTGCTGTTATCCATTGAAGAGTTCCATTGTGAATCTCCGAGGGTCTTCATAAGATCTTCACCAAGGGACCACTTCGGGAGAATACTCTTTCAAACAAAAAAATAATTTTGTAAATCCGTCTATACAAGGCTAGTCGGAAAGGGGGTAGGAACTAATCCGCTAGCCACTTAAAGTATCATTGATTACGCTTTTAAAGCAAGTGTTAAAATTTCAAAATTCGATAATTTTTATTTCCATGTTAAATCATTTTTATTTTAGTTTTTTCAAAAATTCTTCGTCCCTGGTTTAGTTACGAATTCAGAAAATGGAGCTTCTAATTTGTGACTCCAAATATGTCCTAAAATGTAAACAGCTGATCATAGCCGAGGATAGATAGATTTTAGCATATTTTTGATGTAATTTTTGAACAGCTATTTCTCTTAATCTATTGACTTTTGGGGAAAGTGGTAGAACAAAAGTTACTCATTATAATGTGTAATTTAACATCCTTTCGGATTAGTACCCCCTTTCTGACTAACCTTGAATAAGACGGAGTTATACGAACATACTTAAAAAAAAATATCAACATCCGAATTGAGAACCTCCTAATTTTTGAAGTCTGTTAAAAAAGGACTGAGATGACAGCTGATAGAGGAGAATGGAAGAGGAATACATGTTGTGCCGACCCCACCTAGAGTGGGATAAGGGGATGAGATGATGATGAGTATGAAAGGTCGTGCGTGCTATTTAGCTGTTCCCTACAGGGCCAGATTTAAAAGTTTAGCGGCCCTGGGGCATCGAAGAAGTTGAAATGTTTTGAAAAAAGTACACGGGGTACTTTGAATGTGAACTATTTTCTCCTTGTCAGAAGTGTCATTATTTTTCTTAGATAAAAAAAAATTAAAACTCATATTGTGGAAGCCCTTCTTTTGTCGAGGCCCCAGGACTAAAGCCCCTGTTTTCCTCCCCTAAATCTGGCCCTGGTTCCTTATATGGTTCCCGACAAAGAACAGGCCACCCTTCCCCATCCATGGGTGTCGGAAAATGTGACTAAGCGATCGCATAAAGGGATGGGCAGCAGCGGTTTCCTGTCTACTAATAACAACTGGCATCATCAATCTGTCTGTCATGCTTGGTGAACCAATTTCCCCTTTGACCTGTGATTTTTTTGGGCTGATACAAAAAAAGCCATACAAGGTTAATCGGAAAGGGATCCTAATCCGCGGGCCACTCAATTTATCACTGATGACTGTTTTGAAACAAGGGTTAAATTTTCAAAATTCGATTATTTTTACTTCCTTGTTTTGCATGATTATTACTTACGAATTATAGTTTTTTTCAGAAATTCGTCATCCTTGCTTAAGTTACAAATTCCGTAAATGAAGCTTCTAATCCGTGACTTAAATATAAATGCAGCTGATCATAGTTGAAGATAGATTTTAGCATATTTTATGAAATGTTTATTTCTTTTAATGTGTCTCGTCCAAGTGTACCGAAAACGGTACGGCCGCCATTGTTTATCTATTGTGTCTATAATTACAGTACTACACAGGTTAAACTAAGATTACATAATATTAAACTAAGATAAAAATTTTGGGGAAAGTGTTAGAACTAAAGTTATTAATTATTATGGGTACTTTAACACCCTTTCGAATTAGTATCCCCTTTCCGACTAACCTTGTATCAAAATTAATAACATTTTGCATCTGCAACAGAAATTCAGTAATCGTTACACGAACATGTATGTTAACCTTTAATAAATAATTCAATGAGCGTATCCACATTTAAATATTTATAAAAAAGTCACACGTAGTTAATCTCTAGTTTTGGATAAGACGGTGTCATACTAGAGAATGTGGTCAACGTGTGCAATGGCTGACCATTAGGGTTGACAAACATTACATTGACTTGCTAAACATTACATTGTTAGCAATGTTACAATTTGTTTATGTACAATGCTTTTTATGAAGTAATTTATCACAGTGCAGTACTTAAATAAAAAAATGTACAGGATTGTTTTGTCCAAGCATTAGGTTGTCCTATGCTTTTTACCAATATGCTTTTAACATAATTTATTGTTGTTACTTTTCAATAATTAATTTCATGATGTGTTTAATGCTAGCTGCCTGGGGTCCCAGCTTGATAATTATTTAGTTTTCTGTGATGAAGAGCACCGTATGTGGTTCTCCTTCTTCTTATCCTATCAATAAATAAAAAATATTAGCCTGTAACTATCCCACTGCTGAGCAAAGGCCTCTTCTCATGCTGAGAACTGCAGATTGGCGATTTCAGACCATTAAGCCTAGGTTTCCTCCACGCGCGCCTCAGAGAGGTGTCAGCATAGTAGACGGGGCCCGCTAGGGCCAGTGCCTGCCAGGGCTGCGGAATTTGTTCGAAAGAGTTACCGCGGCCCTGAAACGCAAAGGGCACTAGGAGGAACACGGATAGGTTTTAGTCAGTAAGAGTCTGACACTCTCTTCCGCTCCGCACAGAGCGGAAGAAGTAATTTGATGACATCTGACCCTTAAAAAAAAAGGCTTAGGTTTCCTCACGATGTTTTCCTTCACTGTATGTCAGTGGGCGTATTAGATTAACTAAGAAAGTAATATGACATTGAAAAAGTAATATTGGTACACGCCTGGGTTTTTGCTGTACTAAAACTAATGCTGTGTCAATAGACCAACTAAAATTTTTCACGACTAATACGTAGTCGTTTGCCTCATTTGAATCTTGCTGAGTGTGGTGGTCGTGCATAACGCGCAGGAAGGAAAATTACCCAATGGGCTAAGAATCCAGGATACAGTCTACCGTTGAACTACAATTCAAACGCCCGCCCGCCCGCCCTTCACTTCTTCACTGTATAAGTTGGGAAGAAGAACTGGCAGAACACTTCTAGTATAACCACATTCCCTTTAGTATTCGTCTTATATATGATCTTATAAATTAAACTTCTGACTTCTGATTAAGACCATTTTAATTGATTGTGACCATTTTGTCATTTTTTCCATGTGTCAAATGGAAAGTGTCAATGAAAAACATTAATTAAATCTGCACAAAATAAAGGTCAAAGGACCAACATTTGACATTGAAATGTCAGTCTTTATGCTAGTTTTTTATTTCGAACGTAGTCTTATCGATCTATAGACTATAAGGTATGTCCAGACCGGTGATCATGAGTGGTAACCCTGCCATATCAAAGTGGAATGTGGTAGGACCAGCTACTAAGCGTTATGATGCCATGGGCGTGTGCTCGGGTGTCATGCAGTCATTTGTTATGCCACCACGTCAATGAGCCAGCCCTCATTACTAATGTAAATGAACGAAATTGATCACTTGACACAATGTTTTGACTTCGACACCGTATGCTTTCACTTTATAAAGAATCCAATAAATAAATTACTTTCTCGTGTACCTTATGATTAATGTGACCGTAATAAGCAATTATATTATTCAAATTGAGACCTTTTAGAACATTCAGAGATTTCACAAAGCCATTTTTATAAGGAAGTACTTCTGACTCCTGTTGTAAGTTTTTTAGGACTATGTAATTACGATGTCTAGAAAATTTGAGTTCTATATTTCAAATAAAAACGTATTATATTTAGCTGCTATATTATTATAAAAAACAAAAACCTCATCTCGATACAAATATATTAATTTCATAACTTTTCAGAATATTTTTTAATTTACCTATGTTGGAATATGGAAATTAAATAGGTAACACTTGCCAGCTCTACACCCAGTAATTCGCGAGCAACGAAATATTCATTTTATTTATTTTCATTTCCAAAATAATACAACGTTATGGATGATGTTTATTGCCATTAATAGTATTTAGTTATTATCTAAAGTTTTAGAAACTGGGGGCCTACTTCGAAAAACGAACGTCCAAATTTCGGATCGAAACGAAAAAACGACAAAAATCGAACTTATAAATATACGATCAAAGTATTGTCAAACAAAAAACTACTAGATGTCAATTAACATTTGGGAGTAATGTGAACGAAAGACAAAATGTCAAATCGCGAAAGGCGAATCCATCGTCGGAACCGAAACACTTTCGTGGTTGGAAAACGTGAAACTTGTAGTTCGTTTTTCGGAGTAGGCTACCTGGGGGGCCGAAAAACGCCGCGTTTGGTGAAACATGTTTCGTTTCATATTCGTAATCATAACTGCAAGTGGGCTGTACATCCAGTCGGCAGTTGTTATGCAGGTGCACTGACTGCATCCTTATTGCCTTCAAGCTGCATTTGTCAGATGTAGTTAGCAGTTACGAAAATGCGGGCGTTAGTAGCCCCCCTGGTGTTTGCACTAGGAATACCTATATACAACACAGACCACTAGGGTCCCACCTCAACATATAGATGCTTATACAATATTGTATTGATATTCAATAATCCGGCCACTATTGAAAGCATTGTAATTTTCCTATGGTTACTACATATAACAATTATTCTATAGAATCTATAATTATGGAACAATGATTGTATCGTTGTCATTAGAAACCAAACAACGATAAAATTATTGTTCTTTAACAAATTATTTCGATCAATACTGTTCTGTATAGATGAACTGTAACATAATAACAATTTACTTAAATATTTAAAAAAACTGCCTCTACGATATCATAAATTTATTATACATATTTAAATCTATTATTGTACGTATGTGTTTTCAGCATACCGTACCTTACACCGGTGTAAGATACGGTGTGCTGAAAACTGAAACAGCTAATTCAGCACAATTTTTTTTATTGAAAATAAATGGATATTTTTCTCGGTATTTTCCGTATTACTGGATATACTTTGCCTTTATTTAATTGAATTTTAATTAATGTTTTAAAAGGTTACGTAACTGCTTGTAAATAACAGGTTACCGAAATTTAAAAAGTAAATTCAGCTCATTAGCTTTAATAGAAAATCAGAGGAAAATATGCCAACGACCGAAATTTCCCGATGAAACACAAAAAACATTCTACATTAAAAATGTGGTGTACGCTAAAATTATAAGTTATATTACATCACAGAAAAGCAATAGAAAAAAAATCGGAAAAGTCGGAAAATTACGTTGAAATTTTCTAGTCCAGGGTCAAAATTCGCTGGTCCAGGGCCCGATTCGTCCCTACGACCCAATAATAATATATTAGAGTCGATGAAACTCTACAATTTATAACAAGATGCCTTCAAAGTAGCATTTAAGTACTATTTTTAACCGACTTCAAAAAGGAGGAGGTTCTCAATTCGGTTGTATTTTTTTTTTTTTTTTTTTTTTTTTTTATGTTTGTTACCTCATATCTCCGTCATTTATGAACCGATTTGAAAAATTCTTTTTTTATTCGAAAGGGTATACTTCCCGATTGGTCCCATATAAATTTTGTTATGATTAGACCATGAACTTCCGAGATATGGAACGGAACTCCTCATCGGATCAAAGCAAAATTCTCAAATTACTAATATTGCTTTGTTTATATTTGTTGTTGGGAACTGACTACTGGAAAAGAGGAGGGGGTGCGTGTCCCCCCTCCCCCCTTTGGAATGTTTTCATTATATCGTGTAAGGTATCATTTGAAAGGACTTTTTATGCCCGACTACGTCAAAGCCAAAAAGAAGGGTTATGAAGGAGGGGGTTAAAATTATGACACTAAAACGTATTTAATAAAAAATAAACTTTAAAAAAAAGTAAAAACCGACTTCAAAGAAATACTAAAAGGAGTAAAATAATTACCATAATATAAAATTAACAGTTTCAGAAGTCGGTGCAACTCTTCACAGAAGCAAATAGAAGCCACCGACTTCTGAAACTGTTAATTTTATATTATGGTAATTATTTTACTCCTTTTAGTATTTCTTTGAAGTCGGTTTTTACTTTTTTTTAAAGTTTATTTTTTATATTTGCATTAATTTACATCCCTCAAGCTCTACATTTTACTATTTATTTACGGCTTGTTCAGGTTTACGCATTATTTAATTTACATCTCAACTTAATAAGGTTAAATATCCCCCATTAAATACCCCCTTTAGATTTTAACTCTATGGGGGCTATTATACTATCTAGAGTCAGAGATATACTCGTATAACAATGTAATTTAAACATATGAATCATTTCTTCATACAAAAATATGACTCTAGATGTCAAATAAGAGATATGATCCTAATGATCTTAGATATAAATATGATAGTTTAATATCCCCCTATCATTCAATAGGGTTTTATATATATCAGTCATTTTTTTTTACCTGTAAATCAGTCAAGTTCTACGTTTCGTTGCTACGGCTTGACAAGGTTCTGTTTTTAAAATCAAAATCAAAAGTTTTTATTTCATATAAACCATTACAGACGCTTATGAAAAGTCGAATTTAGGTGCACGGTTCCAATTAGTCGTTTCCTATGGAGAAGAGCCGGCAAGAAACTCCATGGTTACTCTTTTAAAATCCATATCTTTAACAATTTGAGTGGGTACAGTTATGTCTTAGAATAGTTATGAGAGAGCAATGTAGACTTAAGTGCAGGAAGTACACATTATTTGTGAAATAATATGTATACTGTTCCGGTATTATTTAATTTGTATCTTTCACTAAACAAGCTCATGCTCTACATTTTGTTTTTTTTTATTTGACTCGGTCACTGTTATCCCTATTCGCACCTGATGGTAAACGCAGACAGGGTCCAAGATGGAGCACACGAATCCAAGTAACAGAGATATAGAGGGATTCCCCTATCTGGCTTTCACGACGAAACGTTCGTGCACGTGACGACACGTTTGGTGCAGTGGCTAAGCGATTGGCTTCTGCGCTACGGGTCGTGGGTTCTATTCCCACACGGAACAAAAATTTGTATGGCCTACAGGTGGTTGTTTCGGGTCTGGGCGTTTGTTTGTGAGATTTTTGTCTGTAAACGCAACCACGATACAAGAGAAATCTTAGTGTGGAGCAACGTTTTAAAAAAAAAGAAAAAGAAAAAAAGAAACACATTAAACTGCCTGGCTGGACTTTAATGTTCAGCTAGCCAGATGGCCCGTATAGATCCTACCCCCAAGCGTGCTAGGTTTTGTTGAATCTTACAACACGCGTCTATTCCCGGCGTGCGGTGAGGAAGTTTTATATTCAATTGCTATAAGGCTTGCATGCTACACGCATTATTTCCTTCAGATCACTTACTCAATAAGGCATCATCATTCTCCTGTCCTTATCCCAATTTATTTGGGGTCGGCGTAACATGTCTTTTTCTTCCATACTTCTCTATTAGTCGTCATCTCGGTAGTCACCCCCTTTCTAACCATATCATCATTCAGACATTCCATCCATCGTTTCTTTGGTCTTCCCCTACTCTTATAGCTATCAACATTCATACTCAAAACTCTCCTCACTACATTTTCCTCATTTCTCCGTAACACGTGCCCATACCATGACAACCGATTTCCACACAACTTTTCAGCTGTCGATGCCAGTTTCAATCTTCCTCTTATGTACTCATTTCTTATTTTATCCATTCGTGTAACACCACACATCCCTCTTAGCATTCTCATCTCTGCTGCATGCAATTGCCTTTCATTCATCCCTTTTGTGGCCCAACATTCTGATCCATACTCAATAAGGCATCTATCATTTAATAGGGCTACTCTCTATTGTCTTTTAAGACTTCTGTTTTTTTACTATTGTAATTGTAAATTAGCTAGATAAAAAAATGGTTCTCTTCAGGTATTTTTACAACCTCCTAGTCAATTATTTGTCTTATAGTTTATTAAGTTTAAGGTTTCTCAAGCAAAAAAGATTAACATGTAAGTAGTGAACGTACAGGCTCTAACTAGGTTGAGTAACGTCCTCCAAGAAAAACAAAATTATTTAATATCAAAAAAATGGTGAATGTTGCTTATGGAACGAAACTCAAGCCTCACGGAATGACATCAAATTTTCTCAATAGGTCCCCATTCTGAGCGCGTATCTCATTTTGATTGAGTGCTTGGTCGGTAACTTTCTCCAGCCAGCGACTCCGTCCGCCATAGACAACGCAGACGCTTTGGCGCCAGATTTATGAATGAGAATAGACAATTATTCTTTCCTCAACCAGTTTGGTTATGGTTATTTCATTCATTACAAGATGTCGTAATATTGGATTCAGTTTTCATATCAAAACTTTAGAGTTTCATTGAATCATTAGGACCAAACAAACAATCGTGAACGATGCTAAGATTTGAACGATTACTAAGTAATTTGCAAATATGTGTTGAACGTGTTTCTACTTTAATGTTTTTTACAATTAATATCAATAAAGAAAGAGCAGAAAATTACAAAGCAAAAAAAAATACTTACTCTGCATTTCGAAAATCTTGCAATAAAACGAGCCAGTCATATTTGTTTTATGACAATTATTTCTTTTAATTATTTTTGATGCTGTAAATACTTTAAGAGGCCTTGCCAAGAGTAATTACTGCCAAGAATGGAAATAAAATAAAATTTAAGCTTTACGAGTTAACAGTGTTAACACCGTTAAATGTCATAGAAAGCGGCAACGACCGTGTAGAGAAGTATGGTACAAAAATTCAATTCAATTTTTACATCGGACGCAATGACCAGTGGTTGTGGTAAACGAGAGGTGATCTGCTGTCTGCAGGTGAAGATACATTCATCAGTTGCAGATAAATATTCGGACGATAAAGTCGCAAGTTCGCAACGTTGCGCGCCGAAAGAGTGAGCGGCTTGCGGCGGCACCACCGCGAGCGATTGGTTCACAAGCCGAAGGGAAAACGCCCGCGTCGTTGAAACATATTCGCGAGACGCTAATTTTTCAGAGGCGAACTGGCGAACGTGTGTCCCCCACCACCCACCACCGTATGACAGTGACCCAAATGGAGCGCCGACGCAGTCAGTTCCGTGAGCGCGCGCAGGGCTGGTCGACGTTCGTGCGCGCGCGCCTTCAGGCACGCGAGCTCCTATTCGCTGTCGTTTTAGTGTGATTTACGATCGGATATTACTGTGCACAATGCAGTGAGTGAGCACCGGCCGGAGCGCTGTGCTTGTGCCGACATAACCCGTGTGGATGATGACCCCCTTTAGGTAAGAGACGAAAAATAAATTACACCTGCAAATCTGACGTCAGAATGATGTTCGGCAAAATGGTGGTAAAATTTCGAAACAAGCACCCTTTTTGATAGAATGGAAAGTGTATGTTTAGCGAAACTTCCAGCGCGGCGGCGTCGGTGAACGGGGTGATGAGTCAGCCGCATCTCGAATTTTCCTCGTGCACGAATAGTGGCATTGTCATAGAGGGGGTGTCGGCGCGCCGGCGGTGGCGTGCCTCGCTGCAGCGCCCGCGCCACCTCGCGCCACCGCCGCCTGGCAACAGGTATCTAAGCCTATCAGCAAGCACAGCCGCCGTCTCCGCGCCGGAACCTGCGGCTCTCTCGGCCTCGCGGTCGCTGCAAGCTAACGGAATCGGATTCCTCGCGGCCGAAATTCCGCCGCGGACGTTCACGCCGCGACCGACTGAAATAAATCGCTCGTTTAACACAAATAGCACGACATTGTCGCCGCATTGACAGACCGACGAGCATTTCCGCTTCTCTTTTTTAAATCTGCCTCTCGCCTACTGGAACCACTAAAAGAAGCGCTTCCTCTGACGTAAGCGAGTCTTCCGTCATACATAATTCCATCGGTTTATTTTATTTACGATGCCGAACACTGACTGTTTATCGATGAATGTAATTTGACTCACATATAAATGTATGCTTAACCACGAATCGTGGAAAGAAATTTGACTCTCATATGAGTTAGGTATTTTATTGAAATTTAATTTTAGTCTCAAACTTTTGATAAACGTGTCAATTATAATAATTTCTAGATACAATACTAATATTGTTTAGTTATAATACTAAATATCTAAACTAGTGCAAATATATATACAAGCAACACCAAATCATCGACCAAATGGACATGTGCTCCATAGTCGTGAAACTTTGTCGGATTAAAACTGTGTAAGAAATACAATAAGAACAAGTAGAAGACCTTCAGGCGGAAACTATGACTTTTCCACAGAAACAATCGCCCGTGTAACATGTGAACGATAAAGCACCTATCATACTCGTGACGTCAGAGACACGATTGCGCCCGCGCCGCGATCCGAGCGCTGAACTTTGCGACATTGTCACTGATAACGACAATTTATTGACTAATTCCGAATATGGATAGAGATATAAGTTACCAATTAAATAAGTTTTCCTCGATGGTATATTTGCAAATATCTAAGTTATAGAAGGAACAACCAACCAAATTGATGAACATACTAAAGCAATCAACGTAAATTGAAATACCCGAAACAAAATTTGGAGCACTATACATTTGGACCCGGTTAACAATAAGATGCACCAAATTTAGACTCAAAATGGAAGAAAATGAAGCAGTATTAAGTCCGAACACCGAGAAACCATCATACAAATGGCCAAAAAAAGGTACAAGACCGAAAGTAAGACACCAAATAAATCATGACTTCATGTCAATCCAATGAGGTCTATAATTTGTTGAACGCCGCAAACATTTGGGCGGTGTATTTCTGGGCAAGCAACAAAAAGCTATAAATTTTATAAATCATCGGAGGTTATCGCGGGGTCCCTGGAGGAGGCCGATTGCCTCCGAGCTTCAAGTCGGGACCTGTCGCGAGCGCGTAATGCCAAACAATTACTCATCTGTTCACAACAAAGAAATTCTGAGTTCAGGTGTCCTTTGTTATTATCAAAACGTAACAAACGATGTCAGGTACTTTCCGTGATTGTTAATCCTTGATTACTTAGTAAAAGTAGAATTAATTTTTCCTTATGATAGATAAAAAGGTTAATAGACAGACACCTATATCCAAGGCACTACAAATAAATGCTGATGATATCAGAAATCTTATAGGAGCTTACATTATTTCTGTTGATCCTTTTTCAAAAACTACAGTAAAAAAAGATTTTGAATTGAACATGGCAACAGCGAATAAAAGTGATTCGATTGAGTGCAATATTGTCCGTAGAAGGGTTTGCTGTGTCGCGGCTGGTCCCTCGACAATGAGTCACACAGCCGGTTCCAATGCCTTTGACCAACGTTTGCCTTTTGCACATTAGACCTACGTGTCTCTCACACTGCTAGCATCTTGCATATATAAGAAAATATAATACCATACCATTTTTTGCGTTGAATTAAGTTTTGTGGTCGATAACAAAATCTGGTCCTTTTTGGACTTTTGGAATTTAGCTAAAGTCATTTTCAATATTACTTTTTTCTGGTTCTTAGATCATATTATCATCAATATAGGTAGATGGCCAAATTTTTTGTGTGTATGAAGTATTAGGCTTTTTTATTAATAAATGATTATTAATAAATCATCATCAGCAATATAAATAGTACCGACATGCCTATAAGGATTAAACTCACATAATTTTAATAATAGGTATACGAAGACTTATAACACGTTTTTGCAGAGTTTTTCCTTTTTACTTATTCTGCAAATGTTTGATGGCTTCGCACGTAGCCTTGGAATTTGTACAGTGGTTATTGATGAGTTACTAACTAGGTACTTAGATCGCGTTTTGTATACGACTGAGGTGAGGATAATATTTGTAGGCCCACACGGAACAATGTTTAGAGACAGCATGTGAAAAAAAACCGTGTTTGATCAGGAAGCTAAGCATTGGGCTTCTTTGCATTCAATCAAACTGTTTCTTTTTGATCTTCGTTTTACTAAACGGTGTGGTAGACCGCTCCAAAATTGTAAATTCTGCGTAGCACCAGTTTTGTACTGTAAGCCAATTGAAATTCTAAATAATTAGCGTTTTAATTAAATGAAGCTCACCACAAAACATTAACCCAACAATTAATTCTCGGAATACAGTAAGATAATATAAATAATTTTAATTAGTTATTAACTCGTTTTAGTACAAGCACTCGCGAACGTTATTTACTATGTTGGCAGCTAGGCAGTCACATATCAAGATTATAATGTTGCATTTAAATGTACTTAATGCACTAGAAAAGATGTGTGAAACACATATTCTTTGTTCTTTATTGCAACTCTTGGATATACGACTTGGTGCATCAAAAATACATTATTTATACAATGTCAAAGTCCATGTCATCGATAGGTAATATTTTATTTCAAGACTTTCTGAATGAAACCTGTTACAAAACTCTAACATTGACCATCGAGAGGTTTAGAGAGTTTTATTCCATAGTAGTTATCATCTGTTTGTTTCGGTTCAGTATTAAGAGTCTCTTGATAGTTAATATGACCACAGGATGGCCTTCTTTTAAATAAAAATCTTCTCACTTTTAAAAATAAAATACTTTGAGTAAAATTAGCAATCTTTATTATTTAAGGTACTTTACTCCAAGCGGCGTATTTTCCACTCTCTGCATGTAGAGGTTTTTAAAACGAATATAATTCTTAACGTGATTTCAAAATAAAACTATTGTTCTAAATATAAGAGAGAATACTTAATTATAGCTACACGTGTCCTACACAAAGAAGACAGAATTAAAGAATGCAAATAAAAACAAAAACAGGAATAACCTAGAATTTGGGCCGACCAACTGAGCAGAAACTTCAAATATCATTATTAATAGATATCATGAAAGATTTGGTATTACCACCTGCCAACATTTATGCGATATTGTTACACTCAATAACGACGTCCACACTTTGTTGGCGACAACAAAGCGTTTCATTTTTACGCAATGTCACTTGCTGAAAGTGCGCAGTTTCGATTCAAATTGCAAACAAGTTTAACAATGAATGTGTGCTACATTTATTTTATCTGAATTATTTGTTGAATGTAAAAATACATTTTGTAAGCAAACTTTACGAACTCCACGACTAGAGTAATTATGTTCTGCATGTTACATTCAACATTTCTTAGGGTGTTTTAAAGTATTAAAATAAAAATGAATATTCCAAATAGATCTAAAACAAAGAGTTCCATTGGTCCTGTTTCCTTCTGTAAAGATTTCTCATTGGATGGCTAATTTGTTTAATTGGTTCGCTGGGTTATGCTGATTTTGAATTTAAGATTTTGTAGGTCTCTGTAGAGTCTAAATTAAAATAATGGCATTAAAGCGTATTTGTGGTCTTTATCTCTACCAAAGACTGTATATAGGTACAACAATAAAAATCTTTCATTATAAAATATAAATTTCCGAAATAGGTCGTACCAAGTCATCTTTTCTATATTCATGTTGTTTTAAATAGAAGATTTTATCACAGCAATGCTCTGGAAAATAGTAGAGGAGGAAGCGAATGGGTTCATGTCGACAGGCGCACGGCGCATAGCGAGTGAGGCGGCGCGTGATTCAGTGGTGCTGACGTGGGCAGCGCTGCGTCAGCGCACGTCACACACACGATTTTCAGTATCGTCACTAATATATTTAGAACGGAATGTGGTAAAATGTTCATACACATAGCCGTTACGCCTATAAGTTTCCGGATCACGTTGGCGTGATTCCAGGGACTTTCTAAATTATGAATACCGGTATTTCATCGGCCCATCATCATACCTGGTTCATGTTTTGATTATTTTTTAGCATCCAATTTATTAAATGAGAGCAACTAAAACTGCACCAAATACTGTCTCTCTGCATTTCACATTTCTTAACAAAAATTGCATTTTTTTTTTCATCTTTAGAAAGAACAATTCTAAACAATTCTATTTATTTAATACATTGATTTAATTATAAGCTTGTCAAACCAAAATCGATCTTTATAAAATAAGCGAACTCTGAATCCTGAGGAAAAAATCCCGTGTCATCATCATCATCAGCATTCAGGCGAAAGATATCCACTGCTGGACATTGGCCTCCGTCAAGCATCGACTGTGTGGCGAGGAATACAAAATCTATTCGACAAGACAATCATTCTAAACGAAGACTATTCATAAAACTAAACTGAATTAAAACTAAAATCCTGCTAACTAAATCTTTTGCAATTAATTCAATGTTTGAGAACGTCTACGTATGCCAAGACAGACAGACTCCGAGATAAGTTTATTTCATTGTTTTTCCGTCGTCAGAACGGACCACTAAAAATATAGCATGCCTCGCTCCGTCTATCTAATCAGTTAACGAACTGTAACGTAGAGGCGTCAAGAATTTCTTGATTAGGACATTAAAATTGAATCTATTACAGAACTAACAAAGAAGTTCTATTAAATAAACTGTTGTTTTAGTGGCGCATCTATGTAACCAAGGGCCCAGAGGCAAAAATGAAATTGAGGCTCTATTTAAACTAAACTAAATACTTTGAAGGTGCAAAACTACTTCATCATCAACTCCTTATCGCCCACTGCAGGGTATAATAAAGCAAAGCTATTTACTACTAAGCATTATGTGTAACGCAAGAGACAATTATTTAATCGTAATTCTTTATTAATATTATAAATGTGAATGTTTGTTTGTCACGCTTTCACGTAAAAGTCGTTGGTTAAGGGCCGAAAAGTTACAGTCAAAAATTCTTTATTCATCTAGGATATTATATAACTATTTCGAACGTCGTTCATGGAGGCCGAGGGGCCCTTCGAGCTTGGGGGCCCCAGGGCACTGCCCCGCCTAGTCATACGGTAGCTGCGCCACTGTGTTGAGGTCAGCTTTATTTTATACGGAGCGACTGCCATCAGACCTCTGCAACCCAAGTATTGGACAATGCCATGATGATTTCCTAAGGTTAGACAAGTTGTCAGACTTTCCGACTTCTAATTACCTGTAACGATTGCCTTAGGTATTCGACGGTTAAACGTGCTCTCCGAAGCACAGAGGCGTCTCTATGTGTAACGAACGATCACCCATTGATGGACAGACCTTGGCAAGCGCAGCTTAACTTCGCAAATCGTACAATACGGCCGACGTCTCTTGGCGAGTCTGAAGTTAGTTGTTTGGCTGCGCAATGAATCTTTTAGAAACGAAATTGTCTACTGCGCAACTAATCAGCTAACTTCAGACTCGCCAAGATACGTCGGCCGTATTGTATGATCCGCGCGCTTGTTAATTCGGCACATGCTTCTCTGTTTATAAGTAATGCTATAATATTAGTTGTTTCAAATTTATTGACTAATGCTGAAACATATCTGAATGTTGTATTGCGTAAGGTCGATGACAAAACTGAATCCTAAAACAATTACGTCATACAGACTAAAAGTGCACATTGCTATTATCATGGCCATGAGTTATCCATTCATGATGTAATGTGTACGTATGAAGTCATTCCGTTTCACATTTCCGTGTCAAATCGTCATCATCCTAGAACATAATGCTATTAACAAGTAAATCTAATTTTCGAGTTACAGTTCTTTATAATTTATCTTTAACAGGTCCCATTATCCACTTCTTCCGTTAACGCCCCGTCAACTGGCCTCGAATCGTTTAGCAAGTTGTCGTACGTTCGAACTTGTTTCAACTTGTTGGTGAGCCAAGGAGGTCGTAGGTCCTACACTGAACCCCCATACATTCGTTGATACACCGAATTGAAGCACGTACGCTACCGTGTATTCTTATGACTCCACATTTACCATAAAAAAGGCAAAATTATTCACCGGAATGACTATGGGAATAAATCATTTCGAACTTGGTTAATAAATCATCAGTACATAACATCCAGTCTAAAACAAACAACACTAAAGAAGCAATTTAATCGTAAACTCAGCGAAATGGTGTCCTAAACAACGTTATTATAACACGCTTGTGACAATAATAGACTAGCATTGAGTGTTCCTAAATTACATTCAAGTGTGTACGGAGCGGCGCCAACTGCCTCCCACCTACTGACACGATACCGACACGTATAAACAATATATCATCGGGTTTGCTCTATGTATCTGATAGTACTTCAGTCCACTGTTGGACTTAGGTATCTCGTAAACAGTGTTGTCAGATGTCCCGCTTTTGGCGGGACTTCCAGTTTTTGAGCACTCTCAGAACGCGTCCCGCTAGCACTCTGAGCAGGACGCCTAAAATCCCGCTATTTCACCTAAGTAGGTAATATTGAGGCCGTAATTTAAAAATAATTATTTCATTAAGTTTTAAATTTTATTTAGGGAGTATTATTAGAATTAAAGGAATTTAACCAGTGTTTTGCTTTTTGCTACGTCCCGATTTTTTCGTCCAAATCCCGCTTTTTTTCTTTAAGTCCCGGTATTTAGAAAAACGTTTCTAGCAACACTACTCGTAAAGGGGGTTATGCCCGTAAATACCACAAGACAAGCAGGTTAGTAACCTCAAAATCAGTCATCTCATCATCTCGCACCGATGACGCTGCTGCTACCCTGACAACCATGTCCGTGGTCAAAGCTTCGTCGATCAGTGTTAGGAAAAGTCACCACTTGCAGGTGTGGTTCACGTGATGTTCATTCACACTTGGCCTTTTACCGTTTAAATGATTCCGCTTATTGCACTGCCAGCATAATAGGGAAATGAGCAATACATGTAGCTGACACGAACTGCTTTGTCAACTATTTGACGTCATTATACTGCGCGCTATGGCTATCTATTTCAATCTGCCACGTATGTACAATTTTTTAACATGTGGACTGCTACTATTAGACAGAAACAAGACTCTGAATGAAACTAATTATTGAATTGCTGCATTATTTAGGCATGTAAAGTCTTACTATTCTATCAGAAAATGTCAATTATCATGTTTTTGAATTTATACATATTTTCAAAATCAGTATTGATCGATCTCCACATTCTCCACGGACCCATAAGATTTTATTTGCTAATAGAAACTCGGGATATGCTGTTCTCAATTGAATTATTTATTTCACGTTCGATGCTACATAAAATAATCAATTTAACTGCATACATAATGGTGTTCAGTAATGTTTTTTGAATAGCTATGGAGATTATCCATTCAAATGCCAGGCACCGCAATAAAATGCGTTCCCACAGATTATCCATTGATAATGTCAAGTTACGTCTAATCATTCTAAATGCTCTTCCAAGTATAGGCTTCCTCGTTATTGGAATTGTTGACCATAACACTACATCATAGCCATGTTCCGAAGTCTACGCCTTTGTCAAATTTGATTGAAGTGTGTCGTCATAGTTACATCATCACTTATGCCGTTAGAAGTAATTGGTAACAATGTAAAGTCAAACTTTTCTAAACATGAGAAGTTCCACATCAACATTACTTGGTAGAAACTCCATATTTCGTACTTAAACGCGAATAGTTCATACAAAATTTTATAAAACCACGTTTGTATTTCTATAAAATGAGATAGCAAAAAGTCCCGGCTACTGTAGATCGATCTTGGTAAGATAACAGAATATAAGAATGCTCATTTATGCAGTAGTTTGCGCGTATTTCAGCTAATTATCTTTTTATGTAGTCGCGTTGCTGGCACGCTACGCCTGCGCCGGCGCTGGCGTTCCCTCAGGAATGCTGCGTCGAACTAGTTTAACAGCTGTGCGTGATGTAACGATAACTTTTGTGTTATCTCGTATTTTTGTCATCGTACGTCATAATTGAAAAGGTAAACGACAGATGTTTTATATTGTATTAGTTTAGGGAAGAATCTATGTCACAAGAATTGGTTTGATTTTAGTTTACAGGCGTCATTGATAAGGTCAAATTGCTGATACCACAAAAGCTTAAAATTATTCAAGATAGAGTCAGATATGTAAGGACAAAAGAAATAATCTATAAGTTGCCATTTCTATGATAATCCTTGAGATAGGGATAGGACTAATACATCAACCGATAGAGAAAGGTCTTTGCTGAACCGCCGTGATAAACATACATGTATTCTTCGGTCACAGCGTTATCTGCTTGATATGAGACATAATTTCGCATGATAACACTATATCAGTATCTAGGACTATTTTGACTGAGAAATTCCTGATTAATTAACGTTTCCTTAGATAAGCTTTAGATAGTCGGCATTCTTTTTCTGGCACAGCAGGCCTATTCGGCCAAACCGCGGCCCACGGCCCAGCTGACGTTGACGTAACTCGTGACACGAGTCCACGACATTATCGGCGCGTTGACATAACGATAACACACACTAGCGTAACCATCGTATATACAAGCAGGCTCGTATGTGTGTGCTAGCCGGCCCGTAGCTCGTAGGTGTGCGCCCGCGCCATTCAACTACGCTAACATCAAACAGTCATCATCATTCGAAATAAACGCGTAGGCCTAGAGGTGATTTCTATACGTTTATTATACAAAAATTGTTGTGCTACAAGAAATTGTGCTAATGATGAAGGTTTATTCTTGTCTTTGTTTGATTTCGTTAAGTGTTCACTTTCACATTATTTCAAAAAAATTTAAACCTTTTTTACCAATTTACGAGTAAAACTAAAATATTCCTTAATTATTGTAGCGTTGTTGCAGTAAAAAGAGCTGCATTGTAAGCATTTTAGGTGATATAGGTAACAAATAAATTTCCATGTGTATTTTGCAATAAAATGAAAACGTATCAGTTACTTTTCGCCCACGCTGATCATAAACCCGATAGGAAAGGGTTAGGTACCATCGTAGGCGGCGGCCTAACGATTTGCCATTGCCATAATATTTAACCATCTTTTTATCAATGTCGGCGGTAAGGCGTGTATGCAAGCATTTGTAATTCTACCATTATAATTCTAATGTAAATCTATGTTTACTTTATAATATCTAACCAATCATATCCGGTAATTTAAACTGTGAATGACGTATCTAAGTTAAACTTCGAAAATGCGCTTTATACTTTAGGTAAATGTGGTACTTGATGCGTAACATTTTTTTTCTTTAAAATTCCCCATTGATTCCCTCCGGCCGGGGATAGCGAAGGATTGTGCCGGACTCTTATCCGGCTTACAAACCACGGTGTTCCTTCTCCTTACTACTGGTTGTTCTAAATACTGTCTGCCTATTTTAGAATAAAACTGACTAGTTTGAGAAATAAATTGCTCGAAGATTTGGATCCCTTCGTTACAAGTTTCTTGTAGCATTATGGAACGCAACTTAAAATAATAATGTTGGCAATACTGCATCTAGCCCGGGCTCGCCCTCTTGGAATTGGCGGGACTCGCCTAGTGACTACTTGTAATACATGTAATAATATAAAACATAAGCTAAACTAATTATAATCTTTTACATTTATAATACATCATACCGGAAACCTCCTTGTTGTGTTTTACTAACAATACATTTCTATTCAACAGCATAAAACCCAGTGGTTAGCTCATAGTTCTCCTTAAAATGTAAGCCACATTCTAGCCTTGGATCCTGAGTTCACGGTGACTCAATCGTTAGTAAACAGTCACTTGAATACAAATAATTCCTGTTATTTAACACATTCTCAGAAAAATTACGTCAAGTTAACAAAAAGCCTTTATGATGAAGATTATGTTACCGATTATAATTGTTTCTAGTTGTAGTAAGTGAATCATATTTTTGTTAATTTGAAATCGATTAAACATGTCCTATTTTAAAGAATCTTACTAATGGAAAACTTTTGCAATGCCATTGTCGAGTCTATTTATTACAGTAATCCTGCTATTTAAGCTGGAGAATATGTTTGTTAGGTAAGAAGCATTATACAAGCAATCTGTATTAGAGCTTTCACTATTCATTATGCCATACCACTCTCACTACTTTCGATCGTATTCTACTATTTGATATTAGTGAATTGAAACCCTTGCTGAGTAGAGGATCTCTTTGCAACTCGTGTTATATACGAATCAATAGGATTAACCGATTAAGTACTACCGATTTCCTGTTCAGAAGTGCTCAAATTTGAAAATCGTTTTAACGAAATAGCACAGTTTTTGTCATATGATATTGTAAAACAAATTGGACAAAGTCCATACCTATAATATCGAACAAATAAATTTTCACACAAAGTTTAGGTGTATTGAAGAGGAATATGTTACCACTGCAAAACTGAGTGACGGTAAAGTCCAATTAAAATTATTATTACGTAAATTATTTTGCACTATTAAAAACCCCGAAAGGAAAACACATGTCCCACTTGAGTCACATGTAATGTACAGGTGACATCATGCAGTTATTAGGCTATGTGTGTGTGATTAAATTCACACATGGTTGACTGCGCGCGCACAGCGCCGCCTCGCCACACGTTTCCTCGAAGACATACGAATTATTCATAAGGAAACATTAATTGTGGAACAGTTATTATCTTATTAAACCTCTAAACAAAACATACAATTCTGAACATAAGAAATCTCTTTAATCGACTCTACGAACAATTTACTGTTGCTACGCTTTTTGTTTTTAATGACTTCATAAATTTAGAAACGAATGTATGAAAAGCTGAGGCCTGTGCCCAGTAGTGCGACGGTAATGGGCTGGATGTTATGTATGAAAAGCAAGTATTTAAGCAAGGCAAATAGTCTCTATGTATTTAACGTGCATAGACTACAGTTGTACTGGATGGAGGAGGACCAAAGAAAAGATGGACGGATTATGATAGGGATTATATGAAGGAAAAGGGAGTAAATGATGAGGTGACGACTGACAGGAAAGAATGCAAGAGAAAAACATATTGCGCCGACCACAAGTAACTTGGGAACAGGGCAGGAATAAGAACACTACTGTTATTCTATTTGACTCACACAGACTACTTGGTATAAAAATATAATGCGAGTAATGGGAAATTAAATAAAACAGGGTGTCTTTTAAATTAACACCTATTTTCCTACAAACCTTTTAGTTTTAAGCTTAGTTACATCATCACGTGTTATTGTTGTACTAATAAATAATTTCAACGGAGAAATTAATATGATTTTTCTTTGTTTCAGATCGAAACCATTTCTCTTAGAACCGAGGCATATCCTGACCTTGCATTAGGTTGCAAATGGGCGAGAATGCAGTTAGACATAAATATGACGTTTGTGGATTCAAAGCATCAGCCTACAATAGCGAATAAAGGCAAAAACTGAATGTACAGTAGGTAAGAGCCCTTTAGAATGAGCACGATGCTAAATATAAGTCGTCCATGCTTCGAATAATAATGGCAAGCCGTCGGACGGAAGGACGTGGACATGCAGAGGTTGTGCCGAATTCTGGGAAGTAATAGGGCAAGGAACCGGAGGCGCAGGGTTTACGAGTCCATGCCGCGTGCAACATCACAAAGCGAATTGTTTCCAGAAATATTGACACTAACATCCCACCCACACACGCCTGTTTATTTAAGGCATCTTCCTGTCTTATTTTTTTAGGTCAACGTTTTTATTTGCCTAGGCCAACTTTTAGGATACTAATTCATTTAATAATGTAAGCAATTAACAAAAAACTAAAAACTGTGATATGCATAAATTTTAAACTATTAAACTAAATGACCCATGAACATTATTATCTTTACATTCACATCATATAATACAGCGCTGTCATCATAAAATACGTCCATTTCGCCTTTTAGAATATTAATCACAATTTTGTGTATATTATTTGCAAATGAGTGGCCTATAACAATCACTAATAGACCAGTCGAAGTGATAAATATTTCTAGCTAGCTTTGTGACGTGTCTGTGCTTGAGCCATGTGATTCATAATTCCCGGATGCGCTACTAATAAATATTCATTACTTAATTTGAGCCAAACTCGGGCTATAAATAAAGTAAGAAACTAAGTTAGTAGCACTATCCTGGTCTACGTTACTTGATTTTGTAATATAATAAGTAATAATAACTTTGTGTAAAGTTTTTAGATACAATTTATAGCTATGTTTTATGAGTTTTGTAACTCCATAACGATTGATAGTGATTTTGAATGTTATAAATATGTTTTAAATTATACGATTCAATTAAATTGTTTTAAAATAATACAGGTATATCGTAAACCTCAAACACATTGTACTGTACAATTAAAAGTATAATTAGAACCGCAATCGAATTGCAATTGAATCGCATGCTGTCGATTAAGCACCAAATACATGAAACTTGAAGCTGTGCCGATTGTGTCTCGCCCAAGTGTACCGAAAACGGTACGGCCGCCATTGTTTATCTGTTGTGTCTATAATTACAGTACTACACAGGTTAAAAGTTGAAACTCTATCTAATGATTAAAGGGAAGACAAAAGGATTTAGGATTTATGTATTGCCGAATTAAATCGAATTGTAGATACTAATAGCAAATTCCTATGATTTACCGAGCGTTATTGGTTTAAATTAAGAATCTTGTATCTTTACCAATAATGAAGCAAAGACACCATAGCAGTAAAATTAGCTTACGAGTTACGAGTCTATTTATTTGCTCAGTTTGCCAATAAATAATTCTACCATTTGGTAAGCAAAACGATTCGTTTTTGGTCATAGGAACCGGGCATTAGTAGATAAGATAAAAATCAAATATGGTACTCAGAACGAAAAGACAACTAAAATCAATTCGATGCATCGCTCTATAACGGTTCAAATTAATACCAAATTGTAGTCAAATGCCAATAAGATGTCGATCGGCATCATGCAACGTTCTTAAATGAAACGAGCGTGGGTCAACTGAGCGGCGAGATGATAAAAAGTGGCGTAAAATATAATGGCGTCGGCTAGGTATTGTGATGACGCGGTGCTCGCCGGGTCAATGACACCTGACTCATGTCCTGCCGCACTCGCCGAAGACATTCGCTGTGTAAATGATAAGTAGCGAAATATTATTTGAAATACACTTAGTCTGGACCAGCTTCTCACATATTAAAATGTCTTTAATTTTTTGTAGAAGCGTTCGATACGTGGTATTAGTTTTTTCAGCTATCAGTTATCGGAAAAATTTGGTAATGTATTTTTTTAATACTGATTTCCTCAGTTCAATCTAATTTATTAAACTTATTATAAAAAATAAAGATATGATAGGTAAGTGTATGTTCGTAACTCTTAATGAAAACAGTTAGAGTAAGGGTAAATAATTATAAACTTAAATGTGCCTTTGTTAATCTTGACATATTAAAGTGATATCTATACTGGAAACATGAGTTACTGCAATTAATAAGATGTTCTCGGAAGTGAAGTGCATAAAATATATCAATCACAAGTCAACCTCATTTTACAAAGCACTAACCCGACGACAGTTATAAAATAGATGTAACAATTAAACAGATAAATATAAGGAAAATTATGAATCTATTTATATTGCAACGCTGGGACTGGTTCGTTGAAATGAGTCATAGATGTGAACTCACCCTGCAGCTTTCGTTTTAGAGGTCGTCCATATTTTTATCTCCAACGAACTTGTCGCTACTTGTTTGTGTTGAATACAAAATGACGCTGATTTGAGTTCGTCTGATATGTAAAATTGCGAAAGAAGGATATCATTATTATTATGTAGTCAAAACCAGTTGAATATTTTCATAGAAATATTGTAGATTTAAACAGATCTCTAATGGGTAGTTCTTCAGGGACAAATTTTTCGATTTCTATGGGTATATTTTTGTAACCAACTAACAAAACGGCACGTAATTTTTTATTAGTACAGTTTATCTTTATCCCTTACTGGGACAAATTATATTTTTTAAGTAATTGCTGTCTAGGTACAAAATAAAAATATTTGAAGTTTGTTCTTCTGATTCATATAGCGCGTCCGTTTGCCATTTTCCGGAACAAAATGGTATATGTCGAATTTTCTCTTTGATAAATCAATATAAATTATAGTTATATCGAAAGGAAATTAATTGTCCCCTTACAAAAAAAATGTGTATTAGTTATAACTACGTTAGTGTGTTTATAAATAAGTAAATAAGAAGTGTCCGGCGTATAATACTGATTAATGTGGCGTAAGCTGCGCTTGACCGTACTGGGTCGGGTAATAATAATGAGGGTCTGGCTTCCCGCACGGGGGGAAGCCAGTCCTGCAACGGACGAGCTAGAAGGCCGATGTACAGCTGGTTGGCTTAGATCCCGATGTTACGAAGGTAAATGTCTGATTCATCTGTGTTTGGTTCAGGTGGCATTCTGATTACAATACCTACTTTATAACATTTATTTTATTGTTTTAAAACTTCTATCTGTGTTACGTGTGATACTTTTGGGTTATAGATTCATGTAGAAAAATGACAAAAATGAAGTCTGTATGTATGATGAGTTATGCATGATTGTAGGCAAAATCCTGATTCATCTGTGCCTGATTCGTATGGTCACATTAATAAACAACAGAGTGGTGTAGACATCAAATCTGCGAATAAAATAAAGGTGACATCGAAGAAAGGTACATGCAGCTCTTTGATCAAACGTAGACAAATATCTGCTACCGAAATTCAGACTGGAAAAGATTCGGATACAGCCCAACAAGACCTCGACATTCCCGATGACGACAGCTTTTGGATGGAGACTTCGTCAATCGATGAAAAACTTGTAACTCCAAAATTCACCAGAGATGTCCCATCGACTCTTCATCAGAAAAGACATGAAGACATTTTTACATTAGTTTCTAAATATTTTTGTACGTCTATACCTCGTTGGATAGCTGATTAAATAAGGATGTTTGTCTTGCATTTTGTTCACTTATTGTCACAGTAAATTTTTGAGATAAACATCATTGTTTATCGTGTACCTCGACGATTTTCTAATACACTTAATTAACTTTTAATGATTACTTTCAATTGAATGGCAATTAAGAACAGTAAAATACGCATAAAGCTTTGTAAAAGCATCAGCTACAAGCTAATATCAATAATCAAAGCCAGTCAATTCGATATTTTAGAGATAAATAGTGTTTAAGAAGGAATTCTGGGTATTATTCAAAATAATACAAATTTTATCTATACTAATATTATAAAGAGGTAGAATTTGTTTGTTTGTTTGTTTGTTTGTTTGTATGTAGGAGGTAATCTCCGAAATTACTCATCCGATTTCAAAAATTCTTTCACCAATAGGAAGCTACGTTATCCCTGAGTGCTATAGGCTATATTTTGGGATCAAAAAATTAGGGATCCGTAAATTAACGGGAGCGAAGCCGCGAGCAAAAGCTAGTTTTCAATATTTCGAAATTCATTGACTTTCGGTAGAACATATGGGGGGTTAAATGTGTTGCATTTTAGCCTCCCAATAACGTAGTGCAAGGAATACGTCAAATGACCAGTAAACCTGTATACTGGAGTTTCAAAAATATTTACAAGAATTATTGTTGAATCCACCAGATATCACTGATAATTGTTTTCATAAAAACACATTGTTGTTGTTGTTAAAATATGATTATTTTCTTAATACAGAGCCCATCTACGTAAAGTTTTTCATTTTTATTTCTGTTTCTGATTCATTTGTAACAAATTCTGATTCATCTGGCCACAAAATATTCGAACGTCGATATCTTGAAAACTACTTTATAAAAACGAGTCCCTCATTCAAATACATGTTATTTGGCATACCTATTTTCATATGAACATGTGTTACAGAGCTGAAAGTGAAATTAAATTTTGGCCATATGGATCAGTCGAAGAATCAAATTTCGAAGAACTACCCTAATAACAAACTAGACGTTTTCAAAGGAAATAAGTGAGTCAACAAAACGATATTGTTTAAAATTTTCCCAAAAAACTTAACAATGATAATGACCAATACTGCTGACTTATTTGACTCACTGCATACGTAATACGTAGAGATATAAAATCTCGTACAAAACTGCATAAAATGGTATAAAGATCATTAAGTGTTATCAATCAAAAAATCTCCGACAAAAACTGGTTCCATAAATTCGGTACGACCACAAAAATATTACATTAATTATTAAACCCTAATCACAGGCCCAGGATTTAAAAAGGCAAGCATTGGATACCCACAGACTATATTAGGTAGGGTTTGGCAACCGGACCGCCTCTGATTAATTCTGTCTTGAAAAAACTAAAATGAGAACCGCAAATAATATTTCCGTTTGCAATAATGCGCTGCCATAAAAAATACAAGACTGGTCCCTTTTCAGGTGACCTTTACAGCCAGGGCCGTCTTAGGCAATGCAGGGTCCCTTAGACACAGAGTTTGAGGTTCCGAATGCCAAAAAATGTGAATGAAAACATCAGAATGTACTTTTTTTTAATGTCTTAATTGGTTATTAGATTGGCGTCAACTTGTATTCGTAAAGCAGTGAAAAATTAGAAAGTCTGAAGTTGGCAGCACTTTGTTTCAAATTAAAGGAAACTTCTGCTAAGCATGCTTTGCAAACTTTGCAAGGGTGCTTTGTTAATGATGCATTGAACTAAGAAACCAATGTGTTTTTTAATTGATTTATTAAATGAAAAATACAAAGGCATTTCGAGGCTCCCATCAGGCCGGGTCCCAAACCCGTACCCCGCGTGCCCTTATGTTAAACATGGAACTGCTTACAGTGTCATCAGAGAACTGTGGGAATACGACTGTATCCTTATAAAATCACAAACATAAAGCAGATTTACGTTTATAATAATTATTTATTTAATTAAAACGGTCTTAGACCAATTACAATAATTAAAGACAGTAATAGAAGACGATATATACAATACAATACAAGGGCAAGAAAATAAAAATTTTAAAGTATTCTTATAATTCTAATAAACTCTTTCATAAATCCCTTACAATACTTCTGACAGTATATTCTTTCACTCGTTCATGATGTATTCCTCTCGCAGTACTCCAGACATTCCGACAAATAGCCCTCTTATAATTATGGAGTACGATTTAATTAATGATCCTGATTTCGTAAGTTAGATGTTTTCTTTAGTTTTTGTTAAAGAAAGGAATTCTTACGCAACTTTGTTTTCATAACATTCACCTCAGTCGCAGGTATTTCTATTGTGTCTTTATTATTATAAAATATAGAAGAATAGTAAACTTAACTTGTATTTATTATTATAAATTTAAATAGTAAAATTGCAATCAGTTATCTACGTTAAGATGAGATATACCGGAGCAATTTTTAACAAAAAGGACTATATTCAAATAATAATAGATGTGTAACAATAATATTTTGCTATAAAACATGTAAAAAATTATAATTGTATAATCCTAGCAACACTACATCACATTGATTTGACCTGTAATTGTATATTCCTACAAAGAGCCTACATTGCTACGGCGTAGCACTCTACTACGAAGTTTGCGTTCGGGAATAAGGACTCTCATTTCCATCAATTAACACTTCTATTATTTTAAACTGCATTTAATACTAACATAGTTATTATATAATGATAATTTCAATGGATTTAAAAGCGTTAGTAACAGAAATGTGGTAGTTAGCCGTGTGTTTGGTTTTAAATGTGAATAATTATTGTAGGCAAGTAAGGCATTTTCCGGTTTAGTATCTAGCATGTAATTTTGGTACAAACAATGTTTCGTGAAATTAGTATTCTGGGTTCGGTTAGTGCTATTGTGATTTAGACACAATGCTAAGTATTGTATGTAGGCTATGTGTGAAATGTATTTTGTCTTTTCTTTAACATATTGCTCTCCACAACAGTGTGGTTATACAACATGACTGGTCGCTTTACATCCGAAAACCATGAACTTTACTCATCATTGTATACAACTTTTACTTTGGGACAAACTCTAAATACTTTAATAAAAACAATGTGACTTAGCAAAATGTATGGAACAACAGATGTTTTACTCACAATTTCAAATTTCATCCTAACGGTAAGGATACACGGTGACACTGACATTCGACACAATGCAATCGCGACACTGAATTTAAACCCGAGCTAATGCGCAACTCAGTGTAACAGCGATGTAGACACTACGACACTCGGTGTCGACACTGAGTGTCGAGTGTAATGTGTCGCCGTGTATCCTTCCGTAACTGTTCTAATAAAAATAAAGACCGTGGTAAGCGATAATTCGGTGATATTCCCGTTACTAAGAGCCTTATTTTTCTTTTTGCGTGGGGATAACCGTCATGGAGACTTCATTAGAGTCTCAATAACTTGACCTAGACCAATGCTGCCGTTGCTCGGCTAGCCAAACCCAAACAAGCTCAATGTCATGTATTTATTTTATGTAATTATACGTAAAGTCAACATTTCCTCATATTTAAGTGTGTAATTTAAGTTGTCTCATAGATTAAGCTTGGTAACAGAACGTCCAGTTTAACACATGTCATTACCCGTCACTCTTATAAAACAATGCAAGCGTTTAGTTATTAATGTATTATTAGTTATTACGTCTGCTAGCGTACATAGTAAAATTGCAATAAAGCGTTGAAATATCAAAGACATAACTATAAGTACAATCATAAAGGTTTCTAAAATAAATTACTTTCAAATGTTTAGTATCGCATTAGAACATGTAATTTGTCATTTAATTTTATACGATTCTATTACAAGTTTTACTGAATGTGTTTGTATTTAAAGTTATCTATGAATATTTTGCTTTTCAAGGCTTCTGCCGTCGTATCTAATTTCCACGAAATGGGCCGCGGCTGGTGGATTGGTGCGCCCGCGCCGCGACGCCGACCGACGGCAGCGGCAGCGGCAGTTGACGTCACAAGACACAAGTTGCATCCGCCATTTTGATAATAAAATGGATAATAACTACCGCCTATCTTCCAAGTCATGGTCGATATATTTTCACTCATAAACAACTGATTTCTTAACAACATTGCTAATTGACTCACTGTTAAAATAATTAGCTCGTTTTTTCACTAATTACAAATATTTCATGATATGGCATAAACGAAAGACAACTGTACCTATTTGAAAATAAACAGAAAAGTAAAAAAATAAATATCTAATAACATAAAAGTTAGCGTCAAGTATCTGAAATTTTGACCAACCCCAAATTCCTTGATTATTATTAGTCTTGAATTCATACGCAGTGTCTCTATAAATGTATATATATTTTAATCAGCGAATCAAATGTATGTATACAATTATAGTTTATCCTCCTCAATTTGTGAATAACTGGGAGGAAAATACAGTTTTAATTTACCTACGTCTCGATTAAACCGTGCAAAATATTACAGGCTTAGTGTTTTATCTCGTTGGGTACCCTGGGAGTCGCTCGAGCATGACCACATTAGCATTTATCTATTCGTGCTAGACGCCAGACGGCTTCTTATTACCTATATAATTGAGTAATTGAAATGGGCGTTAACATCTCGTGTTACACTTCATTATAAAACAAAATGTGATTAATTAGATTTGTTCGCTTTAGCTTATATTCCACAACTAATATTATTTTTCAAATGTTAATACCTACTTTACAATAACATTTAACTCCAGGAAACCTTAACTCGGTAAAAAGTGTACTATAATGAACAATAGAACTTATTTAGTCAAATATACATGCCCGTATGTCATTCACAAGATTACGTCGAAAGGTCGTCACGCTGAAATCGTGTTGTTGCCGACGCGACGACAGCGCCGCGCTGCGGTGTGCGTGCGACGTTCACAGTGGTTCAGACGACTTGTTCCCGCCAAAACAGTCGCAGGCTGTGGCGCGAAGGCTCGCGATTGGTCGGCTCGGGCGGCGGCGGCGGCGCGCGCGCAAGGCCGCCGGTTTTCCCGCGAACAATGCCAAATGGTGCATTTGTCAAGGTGAGTTCGTTCACCGCCGACGCCGGGCGCCGCGCGCTCCTCCGACGGACATTCGCCACAGCACTCGCTTCGCGCCGATCGAAGGTCGACGGAAGGCAGCCGAGCGCTTATTTCACTCCGCACCGAATCTACATCCATTAGCGTCCGCTCTTTATTACAGGTGAATAACTTGTTTTATCTTTAAAATTATTTTTCATACGTATACTTTGAGTTCATTTTAATTAAATAATCGCACTTAATGTAGAGAGTAGGTAGTTACATTGTTGTATCCAAAGTGTAGTTAAATTTATTTGTGATCACGAGTGTGTATACGTGTAAGTATTTTTTTGTGTAACTGTACCTACGGCAAAAAAAAAATGTATGTAATAAAACGTGAAGTGTGAAGACTGGAGACTGAAGATGTAGGAAGAAAGAAGAGCGGTATCAAGTGCTACGCCCGGACGAACTTCCCAGCTCGGCCGACATACACGGGTCGGTGGGATCTTCGTCCGTTTGTATCGCTTATACGTTTTATTCTACAAGCAACGTGGGATTAAAATAATACAAGCAGAAGGAAGATCAAAACCAACACCTCCAATACAGAAAACAAATATTATGCCTATTCTTCGCGCTGCTTTTTGTTCAGGATAGGCATAATTATCGTAAGAAGCGCTTGCGGACTACAAAAACTGCGAAAATTCTCTGTACCTATATGATTATTTTATAACCGATTGCCAATAACGTTATGTAAATAGTTACCGCAATGAACTGTGTAATGACGTCAGAAATCGTATGTGACTTAAGTTTAGTTTTTTGTTTTCATGTTAAAACCGAGATTTAATTAATTTAAACATTACCCGATTTTTAGGGTCCCGACCTCGTATTCAGTGAAGTTTAATAACAGTTAGGGCGCCCGGTCTCTTCTATCTTTGGTCGGGACTCTTTCAACCGGACCCTAAAAATCGGTTAGTGTTTTACGTGTATAAACGCTTTAGGTACACATTCTTTTCAATTAAAGGCAATCGTACATTTCTTAATAATATTTAATTATTGTAATAAATGCGCATAATTATGAAGGAATTAAGCATATGTGTAAAATTTGTTAGTGGTATTTGTAGCTCATCGCTAGCGCAATTCAATATTAGCAAGTAACCAATAATTGATGCCTTCAATCAAGGAAGTTCCTAATTTTATAATTGCTAAATTCAAAATCTCGCTATCCTGGATAGCGATGCGTACCTACGTACTATCTACAAGGTTAGCCGGAAAAGGGGTACAAATCCGCAGGCCACTTAAAGTATCACTGATGACGGTTTTAAACCAAGTGTTAAAATATCAAAATTCGATAATTTTTATTTCCATGAAAAAATTATTTTATTTTAGATTTTTCAAAAAATCTTTATCCCTGCTCTAGTTAAGAATTCGAAAAATGGAGCTCCTAATCCGTAACCCCAAATATGACATGTAAACACAGCTGATCATAGCTGAGGATAGATAGATTTTAGCGTATTTTTATGAAATGTTTGAACAGCTATTTCTCTTTAACTATTGACTTTCGGGGAAAGTTGTAGAACAAAAGTTATTCATTATTACGGGTACTTTAACATCCTTTCGTATTACTACCCCCTTTCTGACTAACCTTGTATAGGTAATAAGAGTGCAAATCACTATCAGAATGTGTAGAGTAGAGGCATAATGTAAGTAACATGTAGGTACCTATTATAAATATTATATTTACCTATTTTATTTCAAATGTAATTACTATTAGTTTACTTATGATATTTTAGTTTTGTTAAATGTAAGTGCATTTTTCGGGTCTCACGCATACGTAACGAGTCTTCTGAAAATGAGCAGTTCTTAAAATATGCAGATTTTATCATTTGTGGTTAGAGATATGCAAAATGATGGCAAAATGTGCATTTCGCAATAGGTGCACTCCTCATAATGAGTAGGTACTTCTCAAAAGTAGCACTTCACAAAATAAGCACTTCTCAAAATGTGATAGTGAATTATGTAAAATGGTCTCCAAATAAAAATCTTTTGCTTTTTGATAAGTATTTTTCATGATTATTGTTTAATAAAAGCAAAAGACTTCAGTATATTAAACAATAATCTTTATTTGGAGACCATTTTACGTATCACTATCACATTTTGAAAAGTGTTAATTTTTATGAAGTGCTCATTTTGAGAATGCTCATTTTGAGAAGTGCCTGCCCATTTTGAGAAGTGCCCATTTTGTGAAGTGCCAATTATGAGAAGTACACCTATTGCGAAATGCACATTTTGCATCAAGTGCCCATTTTGAGCAAACAAAAAATAAAAAATTGATACATAAAAGCAAGGTTTAGTACATGCCCACTTGTCTATCAACGTGGAAAACACGGCAACATAGCATATTTAACCTATCTACTTTATTTATTTTGGTTTCAAACATTTTTATATTTTTTTTATCTATTAATGATGTGTGTTAAAGGTAACGGAACGCCCTCTGTTATTTTACATGCGCATGTATAATAACAGTACTTATGTGCCCTTTTCGGTTTTAACCATGCTATATTTAGTTGTAATAAATAAGTGCTAATTGTCGTAGCTAGGACTTTCAGGGGAAATGAGAGGCCCAAGGTTGGTCTGCCATTGCAGTATTTATTTCGACAGCATTCAGTTTACTTACCAAATCCACAAATAATAACGTATTTCTACAGCAAATTCTTATTCACAACAAAATTGCTAAAATTTTAGTTGATTTACCGACCTCCCTTATATACTAAGATTTCATTATTTTTCTTCAATCAATACTCGATATTTTATTGCGTGCGTTCCGTAATTTTTTACCTAGAAGTTTTACAATTTTTTTTGATCATCATGAACCCTCTCGGGCATAGCATTCGATCTGGTGTCGTACGACCTACTGTGGCAGAAATTGCTGAACGAGACCACAGTAGATAGGGGAGTTATATCGATACTAAGGTACTGGTATAACAACCAGACCAATTGTGTGAGGTGGGCAGGCTCATTATCGGATGTGTATAGGCTGGGGTGCGGAGTGAGACCTGACCTCCCCTCGCCTCTTCAGTCTGTACATAAACCGGTTGATCGTTGAGCTCAGCAACACTTACCAAGGTTGTTATGTAGACGGAATAAGCGTCAACAATATTAGTTATGCTGATGATATGGTGTTGCTGAGCCCATCGATTAACTCAATGATGAGTCTGCTCATGATATGTGAAAGGTACGCGGAGGCCCATGGGCTCAGATACAATGTAAAGAAGAGTGATGTACTGGTTTTCAAGGCAGGCACTAAAACTTACCCAATTGCACCAAAGCTAAAACTTTGCGGAAGTCCCTTAAATCAAGTCACCTCTTTCAAGTATCTGGGCCACTGGGTATCCGAGGACCTAATAGACAGCTTGGATGTTGAGCGTGAGCGCAGAGCGTTGGCTGTCCGCTGCAATATGTTGGCTCGCAGATTTGCAAAATGCTCGACTGACGTAAAGGTTACGCTGTTCACGGCGTACTGTCAGTCGTTCTATACATGCAGTCTGTGGGTCAACTACACGCAGAGGGCATACAGCACTCTGCGCGTTCAATATAACAATGCATTCAGGGTGTTGATGGGGTTGCCGCGCTACTGCAGTGCTTCCGGCATGTTCGCAGAAGAAGGCATAGATGGCTTTCACGCCATCATGCGCAAGCGATGCGCCTCCATCATGCGTAGGGTACGCGTCAGCCCCAACAGCATCCTGAGCACTATAGCGGACAGGTGGGACAGTCCCATATTGGGGCATTGGGTACGCCAACATGCCACTGTGGCGTGTAATAAATAATTGTCCTGTTTTTCTGGTAGATGTAAGTACTAACACTAGTTTCTAAGTTGTATGCTGTACTAACCAAATGGACTTATGGTCTGAAATAAAATTATTTTATTTTATTTATTTATAGCAGATTCAGATCAGATTGTTCTATTTTAAAGTAGTTTTAAAGTTTTGAAAGCGCAATTTTTGTTGTTTTGCTGACTCTTAGCTGTCCATGGACGTCATGGCCCTGTCGTTTTAGTTATTGGCGGCCGGCTGTCCTAGGTTCGATACCTAATGTCATTAGGATTTTCATTTATGGAAAAACATGTGGAGCAGCCGTTTTATTTTGTGCCCGGTAAATGACAATAGGTTCATGGGACCCAGTACTGTAACGAGCAAACTGCGACTGTATATTAGCAATATACCTGTGCCTTAATTTTTTTGTTGTAAATCCCTACTGCATACGCAGTCTGTGTGGATTTCGCTAATAATAACTGCTGTTCCGGTTAGGTATAACATGCATGATAATCGGTGATAATTATCTTAATATGTCGACTTGTTGACCTGCTTATTTGTTTAATACTAGCAGCCAATACTTTTGCACTTTTTTTGAGACGGCCGCCGCCATTCTACGACTAAATTGATGCAGCTTAATACTGTTGTTTTACAAAAAACGACTGCCATTGACATCTGAAAGCCAGTCTTAGGACGTTAATGATAGGTACTTTATAAAGTTAGAGATTTTTAGGTAATTGCCTGCTTGTTAACACCACAGAATGACTAATAGATACCCTTGACCGGGCAGACTCATTATAATTATATGGAAATTACACTGGATTCGCGGCTTGAGCGTGCTTTTATCGAAGATACGAAGGGTATTCGATGTCTTGAGAGCGGTCACCCACCTATCATGTACTTGACCGCGCCAACGTTAAGCGTTTAGCCCCTCAAAAAGAAGTAGGCAATTTTGTTAAAGTGCCTATAAATTTTAGATAAATAATTTAGTACATCTTGTCAATTTCATAACCTGACACACAGTGAGTTCACTTACGCTGGCAACAAATAAGGTGACAAAACCAGCGTTGCTTTCGTATGAGCTATAAATAGAAGATGCGTGTCGTACCGTCGAGTAACGTATCTTGTTAGTCAGTCTATTATTTTGCGACTGCGTCATACTAGCTCAGCGTAGATTCACTAGATTTTTCCAAAACAACACTTGTTTACGAACAGTTAATATGTGGAAAATAGTTTGAATTCAGACCAAGCAATGGCAAATATAGGTAGTAGGTATGTAAATAAAAACTCAAGTTTAAACAAATCAATATTATTTCCAATAAATTTATCAGTACATCCACATTGAATGCATATTAATTTTACTCAATAAAATACAACATAAAGTCTTCGACAGCATGAAACTAAACATAAGAACGAGTATAAGATATAATTTATTTACAATAAGGTGGTTTAAACACAAAATAAAACATTGAACATAACAAAAATCAGTGCAACAATAAAATAATAAATATTTATAGACAGTGGACTTCAACGTGGTAGAGTTATTATAATTCTAAGGATATAATTATTCAATCGTTAGTTACACAAGTTTGTTACAAAATTATCTATTGGCCTCACATCACAGAGCTAAGCGATCTCGAGGGTCGACCATAACGAACTGCCTCGCCGAGACGCTCGAGTATAACTGAGATGCGTCTCTCACCTATATCAAATAACATATTCTCTCGCTCACAACAAAACTCAAACTGTTACTCACAACAAACTAATAAGTAGTACAACGGTACCGATTCTATAATGCACAAGCTAAACTTAATTTAGGCTATTATCAGCTTTTTTCCTCTGATAAAATAAGAGACGGACGCAAATAAGAGCTGGCAAATTTAATTGAACTAAAATTTCCATACAAACTTAGACGAAACGTCAGAACATGTTAGTCCCGTCCTCTTCTTGCGTTGTCTGTTAGTAAAAGTTAGCAATTCTTTAATGTTAGTTTATTTGGTGAACAAGAGAATCGGTACCACTATCCATTGAAACCAAACAAAACAGACATGCACGTAGTCTACTCGACTTGTGACTCTCAACCAACTAAAATGCTTCACTGCTACGTAATATTGTCAAAAAACTGCAAAATATCAGAGCTGCGCGTAAATGCGTCCACGACAGACGAAGGATGATCTAGACTAACTTGTAAATAAGCTCTAAAACTGTAATAAACGTAGGAGCCCAAAACGTCATGCAATCAACTCTACGTCGATTCTAAAGACTAGAAAAATGCAAACCATTCGAAGAAACCTAACGTCCGTGTCCGTCGACGAATAAATGCCCACACCGTGTTACCTAACAATGATATGTTTAGCTTCCGAAGCGATGTGACAATGTGAGATAGCTCTGCTGCGGCCGCGAGTCCGTGATGCCACCACAAGTATACCATAATAAAAAGATGAACACACTATCAATTATTACCTAAAATATTCAACAAGGGAAATCAGCTGATTCGAGTAGTCACCAAATGTTGCTCGGCTGAGAATTTCGATAGCTCTCGTACAACAATAATTACTATAACTTAGGACAGTCGTTAGGCCTTAAAATTTAAAATGTACAGTTATTTATTATGGCAGATATCAACAATCAATTTATACTATATCGATACGATACTGACACTTTTTACAGAAACAATACTAAGTTATATACACTCATGCGATAACAACGTGCACCGACCCTCGCGGCGTGGCCACGCCTGCTCGCTAGCAAATGGCACTTTCATACAAGCTTCCGCTACTATTTGTTCTACACCGTCGACTTGTTTCAGGACCGAGGGTGCACAATAAACCAACTCTATCATAATATAATATATATTCTAATTTACTCTAATCCATAAATATACCGAAACCCCCGGCCGGCGATCGCAAACAAGAAGCAGCGCATATAATATTCATATTCAAATTGAGGTACCGGCGGGCCGAGTCAAACGTCCGGTCACCGGGGCCCGGGCGGACATACTCGAAGTGGTCACAGAGAATACCAGGAGAGTGAGCAAAGAATCGAACGCGAGAGACGTCCTCGGCCCGGCCGGGGCTAGGCGTACCCGGGCGGGTCCCACGTGGCGGTCCATCAGGAGGCGTGCGGCAGCAGCAGGTAGTACAGCGCGGCCGCCAGCAGCGGCATGGCCAGCGCCAGCACGTGGCGCAGCCCCAGTCGCAGCGGCGCCTTGCCCTGCAGCTGCGCCAGCTGCGCCGCCAGCCGCGCGCGCTCCCCGCACACCTCGGCCCAGCGCTCCTTGGCGCGCACCAGCTCCTCCTCCAGCGCGTGCAGCGACCCGTTGTGCAGCGTCACCTGCAGGCGCTCCGAGTCGTGCAGCCGCACGTACGAGCCCACGCCCGCACCCCCCTCCGCATCCCCCTCCGCGCCACCCTCTGCACCACCCTCCGCGCCGGCCTCCGAGTCGCGGTTGATCTCGGTGACGGCGGAGTCCGTCTCCTCGTCGTCGTCGTCGTAGTCGAGGCGGAACATCTCGTCGATCTCTGCCGAAATCTTTCCGGCGTCGATGTTCCGCTCCGGCGTGTCGCCCCGATCGGCGCATAGCTCCTCAAGCGAGCCGCCGGTCTCCACGGCCTTGTCGAGCAAGACGCGCTCCCGCACGGTGGAGGTGCGCAGTTTCTCGATCTGCTGCTCTCGAGCCAGTAGTTCAGCCCGCAACTTGCCGACGACAGCCGTGAGATCGTCGATGTCGGCCCGCGTCGGCCGGAAGGCGAGCTCGGCTTGCATCTCGGCTACACTCGACGCCAGTCGCTGGATTTCGGCAATGTTGGACTCCTCAGCCACCGTCGTACGGGTGAGTTGAGCCTAGAATCATTATAACAGAAAATTAGTCATGTTACCAAATGAAGTCATAACTTATAACCCCCTCAACAGTTTAGTTAACAAAGATCAGAAACATTATCTTTGTTTAATTTGTGAAGGTGAGTCCTATGCCCGTTTTAGTTAATGAACAAGTAACATACCTGCAGGTCTGCGATGCGCGCGCGGTACGCGTTGGCGTCGTCGGGCTCGATGGGCGGCGGCTCGTGCGCGTCGGGCTGCGCGGCGAGCAGTTCGTCGCGCGCGGCTCGCAGCTGCTCGTTGTCGGCCGACGCGGCGCCGAGTCGTTCGCGCAACACTTTGATCTCTTCGTTAAGGCCCGCCATCACGCGCAGAATGTTCGCGTACTCCACGCCCGCTTTGCTCTGTCAAATATATTGTTTGTTACTATGTGTGTGTCTTATTTACCCTCTTCATAAATTTCATGAGATTACAAAGTCACAGACGGGTTCTTAGAGATAGAAGTACAGAAAAAGTATTTATAGGAGTACTAGTAGAACTGTCAGCAATAGGGAATATCCCGTCTGTTATATGTTCTGTCTTCTTGTATTTAACTAAACATCAATTATTCCTGCTATAAATTATGCAATGTTAATTATCGATGTCACGAATATTACTCTTAATAATTTCAGTAAACTAAATTATTTATTTATTTATTTATGTACACACAGTATTAGTTAAAGAGAAACAATGTTTATAATATTTTGTACAAAGGTACCTACTGCTTAGTGTAATTTTCATTATTTCACAGCAGTTCTTGTACCCGATCGCATAATGTCATACAATTAAAATCAGTCTGAAAAATCAGTCCCATCGACGTATTATCTCAGCATTTGTTGGCGATCAAGTAACAGGGAGCAATGAATGATGTCTGGGCGGGGCGAGGCGTTGCCCCGCGCGCGTCCGCCTGCTTGACTCACCGCGCGCCGCTCCGCAATCAAGAACAAAAGCATCACACGAACTACCGCGCCGTGAAATTGTGCATTAACATACATAATAACACGCTCGTATCGTGTACCGCCCTTTACTTGGATGTTGAGGATTTTATAGAAAAATAAAACATTTATCTGCAACTTGTATGCATTATTTCCACGATCATATAAGATAGTATAACAAAGGTGTGCATCAACTGCTTATCTTCAGACTATTGTGATGAGTCAATTGAAAAATACATTAAAACTACTTCAACGCTGGTAGCTAATTATATGCATATCTTCAATACAATACCAAACAGAGTCCTGACGAAAAAGCACGCGTTCCACACAGTCAAAGTAAGTAAAAGGATTGGTAAGTAGAAGGATTGGATTGAAGGTGAACGCAGAGCTAGAAAGTTCATAACAAAACTCCTTACACATTTCGGACTTGTACTGATACGTGGAACTTGTAAGTTGAACGGCTATCCAGCTATCTCTACAATACAATACTCTTTATTGTACACAAAACAAACGAAACATTACTATAAAAATACAGATGTACAATGGGCGGTCTTATGTCACTAGTCGATTTCTTCCAGACAACCTTTGGATGGACATGATTTGCAAGAAAAACAGAAGGGTAGCTCTCATCTCTAATGGTCGACAACTTCTATACCTTGCACTTGCAAATGAGATTAAAGTCGCGTTTCCATTATGCCAGTAAAGTGCTCACAAGCTACAAGTTACAATAAGTTTGCAAGATAGAAACTTTAGCTTACATGCAAGTTGCCATTACATCACATTGAATTCTGACTTGCATGCAAGTATAACGTCTTACCTCCGTGCAAGCTACTTGCATAATGGAAACGCGACTTGAGTGAAGCTGGATGTTGTACAAATACCACTTAACACCTTCACCATCAGTGTATCGTTTTTGCACCGCGTGTTTATACGATATGATTCAAAAAATTATACATTCCATTGCGTTCAAGGCGTTTTGTATCGGTACAGCACACAGTTTTTATACTTTTTATATGGAAAAAAGTTCAGGCCTGAGCGAATCTATTGGTGCATTTGGGTTTGGGGTACGACATATATACTTGAGAAAATATGAAATTTTGTATCTAAAGGTAACTGAAAAAAGTGTGTAATGGATAATTATGCTTGGCGGTAAGCATCATCTTGGACTTATGCAATCTAATTTAACCTACTATAGGTATTGTTCATTGAAGCAGGAACAACGAACTTACTAATAATATATAGTTCGATCCGCTAACCAATAAGGGAAAACATTACATCAAAGCATAATAAAAAATAAATGAAAAGAAAAACAATCAATCGAAGTTTTATTTTTATATGATTAAAGGTTAATCAGGCACTTATGGAAAGTCACTAGATTCTCAATCCCAAAGTGACTTTCCTATGGAGATGAACCAAATTAAATAAAGGCCTACCAAATAATATTTTTGAAACCTCACATTGTAATTGAAATCGTCGGCAACGTAGGCAAGTATCAAACAAATATTTTCTATCAGACAACAGACGAAGTATATAGTAGGAAGTTGTACCGGAAGGCGGAATGAACCGTCTTCCGCAATGACAAAGCATTGTTGCCAGTATTCTACTTCCAATTAAATGAAGCGAGAACATCGCTAGATTAGTCACAGACTTCGAACAAGTAACAAAAATTAAAGCAGGTAATAAGTCTTTTCAAACATTTTTGATTAAAGAACAAAAACGTCGTCAAAACATGCAGCAGATTAACGTTCCAATTCGAGGTCTTTAGGTCTGACTAAACGATGATTCACGCTAAAGTCCAGACTGGTCGAAGCACAAAGTATGTTGAATTATTATTACTTTTTATAAGAACTAACTCATGTTAACCTGTGCCTGATATGGTATTGCAATGAATGGTGTATGTTTTATGTCCTTATGGGACATATCAAAGAACCTATGAGTTCACATAACAGAATGTTCCGTAATATTCCGTATGCTTGTGAAATTGAGAATGTTATGTTCTCATTCTTGATCAAACGAATGCTTGACTGGAGAATTAATTAGGTGGATTTCTACCAAATAATCTTGTTCCTGAATCCTGATCGGAAAGGTAAGATAAAACGAGAGAAATGGGAAATGAGAGGAGAGCCTTTAGTTTGTGCTACATTGCGAAATCATAAGCGCCAAAACTAGTACTAAGTTTTACTGCGCCAGTTAACTTCTGCAAGTTTTACAATCAAAGCGAGCACTTGCGTACAATAACTTGCTAGTGGATTTTGCGCTTTAGGCTCTATCAAGTTTCGTTACAACCCAAAATGTACTTAACTTAGAGCATTATTTGCAGTCTGGACCACCAAACATTTTCCCCAGACACTGTATTGTAATATAAATAAAAAAAGGGGTTCATAAAAGAGCCTCCATGAGTGACGATCCCACAGTACATCCGGCGCACCCTGGACAGGCAACTTCGCCACCAATCTTGCTGACCGACTAATCTCTTCACCACAGCATGAACTATTCTCGTATGGGTCGTGCTGACACGAGAGAAGAATATAGTTAGAGAATCATAATGCACGAGTTGCATCAGCATCTTATCAGCTCGTAAAGGTGCACTACTAAGATTGAGCCTCATCAAAGACTGTTACAATGACTGTTTGTTACAAGGAGTCTACTCCGTAAGCAGGAAGTCCTTGGTTTCGGCCTTGGGTACAAGCGTTTCCTACTCCCTATCACGAACTAAACACGATTTGACAGTTGTCCCTACTACCGATGTGTTTTTGCCCGTCCGAAAAGTTGAAGTTGGCACATGTTTTGTTCACTTCTACGTTTCGGGCTACTTTCGGACGGGCGACTAACTTCGTTGACGGACTTAGGAAGTAGGCCCCCAGAACCATGCATTAACCACCACACTTGCCAAACGATTTAACAATCCTCATGTGAAACAAAACCTTTGTTTGACATGAGGATAACGCTGCCTATCCTCTTCACGGAATCCCTTACTCACCCTGTGGCCCTCCCACAGGCAGGGGCAAGTGTTCGGGACGTCCCGTTTTTTAGCCCTCTCAGGACGCATCCCGAAATCCTACTATTTCATCTAAGAAGGTAATATGTGAGCAGTCATTTAAAAAAAAATTGTCAGCGAAAGTAAGGCCTAGCGTCGACTACAGCAAAAACGCGTCGAATCGAGTCGAGTCGCATTTGTTCCGTGTGATGACGAATCGAGGCGAAACGATCAGTAATCGCAAGTCGTTAAAACAGAAATTCGCGTGACAAGAGACGCGCGCGAGTGATGCCACTCAGCGCGTCTCGGCTCGTCGCTGATCAACGCAGTTTAAAGGCTGGCGTCCACTAGGCTCGCCGAGTCGCGTCGAATAGAATCGCAATAACTCGCCTCCTATACATCATCTGCCTAGCCTTTTCCCAACTATGTTGGGGTCGGCTTCCAGTCGAACCGGATGCAGCTGAATATCAGTATTTTACATGGAGCGACTGCCTATCAGACCTCCACAACCCAGTAACTGGGTAATACGATACTCTTGGTAAGACTGGTTGTCAGACTTTCTGGCTTCTGACCAACAGTAATGACTGTCAAAGTTCTACAAATGACAGCCGGGACCAACGGCTTTACGTGCTTTCCGAGGCACGGAGGAAACTCGCTATGGTAAATGGTCACCCATCCACAGACCAACCTCGGCAAGCGTGGCTTAACCCGGAAGATCGGTCTATGCGGCTGCACTTCACTTCACACAACTCGCCTCCTATACATTTACTATAAAACTGCGTCGATCAGCGACGAGCCGAGACGCGCCGAGTCGCATCACTCGCGTGCATCGCTTGTCATACGAATTTTTGTTTTAACGACTTGCGATTACTGACCGTTTCGCCTCGATTCGTCTTCACACGAAATAAATGCGACTCGACTCGACTCGATGCGTTTCGGCTGTAATCGACGCCAGGCTTTATAGTAAACGTATAGGAAGCAAATTATTGCGATTCTACTCGACTCGGCGAGCCTAGTGAACGCTAGCCTTAAGAGTGCATAAGAGGAGCAGGCGGCGGATGATGGTCGACTGTGCAACGCCCAGTTTCTATGTCCCGATTTTATCGTGCGCATCCCGCTTTTTTTCATAAGTCCCGATATTTGGAAAAACGTATCTGACAACACTAGGTAGTGGGGACTCTATACTGTAGTTTTCACACGACATACATAGTAACAACAAACGGGTATAAACATTAAACAAGCAACTTACAGGTGATTCTTCTCTAGTACCGGGTTCACTATACGTGGAGTTGGCGTTATTGTCTGCACGCAGCTCGCCGTCCAACGGACTTGAACTCTCCTCGTGGCCAGGGTCTATAAAAAATAAATACGAATTACTTTTCTACTCGTTTTCACATTTATTTATTTATTTAAACTTCATGTACATTGGTGGTACACAAGGCGGACTTAACGCCATGGGCATTCTCTACCAGTCAACCTTTGGGTCAGAATACGTACAAACATGTAATACAAAAGTTCGATGACAAAATTAGTTACGGCCTGACCACCAGACAAGTTGCGTCGCACAACCGACGCGACTTACGACTAAAGCGAATGTATAGAAATGTGAGGGAGCCCACGGAAGCGACAATAGCAACGTGATGACGATGCGACGCGCGATGTAAACAATTGTAAGGAATAGTACTGAGCATCCCACGGCGTCGAGATGTTGACTTTGGAAACAAGTTATCTCAATCGGAAGGTTTAAGGGCAAAGGAAGCAAGACTGATCGAAAAAAATCTACCGGAGACGCATATTGTTAAACATTTTAAAAAAACCTGATAGCATTAACAATGTTACAAAACAGATTTTAAATGTAACTGGCATTAATATTCTTTGACATACTAGGTTCTTACTCAAGGCATCGTTGTAAAAATAAAAGATATTCGATTGAATTGCGATAAACAAAGATATGGTATGACAGCGAAATTTCTACACGGTTTGTCCTTATAAGAATCACATTTATAAAAAAACTCATGAGATTCATTTAATAACCGCTATTCGGTAACTTCGTTTCTTTGACCGGAAAATGCCTACCATGGTTAAGCCGCGACTGCTTTTCATCGTCAGTACATGAGTCGGGCTCACCAGTCTTCTCCTCGCCGCTTACACCGCCGCCGTCCTCTTCGTTGTTCTGCTTTTCTGCAAATTAAAATATTTATTAGAATTTAACGATGATATTTAGTCATCTAAAGCTTGCCTCGAACTATAGTAATTATCTCTATATGCTTAAAATCATTATAAAATCTCTATAAATTCATAAAAATTGACACTCACCATTGCTTTCTGCATAATAAATGTTATTTGTCTTTAATATTAATTCGAACTCCTTCGCAGATTTTCCTTCGGCTGATATCGCTTTAATGCCAACCTGAAAAGAAATATTTCTGTTAACTGTCTGTATTTACGTTATCACAAAAACTTTTAAAAGTTGTTAGGCATTAAGCCTGTAACCAAAAAGAATGCAAATGATAATCTTAAAGCCAACAGAACTTTTCCTCACTCTACTCCATAGTGAAATACCCCAGACGTAGTAAGCCCAGTCGGCAGACGCGTAGCCTGACGTAGTCATAACGTAACGCCCTAAATATGTATGTACATACATATGTAACACTTCATGGAACCTTGTAGGGTTGTCCACCAGCGTGCCGCCGCGCTTCTGCTGCAGCTTGTTGTGTTGTGTGTACAGTACACAACATGTTGACCACAGTATCATGTAGGTACCTTGTTCAGTAGTTGTTGTGGCAGCAGCAGCTTGATGTAGTCGGGCAGCGCTCGCACGGCGTCCTCCAGCGTGCCGCCGCGCTTCTGCTGCAGCTTGTTGTGTTGTGTGTACAGTACACAACATGTTGACCACAGTATCATGTAGGTACCTTGTTCAGTAGTTGTTGTGGCAGCAGCAGCTTGATGTAGTCGGGCAGCGCTCGCACGGCGTCCTCCAGCGTGCCGCCGCGCTTCTGCTGCAGCTTGTTGTGTTGTGTGTACAGTACACAACATGTTGACCACAGTATCATGTAGGTACCTTGTTCAGTAGTTGTTGTGGCAGCAGCAGCTTGATGTAGTCGGGCAGCGCTCGCACGGCGTCCTCCAGCGTGCCGCCGCGCTTCTGCTGCAGCTTGTTGTGTTGTGTGTACAGTACACAACATGTTGACCACAGTATCATGTAGGTACCTTGTTCAGTAGTTGTTGTGGCAGCAGCAGCTTGATGTAGTCGGGCAGCGCTCGCACGGCGTCCTCCAGCGTGCCGCCGCGCTTCGCCTCCTGCATTTTGTTGCTGTCCGTACTCAGCACCAACATCTTAGCTTCACCGTTTTGTACTGAATACTAGAAATGGAAATTATTGATAGATATTAGAGTACTTCGAATGTCCGAGGACGTCAAGGTGCTCGCCGATTACCGACACACCGATATTGCAAAATGGTCATCATCTGCCTAGCCTTTTCCCAACTATGTTGGGGTCGGCTTCCAGTCGAACCGGATGCAGCTGAATATCAGTATTTTACATGGAGCGACTGCCTATCAGACCTCCACAACCCAGTAACTGGGTAATACGATACTCTTGGTAAGACTGGTTGTCTGACTTTCTGGCTTCTGACCAACAGTAACGACTGTCAAAGATCTACAAATGACAGCCGGGACCAACGGCTTTACGTGCTTTCCGAGGCACGGAGGAAACTCGCTATGGTAAATGGTCACCCATCCACAGACCAACCTCGGCAAGCGTGGCTTAACCCGGAAGATCGGTCTATGCGGCTGTAATTATTTAGCCACGAGCTCCTCTGATATATTGCAAAATGGTATATAGCAAAAAGTGTTTCGCGATCTCAAGATATGTTGATAAAATATAAATGCGAAATGTAAGACAAAAATGACCAGGTTATAAGTATGTTTACCCCATACATGTTAGAGTGCGCGCAAGATAAGTCTGCGCGCGGCCGAAATCGGAACTAATCATGGTCCACCAAAGTGTGTGCCGTTTTAACAATTTTGATAGTAAACTACCTGATAGTAGGAATATTTTAACGGAAAAATTATGTTAAGCGATAAAAAAGTTAAGCTTAAAAAGCGGTAATTTGAACTTTTGCGATCACGGCAACGTTTAGCACGCCCTCAGTCGCGCGCAGAGTTATCTTGCGCGCACTCTACCTCGTAATTTTGATGGGTATGAAGCTCGTGAATACAGTCCTCTTTAACTCAACTAGTATATAACAAGCACACTTACAGCTAGCGGCAGATGGTTGCGTACGGCCAGCTCGCGCTCCTCGGCGGCGACTATGGCAAGTCGCGCCGCGCACATCTTACGCTCACACCGCGCTGCCAGCTTCTGTACCATACAACAAAAACCACACGTTACAGAGAAACGCACCAATGGTGGTCTGGTATTCTAAAGTGTTACTATTAGTGTAAGTAATAGTGATGATGACGCGCAAGTATACGATGCAGAAATCAGACGATGATAAGAGAAAGGGATAAAGCACTACTGCGGCTGCTTAATTCATGTTAGTTCTTTAGTTTTATTGCAATTTTTTCTTCTGTGTTAAAAAGTTACAATTTTGAGAAACAACGTGTTTAATTTTCCTTCGAGACCCTTCAACTGGAACTTATCAGGAAGACCAGAGATGACATATACATACTTCATACATGTAATTTTCGTCAGAATGGAGGGTAATCAATTTACTTCGGGCGATGGCTTCTAACAAAACAACGTCGGACGATGGCGATGATAATAATTAAACTTTTAAAAGCATATGCTGGTAATTCACCATGATTTTAGGACACCTTTCGTTAAGTCTTATGTCTGCCGTAGCCAAGTTTGAAGTTGTTATTCTTCAACCAGTGCGTGCAGAGACGTGGATTTTGGATATTGACAGTTCGCAAATAATTCAAAGATCCTTACCTGTAGCTCGGCGAGCGCGTTAGTAGCGGTGAGGCGCAGCGCGTAGTTGTGTTGGTGTAACGCGGTGACCTCACGGCTGCGTCGCTCTAACGTTTCCTCTAATGCTAGCCGCTGTTCATGTGCCGCGCGAAGGCTTTCTTGTGCCACTTCCTGAACACAATAATATACTTTTTAGGTACTGTGCATGTAAAGAATTCTACAACGACGTACACCACGCCCCATACTAAAACCAATATTTATTATTAGGTCGCATGCTCCATGACGCTGGCGTATCCGACTAGATCTGGCTGGTTGGGGTAACCTGTTTCATATATTCTCAACTAGCTTTTGCCCGCGGCTTCGTTCGCGTTACTTAAGTTCAAAAAAACTCTTAACACACTACTAAAGTCTCAATAATAATATAATTCAATCATAATTCGAAAGACACGTCGCGCCATCTATGAAAGTTATTGTTGTTTTCCTCGGGAACGGTACTTTTTTTCGGGATGTAAGGTACCCTATGTCCGTTTCTGTACACCTGACAACGTATATGCAATATTTCAGGATGATCGGTTCAGTGGTTTAGGCGTGAAAAGGTAACAAAGAAACTTACTTTCGCATTTATAACATTAGTTAGGAGTTAGGAAGTTAGGATATAAAATGATTGTACCAAACAACCGTCTCGTAGTACCTGGTAGTTCCTCTTGTCGCTGAGCAACTGCGCCAGCTGGTGGTGGTCGGGCTGTTTGCCGACGGCCAGCATGGTCTCCAGCGTGTGCACGCGCATGAGTAGGCGCTGCTCGCCCACGAACAGCTCCCACGACGCCGCCGCCTCCGCGCGTGTCCGCTCCACGCACTCGCGGAGAGTACGCAGGCGAGCCTCGAGGGATGCCTCACGCTGGATCGCTTCCTGATTCACGAGACATTATGCTTTATAAACGCCTAAAGACTTGCTCAGTTTTTTCGATAATAGTGGCAATCAAGTAATCGTCATATCAAGTGAATATGTCATAAATGTCCACTGCAGAACTAGAATCCCTTGGTTCTATTATATTTTAACAATCACAACACTGCTCTCAAATCAAAATTGAATATGTTACGTACATCTAATGTTGCTAATCGTACATAAATGAGGAGCTCGTGGCTAATTAATCACAGCCGCATAGACTGATCTTCCGGGTTAAGCCACGCTTGCCGGGGTTGGTCTGTGGATGGGTGACCGTTTACCATAGCGAGTTTCCTCCGTGCTTCGGAAAGCACGTAAAGCCGTTGGTCCCGGCTGTCATTTGTAGATCTTTGACAGTCGTTACTGTTGGTCAGAAGCCAGAAAGTCTGACAACCAGTCTTACCAAGAGTATCGTATTACCCAGTTACTGGGTTGTGGAGGTCTATGTAAAATACTGATATTCAGCTGCATCCGGTTCGACTGGAAGCCGACCCCAACATAGTTGGGAAAAGGCTAGGCAGATGATGATCTAATGTTGCTAATCTAAATTGGCAAACAATTATTTACCTGAACAAAATTATTAAGTTGATAAAGTTCTTTGAGGTGCAGGGGTGTAGTCATAGTGGGGTTGCACGTTAGCTTCGCCTCTTTTCCATCGGGGTGATATAGCTTGAGCAGAGCAACCACTGGCGGGAACGTGTTCTGTAGATAAATACACACCTTTTTATCACATCGAAGCTTAAGCCTGATTTACACAGGGTAAGTAACTGACTCCAAATTCGAGACAAGTCAGCGCTGACCCGATATTTACCTAGTGTAAATTGATTAGAGTCAGTACAGCGCTGTCGCGATCAATTTACACTAGGTAAATATGGGGTCAGCACTGACTTGTCTCGAGTTTGGAGTCAGTTACTTACCCTGTATAAATCAGTCCTTATTAATGTTGGGCGTTATAACAGATAACAGCTAATATAATTCATTATACATTTCTAATATTCTAACCATTATTTATTTGCAACAAAGACTGTTATAATATATATTATTGTCTATAGGTAGTATTCGCCCGCCACTCGCGTCGAATCGTTAAGTCGGCCGAAAGCGTCACACAATTATGAACTTTAACCCACAAATAACAAGAGCAAATTTTTACCACCGTTAAAATAGCATAAATATTTATTTAATATTAGTGGGAACTTGTTTCATATTACTGGCAAAATAATATTGTCGTACTTTACATCGTATTAAAGCGTCACACAATTATGAACTTTAACTGCTTTAACTTACAAATAACAAGAGCAAATTTTTACTACCGTTAAAATAATTTTATATTTATATTATATTAGTGTAAACTTAGTTTCATATTACTGCAAGTCTTCTGCTCTATTGACAATTAGTGTTCCTTCAATACAATATATTATAATATATATTATAACAGTTAAAAACAACAGTTTGAAAATTACAATACATATAATGTATAATGCATTAGGAAAATATATCAGTTACGCCCAACATTAGTCCTTATATCTTACTATTTAAGACTGTCTCGTTGATCTAGTAGTCCTGGGTTCGTTCCGTAAGTCGGGTAAAGTGTTATTGGGTTTTTCGGTATGGAATTTTTCAGTAGCAGTCCGGTGTCCGGATTTTTGCCCGGTTGATGGCAATAGGTTCGTCCCCTGTTACATGGGACTTAAACATAACAGCGAAATAACGGTTGTAATATACACCTATTCCCAACCCTTCGAGGAATACTAACAGGCATGATGTTATGTTATTTAACTAGTTTGCTTGGTACTCAATCAGGCGGTTGTCGCCGTTAGGCCTCATTTACGGAGACGCGGGGCGTCGCGCGTCGCGTGCGGCGTGGCGTCTCGCGGCGCGTCGTACGATTTTTCTGTTTACGGAGCGGCGGCGCGTACAGCGGCCCGCATCATCACACGCGCAAACACAAACATATGGCAATGTACGATGTTGGAAGATGCGGCGCGTGCGACGCCGCGGGGCCCGCCGCGGTTCACGCTACGTTTTACAGCGGACGGAGAATTGCAGGAATAGCTGGTCGCAACGCTGTGTGCGCCGCCGCGATAAACGTCGCGTGCGACGCGGCGATGCCATCCGCGGGCTCCGCCTGCATTTCAAGCAAACGCATGTAAAATCGCTTCTCCGTAAACGCTCTCATAGAACGCCATATGTTTGAATTCAGTGCGGGCCGCGCCGCACAACGCGACGCGCGACGCCCCGCGTCTCCGTAAATGAGGCTTTAGGGCTTAACAGATTTAGTTGTTTATACAGAATTGAATGTACTCCGGATAAGCAAGAGTACTTTTGACTCGTGTTTAGAGTCGTTCGATTTATGCTCAAGTAAAAAAAAAAAATTAAATTAAAATTGTTTAAGTAGACTTTATTGCTTCTGATTGAGTAGTTACAGTTGTAGCAGTAGCTGTGTAGCAGCAGTGTGTGTGCAGTAGTTGTGTGTGAGTATATGATAATGACATCAATCAGCCCATTTTGGGCATACAATAATTTAAAGATAATGTGACCAAATCTAAGAATGCATTAATAACAATGAAAAAATATTTTTAGAATCAAAATCAAAAGGTTGGACAGAGGTAAACACACCATAATTCACACAGTTTGGCAATGACTGGTTTAGTCAGAACTAAGATCCGTATTACAGAAGGTAACTCTAGCGTTGATCGCGTTGGTTGATAGCGTTGTAGCGTTGACCATGGAGTTTCTTGCCGGCTCTTCTCCATAGGAAACGACTAATTGGAACCGTGCACCTACACGTACAGTGTGGAGTAAAGCTTTTGATTTTGATCTGGGGCCCAATTCTCCTAAAAGAAATCTTGATAAATCGCAAGCGAACCAAGGCCGAACCGTTCATTCAGACAGTTTTCAATTTCAAAAGCTGTCAAATTGTTTGACACAAAGAACAAAACCAATCATTTTGACAGTTTTCGTAAACAAAAACTGAGTGACGGTTGTGGTTCGTTTGCGTTTGGCAACAATTTTATTAGTCGAATTGGCCCTCTGATCTCTCTTTAAATATTCGTTTTGAGTCGAGTTTGAACTTCAGAACGTTCCTTGAGCATAGATTTTACGATCATAGTTCAGTGCCTCTAGACCAGGGGTGGGCAAACTTATTTCATCAAGGGCCAGAAAAACGCAAGAAACAAAACGTATTTTGCATTTTATCCTGCCAAAACTAACATTTTCGGCTCAAATAATTTTTACAAATACTTAGTATGGCAACATGCTCTTGCTCTAAAAGGGTTAGCGGGCCGGATCACAACCCTTTGCGGGCCGGAGCTGGCCCGCGGGCCGTAGTTTGCCCTCCCCTGCCTAGACAAATGGCAATCGATGATCGCTAGAGAATAGAAAGATATACTGGATTGACAAAAACTTTCGACCGGTCAATCGATTTGTTATGTCATTTCCATACATTTAATTGGCGTTTCTATTCTCTAGCGATCATCGTTTGCCATTTGTCTACTGGCACTAGTGAGTTTGATTTTTCGAACTTTTCACACGCGTGATCGAGACCGCGCTTGAGCACACATTTCCTTATCAATTTTCATCAAACAGTTTGACTTTTGACAGTTCGTAACTCTTCTTGAGGTTCGATTTGAGCCTCGATTCAGCTTAGTTTAGTTCAATTACCGTTCTGGAAAAAGGCCGATGGTCATGTACTGATTCTATACAAAAATACATAATAAAGTTTCTTCTTCACAGCATAAACACTAGGAAGCAGTGAAGGTTGGGCGATTTTGGGGACACAGTCTTTTGTAAAATTGTCGTTCAAAAAGAACGTAGTAATTCTAGTCTATTTTGAATAAACAAGTTTTGAGTTTAAATAGTGATCACGTGATTGGAATTCAAACTGGACTTGAGGAACGTTCTGTAATACGGACGTAAGTTTAGCGACGCACAATGCCGAAATTACACAGCCGTTTCGCAGTGAACTTCGCAGCGTACTTGCAGCACACCAGGCTAAAATTCACCTGAATATACACAATTTTTTTTTCAAAAATAGAATCTTTGATTAATACCTAGAAAAATTTGGATGGTGATCAAAAAAACGTCCTGTTTAGGGGAAAGTCGCGACATAATTCAGCCCGGTGTGCTTTGATTACGTAATTTAACCTGTATAATAAACATTGCAGGTGTAATCATGCCGAAGTTTGGCTGCGTAATTTCGGCATGGTGTCGCTACACTAAACCACCGGACTAAACAGGCAGGCCTGTTATAATCATCGGACACAATTCCAACACAATGATCTTTTTATAACTACCCGACTTGGGGACCGAACCCAACCCCGTCTGATTGGTTGCCGCACTTACAAGCACTAGACCGAAACAACATGGTTTATTATGGACTAATTAGCTGAACATAACGTTCAATTAACGCATATGACACGTATTGCTAGACCAAACCCGAATCTAAAAGCTACAAGAGACATGTGCATGAACTGTTCCTAGCAAAACAAGATGGCTCATTCATTTCGCCACGTTCTAGCATTTCAGCATAAAACAAGTCCTAGACAAGTCAATGACGAATCATCTCCGTAGTTTATAATTAAATTATAATCACAACAAGATGTTACCGAGGGTTTGATCAAAGATCATAAAACTACAAACCGGTTACGCAACTTAATAAATGTTGAACGTATTTGTCAAAACTACAACACGGGAAAAAACTGACTGACGTGGTTTTTAGGATTTAGTCGTCTAAGATTAGAATGTAAGACGCTTCTGCGATAGGTACGACAAAAACAAAAAATATTTCTGTGTGTAAAAGTCACACACAAAATCAAGACGATATAATAACTTATTTAAATCATAATACAGATAAGGCTTTATACATAGTTCAATAAATTTATATGCAGTCGAATATCTTAAAAGAAAGTAGAGGAATTGAAATTCGTGATCATGTTACAATAACATACTATTAAAAACACCATCTGTTTCAAAGCAGTTAAATCTATTGCGTTCAGTTGACTGGCTTACGGTGGCGGCCGACATGCAGCGACCGCAATAATTTATACAATAAATTGATTCACGTTTGTGGTCATTGCGAACAACAGGTGTTCGAATTATTGTCGAGCCACCGTAACATCAGTCCATGTGTCCGCAGAGTAGTAAGTAAATGAAATGACCATGCATTTGTCTCATACGAATCTCACTTACAGAATCTGTGTGGCGCACGCGAAAGTAGCGTCGTGGTTGCCGGTGTCGCTCCATTCGGCGTTTTTTCGATGAGCGTCCGTCGCTTCAATATGTGCAGCGTTTGTGCAGATATTTTTCGCGCCGTTCACCCGCACGTTATCACTCCATTTGGTCATTAGTCTGTTTACGGCACTCACCTTCTCAGAATTGCCGGCATTCTCCACGACCGGTATACCGAACTGAACCACGTCACCGGAGAACACCTCGTGCGGCTCTTGCTTCTTCGATATGGAGCACCGGTTGTTATTGATGAACGTGCCATTGCTGCTCTGATTGTCCTGTAAACAATCAAACACGCACGTCATACACCGAATAGCTGTGTACAACAACAAAGGTTATGTTTATAAACAGATGAGTCACTTATTTTAAAGGTTCGAGAATTAGATTGATATTTAATCCAATTATTTCTTGCAAATTTTCAGTAATATCCGAGTTAATAAACTAGAAAAGTTAAAAGTTGTCACGATCAATGTGCCCATATTTTTATGCCGACGTAACTTAATTACTGTAGGTATAATTCTGATACGAATTTTAATAGCATTTTTAAAAAAACTGTATTATTTATGTATTAATTATTCATACAAAAATGTTAAAAAAACTTGCAGCCGTTGTCAAGTTCCGAAATAATTCAAAGAATTAGGACTTTTGCGTGTGTGTGGTCTAGGTTTGATACAAATAAGGATACAACCATATCTTTTTTCATTCTTTTTATTCATTTGTCAATAAGATGCCTATTATTATTTTGGAATATTTTCCTGAAACGTAAGTTATCTCTTTTTCTACACAAAAAAAAACACATCTTGAGCCGAGGAAATAACGCAGTGATCTATAATTTTATGTCACAAACGAGTCGGAACCTGCTTAATTTACATACCAAAAGACAAGTTCAGAATCTGTTCCATCTAATATTTAAATATTTTCGAACGTTTAGCTTTAGAATTCCGTATGTTTTGTCCTTTCCTTCATTATCCTTAATAGATGCATTTGTAATGAGTTAGGATTTGCTTGACCTCGACAAAATCCTTCGGCCTTTACTTGTTAAGGTACTTGTATCAATCTAGCAAAACGATACGGTGAAGCATTCAAACAATTTTAATGCTAAGCTGTCTAAATAAAATAAAACCAACGGAACCACGGAATAACTGAATCTATTCAGGCTCTTTTTATAAATACATAATTAAAACATCGTTGGTTGAGTTGAATGGTGCGCTATTTGTATTCGATGTTAAATAATGTTGTTCATTTGTTGCGTTTTAATTAACTACATAGTAATGTTACTGCAAAAAGATGAACACCTTATTTGATATGTTTCTACTGTGTGTAAGTACAATTAGAAACTAAGTAGCCAGCAGCCAAAAAGGGGTAGGTAAAACTCAAAGACTTTTTAGAAATTCCTTACTTGTTACATAGGAATTTATTATAAATAAATGTTCATGTTCATGTTTGGGGGAGGCCTATGTCCAGCAGTGGACGTCTTTCGGCTGAATGATGATGATGATGATGATGATGAAATGTTCATGGTTCAACTCTCGATACAATCTGCAATCTGGTGAGAGTTTTAATTCTCTCACTCCTAAATGGAACCCAATACAGAAAATTTATCAAATGGGTAAAAGCCCTTTAACTGAACTCATGTATGAAAAAATACATATGAATCTAATAAATAATTTACTTAGTTTTCGCAAGTTATCGGTATATCTTAAGAATTGCCGGTAAATCTTTACATGCGCTGCGACAGCCTTTTACAGTAACACAAACATAAAAACATAATACATGCGCATATTAAAGAACTTATCAGCAATTAATTTAGAATACAAACTAAAAATAGCACATTTACCTAACAAGCACATTATAGTATTTTACTATTTACTATAATGTAAAAATAAGTCAGCCTTATTACAATTTATAATCTAATCTAATATTTAGCAATATGTTTACTTGCATAATGAAAACAAAAATTATAGCAGAGAATAGTTCATATTCCAAAAACAAATTGTCTTTATTATCCCCATTGTTTTAAGTTATGCAGGGAACAGAATTAAAAGCAGTACCAATCACATTTCAGTTGATAACCGATATTATTGAATTTTATCATTCATGCCGAGTTTTCCTCAATGGAAACATTTCTACTCGACTGTAAGTCACAAAGTACAATCAAACCATTACTTATGCCTGCAAATATCAATTTGCTCGCTAAAAGAAACTAACATGGTACCTATTATCGAGGCAGCGAACAGTGTATTATCGAAGCTACGATCAAGCTTAGTGTCTTCATTCTTAACAACTCATTGTGGATTTTACGACATAACGATCAACCTTACGCGAACAATTCAGACGTTTGTAGGCAAACAACCTCTAAAACCGGAGACGCAGTTCGGTAAACGGAATTACCATGAAGACAAGCGTTCATAGAAACCGCCTGTGGGCGGATACGGTGAGAGTCGTGGTCGAATAACTAGGCTCGAACACGTAACCAGTACAAGGTTCTTTCATAATATTACATGTGGGATGAGTTGACTTTTTCGTAATACACATAATATTCATAACAACTAATTTGGTTATACTTATTACTGTTATGAATGTACTATTGTTACTAGGATGTTTAAGAACGTGTCGTGAGATTTTCGGTCAGAAATATACAGTTCTACATATTTATGTAAATGTGGTTCTGTTCTTATGTTTAGTCTTAATTATGCACTTAAATTATTTGTGTCTTTTTAAATTTAGTTTTTTCTTACTGAACCTGAACTTGAATAGGCATAAGACTCAAGAGGAAACGGAGCATCGTGTCCGGCTGATTATACAGTTTATGTATGCTAATTTAAACACGAGCAAAGCCGCGGCCTACTCTAATGTCACATAAATCTGAATGTCCCAGTTGAAGAACCGTTCCAGCGCAACATCTTGTTATTCAAGAAAAATAAATCGAAGTCACCGGGTGATTTTTTATGCGAAAATTCTATTTTTAAACGAATTATTTGTTTGTTTGATAATTAAATCGATTCTACGGTCAAAAATAACTTCATTGTCGATGGACGGCACGTATTTAACTACAAAAAAAACTGTAATTACACAAGTGAAATATTTTCAAAAATAATTATGATTATGACTCCTTCATCTTCCAACCATATCTAGATATTGAATCTCTTTGCAGAATCGGAAAAATCGCTAGTATGAAATCCTAAAAGCAGAACTGAATTCATTGGTAACTGGTTCTAAAGACTTATGTTTACGAATAGGCATGTTGACAGCATCAATTCAAATCTAATTAGTCCTCCAGATAGAGTTTTGAAAAATAATGGACACGTATTTTTTCTTTTGTTAAATCTATGAATATTTGGAAAGATAAAACGCATCAAAAGTCGAGAGTGGAGGCTTGTGACGTCAGAAGCTAGTAAAAATTGCACTTACTTGTGACGTTTTGCCAATTTTTAAAGTTTCGTATCTTCGTCAATTTTGGTTTACGTAACAAAAGAAAAAATACGGGTCAAATACTTTTTGATAATCTAACTGACGGACTAATTAGATTTTTTCAGTCAAATACACTATTCAAGCATTCCAAAATATATCCTACAATATCTTTTCAAATAAAAATCTTTTCTTTTTATATCAAACATCTCCGAACTATTCAGCGCGATCAAGAACCACTCCATTTGCCCTCAATAGAAGTGGTAATAACCATAGCGACCTCTCCGGCTGGCGCAGCTTCGCATTAATAAGTACTGTTATGGAAAGAACTTCGCAAACCTGACTGACGACAATTGATCAATCTACAGTACTATAAAGAGGTGGTTCCTTTGTTCTATTGTTCAGGGTGATCTCAGCAACTACTGAACCGATTTGAATTGTTTTTATTAATGAATAACTCAAATTCTTTAGTTTCGCTGGCAACATTGTTGCACTAGTCAATACTGTCGTTACCATAATGAGATGTGAGTACGGAATAAGTTGATGAATGGAGCTAATAACCCCTTGCTTAAAGCGGTACTTGTTTTCTGAAACTTTGTAATGTGTAGTGAAGTTTGTTTCCCTAGCCATTACCGTTTACTATGATATTTCATATGCAGTTTCACTTACTAGTGACTAATGATAGTGTTCGACGCAACTGGCCAGTAATAGCATGAATGTGAGTAACAATTGGCATAAGTTGGTACAGCGTACATAGCAGCAATTTGTGGGACTCACCACAAGGTAAAAGTGGCCATTGTCGTAATAGAGCGTAGCGTGATGTCGAGACAACACTCGGCATTCGAATATTGTGTTCGTCGGGCTCGGAGTCGCGCGGTACACGTTGCGTCCAATCTGAAACATAACAAACATTTTATGAATGCAATACGAGCATTAGATCCATTAGATAACATCAGCTTCCTCAATTATCAAAAAAATGTCTTAAGAATTCCGTAGTTTCGACATTCTACGGCCTTGAGTGTAAAAAATATTATTTTTCCTAACATTTACAAAGTAAGTAGGTATATTATAAAATTTAATAATTAGGCAGTGAAAAAGACCGTTTAGTGTCCCGCAAAAGTTGCTAATAAAGGCAACTAAGAAAACAGGTTAGTATGGTAGTTGTGGGCGAAGAGCTGGCAACCTGGTTATCCGTTACTACTTCGTACGACAAGACTGATCAAAATAGATTGATCTGTACACGACATGTTATTTGTATGTGAATTATATACTATGCAGATCAATGAATCCTGCTCATGGCATAGATAGATGAAGTACGTATCGCTAACAAAGATTTATTTATCTTGAATGATATGACTCTGACCCTACCTTTGTTTTAGTACCCGAGTGCGTGTTTACTATCCACTAACGAAGTTTTACCCTTTTTCCTATTACTAATTACTTCACGTCACGAGCCCTGCGGGGTAGGTAGAAAAAGAGAATACATGCAAACCTATTTTAAAACCTGGTCAACCACAAACTCTAGTCAAGTTTGCAGGTACATAACTGTGGACATGCATGTAAAAAATTATAATAACTAAGCCTTCTAGTTAAGCGTATGTGTAAACGAATGCGTTGCATAATTCATTTGTTATTAATTCAAACCATGTTTGCATTATTACGTCCATAACATAGTTACTCAGATGCACGCGCTGCTTATAGGTTATTGATTTACTACACTCGAACTACGTTGGACCGATGGCGATGGGTACATTAAATTTTTCTTTACATAAACATAGTTTACTTAATTGTCGGCCAGGATTATCGTCAACTCTACTGCGGTAATGTAGGTAACCTTTGGTTTGATGCACCTCGCGGTTAAATATGTATGTACCTAGGTTTATATAAATATTTTAGGTAAACGGTTGTATTTATAACCAGAGAATTAATGCTGGTGAACACCAGCCTTAACACTGATTTAGATGAGGATTTTTTTTTTTCGAAGCGAGAGCTTTGTATTTTGGGCGAGGAAAAGAGAGATTAACAAGAGACTTGCTTCGAGAAAAAAATCCTCGTATAAAGGTACGAGTTCGTAAGCGACTGCATACAGCAGCAGCAGATGATGCGTCGCTCCGACACTACTGGTTCTATGTTAGGAGATGTGGTTTCCGCACTTAGTCCTTTAAGTGGACCATTGTACGTGGTATCCCACACTAGTGGTTTCTATGTATTTCTATGAAATACCCTCCGCAGTTAGCGACACGTCGCCCGACTACACATCGTACGACCGCAGACGATGTGTCGCCCGACCGCAGATCAGTAGTGCCACCGACGCTAGAGCGACGACACGTTGAATCTTTCTCAAAATATGAGTTTTTCCAATTCCGAGGAAGAAAAACCGATAAACCAGGTGACCCAATATCCTACACTGTACGATGCATTTAACAAAAACAAAAGATACAAAAGTAAATCGCGACCACTACTCCTAAACTGGTCACACATCTTGTCTCACGGAACATTCAGAACTAACTGGAATACGACGTGTTGTCTGCTGCAGCCATCTGCAGTTGGGTTCGGAATCATGACTGCAGCGACATGACGCTGCGACATGACGCTGCGACGTGTCGACGACGTCATGTTCGCGCGCTTAGTTCGCGTTAGTTGGCCGCAATAACCCGCCGGCATAAGCCGCCGGGTAAAGCCACCGGGCTTTGGTATGTAGAGGCCTTAAGCTGACTGCCCAGGGAGCGCCAAACGAACACTCGAACGTCACTCGTGGAGGTTCTTTTAAAGACAGCTACTTTCAGCTGGCTGGCTTTGGTGTGTAGAGGCCTTTAGCTAATCTTTTCACCGCGGCAGAATAGCTCCCTATTCTCGTATAGCTCGTGCCGACACGAGACAGAGAGACCTTAGAATTAATGTTGGTGAACACCAGCCTAAATAAGTGAAATGTAACATTGTGTTTGCATAAGGGTAAGGTAGGGCCCAGTCTGCTATCGTTTGAGCTTACAAATACGACCTCACAATCGCCTTCAATATGAATCAATTTAATTGGTTAGATAAAGCGTAAAAAACACAATGAGTCACATGATAATATGGACATGAGCTATTGTTAATTGTTTTAATAATAGTAAAACTTGGAACAAAAGCTTCTTGTACAGTAAGATAAAACTGATAAATATCGACTTTCTTACAAGCGGATAGCACTAGCAGATGCGTAGTCTGAAATAGCACAATTTAATCTCATTAAATTTAATTGCCAATGCACAATTGTGGTCGTCTCAAGCACCTCGGGTCAGGCTGAGTCAGGCGTGTTCGGCCGTGCTCGAGCGCATATACCCCGACAGACAACCAAGCGCCTGGACTGAATACAAAATAAATTATGGATAAATGCAATGATTTGAATGTGACGCGATTGTCAATTGAGTTTTATTTTAATGTTAGACTTATCTTGAACAAAAGAGAAGACTTTAGTGATACAAATACATGGAGGAAAATAAGGAATAAAATACACAATTTTTATTCTGTAACAACTTGAAGTGCTCTCGAAAAATATCTAAATTCTTTATGATCGCGTATCTTAAAAATCCGATAGGCATGTATAGGATGATAGCCTTTAAGCCTAGATAGAAGAATTCTGGAGTGAACGAGACGGCTTACCTATCTCTCTAGAAAGACCTGCCCTGAGTTGCGCAGACCACTTGAGCCGAAATGCTAGCATAGCATTAGACTCTAAATGCTATAATAACATGGTATAATTAGAGAATAGGCCTGGACCACAGAATAAATAGTACAAGCCTGGACCATGTTTATAGAGGGGGCCTATGTCAGAGGACGATCGCTTGGAGGCTGATATGATTAATTATGATGATAGATAAGGGAATTGTTTGCATGAAACTGAAACACATCACATTTCCTCTTTATGCACCATTCAAATAACTGGTGCGTCCTACATATCATAACTCAAAACTAATGGGGCCGAACTGCCGATTCATAGACAGTACAAGTATGTTAGTTTAGTATACAAAGTAAAAGTGGTCAGCAAACTATTTGCGGTTTCTGTGAGAGATAAAATTGGCAATTAGATTATCTGGGAAGTACTGGAGTCACTCAGTAGGAGTCTTCAAAGGGAGACCGAGAACCAACAATGCAAAAATTGTGATGCAATTTGGGACAGTCCTATATCCAGCAGTAGTCTACTACTATTTGGTAGACAAAGACAAGCTGATTTGATACATTATTTGACTACAGTGGGATAAAAAAAATACTAAACTGGATCAGCACAATGGATTAAAGGAATAAGTAAAAACTCCCTAGTTTGTTTCACATCCTCAACATACCATGTAAACTGAACCTCAAACGAAATCTCTGATCAAAATAAGATCTTTGTTGAACAGATACAAAGAGACATCAGATGGGACGATATCTGGGCTGATCAGAGGGGAAAAGAAACCTCTTAATATAAACTATACAAACACAAAATACCTGTTTCTACTAGTAAGTGGAAATTATTTTTAGATTTAGCATTTTCATTGTACTGTCTAAATATTCTTGGCACTGATAGCATTTGTGATAGATATTTCATTATTTTTTTTTGGCGTTCCTTCATTTGTATAATGAGTCTGATATTGATGGGTCCTATGTATAAGGGCTAAAGTGGAATTTTTGTCATTACCAATGTGAACCTACATATATCTACAGTTATAAGGTCCAAATTGGAAATTACTAAAATGCCACTTTGGCCCTTATACATAGGACCCATATACCTATAGGATAGGCTTTTGTTTCACTCAAATAAGTTAAAAAGCTGGTGTATTGTAGATGGTAAAAATATTTTGATATTAAATTATTTAAAATATCCACTTGTTGGTGTAGCAATCTCCATCTTTCTCTATCCAGAGCCAATTCCTTCACTTCTCTGTATGTTATCACTTCTGTCTTTTCCTTCAATTGGTCATTTTTTCATACAATATTCAAAAATAAATTATTGCACATCCTGACAACAGACAGGACAGCTCAGAAAGAAATGAATCATCTTAAAATGTCTTTACATGAAACAGACATTATTTGAACCTAAACCATCAATGTTGGGACATATTTAGAAGGTAAACATGAGATAAATCAAAAAGATATAATATCAATTCATATCCAGATAAAGTTCTTATCCTAGTGTCTAGTTGAGCAAAAGATTAAGATTATTGAGAAAAGAACCTGGTTACCAAGTAAGAATTGATTATATGAGAGACATTGTGTTTATTTAAACTTTTGACCCCACACTGTAAGATTTTTTATTGTGTTACATTATAATTTTACAGTATGTAATAATTTTAAAACTTAGTATCTTGTTATTTTGGTCAAATAATTATCAACTTATAATGTTCTGCCCAGCCTTTTCCTAACTACGTTGGGGTCAGGGGGTCTACTCTCTAAGCACGAAGTCCTTGGATTCGGCCTTAGTTACGAGCGTTTCCTACTCCCTATCACTTACGGACATACGATTATTTCAGGGCCCGAACTAAGAATGAATTACAACACGATTTGACAGCTGTCCCTACTACCAAAGTGTTTTTGCCCATCGGAAAAGTTGAACTTGACACTTGTTTTGTTCACTCCTACGTTTCGGGCTACTTTCGGACAGGCGACTTACTTCGTTGACGGACTTAGGGAGTAGGCCCCCAGCTTCAAGTCTACTCAGATGTGGCTGAATACCAGTAGTTTACATGGAGTGACTGCCATCAGACCTATGCACCCATTTTTTTTATTTGATAATAGGCATGCGTTTGACCGCCATCTCGCCTGATGTTAAGCGATGATGCGGTTTACGATGTACGCTTGCCCAGAAGAAACCGATTCACTTGTGACTTGAAGACACCCAGATTGTAGCTATCGGGGAACACCCACTCGGGCAGAGCATTCCACTGTTTGGCGGTTTTTACAATGAAAGTGAAATCAAACTTACTTGGCAATGCCAATATTCTAAGGTTAGACTGGTTGTCAGTTTTTTACTACCCGTAAAGACTCCTCATAGGTATTCATATGACACACTAGCCCAGTGATTTAACACACTCCAAGGTACGGAGGAGTTTCAATGTGTAACGAATGGTCACCCATCCACGGACTGACCGCGGCAAACGCAGCTTAACCTTGCAAATCATATATGATCTGTGCAGTTGTTCATAAAACAAAAGGCCACAAGCCCTGTCAATGTTCTGCCTAGCGTTTGGGTAGCTTATGTTGCCTCGCCTATGTTGGTTTCAGCTTCCAGTCTAACCAGATGTGGCTGAATTTTACATGAAGCGACTGCCATCAGACATCCACAACCCAGTTACTGAGCAATGCCGATATCGTAAGGTTATAGTATAAGGTTAAGGTGCATGAAAAGAGCCTCCACAAGTGACGATACTTAAGTACGTCCGGCGCACCCTGGGCAGTCAGCCCTGCTACCAATCTTTTCAGCATGGTATGACCTATTCTCTTATAGCTTATGCTGACACAATAGAAGAAGATCCTAAGGTTAGACCAGTTGTCAGACTTTCGGACTTTTGACTACCCGTAGCAACTGCCATAGTTATTTGTATTACACCACAAGCCATTTCAATGATGAACTTAATATAATCTCGATATTAAATACAAAACTTATATATGTAAGATGAGTTGTAATCTCTGTGTTTTATTGTTGAGTATCCACTATCCAGGTTTTTTTTTAAATAGGCAGACCCTGGCATTTAAATAGCGGCCATATGGTTTTTATTTATCTGCTTAATGCCAAAATGCCAGTACAGGTTGGAATGTCTGCTTAAAGGAAGATGTATAAGAACATTTAATATTGTTAATTCAGGCCTAAAATTGGCCTAAAAAACATGTCTTTCAACTCAGATCACACTTTTTACATGAAATCAATTTGATTGAATTTTATATTTTATACTTGTTAAAATAGATTGTGTGCTGTGTGTGGTGCCAGATGTGACGAATAGCACTACCCCATCTCTCCTCATGGGTGTCGTAAAAGGCGACTAAGGGATTCACTAGAGGATGGGCAGCAGAGTTCTCGGAGTATTTTAACAACCATACTGCGATCGCCAACCCGCCTGCCAAGCGTGGCGATTATGGCAAAGATTAAGGCCCCCCCTTACTGGGGGAGGCCTATGTCCAGCAGTGGATGTCTTTCGGCTGAATTATGTAAATAGATTGTGACATTTTATTTAGAGTGAATGGAATTGTATGAGTCAAGTGTAAATAAAATATTTTATGTTTGGAAGTGGCAAACCAAATTATATCTGTGCAATTGTTTCTACATTTACAATGCCAAATTTTTTCAAGGGGTGTTATATTTTGTAATCAAATTATGATTCATGTTAGAAACATATCATGTTTGCATGCTAATGGTAACAGTGCAACCTTGCTATAGTAACAACAGCATCATTGACACCTAGCTCAGTGCAAATTACGTGTGAAACTACATACATAGTTTAATATACCATTACATAGTAAGATATCATCAGTGGACCAGTCGAGCATAAAGGTATTCTCAGGAAAATGATCTGAACTATGTACACTCAGCCAAAAAAGTGGTTTACCACCCTAGAGCTGGCTTTCTACGGTGCGTGGTAGCGCGCACCGGCTGTGCGTGGTATCATCTGTAAAATCATGCACCGTGGGAAGCCACATTATGAGGGTGTATGATGTGGATACAGCGCAAGGTTCCGCACGCGTCTGCGTTACCACGGATGACTCTCTTCTCATGGTGTGTCTGTGCGAGCTTGTGTGTTGCGGTGCTCGCTATCACGCACCATGAGAAGCTGGTATAAGATTGAAATTTGTTTGCATGTCATAAAACAATAAGGTCGATTTTCACTTGCAAAACTTATCTGACAATTACATGCTGTCTTTATTTCAACTGTCAATTCAAAATTTCAACCTTAGCAATATTTCCATTTAAAAGGAACTGTTGTCAAAACTTAAACCATTGGTAAACCACTTATTTGGCCCACAATTTTTTAGTCTTTTTACTCTAGTAGGCCGTGTATGTATATTAGGAGAAATAATTTGTAATTAATGTCCTATGCTTGATTAAAAAAGTTCTATAAAATAAAACAGTAACATTTAAGTAATTACATATTTTGCTACCTACTAGAGCACAATACAAGATTACTTGTATTGATATCAAAGTACACATGCTGAATAAATATATTTGTAATACATTTGTGATGATCTATTTGCTTAATAGTGGTATAATTCATTGGTTACTTTTTCTTTTAATAAACAGGTCTCATCAATTGACAAGTTCAGTGTACTTTGATTACTGAACAGCAAAAAATTAACACATTTACAGAACACTCATAGCTAGCTTTCAGACATATATTACACATAACTATCTCATAAAGACCTAATAGACATGTCAGCCTGGTGTTCATACAATTTGTCAGATAACAAGAAACTATTTACCTTGACAGGTTGCTCCAAAGTGACGCGTCTTTCTTCAAACGGCAGTGAATTCGAGTGAGGAATGAAGATTGCCCTGGCTACACCGCCATCCTGGTTGTTAGGTGACTCTGGACCAAATGTCCAGTCGTAATCCATACTTTTAATTGTATTATTCATGTTTGGTTTTTGTTTCTTGCTCTTTGCTATCACCATCGCACAACTGCTCCTCAGAGTCAGCATTCGTGCCTCGTACGTTATTTAACGAGTAACACATCGATGATCGAAACCAAAATCTATCACTTGCTGCAAGGTGAAAGGTGAGCACTGATCACTGCCATTTTGGGGGCCAAACACTGTTTCAAACTAAATGGAGCCGAAATGTTGTAATTGATTAGATATTCTAAATATTGAGGCAATTATGCAAACACCATTATTTATGAAACTTGATTCCTTTCGTCTACGTAGGTATCGACGATGTACAAAAAAATCAAAATCTGGAAGTAATTTATTAAAAAATGCTAGCTATTACTTATTGTTGTATAATAAAAAGAGTTTACGCGTGCCTGAGTATTGTAGAAATATAATATTTTCTGGGCAATTCTGGGCGTCAATCAAAATTATCATTTGAGGAACTTACGAAATGGGCGCACGATTCGGACATTTGTTTTGTTGAGTTAGAGGAGGGGTAGGCTAGTTGCCTATACTCTATAAATCGACTAACACACAATTAAAATCGATTATTGGAAGACACAAATCTACGTTTTTTTTTGTATAATAAATAAAAATAAGAATTATTTTTATCGGTTTGAATTATTCCATAATACTAAAATCGGGTAGGAAACGTTGGAGTATTGGGGCCATAAATGAGAGGATAACTGAGCTAATTTTTGAATTAGTTGAAATATGTTACTTGATTTCGCCAGTCGCGAGTGGTCGCGAGTGAGTGTCATTTCGATACCTACAACTGTCTTACAACTGTACTTCATTTTATTCTGTTTTATTTTACGTAAAATATGAGAAGTCTTTTTTTATTTAGCATACTAAATATTGCATTGAATTTATGTATGTTTTTGATCACCATAAAACGATTTGATTGACAACATAGAGCGTTAGAGGTGAATTGAGGTGATAACCAATTCAGCGTTCAGACAACTTCGAATCAACGGGGACTGAAAATTGGCCAGGCAACACCACTTTGGATCAAGGTGAGAGATGACGGAACCGTTAATTAACAGATTTTAAATTATTCGAAACTTTGGCGATTTGTACAGACTACGACAATACTGACTCGAGTCTAATGGTGTTCGCGTAGAAGATTTAAAGTAAAGATACAAATATACTTTTTCTATCCCAATGTTTCGTTCAATTGCGCCTTTATATATATTCTACGCGATTAGACCCGAGTCAGTATTGTCAAACAGATCTGATATTTATTTGAACTGTAAAATTAGTCAGGATTGCAAATTCCAAGGTATGTATTAAAAATTTTTTTACCTCGGTCCAAAATGGCATGGCTCAAAAGTAAACGGGATTTATTAAAAAAATAGAAATTAGCATGATTACCTGTGATTACCAATCGACTTGTGCTGCCAAATCGTAGAAACAAGTGTCTAAATATATTTTGAAGTGGCTAGAAATTTGTATTTCCAGCTTCTAATAGGTGAAGTGGTCAAACGCAATAAAGCAAATTATAATTTTATACGGTTGCATTTTCATTGTTTTCTTATCGGTGACATTTTTCCCGCCAAGCATTCTCGACGTAGATTGTAAAAAATATTCTTATAGATTTCGGATCACATACATGCATAATTATAAAAGGTCTGACTTTAATAATCCACGTTATTTTGCATAGGGCCTTAGTAGATGATAAAGATGAAGTACCAACCACAAAAAAAATCGGGCGGTTTAAATACCTTTAATGAAAAAAAAATACGAATCAATCCATTCAATTATCTGACAAAAAATACAATCTGTTTTCGTGTCAACAAAAAAAAACACGCGAAAATGTAATTAGTATTTTTCTAAAACAGCTGTAGGCAAGTAAGCGTTAGCGCAAGCCACCTGGGGTCCAATTCACCTAATTAAAGAAGTTAAGTTGCAGTGTAGTTGCAGTTCAGTTTCGATAAAAACAACGCTTTTCGTATTCACGTATCATCGGCGACCTCTGTCAGATACGCTCGCGTCAAGTTCGCGTCACGCGAGCGCAATAATGGCATTCTATTGCCGCGCGTCATTTCCTTTTATACGTTTCAAATGACAGCTTTTGTATAGGAGTTGACGCGAAGTTCACGCGCAGCTTACGCGCAGTTCAAATACTACAAGAATACCATTTAGCACTAAAACTTGAACTTAACTGCAGCTTCGCTTAAACTTCATCGGCGCGTCATGACATTACGTGAATTAGCCTACTGACGTACATTGACCTCGCTCGAGCGTGGGTTTCGTTCAGCGTCCGCGCTCGAAGGCGTATCAGTCGATGTCAATAGTTTCTCCTCACATTCTTGGTGGGCTTGGGACCAGTAAAATACTGCACATTTCGTAGTAATTGCAATGAAAAATGCAACTACAATTTGTCCGTTTTGAATTACATACGTAAACATGATAAACTGTTGCACTAGTAACTAGTAATTCAAGAAAAAAAAAATTCATTACTTATTATTTACAATCTACTTACGCGTATTCTTTCAAGATTTGTATCATTCTGTGCAATACAAAATTGAACGTGGCGTAGGAGATTATCACATCGTAATAACACAAACGCACTTTTGGAAAACACGACATTGTCTTTTTTAGGAAAACCGGAAAAGATTAGGTGTGCGCAAAAGATTGTCGAACGTAATGTAAACAAATACAAATATCACCAATATGCGCAGGAAGGGGAATTGGATTCTGTGCTGCTATTGGCGCATGCATACCACGATGTGCCGCGCAGGAGTCGGGAGCCACGGTGACCTTGCGCGGGCGCTACATGTACCTTCATGTGCCTACAGTACCTACTATCCGATCATAATTATGATCAGCGCATGAGGTCAACGCCCGAAGGCAGTCTAGGATTGAAAATGAAATTAATATTTTCGTAAAAATGTAGTAGTGTTAGGTAGTTTATCGTGGTCTGGTTCACCACCTTAGGATTATTAAAGAAATACCCTTTATGTATATTTCCTATTTAGCCAAGGAATTTATAAAGTGTCTAAAATTTCGCCACATTTAGCCAAACAACGGCCAACTAGGCAACACTACAGATCGTGTGAAATCGATTACCAAATATCGTTCAGAATAATAATTAGTAATAATTTGATGATTGTCAATCAAATCGCGTTATCTGTAGCGAGTATTAGAAGTTCATATTTTTTTGGTAAAATAACTCTAACAAAATTGTCGATAGATTACCATATTTAGTTCAATTAAAACTTAAACTAGGGCATCGAACCGAACGCAAAACAAAAGTAGATAGCAGGAGCAGCACTAATGAGCACTACCTTAGGACCTCATCTCACATTTGTATCTTTAAAAGATCTCAATCTCAACCAATATTTCAATCAAGCAGAACGTGAGCATTAGTGTCAAACAAATATCTTTTAAGGTACCGCATAGGCCTGAAACTAAGAATTTAGTAAATCTATCGGTAAAAAACTTTCTACAAGCATTTTTATTATTCGTGATTTTTTGGATCGTGATGATGAATGAATGACAGATGATTGATTTCTCATGATGACATTTCATCATAAAAGATAAAACAAGTTTTTGGGTTATTTCCATAAAATAGCAACATTAGCAAAATTTAAACCTATTCGTTTCCACACATACAATCTTGTATCTTCTATCTTTATTTAGCAAATATTGTAGCATTCCAACATAGATGGCGTTGTTACAGTAAATGTCGAAAGAAAGAAAATCGAAACTTCATGTTGTACTGGATTGGTGGGTGAGTTTGATTGAGCCATTGCAACGAAAACGGTTTTCTGCCTTGGGTCTTGTGTGAAGTGTGATTGTAGAGTGCGTGATATTTATTTCAGACAAAAGTGAAAATTAAAGTGTTTTTGTGTTTCGTAAGTATAATTTGCTTTACTTCCCAGTTATATTAAGTGTAGACCTTTAAATGTAAACTAAAAAAAATATCTGCGTAGAGCTTGTTCCATGTAGACGTTCAATATGGCCGTTCTTTTATAATAATCATATAATATTTATTCGGTATTTAGCAGCTATCGTTTGGATAACATATTTAAGCTTTAACTTTAATCAATATATATCCAATATTCTTAAGATTCATGAATTTCGTTGATGTGGCAAAATGACAGTAACCCTATTGGTTTTGACGTTTAATTTCTGAGTCATTTTACTGCATTCATGTTAAAAATGTTTTTTTCATGCAATTTCATGTAATAATTTCTACACACCCAATCTTAATTTAAGTGTATGTTGTTTATTAAACCAACTGTTTGGTACATAAAAGAATGTGTCAAAAGGGAAAACAACAATGCTACAAAATTACATAAATCTTCGATGAACTTCTGGTCACTAAATTTCGCTGGTTTGAGGTTTCGGTTTATAGATGAAACGGTCTGAATTTTGTTTCTAAAACGAAATGCCTGCTGCCATCTAAAAACTTAAAATTCTGGCGAGTGGTAGATTGTTTCCAAACTGCTAATATAAACGTGATTTTACATTCTCTTCTGAGTTAAGATTTCTTTGTGAAGTAAAACTTTAGACCTATATATAACATTGCTCAGTGTTTCTTCTAAAAAAACTTGTTAATCAAGTCCACATACAATATCCTAAAGGTGTGAGTGACAAAAATTATTAAACTTATTTCCCAGTCAACGTCTAATGTTAGATTGTACACACACACATACACACAAACAATGTGTATACCTGGAATAAAACACCTTTTTATTAACATTTTGAGAGGCAACACACCTTTTTTGCTATTTACAAAGTTCATTAAACGCCACATTATGGCTTCATTTGCGTAACTTACTAAATAAAGGTAGATTTGCCCTTGACATAGAAGCCATACTTAATTTTGATTAGCCTCAAATTACATGTACAAAGTTTAGTATTTTAAAATTTTACTTGAATGAAACCTTTAAAGTTGATTGTTAATTTAATATTTTTAAGTTCATTAAGTATTGGAGTACTTACATAAATTAAATTTGAGTTTTGGCTTTTAAGCACTTTAACTTGTTGCAGTTTTCTAAATAGTTTGGTAAAAAGGTTGTCATTTACATAAAAGTTTACCAATGTTGGCAGTTTGGGGACTGATTCTTTGTACACATACAAGCAAAACTCACTCATAGACTTGTTGCTTAGGTTCGAATTTACATGTGTAAGTAGTACCTACTTATTATAATTTTTAGGAATAATGCATTGTTCATTAGTTACCAAGTAATAATTCTTATAAATCTAAACTCTGGTTAAGTGAATCAAAGATAACAATTACTTTGTATGTATGTTTATGCATAATTGAATTGAATTAAATTAAATGAAAGATGAATTAAAATTAATGAAGAATTAAATACAATGTAAAAAAAATATGTAATTTAATGTGTATTATCCGAATTGTTTTATAATATAAATTGTGAATGTAGTAATATTGTAATTCTAGTGCCTAATGCTATGATAAAATATATTTTATATACTCTGATTAATTTTAAATTGTATGATAATATTATAATACTTACGTTGACAATTTGGGTAGACATTTTATGTAAATTAAAGTAAATTCACATGCCATCACTGGCTAAATGGAAAGAACTACTGTTAAAAACAACTGACATCTTATGTACTTCATTTTTTGTGAATAAATATCATTTATCATTTGGAGCCAATCTACTTGCTAATAACATTACAAAACATTTGATTACTGCGGTATGACATCTAGTCTTTCATGTATCTGTCATATTTACTCAAACCCTCAGAACAAAACAGGTAAGATTAATATGAAATGATTCTCTATGATAGTACCTCTTCAGAGGTTTTATACAGTTTATAATGCTGGTAAAAATGTTTGTTAGTACAATAAAATTATGCCTAAAATATAAATGTGTTTGTGATTGGGCTAGATATCCTTGAATAATCAATAACGAAACTAGAACTTCTATTACCAAGTCTAGCATTGCACACTTACAGGTCATTGACATTAATGATAAGAGTCAACAACCTTTTGATTTTAAGTACATACAGTTTAACCCTATAACTGCCCCAGTTGGATATATCTCACAATTTTATTGACCTTTATATTATATTGATAGAAATGGATACACATAAAATTATCTGATGTGGGCGAAATGGACACGAAAATGTTGGTTTGATTTATCTGACATGGGACATTTAAAGGGTTTAAAAAGATTCAGTATCATCATACAGCATTATGAAAGAATATTTTTTGTGTTCTGTACCCTGTACCAAAATTGGCATAACGGAACCGATGAAATCATCTCTGTGTATGTCCTGTCACAGCCATTTTTGTCAGTGTCTCTTTGATGAGACAGTAGTAGCTCAATTAAGTACAGACATGTAATAAAAATAATGAAGAAGGAACAGGGGTTAAATTTGGGTAAAATGGGAAGCAATAAAAAAAAAACATGTCCATTTTCGAATGAAAGCTTGTTAAGGACGAAAATAATACTATGATATTTTTATACCCCGTTGGTGAGGTCACTTGTCACTTGTACATTGTCTCTGTTATTAATTAAGTACTAACATAGGTTAAGACTGTTGTTACTAACACAATGGATCTTTTTGTTTTCTGAAGGAATAAATGAAACTGAATTGAAATTGATACCATTTTTTGGAAGAAACACTTTGATAATGCTGTCCCCAAGATAATCTTTAAAAATATTACTCAGAAAATACTGTAAGATGAAATGATATGAAACCTTATGGATATTTATTTAAACACAGGAGAAGTACACAAAACAATAATTTCGTTATTCATACCGGTTGCGGCCGTCGTCCCAGGAAGACACTTAATTGTCTTATCTATTGTGTCTATAATTACTGTGCTTGAGGTTTTAATTACAAAATGTGATGCATATTTAAAATAAGATCATATCCTTAGTACCCATTAGGAAAATGTTTAAAGTATTTTGTTGTCTGTCAAGCAAATTTCGTCAGGGTCTAATAAAACAAGTTACAAGGACATAAAAGTAGAATTCGTATTTTTATACCAAATATATTCATAATATTTATATACAATGACTCACTAAGTTTATGTTAATGTGGTCAGTGATGTAATATATGACCTTTAAACTGCCTTCCTCATGTCTTAATTAATTTCATAACTTTAAAGCTGTCTGCACCAATTTTTGCAACAGCTGATTTTGTAAATGAGTTCATATAGTGTTATTTAAGATAAATAACAGACCTATGTTGCATCACTTATAGCCAACCTGTTGAAATGCACTTTATGAAAATATCGTTCATAATAATCGTTGTGGTGTTTGAATTATATCTCATGAAGCAAACTACCTTAAATTAAAAATTAAATTTTATAGATTATGCTAAAAAAGGTGTGTTCATGTACTTAAATTACGCGCGAGAATAAAAATTTACTTGTTATAAAAACATTTAATATCCAATGCCTATAAATCCAGTGTCAGTAAAGTACTCAACACATTGTTATTGAAACTTCTTCCTCGACTCTTACTAAGAAGTATTATAAGTAAACAAAACTATTGTGATTGTACACAGGTGTTATAATGGCAACGGCGCTCCCGCCGTCGCCCGCGTGAATAAGTGAGACTCTAGTGCAGTGAACCAACCGGGCCCGCCGCCTCAAGCGTCACCCGACCACGATGAAAATGGTGTTGTCACAACGGCAACGAGAGGAGCTGTGAGTAATGCACATATTATTGTATCACACTGTCTGTGGGTCAGTTTACGCCAATCTAACACACTTTCATCCTTCCTCTCGAGTATTCATGCGTTATTACCACGGAATACCCACAGAATCCTCTTTTTAATATTCCGTGATTTTGTCTGACCACATCGAAGCTCCAAAGAAAGGGTTATGATTGGTGGCTACAGATCTTCCTCCTATTTACTAAGTTTCTTAGTGAATTTGGCATTTAATAACGAGATTTCGTTCATATACATACACATACACTCACGCCTTTTTCCCATGGGGGTAGGCAGAAACTGTAGAACGCCACATGCTACGATCCTTACATACTCCTTTCGCTTCGTCCACGGTCATACATCTTGTCATACACGCACGCCGGTTGAAAGTACTACGCACCTGTCCTTTTTGAAGAACATCACCAATAACATCAATGTATGTCCTTCTAGGGCGTCCTCTACTGGCGTTTCCACTGACATTCGCCTTATAAATTCCTTTTGTTAATCGCCGTTCACTCAATCTTTCAACATGCCCAAACCACCGAAGCATACCCCTTTCAATTTTTGTCACTACATCATCTTTTAAACCGCAACTTTGTCTTATCACATCATTCCTCACTCTATCATTCAAAGTTACACCGCACATACTTCGCAAGGAACGCATTTCCACGGCATTTATTCTACTTTCATGACTCTTCTTCCAAGACCAACATTCACTTCCATACATAAGCGTTGGTACCAGTACACCATTATGGACAGCCAGCCGTGCCTTTTTGGACATCGACTGGTTAGCCACAACCGCATGCATAGCACCATTCACTTTATTTCCCGCATTTGCTCTCCTTTCCACATCTTCATCAATCTTACCATCTCTTGTAAACATACTTCCCAAATAAACAAACTCATTCACCTGTTCAATACTTTCATCTCCAATCTTTACCTTACACCCAGATACATCTGCATCTCTTTCAAAAACCATTACTTTCGTCTTACTTATATTAATTTTCATCCCTTTCCTCTTATATGCTTCGTTCATCACAGTTACCATGTCTTGCAACCCTTCCACTGATGATGCAAGCAGAACTTGATCATCTGCGTAGAGAAGACATTTGACAGGCAACTCATTCATTTTCAATCCACAATCACTCCCTTTTAAATCTGTCAAACAACTATCCATGTATTTCGTTCATATATGTTTTGATTACCTGGATAGTACGAGGAGGGTGCATGAAAAGAGCCTCCACAAGTGACGATACTTCAGTATCATGTACGTCCGGCGCACCCTGGGCAGTCAGTCCCGCTACCAACCTTGCTGACTGGCTAATCTTTTCACCACGGCATGAGCTACTCTTTTATAGCTTGTGCTGACATGAGAGAAGAAGAAGGCTGTAGTAATCGTGTCGTTCGTATAGCTTTTGTGTCCATCATGTTATTACAAAAGAAGTAGATGTCATCTATTGGTCATTAAGATGTTTGACCCATCCTCCTTACGGCATAGAACACCAATAAGATGACAGAATTAAATATACGAATTATTCATGCTATCAATTTCATTAATATTTGTATACGTATTTAATGTGTATGTTTATTTTTGACGAAACTTCATAAGGAAACAGTGATAGCCCCCTACTCAGACTCCGAATTCATGTACGTATCAGAATTTGATTATCACTTGCGTTAACGGTAAAGGAAAGCATTGTAAGGAAACCTGCACACTTAAGAGGGCTCCATAAAATTATCGATGGTTTGTTTAGTCCGCCAACCTCCACCATGCAAGCGTGGTGAACTAAAGCCTAAACCATTCTCAGAAGAGGCCAGTACCGAGAACTGGGACAGTAATAGGCTCATTATGCTAATAAGTCCGCTTACACCAGATATTTGTAGTTGAGCAGTGTAAAGTTGTAATGAGCAATAAATAAGGCCTTGCTCTAAGAATGAAGATTACATACACACCTGCGACATCGTTGGTTCTAACTTTTCATCAGATCCAAATAAACAATAATTCAATAGTTCACGACGAGGTCATATAAGTAACAATTTGTTTGCAGAAAGATCTTTAAATTGTTTATAAATCCGGAATAGAAAGCTGCTGCATTCAGTAACATTACATTTTTCCATTTGCAATGGTTTTTGATGCAGTTGAATAAAGTTAACATTCCCAATATTTGATTTCTGAATCTCTACTTAATTGCAGATAATTGCGAAATTAATGTAAGTATTATTCCGTTCTTTGTTATCGAACCGAGTTGTCGAAGGAGCATTGTCTTCAAAATATACGATTGCGTTTTGGAACAGCAGAATTGAGTTTCAATGAATTCGGTCAAGCAAATAGTTGCGGCGGCAACAAGGTCGCTACTATCGCAATGTTACCAATACTCTACTAGAAACTTTCTGAATTTGGTATTAATTACAATATCCTATCAAAACATCATATATTACATAAAATCAAATAGATATATATCTACGTACAAAGTTGATAATTTTATAAATACTTCCATCGATAATAGCGCCATGATTGTTCTTTCGAAATCAATGCAAGTGTGGCTAAAAAACATGATACAAATTAGTTTGAAAACAATCATCACAAACTATCCTAAAATTAAAGTAAAAATATTATGAAACTAGTATCTGTGAGTATCCCTGTAGAGTAGAAACTACGGGTCGAAATAATTCACTAAACCTTTTATGAAGAAATCAAAATCTGTCCAGTGATTATCAATATTTATCTTAGTAATATCGAGACTGACGGACGCGGTTTGAAACTTGTTTTTAATTATGTAGTATTATAACTACAGGAGAGCCTCTAACAAGTGCTTACACACCAATTACCTAATCGTTTTAAATTGTTCGATATCTAAATCCAGCTGGAGTTTGTGTAACCATATTTTTAACTATAGACTTCCTTCCGCGTGTAGGTAACTGTCTATTGTTGCCTATTATTGAGTCCCTTGTCTTCATAACCGGATAACGCTTATCGGTTTTACCGTGTATCGTTTTTGCAAATTCACAGTTACAATTTATCGGGTTCGTATCAAAAATAATTCTAATTAACTTTCAAATTATATTCGTGTCAGTACCTCAGTACCAAGCGGATTTTCGTTTCATTAAAAACAAAATTAAATGATGGTGGTTTATCATTGATATAAACAGAGCTCGATAAGTACTCGGTCCCATACAAGGTGTACCATCGGTACCAAGTCGACCTACGTGCCTGTCGACCTTTGAAAGTGACAGTTGCTCTTATAACGCAATGTCGTTGACCCCGCGTCGCCGTTGGCGCCTTCCTCGACTTAATGTTGGTGTGCAGCTTTCATCGTGAACCTAGAAATCCCATCATTATTATACGATTATTGATGTTGCAATTGCGAATAACGGCTCACCTGCGCTAGCGCTGATTGCAGTTTTCAAAGAAACTTTATCATACTAATAGATATTCAATCTCAGATTAAATAAGATTATAGGCATGTAGTTTGTTGTGCGATCAAGTGTACAGTTAATATACTGTCACATTAAGCTAAAATTAAAGTAATAAATCCTAGCGAAGGTACTGCATAATATGACATCGGCCGTGAACTAATGACCTAAAATACCCTTACGTTCCTTATACCCTTTAACTCGCTTCACACGAAGTGAAAGGCGAACTGAGATCTAATTCGCGATACTTCTATACAAAGATGTGGTCATGCTGTTCACACGCTATTGTTATACAAGTGCAAACAACGCGTCCGAATTCAGTGTCCATGTTTTGTAAGTTCATTATACAAATAGGATTACAATAACTTCGATCCTAATATATGTATTATGGAAGATGACTTGTGTATTACTGAGCAAAATCATTCTCAAGAGCCTAGCGCGCAATGAAATAACCGACTTACAAAGTGATACTTCTTTGCTATTGGTAATCTAATGGTCTAATCCGTGTTCGGTTCGGATCTACTGTGTCGAATCGGGGTCATTGAACGCGTCTGTTGATTAAAAATAACGATCACGAATTAAAACACCAGCAGGCATATTTCGCTAAATGGACATGCTCTTACCGTTGAAGATTGCAGAACTTGCTGTAACTACGCTGTTGCTGTTATTCGGGTCGTTTGTTGTTCGAGTGAAGATTACGTACTTACTGATTATAAAGTGTGTATTGAATATAACACAACTACTACCCATGTATAATCTTCATGTATGTGGTTTCAAGTCTAATTTTGAATGAAAATATTTATTAAGCGTCCTATATTTTATAAAATTAAATTAATGACAATTGCATATTCTGATTTTCAACAGAATTTGAAATTATAACAGTGAAAGTGGTTATGCAGAACCAGAACATAAAATGCATGTTGCTATTATAATATTATTTAAATTAGAATGATAAGAATCTTTTAACGTCTACAATTTGAGACCTCCTATTGGCTCCGAATGAACGAGGTCGTATCGAGAGTTGCCTTACATTTTGTACACCCAAATAGAAAAAACAGCTTGCGTCATAGGTATCTCGTTATTACCATAATCGATCAAGATCATAATCTCTGTTACATAACTGTCTCGATGAGTTAGAAAGTTGTTATTTAGGATGTAGATTACTTGAAATTGATTTAGTTCAAATACTGTGACAGTTGACAGGTAGCTTATTAGAAGCTGACCTCAACTTAGTTGGGAAGAGGATAGGCAGAATAGACATGTGACATTTGACAGGTAGTTTTGAGGATAAATAAACAAGAAACGTTCACCACGTATCCGTTGTTCCTAAAATAATCTGCTTTTCTCGAATTAGTATTGTCGGCCTTGAGTGTGGATTTCGTCGATGTTAGGCATGTCCGTCGTATACACGTTATGTGTACGTCACGGCATTCACTACAAAACGCATCCAGGCTATGAAAGATCGTGAGTCATCTTACATTATTGTGATCAAGATACGGCTACATCGTATCAATGTCAACCTGCTCTTATTGGTGCAACGTTTTAGGTGAACCAAGGTTAACGTCACTTTTATCAAAAATGTAATCAGCACTCGTACATGTTAACAAACTTTTGATTGCAAATATGTTTTCAAAGTTAATGCATTAACGTAAATAATAGGTTATCATTAATTAATAATTAAAGTAGTATCAGATGAAGACATGTAAAAATATGATGTACGCTGTTCAAATCATTGGTATTCTAAACGTTAAACTTTTTTAATCAATTTGTTATCAGAATATTCAGAATAATATCTTATCGGCAAGAATCTTCAGAACAAGCTATTTAAAAGTCAATTGTCGACACAAAATCGCGGTATCGTGGCGTTATGTAGGCAAATGTAATAATTATCATTCAATAAAATGATGTGATAATGGGAATCGAGGAATGTAAGCCATTGTTAGGTTCAAGACCCGTTGTTCATCCGCTAAACTGCTCTTGCCTTGCTGTGGATCGCAAGGAATGCAGTCCTCGCTCGGTCGACGCTACTCTGTCGCGTGCATGGCTACGCTGTCAGGATATTTTTCTACAATTTATGTGTTCTGTTTATAGTATTATAATAAATTCCAAAAAACTCCCTTTACGATTCAAAAGGTCCCATACTTTGCAACTAAGCAGTTCTCATGATTGTTTCCCGAAACTGTTTATGCAATCAAACGAAAAGATAACATCAATAGGAAAGTTAAAACGAAGAATACACGTTCTTAATTATCACGGCAGGTACCATATTGTGGTTTAGTCAGCACAATACTGCACCTTTGTTGTTTTAGTTGTTTAGTTATAAGGAGTACTTGCATACAAATGATTTATTTTGTACATCAATTAATTGTGATCGTGCTTAATGGACGTTCTCAGACAGATAAACTTTACGGTCCATGGAGAAATTTGAAATCTAATTAAGCGGAGCATTCACCTGCTTACTCTAAAGGATTTGAACGTCCGGTCACGAATGTAATTAAATTACTATGTAGAAACTTCCTTGGGAACTTTACTGTGTCAACGATTTTGTTTTACATTGGTTTCCTTTATGGTTTCTTGGCAATTTATTGTCCCTGTAGCTTTCCACAGTCTTTAACCTTTCCCCTTCGAAAATATCATGGTATTTTCACCCCAGCCCCAATGCGTTTAGGTTTTCCCGGTATTTAATTTGTCCTTCAACCCCTGTTTGCTGCCAGTAATGAAAGCAACTCTTAAATTAAATGGACGTAATGCTAGTAAACTAAATGAGAGTGTCTTGACGGGGTTGAGAATATACAGAACTTTCTACTTTAATAAAGTTCGTTACGTTACGTTTTATTTACTATCATTACATTATACTAAGTACACCTAATGCGAGTAGCTTTCTTTATGAAATAGGTATAATAATACTAACTTAATTCATCTTGATTATTATCCAAGCTAAAAATACACTGAAAATATACCTACCATCCAAACATCTTACTGAGGTTACGAATCTGCTATTATGTTGAACGGAAAAATTGGTTAGTCATACTCATAGCCTCTGGGGAAGTTAATTTTGTGAGGCTCGTGGAAAAGGGATTCGCAATGACGCAGTGTCGCTCTGACGTAGCCGTAGCCGGCGCCTAGTGGGGGCGATCGATATGCCAAGTCGCGTGGGCGGCCTCCCCTTCATCCCCGCTTCGAGAAAAACTATTATCAACTTTAATCACATACAGATAAACATAAAAATGTCATTAGCAGAAATAGAAATTTAATATCACAGAACAACATTGAGTAGGTGCATCCTCTACCTCTATTTGAGTTTCATTTGAAACGAATAATGATAATGGTTATCTTTGATATATTTAAAATATTTTGAATAGGTAGTAACTTGTGCCAAGCTTCTGGTCGAACCATATCCAATCTCTTGAAAACTTAACTTCCTTTTTGTATGTCTATTAGTGTCGCGTGTGTTTATGATTGACAAGGATGCTATTTTGACCTGTGAATACATAAAATTTGGCCGAAAAATTAATGGGCCGACTGTCGTCTGCGTGGCTTAGACAGCAGCTTAGACGCTTACATTTCAAGTCACGACTGCGTATGCAAATTGTTGCTTGTTACGTGTTCTTCATACGGATATGGTGAACACAGTGCGGTTTCTTCAACACTTTTAACATCGTTCCGCTTCGTTACACCCATCCCGTTGTTTCCATCAATATGTGATCCCGTTACGCCGAATGCTCCATTTCACAATATTTTAGGGTTGAACAACCGATTGTTGATCATGTATGTAATCAATTGTAACATTCTGGCTGAATGAACCCGAAACCGTTTTGACTATCCTGCAATTAGTTTTTGGCTTTTTTGTGTTCGTTGTTTGTCGATTTACGACATCCCATTAGGTACAACGAACTAGGCGTGCTGTTTAGAGGAATAAGGTATTGTGCTCTAATCTAATAAACTGTCAACTGAAGTGTGAATAATTAACATTTGCACTTTGAAATTAAAACACACGTGAGGTTAGTTAGGTTAGGTATAATATGAATCGAGATCTCACTAATTTGATGCTTGACAAATAAATGTGATTTTCCTTAGTCTGTCACAGTTTTAGTAGTCTTCTCTCGTGTCAGCACGAGCTATATGAAAATAGCTCATGCTGTGCTGAAAAGATTAGCCAGTCAGCATGGTTGGTAGCAGGGCTGACTGCTCAGTTTTAGTAGTAGTAGAGCCCCTTGTGACCTAAGACCATTATACCTAACTCGTTTATTCTGTTAACTTTGTAAGCCTAAGCTTGTGAAAGAACTCTTCTGGGGAAATACTACCACAATCCATATTTCTGCTGCTAAGCAGCATTGCTGTGTTCTGGTTTGAAAGGTATGGACGCCGTTGAAATTTCATCTGCTGTTCTGCACCATAACTGCGAGTCACACTCATAATTGCAATAGCTTTGATTTTGACAGTTGAATAATGTTCGTTGCACAGTATGTTTTAACAATCCGTCTTCTTGACAACTATGCATCACGCAATGTATACTGTTGTGTTGTCAAATTGAAAGGTATTTCGATTGCAATTGTGCTACGCACGTAGGGTGTTGTTCTTGACAACACCTGCTGTCATGTTGGTATGCTCCACCGGCACAACATAAATACATAAAATGTCGAATTTCACCACAACGACTGGCATTGAATGGATCGTTCTTCGTTCTTCTTGTCATGGAGTAAACGCGGAGATTTATTGATATTCTCTTGCGATAGTTATATCTTATTTAGAAAAAAACTAACGTCGATATTGTAAGTATCACTAAACAACTTGATTAAGGCGGCTTTTGCGATTAAGTTTTCAGTGATTTTATGTAATGAAATAGATTGCATATTTGAGTCATACAAAATCAAAGGTGGCAATCTCACTTCAGCAACATTTGTGCAAAAGAAATAATGAAAAATTAAGCATTTCTGCTCTATTGGAAGATTGCCATCTTGATCAGATCAATCATCATCATCAGATTGAACTAAATCGAGATTTTATGTCGATTTAGCAAAGAATATGGTCACGTTTGATTATGATATGTCAAACAATAAACAAGCAGTTTATTTTGAATATTTTTTTAATTTTCTGCATCGTTATTTCAAAAGTACCAAGAAATAAGATTGCCAACTTTGATTCTAAGATACGACTCATTTATCGGATATGTTAGACTTTTTAAAGGTCTATTAGTAGCGATACCATATTGATTGTTACATTAAAATGCCTTATAGTCTGTGTAGGGTGTGGACTGTATATTTTCGGGGATCTTTCACTACTTCAAATAAAACTCACTTAAACTTTCACTATTATAATTGTTTATCTTGCTGACTGTTTGACTTTGACACTTTATAATAATACTTCACATATTATAACACAGAACTTTAATACAGATAGCACAATAGTAACACACAAAAATAATAGCACATAGAAACAATAACACATAGAAACACATAGAAATAATAACACAATAACTTACACTTTAGCACATAGAACAATTAGAGAACACATAGAACAATTACTAGAGAACACATAGAACCTTACTTGCTGACTACTTCTTGTACTGCGAACTGGATCCGGACTATATCCTGAGTGGAAATCGTCCCTATATTTATAGTCGGCTAGGGGGGTACAAGTAGCGCGGGTATGCGAGGTTGAATAGGTTGATTGACCAACGAATTGCTCTAAACTCGCAAGCCCCGCCCCCAATAGCCTTGGTTCCTAGATCAGGTCGGAACCTGTCTCGACAAGTTACGACCTGCTTACATTTGTATCGGACTTCGTTATTTCGACTAACTATCCTACTTGATTTCATAATATTACGTAATTACATTCTTTACAATACGCGATCTTTATTACGTAAACTTCTTTGTTGCTCGGCGTCCTTTACATCTCTCCCCCCGGCGCAGCTTGCGTAGCCTCTTCCTTCTTCACAATGACGACGAGCTTGCTCACGGGGCGCCGGAAGGTCCCCGTCTTGGTCCTTACTTCGGCGACCCTGATGCCTCCGTCCGGTCCTCGATGTGTTCGCTCCACCACTCCCATCGGCCAGACGTTCCGCGGGAGGGTGCCGTCCACTATGAGGACGATGTCGCCGTCTTGCAGTGGTCGCGCTGCGTTCTGTGGCTCGCCGCGCGGCACCAACAGGGGTAGATATTCCCGGACCCATCGGGCCCAGAATACGTCGGCGAGGGCTTGACTTGCCCGCCATGTTCTTCGGTCCGCTTCGTCGCAGGGTCCCGTCGTTGGCAGGCCCATGGAGGACCCCAGCAGGAAGTGGTTGGGGGTGAGCGCCTCTGGATCATGTGGGTTCACGCTGACGTGAGTTAAGGGGCGCGCGTTGATGGAGAATTCTGCCTCAGCGAGCAGAGTCTTCAAAACTTCTTCGGACGGCGCCTTCTCTCGTAGCGTGACACTGAGAGCGGTCTTCACTGACCGCACCATTCTTTCCCAGGCGCCTCCTTGATTTGGCGCGCCAGGGGGAATGAATCGCCACTCCATTCGATGCAGTTGCCCTACGTCTTTCAGGGCTGGCAGCCACTCCTTGTAGGCTGCCCTGAGCTCTTGATCGGCTCCTCTGAAGTTCGTGCCGTTGTCTGAATACATCAGTTGCGGCCATCCTCTGCGTGCCGCCATTCGTCGCAGCGCCATTATTGCTGAGTCGGTTGAGAGGGATGCGGCGAGTTCCAGGTGTACCGCCCGGCATGTGAGGCACGTGAATAGTGCGCCCCACCTCTTCTCTCGTCTTCGACCGACCTTCACCATCATCGGCCCGAAGTAGTCCACGCCGCAATTGGAGAACGGTCGGTGGAACGGGTCTAGGCGGGCTCGTGGCAGGTTTCCCGTGGCTGGTGTCTGTGGCGCAGCTCGAAGTTTCCGGCAGAGAGCGCAGTTTCTCTCTACCGCACGTACGGTGGGTCGCAGGTGAATGACCCAGTACCGCTGTCTTAGGTCGTTGGTCACGCGCTCGCGGTTGGCGTGTCCCGCTGCACAGTGTTCCCGAAGCACCAGGAGCTTCGTGAGTCGATGGCGGCCGTCCAAAATAATTGGCCGCTTTGTTTCTTGGGGCGCCGTGGCTGCTTCGATGCGACCTCGTACCCGCAGGAGGCCGTCTTCTAGCGTTGGGTCGAGCTTGTATAGCCTGCTCGTCCTAGGGATGGGACGAGCCGACTGCATCCTCTTCAGTTCCTCGCCGAAACTTTCCTGCTGCGCTCGTTGCAGGAGTTCCTTTTCGGCGCGCTGAATGTGCTTGTGCTCTAACCTCGTAGCGGTGCGTCGACACATGTCGATGAAGGCGAGTGCCCTGGCCGCGGCCCTCACCAGTGTCTCGTACTTTGAGAAGCGAGCAGGATCAGGTAGCCAGCTGTCTCGTGGGCCCTCGGCGATGTGCAGGACCTCTTGTTCATCTTCCTCGTGCGACGCCTTCCGGGGCCATTGCTCCTCTGATAGGTGCAAGAAGCTAGGCCCCTGGAACCATCGGTCGGTTGCGCTGATCGGCGCGTCGGTGAGTCGGGTGGCGTCGTCAGGCGCGGCGTCCATCTTCAGCTCGATCTTCTTTAATCGACGGAGCGCGGCGTTGTAGCTGGGTGGCATGGTGACGTCGTCGTGTCGCCATGGCAGTCCGACCTCGTAGCCACCGTCGATCTTCCTCGTTGTTTGTTCCACGATGGCCATCGCTCGCTGGTCGGCGTCGCTTACGCGTGGTTCTCGCGCAACGCCTAGCGCTTCTATCTTGAAGTGGGCTTCCACTAAGTCGTGAAGCCGCTGGTGGTCGTGCTGCTCATACAGGTGCAACACGTTGTCTTCATTCATGACCATTCTGCGTGGTGCGGTCCCGTGCACTACCCAACCGAGCCGCGTTAGGGATGCAGCTGGTTGGTTGGGGCCGCCGATCCTAAGCTTGCGTGACACGATGCATTCCCAGTGGTCTGTCCCCACCAGGAGTCCGGGGCGTGCTGGTTCGTAGCACACTTCTTCTCGTGGGAGGTCGCGCAGGTGCTCGTACTCCAGCAGCGTGTCAGGTATTGACTGCTGGTGAAGCCTCAGGCCCTTCATGGTTCTGGCCCGAAGCTGGTGCGGTGCGCTGCCCTCGCCGATCCCTTTTACTTGCACCGTGACGATCTTGCTGTCCATGTCCTGCGATGACATGTTGACGCCGTGGATGTGCAGAGGTTGCGACATCCCTTCTGCCCCGATGCTCGCCGCCAGGTCCTCATCGATGAGGGTGATGGTGGCTCCTTCGTCTAGGAGCGCGTGCGTCTTCACCTCCCCCCGTGGACCGGTGATGACGATGGGGCATACCTTGAGGAGGACAGTCTTCGGGCCGTTGGCTGTTCGGGTAGCCACCGACATGACGGCCTCCTCCTTGAGCGGTTCTTCTGTCTTCTTATCAGTCACTGACTTAACTTCGGGTGACTCCTTCCTCTCTTGGTGCAGCGTGGCGTGATGAGGCCGGCGGCACTGGTTCACACCGCACAGCTTCGCCTTGCACGTGATGCGTCGGTGCTTCTTGTTGGCACACTTGAAGCATACCTTTTGGTCTTTGACGAACTCCCAGCGCTGGTCAACGGTCATCGCCTTGTACTTCGGGCACTGTGTCAACCCGTGGTTCTGCTTGCAGCTGGGGCACCCTTCCTCTTCAGCATCTTCGGTCGTGGTGTATACTGCAGGTGGCCTCTTCTTTAGGGTCACGGCAGGCCTGGTCTCCTTCTTCTGGTTCGTGGTCGCGTTGCTGGTCGGCGGGGCGTACGTGTATCGTAACGCCCTATCTGCTTCGCGCATCAGGAAGCGAGACAGCATGACGAGTTCTGGCTCTGCCGTCCCTTCGTTGTCATAGGCGAAGTCGCACCACCGGGATCGAAGATGTGGGCTAAGTTTCTCCAGCACTTCCCGGGTCAGTAAGGGATTGTGGAGGTAACCCCTACGGTCTATCGTTTTTAATACACAGATTGTGTTGTGTATTTTAATAGCGAAGCTGTTCAGTTCACTGGCGGAGGAACTGGGTTTCGGCATCTTCTTCAGGTCTTCGAGTGCTTTATCGATGATTACTTCCGGTCGACCAAAGCACTGCTCCAGAGTTTTCATAATTGCCTCTGGTTCGGTGGCCGTGTGTAGAAGAGCTGATACTGCTTCTCGTGCTTCGCCTTTCAGGCAATTTCTTAGACGCTGTAGGTTCTCTGCTGGTGACACGCTGTACATATTCGTCGTGTCGTAAAAGGATGCCTTGAACGGCAACCAATCGTTGATAGCACCAGAGAAGGTCGGCAAGTCTGTATGCCGTAGTCGCGGTCTGGCCATCTTCTCCAGGGTCGCAGCTAACTGTTCAATGCTGTTTCTGGCTCTCGTTGGCGTCGGTGATCTGCCGCGTGTCGTATCGAAGCGTAGCCGCTTCGGATCTTCCCTGGTCTCTGCGCTGACACCCCCCTCCCCCCGTGAGGTGAGGGGGTTGGTGCGCAGCCATTGGTCCACCTTCTGGTGCTGGTGCTCCTCTCGAAGTGGATCTTCGTGGATGCTCTCCTGGTCATCCTGGATCGCGGAGACCTCGGCAGCCAACCTTTTCTTGACAAGTTCTGCTTCAAGGTCAAGCTCCTTTCTTCGAATGGCCGCCAGCTTCTCGGCCGCCTCAAGTTCAACCAGTCGTAGTCGCGTCGTTATACTGGTCGTTGACCTCACTGACCGCGGCGGTGACCTCGTCCGTTGCCGTTCTGACGATGGTCCTGCAGTGGCGCGGTCCGCGACGGTGGTTGGCCCTATCATACTTTCAACTTGAGGTGACGCTGGTGGGTTCACTGATAGTCTTCGCAGTCGTTCGCGTTCTATGCGTTCCGCCTCACGGTGACGTAACAACTCTTCGTCCCTTCGTTCTAGGGCCCGCTTCTGTTCCTCCAATTCTGCTAAGTCACTTTGACTCCGGGTGACAACCATCGCGTTCGGTAGATGGTGCACAGTAACTTTAGCAAAATTAGTCGGCGGTGAGTTGCAGGTAACACCTTATTTGTACTTACTCTGTGTTCTCTGTGGTCGCGGATTCTTCTTTCCTTTTATCCGGCTCGAAGGACCAGAAACTGTAGGGTGTGGACTGTATATTTTCGGGGATCTTTCACTACTTCAAATAAAACTCACTTAAACTTTCACTATTATAATTGTTTATCTTGCTGACTGTTTGACTTTGACACTTTATAATAATACTTCACATATTATAACACAGAACTTTAATACAGATAGCACAATAGTAACACACAAAAATAATAGCACATAGAAACAATAACACATAGAAACACATAGAAATAATAACACAATAACTTACACTTTAGCACATAGAACAATTAGAGAACACATAGAACAATTACTAGAGAACACATAGAACCTTACTTGCTGACTACTTCTTGTACTGCGAACTGGATCCGGACTATATCCTGAGTGGAAATCGTCCCTATATTTATAGTCGGCTAGGGGGGTACAAGTAGCGCGGGTATGCGAGGTTGAATAGGTTGATTGACCAACGAATTGCTCTAAACTCGCAAGCCCCGCCCCCAATAGCCTTGGTTCCTAGATCAGGTCGGAACCTGTCTCGACAAGTTACGACCTGCTTACATTTGTATCGGACTTCGTTATTTCGACTAACTATCCTACTTGATTTCATAATATTACGTAATTACATTCTTTACAATACGCGATCTTTATTACGTAAACTTCTTTGTTGCTCGGCGTCCTTTACAGTCTGGTCGTTTAGTTTGTAAACCCGCTTAGTGCTTTTTAGTAATCTGCACGATATTATGGTTGAATCAGCTATGACTGCGGCTTTGCTCTCGTGGAAATTGTTCGGATCTTATGTTCTACGTGCTAAGCCAGTATGCAGTCTACCTGTACAAAATTTTATCCGAATCCCTTCAGCGGTTTCGGTGTAATTAAGTAAAGAACATCCATTTAAACCTCCAAACCTATTTATTAATTTTGTTTAAATCATAGCATTGTTACGTATCTATGTCGGTGAAGTCATTATAAGTACGATCACTTTGTCATGAATACAGATTTGCATTAACATTACATATCATAGGCAATTAATATTCCCTGTTATCGACTGACGTGACGTATTTGTTACGATGTTTCCGTTGTTTCATGTTACAATACAAACACAGCTCGCAATAAAAGTACGAAGTTAGTTGTCCGTGTACCCTATGTAGGTATTATTCGTGACAAATTCAAAATTAATTATCTTCTATCAAATAATGCTAAAGCGGCTAAACTATTCAAACATTAAAATGTCTCATAGATCAATCAACATGCGTATACGCAACATGTCTATTATTCAATACGCTTAACAATCAATGATACATACCTGTTTGAATTACAAATAGAATGTCGCGTAGTATTGATGGTAATGAGACCACCATGCAAATTGGGAGTTAAGTCCAGTCATTAAAATTTTGTATTAAAAGATAAACAAACCTTTACTCGTGAAAAACATTGCGTTCTTTAAAAATCCATTAAACGTACACAATTAGAAAACGCATTGAATAATAAAGGCATGTATTTATTAGTAAGCATTTATAAACACTATATCAGAAACAAGAGCCCACGTGTTTCTAAAACTTTGATTTGATACATGTTGTGGTAAACACTTACGTCACTTTTTGATGGCAAAACCTCTGAAAGATTATTTCTAGAAACATTTACGTGTGTTTCAAAAACAGCTGGAAACATTTTTTGAAACATTGTTAACAAGTGAATACATAAATAAGTGTTAAACTTTTCTATAAATGAGTGGGTATGTTTAATGTAATCACAGGGAAAACTGAATGTTACTCACGTTCTAGAATTTGCAAAATTAAAAAAAAACCTGTGCTATACAAAGTTTAAAGTCACAATCTTATCCGCACACATTTAGATAGATATCCTTTTCAACAATAGTAAATTAAAGTGCTATTCTATAGAGTATTGTATAAACATGTCGCAAGTTACCAGCACCACTTGTCCCTGCAATCAGAGTAATAACGTCGGAAATGTATCGTGAAAGTTATTTTCTCAGGCGGTCCCAGATCGGTCCGCGCCTCTAGCTCTACGCACGAAACCACTTTCGCTGTGCCCCAACATTGCTACTGAACTCTTATACTGTTCAAGATCGAAGTCACCGGCGAAATGTTTAATCTTGCCTCGGGCATCGACTATGTTTGGTCATCGCATTATTTTATTTTTAAAGCATTATCATCAATCAATCATCTAAACTACCATTTGACTTGTTATAAATTAAAATTCATTGTTTAAATTAACGCCCATAAAAGAAGTAGTAAAACTGAACTCTTAACATGATTTTACAAAATGACTAACGACAGATGTTACACGTGCGAACCTGTGCCGCTTAATCTTTTCACTTAGGCAGAATAAACGATACGTGTAACTTGATTGCTCCCACGCGAACAATAGGGACACCCGCGAGACTGATTGTCTTTGGGATCGATTCGGTTTCACCGCGCGGATATCGAAGCCTGACATAGTAATCAAGCAAGAAATAAAACTCTATTCAACAGACGTGTAGATGAAACGCTTCGCTCGGTAGCGCCTTTTTAACGTTTTCGCCAAATTCCAAACTCAATAACAAGAAAGTACTGCAAATCGATGCTTTAATGGTCAGGATTATCTGTTGCATAAGCGCAATAATCGAATTATGCACTTCATTGCGGATAGGAAGTTATTGAGTCAGCAATACAATGTTTGTGTTTATAGAACACGTAAAATGACGTAATTCTCGAACACAACACTCGGAGCCTGTTTTCTAAATAAAATAAGCTAGTTTGTCCAGCACGCGGCGAGGTCCCCCTCACACATGCACAGTCACTGAACAAATATGTCCTCTGACATAAAAGACAAAACGAAATGTAGACCGTATTATCTGTATAACTCATGACTCACTGTTTTGTCATGATTATTTAACTGTGTGTAATAAATCGCCGAATATGTACAATTTAACAACTCGAAGCAGCTGTTATGATTAAAACGTGATAGTTTTTCGGTTTCCAGGAGATCTGTATTGATTTTTATTTAATTTAAAGCTAAAATGTTTATTCACTAACGAAATGTATTACGTAACTTTTAAAGAAGTAAGGTGCATATATTTAGCATTCACGGTTAAATAAAACTAAATTGCCCTAGTGTCTGGTGTTATATTCTGTTCAACCGTTCTCTTATTAACGTTTACGTCATACGACAGTAGATGAATATTGCGCAGAAATCCCTTCATAAAAATTTACATTTAAACGTTCAATGCAAATAACTTACAAAGTACCTGCTTAATAGGTATCTTGAACCTATGTACCAGACTTTCTTAGAAAGTTAGTGTAGGCGGTTCGTATAATCCTCAGTAGGTACCTGCCTGATTTGTCGTCAAGGTTTATTAATTAGCAGGTGTATTTGCAGCCTAGACTAACTACTATCTGTAAATTAAATATCATTAACTGCCAACTTATTGCAATTTAAATTATTTCTGAGTCTCTCTACTTTGTAAGTCTATCCAGTTTTCTCCCTGCTTTCACGAATAGTCAACACTGAATTAGACAGATTTTGTAGGCAACCATATCAGAACTATTTGAAAAAATATTACTGAAGAGACAAATCTATTGTTAATAGTTATCCAGAACCACCAGTATGGCTTCAGTCAACAGCATTTCACAATAGACCAAGCTCGAAGAATTATTTATAGTCTCGGTAGAGCCCTAGAAGAAAATAAAGGTGCTCCAATATACTTCTAGCTGTAACAGAAGCCTTTGACAAAGTTTGGTACAAAGGTCGGTACCCAAACTTTGAATGATGCTTGACCTTGACATTGTCAGATATCCTTGAATCATACTTAGTCAAATTATTAGAATTTTGTATTAGACGAGAAGACGCTTATTCTAAACTATTGGAAATTAAAGCTAGAGTACCTCAAGGAAGTGTTCTAGGTCCAATTCTGCATCCACTCAACACCTGTGATAAACTAGAAATGGAAAACAGTTATATCGTAACTTTTGCTGAAGCGGTATTAAAGATTTAATTAGGCATCAGTGAAGTCGAGAAAATCATGAAAATAAGTAAATTCAGTCATTCACTATAAAACACTAAAATTATAGTTGGAGAGGAGAGACGAGAAAAAAAAAGCTTCATCGTATTCATTCTTAACGACCTGAAAGAAAAAGAGAAAAATGATAAGGTAAATCTCAGTTACTCGTCGTCCTCACTTAAATCCTTAAACTCAACTGAAGTATAAGGTCACTGTAGTAATCGATAAAATGTTTGCAATCTTTCACTTCAAAGTACAATCTTATCAACTTTCAAGTACTGCTTTGGCACTTATTGTAACCGTGCTTACGTCATTGTCATTTCATTAGGTACCTATTATAAGCTTTATGTAATGTGTATTGTTATCCCGCACACAGGCTGCACGTGCTATTAGGCGAGATAAGTACAGCCTGTTGCCATGGTTCATTCTCTGGGTCACTCTTAAACTCTTATAGGTATTTAGGTACACAGGGTGGTCTATCTTAAACATTTCATCCATACATTTTAATATGAAATAGAGCAATTACGTAGCAGTGCCTCCATGAATGGTGTTTTATTAGAATTTAATTTATAAGGAAGGAACATTTGTATGTGGATTTTGAAAAACAAATACTTTTATTTATTACGACAATACTCATAAATTACCGCCAAGAGACAGGTTTCCTTATATTATGTGATAAATTTTACATCATTAGATTTAAAGTTTAAGAAATATCCCAAATTCTAGTTTCTTCTGATAAATTATTATAAAATTCGAGACTTTTTGTTGATTTCGCAACCTTACCTAACAAGTCGGTTATTCTTCAATGTATGACCTCATCATAGATTGAACACACATTGTTTGTCATGTGATTTGAACCGATGTCAAATACAATTGGGATTGTATCAATAAATACAAGTGGACATATTTTTAGAAACATGTCTTGGTATCCTTATAGAGGAGGCCTCCATTCAATAGTGGGTGCACATTTTAAATCGGAATTATATCATGAGAACGAACTCAGTATTCACGTACAATTCGTTTTATGAGGATGTAAATTAGTGACACCATGATCAATCGAAAGCGAATACCCTAGGCTAGTCTTTCACATAAGATCTTGATGTCAAGAACTGATCTGTATTCAGATTTCTTGTGAAGAATAAATAAATTATTTGTATTACATGACCACTGCTAGTTGATTCTCAATTTCACTAGCATGCGATGTAGGTACTCTGGCTCTTGACGACCGACAGACCCCGGTCACGATCCACCGAGCTCTCCCGTCGTAGAGCCGGTCGTCTCTTCAGACTCCGCAGTCACACCGATAATTCAGCTCTCATCAAGCTGTCTCCCCCCCTAAGTCCCCGCCAGCAACGCCCTAAGCCGAGGTCCGAGTCCCACTAGGGGTCGCCCTTAGTGCTGTTGTTGCAGGTAGTCATGACGTTAGTGTAGTACAAGTAGTTAGCTTAGGTTAAGTATTTTACTTCCCCCCCCCCCCCATCAATTGGCTGGAGACCCTTCAGGTCTCGCCAATAACTGCCCGGTTACGTAGGAAGGGTCCCCTAGGACCACCTAAAGCAGTCAATAAAATAAAAAAAAACGACTGACAGATATCAAGCTAACCATTCAACACGCCAGCTTATACATATAAGCTCGGCTAGAGACGAGGAACAATGTAGTAATATAAAGGAGTATATTGCTGCGGTCACCAACACGCTTGCCTTGCTTGGTGACTAAGGGCATTACCTCCTTTTTGGGAAACCAGCTGTAAGCTAAGCATTGTTGATTCGATTCATTATCATACATTCTACGATCAGCGGAGTTAATTGATTGAATTAAGACGCGTGTAGACGGGAAAGTGGCGCCAGTTTAGAAAAAAAACATTATTTCTGTTTACACACTGCTAAAGTGTTTTTGAAGTTTTAAACCAGAAAATATAAAAACTAAAGCGTCTGGATTCGAAGTTTTAGCGATTAGTAACAACAATTGCCGTTTTAGCATTATTACTATAAATTCGAATAATACTAGGATACTTTCATTCCGGGAGCAGCAGCAATCAATCCAAATGTTGATATATGTAATGGGCGTATACATAAAGGAAGGGGTAGAAGCGGGGGCTGGCAGGTTTTAACAAAAATACGCGTGATTCCCTTGCAAATACAGCATCAAATGACGGCCTATCAGCGCTGATCGGAGTAGGTCGGAACTTGTCGGCGCTGCAGTGCGAGCACGGTTCTTTGATCGATAAACTTCTCGACTCGATAAAAGTTTAAACATACCGAATTTTATCGAGAGTCGGTAGCACGGAACTTGCCTCGGTATCTTTATCGAGCCTTGTCGACGGCTGTCTTCTCGATGGCTTATCGACTTTTCAAAATGGCAACACCAGATATAAAAATATCATTCACTCATGTAGACTTTATTTTATTTACGAAATAATCTTTTCCTGGTTATTGCTCGCGGCTGAAAACTATTTCGTCATATTATTTTGTTAGAAATATTGTAAACATTTTTTTATAATCTTTGTAAGATTGTAAAAAATATTTAAAATATAATTTTAGTGGCATACAGTCTGTCAAAAAAGAGTAGAAAAATTGGGGGCACCACCAGTCATACATTATTGAATTAAACTTAAATTCGCGTCTCTAAACTCCGCTTGTGGATCCTTTTCATGTCACGATGCGTTCTGCTTTCAACATCTAACGAAATGAATTCTCTAAAATCCATTTGTTTTGCAAAAATAGCTTCAAAGAATCTTTATCTACCAACTTTTAACTGACGACAACAATTCGTGATAATTCGAGGAATTTACCAATAAGAACTGTCAAAACTCGACATAATCGATAAGATTTGTCGATTATATCGAGGCCTCGATAAAATGCGATCCGAGCTACCTTTGTCGTTTTATCAATATCTTATGTCAAATTTGACGTTTAGAATAGATTAATTTCTCGAATCGACTCGATAAAAAGAACCGTGCTCGCACTGCTGGTTCGCCACACAGTATAGAGACTACCTGCGCCCACTAACTGCGCGGACCAGCACCGACAAGCGCTGGCAGATCGGCGCCGGCACCCGCTTTCTACGTGTTACACGCACTATAGTTAGAAATGAGAAATACTATCATGACAATACATACGTATTATACGATGACACTACCGACAAGGTCAGCTTATCGAATTGGAGCAAGTTCGATGTCTTGGTTATCATTGTCTATCAGTAATTTGCGTGACCGAAATTAACAAAATTATTTGAGTTCGATTTGGATTGTTCCTTTGTTATGATTCTTGCAAGGAAAGTTGTTTATTTGTAAGTTTGTTAATTGTACAAAAGTGTCTCATCAATAAATTTGATTAAATCTGCTCTTTTGAAATAAAGGGTAAGTGTTTGTGTAATCCACCTACGTCTATGCTGAACTGTAATCTAATTGAACGATAACATTGGCATACCATGTGGGTTTTCCTTGACATTTGATACATAGACGCGTTTAAAGCATTCAGCAACGGGTTGACATTTGATACATAGACGCGTTTAAAGCATTCAGCAACGTGGAAAATGTAGGCGTTGAACTGAAATAAACGGGGATCAATATCTATAACAACCTGCAGCCGACAAACAACGTGGTCTTATCGATTTACGAATTACTTAGCCTTGGAATAGAAAAATGTAAGGGTGAAACATGGGTACGAGAAATTAATATGATGGGCAACTGAGATTACTTAAACACGTCTGAAAACTAATGAATAAACATTACCCTTGTACTCGTTGAAGTGTGATAAATAATTAAAACAACGGCTGAACTTCGAAATAAACTCTCTCAATAGAAAAATGTAAGGGTGAAACATAGGTACGAGAAATTAATATAATGGGCAACTGAGATTACTAGAATACGTCTGAAAACTAATGAATAAACATTATCCTTGTACTCGTTGAATTAAAACAAGGTCTGAACTCCGTAACAAACTCTCTCAATAGAAAATGTAAGGGGGAAACATAGGTACGAGAAATTAATATGATGGGCAGCTGAGATTACTTAAACACGTCTGAAAACTAATGAATAAACAATTACCCTTGTACTCGTTGAAGTGTGATAAATAATTAAAACAACGTCTGAACTCCGAAACAAACTCTCAATAGAAAAATGTAAGGGTGAAACATAGGTACGAGAAATTAATATAATGGGCAGCTGATATTACTTAAACACGTCTGAAAACTAATGAATAAACATTACCCTTGTACTCGTTGAAGTGTGATAAATAATTAAAACAACGTCTGAACTCCGAAACAAACTCTCTCTGTACCAAACCACGTGATATACGCCTACAAGAGAGAGCATTTAGTTACATCAGCTGATTAACTAACTTCTAATGAACTACGTACCGCAGAATATGAACACATTCTATTGACTGAATACGTTGCAAGATCAGTGCTGTTTCCTACATTGCAAATTGCAATGTCCATGCCTTGTAACCTTGTGGCGACGTTGTTGGAATCGTTAATGAATTTAACATCACAATGACAACATATCTTCCCGTTTCCCTATTAGACTAAGATTGTTATAAAATAATGGTAAGGATACACGGCGACACTGACATTCGACACAATGCAATTGCGACACTGAAATTAAACCAGAGCTAATGCGCAACTCAGTGTAACAGCGATGTACACACTACAACACTCGGTGTCGACACTGAGTGTCAAGTGTAATGTGTCGCCGTGTATCCTTACCATAAGAACGATATCTGAAATAAATTAACGTAATAAACCAAAGACTACGACTAATCTAACCTTCAGAATTCAGATATAAAACGTAAAATGAAGATCATAATAGTTATTCATATTGTAGAAATAACTGTTTGTTATATTATTACATTAATGATGAAACTGTACATCCTAGATCACAACCGAAAACCAAACTAACTAAATCCCAATTTTGTAAAAAAAAACTAACTACTTACGGAAATCCTATGTTCTTGAGATCTTCAGCTGTTGGTTTTTGTATAAACTTTTTTGCCCTCGAACAATACTCGTATCTGCGTCATGCTTGTAGCAACATCCGTTGTCTTAGTTTACTGATCTCACATGTTATTATTTTAATTAGTGAATAACATGTTTTTTCTATGTTCTGGGAATTAATAAACAATGTTTCATGTATCAATGTGGATTGTTACACCGTATAACGGAAATGCAATACGAACCGAGTAGATCCTACTTCCAATGATTGATTTTTGTCTGTCCCCTCATCTTTCGACATAACTCTACACCTGGGCAACAGCGTCACCCAAAATTTGTGACAGCGCACGAGGCCCTGGTGACGCTGTATACCTGTCATCAGCCTAGGGTATAAATAAACCGCAAACAGAATATGTTGACGTTAGGGGAAGCAGGAAGTTCGCGTCCTCCGAACGCCCCGTCTGCCGTCTCATCATTTAACTTAAAATAACATGAACAATACAACAATAATATCTGGTTTTGCCATCATATTTCGTATATTAAAAAAAGATTTGTATTGTTACAGGAATAAGGCGATCGCCGACTATTTAGGTAGCAATGGCTACACGGACGCGCTGGAAGCGTTCAAGAAGGAGGCCGACATGTCCGGCGAGATGGATCGCAAGTTCGGCGGCCTCCTCGAGAAGAAATGGACTTCGGTCATCAGGTTGCAGAAAAAGGTGAGGAGAACTGATCATTAAAATGTGGATTTTTAGTAAACATATGAATTCCTATTTAGTCTAATAATAATATTAGTCTCACTTTTACTAAAACTGTAGGTACACATAAATATTTTATTTTTTTATTTAGTGATAGGCTCGCGTTTGACCATTATCTCGCTTGATGGTAAGCGATGATGTGGTCAACGGTGAAGCACGCTTACCTAGAAGTAACCTATTTACTCTTGACTTAAAGACCCCAAGATTGTCTTATGAAATCTACTTGTATCCGACTCTTTATTTATTTATTTAATAGTTTATGAACACATAACACTTGATAAAATACAAGTTCATCAAAAGCATAGCGTACAGAGGCACTGCTTATTTCTGAAAGAAATCTCTTCCAGCAGACCTGTGAGAGGAGAATTTAGAAACAAGAAATGTAGACAAGTGTGTAAAACAAAAAAAAACAGATAAATGTACAGACACAGAGAACCACATAAATATAAAAAGAATAAAAGTAACTTACATAAAATGCATAAAATACAATAAACATTATACATAATTATATAAATTGTAAACAAGAGCAACAACTTTTAAAGAAATCCTCTCCCTTTATTGGTTTAGGTTCACCTCAATTTACCAACAATTATCTCCATGGCAACAGTAAGATTAAAAGTTAACGTGTTGCAGTAAAGTCTTGTGTAACACTTTCTATAATTGATTACACGTAATCGATTTGTGAGCACAAAAGATGATGACGCCTATTAGTGTCCCCCGATGTACGCAATACGTTAGTTACATAACTGGGAAGCCATTTGTTTCTCAGGTGTTTCAATGGGTCAGAAATTGCTAAACTGCTAGCAGCTGAACGCATTGATGGCTAAAACGTGTAGAGCAAAAATTTATAACGACATCTGAGCACGATCCGGTCCAAGCAGTGTACTCCATCGATCTGTGCGGTGGACGTTTCTAGGTCAATCTGAACGATTTTCTTGGGCGGGCGGTCGATGTCGACCTCGACGCTTTGCTCTTATTAATCGACGTGACACGTTTTATCCATCGACTATTGTCACTCCAGAAATAATGCCAACTATCTAAACAAATTGGTGACTTGATTGGCGCAGTGGCTGAGCGATTCGCTTCTGTGCTACTTGGTCGCGAGTCCGATTCCCGCACGGGACAAATATTTGTATGAACCGGTTTAAAAATAACCGTTTATTAATCGTTCTATATCGGTTTTGATGATTACTTAGGTACAGTCAGCAACGAAAGTCCATGAACAGATACTAATTTACAAAACACCTAAACACTAAAACGGACCATAAATCACTTACCAGAATAGAGTACAGAATAAGGTTATCATTTCAATGTTTCAAAAACGCTAAGCATTAATATGTTATAAGTCGCTAAACATCATTACAGCATAAGTCGATTACTATCATTTTACCGTAAGTCGCTAAACATCATTACAGCGTAAGTCGGTTACTATCATTTTACCGTAAGTCGCTAAACATGTTATGCGCGAGTTTTTTAACTTGATAATGCATGAGTTGTTGAATCTCATAATTGAATACAAGTTAAGTACTACAGAATTGCCTTTTTTGCGCAATTACGAAGCTGATCAATTTAATTTGCTGTCAAATCTTATGTCAACGAATATGATTGGTTGACCTAACATCGTTCTGATTTATTTCACAATTAAACAGTTGTGATCATGTGGTTTTTAAGGTTTAAGCTGTTATTTTATAGTAAAGCCTACAAATTAGTGATGTTAGGCCGTGGCCCCATGTCCACGGTGCGGCGCCGTCCGCCGTGAAACGGCGCGGCGCCGCGCCGCAGCACGGCGCCGTGTATGGTGCACCGCACGTTAGTTCCGTGGCTGGCGTAAATGTGACATGTCTATAATTGCAATTTTTCAGGGCGACCATTTTAAAGTTTTAACCTCTTCTGGTAAACCGGTAAATTAGTTTAACGTATGTATTTTAGTTGTTTTAAAATATACAGGATGTTAACGAATTCGTGTAATTCCTTAAAACCATATGATCTGCTACTGGTGTAGATTTTCCCGGCATGGAAATAAGGCAGATTTAAAAAAAATCTTTTTTTTTCATTCTGTACCTATGGCTAAGTGATCGAATCTAAACCACAGGATTCAGTAAAATACAAATGTAAATGACGTCAACGTCAAAATCCAAGATGGCGGCTGTGAAATTTTACAAGTTATGCATCATTGGTGTCGTTTCCGTGATTTTCGGGAGGGTGCTGATGACGAAAATGAGGTCAACGTCAAAATCCAAGATGGCGGCTGTGAAATTTTACAAGATATGCATCATGGCAAAACCGAACGCACGTATGTAAATGACACAACAATATAATCGTTCAGGGGTGATTCTATCATTACAGTTTTAGCTAATCTCGGTATGTCAGGATTGCGAGCAAGGTAAACACAGTAAATAAAACCAACATAGACTCTCCACCACTGAGAGTACTTGTATTTGGGTTAGTATTAGTAACATAAACTAGATCACAATATATTACTTTACACAATTATTACAAGATCATAAAATAAGGACAAGCTAGTCAGATATAAAAGGTCAGACTTCGTCAGCTGATCAACACGGAATGCTCCCGCTTCATCGAATGACCACCGCCTTTATAACCTCGGGTGGGCCGATCCATATCGACGACTACCCTCTCTTGTCAACATTGCCCAGTGCTACCCGCTACCGATAACACGTATGTGCGTACATGCTACTGTTCGTACTGCCAGTGGGTCTCTGTAGCAATATGGATTCGACCTTTTGCCAGTGTGTTATCGCTGTAAGGTGTACAGTGTCCTGTGACATTATTAAAATTAAAATGCAGGCATTGCAATTAAAGGCAGGCGGTGAGCTACTAAAAAATGTAACGCCTATGGCTTTCTATACCAGCGCACGCACTAGCGGTTCTTTTTAAAATGACTTTTAAAACGTATCGTGCTAGATTTTGGCTAAAGACTTGTATATTCGATGCGATTCGATGATAACTGGCTACTAAAATCAGGCTACAGTGCATGTTCATGGATAAGCTGTGGCGCTTTTAGCATTTGAAAAAAAAGGGGTGCATGAAAAGAGCCTCCACGAGTGACGATACTTCAGTACGTCCGGCGCACCCTGGGCAGTCAGCCTCGTTACCATCCTTGCTGACTGGCTAATCTTTTCACCACGGCATGAGCTATTCTTGTATAGCTCGTGCCGACACGATAGAAAAAGAAGCATTTGAAAACCGCTTGCGTAAAATCATATAGCAACTCAGTGCGTGCTTAGTCGGGCTGATTTGACATCGTCAGATATCTTTTAACCGAGTAATTAAATTGACGTTTAACAGATTTTGTACTTTTTTGAGCACGGTTATCAATCCGAAACATGGTTAAAATGAACCGAGATATTTTGTAGGCATTTATTTACGAATTCAATTCCTGAAGATATACTAGAAAATGTAGCAAATTAAAATGTCAGTTTCATTCAAACTGATTGTTTCAAATTTAATGGCTTTCGCGTGGAATAAATACTCGTTTCAATTTCCTTACGATGTTTTCCTATAACTTGACTATCAGATTATATTATAAACAAAAGACACGTCAATGACGTCACGCACGAAATGAAAGGGATATAGCTATATGAAGAAAAAGAAAAAATGCTGTATTGACACAATAGTACACATTGTATCTATGTTTGAACTTTTAATTTATGACTCTAAGTATAATCAAATACAATTCATTTTACGTTGCCATCCTGACTTTATGAATAACGTGTTGCTGAGTTACCTTTGAATGTTTAGCTTGTTTACTTACTACAGACCTTTAGTTTGTAAATAAATATTTGACATTGTGACTGCTCAGTTATATTTGGAGATTATGATGCTCAAAACAATTTGAACAGTTTTGTTGCATAGATGTTTTTAGTATCTTGAATGTGTTTAATTATTTGGACACCTGAGTTGCTCATCTACTTCTGATGCTGACCCTATAAAAAGTATCTATAAAAACGGCAAAAAAAATCACGTTTGTTGTATGGGAGCCCGGGAGCCCCCTTAATTATTTATATTATTATTAATTAATTATTATTTAATTATTATTTATTCTGTTTTTTAGTATTTGTTGTTATAACGGCAACAGAAATACATTTTTGTGAAAATTTCAACTGTATAACTATCACGGTTCATGAAATACAGCCTGGTGATAGACGGACGGACGGACAGCGGAGTCTTAGTAATAGGGTCCCGTTTTACCCTTTGGGTACGGAACCCTAACAGGATCGCATGTAAACATATCGTAAACTCGTAATTATTTTATAAAAAATAAAAACAATCCACATTTAAAAATATAAAAAAATAGTAGCCCATCGGCACGCGGCATCGGAAATAGGGTCCAAGCTACCGGCGGGGCTCCAGAGAGAGAAACTTCCTAACAAAATGCGCCGTGTCCAGAAGTACCGCTTTCTGAATCAAACCCTTGATTCAGCTGCCTATTAATAGTATTTAAATTATATTTAATTTATATTCTGAACTAGTAGCTGTGTTTATTCGGCAATGTTTTGATTATAAAAATACGAAATATAGGAAATTAGCTATGTTCAGCGACTTTTGTATTTATTACAGATCATACAATTTTGTCGGTAGTAATGTACAGCAATTAATGGTTTAACCGAGTTCAGCGACTTTTGTGATTCAATTATGACAAGTTGTTTTATAATTTACTTTAGTCAGTAACTTATGCTAAATAATAATGATTACAAAATATTGGAAATAAATTATGTTCAACGACTTCTGTTGCTGACTGTACCTATTTGCATGAATAATTTTGTTTGTTGAATCGCTGCCGCACGACGCATGGATGAAAAGCGGCTAAAACCGGTCTATGTAACAAAACGTACTAATGCAAAGGTAGAACAAAACCGAAAATAAAAGTTCCTATGTACTGCGGCATTAACCGGTTGGATTTTTTCCGGTTTACAATTAAGCCCTGCTTACAAATATTTGTGCTGGTTCTAAGTGTTTATGCATTGTAAGATTTGTGTTTGTAAACGCATCTACGGTACAGCAGGAATCCTAGTGTGGATCCTTTTATAAAAAAGAGAAATAAATAAAGTAAAAAAAAAAAAACTGTGTCTGATGTAATTGGGTCGCTGTTCTGTTTTCATCTTAAACCTTGCTCCACTATTAGCTAGGATTGTTTACAAGCCTTAATTTTATTAAACATTATCGTTTTTCGAAAGCTATAACGTGTTATTCGTGGATTTCATACTCATATCTCAAAATATTAACGATTAGAATTAGATATTTGATATGGAAAGATAAGAATTGGCTAATATAATCCAATAATAGACATTAAAATAAATGTTGTATAGGCTAGCTAGCTAGCTGCATGCCTCGGCCTGGTGACGACTAGCAACAGCGCATGAACTGGTCCTGCCGTCACAAAGCTTTTGCTCAGCGTTGTGACTATGGGGATTATTTACCTTCCCTTTTGAAGGTGCACATGTCCAGCAGTGGACTACGATTTGCGATACGTGAAGGGTGGGCGTATTTGGGGGCTGTCTATTGTAATTTTGACGTTTAGTATTACTATTCAGTCCATTTTGAACAAATGACTTTGTTTTGTTGTTAATAATGATGATGATTTTATAATATAAATAGGTAAACTAAAAATCGCGAGCCCTACATAATTATAAAAACACTTCTGATGCTTCACAGGTGATGGAATTAGAATCGAAGCTGTCAGAGGCTCAGAAGGAATTCATCGAGGGTGCGCCAACGCGCGCTAAGCGCACACCAGCCGAGTGGATTCCACGTCCACCGGAAAAATTCTGTCTCACCGGACACCGGGCCACCATTACCAAGGTTTGTATATATTTTTATCACCAGAATCTGCTGCCGTGCTTATATTTTTTATCACCAGAATTTGCTGTAGTGGTTAACACGTCTGAAGAATTTGAGGATCGCACCGATTTAATAGTTAACCCAAACTGATTGGATTTTTTCGATATGGTGACAGGTTGAATTCAAATCATCATCAAATCACATGTTCGATATAAACAAACCTCAATAACAAGGGAACTAAACGGTCTTTGGCTAATGGTGGCTGTTGAACAGACTGTTGTTATACTATTTTTTATATTTTCGTTTGCGTCGATATTGTATATTTTATGAACTATATAAAATCAAAAGGACAATATATTTTTATCTACTAGATCCAGCCCACATCTACGAGTACAATTTTATTTTATACCACCCCCTTACATGCTCTAATTGTCTTATTCTCGCGACATACGTTACGTCAGTGTATTCGGAAAAAGAATATCTTGTTAAGGCTGTCGATCTTCCCATGGATAGCAGTTCTTGTCTTGACCACTACGCGAATAACGGCTTTGTCCACCTGCACAAATATCTAAAATATTCCTCAAAATATAAAACTATTTTCGGGCTAAACAAGCAAATTCTTTCATTTCCTTTTCAATATTCACTCAATTTGATGTTTTTGCAACTGCAATTTTCATCCCTCCTCATCTTAACGGCTGCCCGGCTGTAGGGTAACTCACGAGTCAATGGACAGTTAAGCGAATTTAAACTTTTCTTTTTTTTTTACTCCAGTATTACAAAAATGCAGGACATACCATAAAAATAAATCAATAGTTGGAAAGTGGATCTCTCTATTTCATGTTGTTATAACACAATATTATAACGTACAATATATTTAAAATAATATTTTTTTAAAAGTGCCAAAAAACACAGTTATTGGACAGCATTTGCAGTCAATTGGACATTTGTTTGAGTCATTGGACAGAATTTACGATGGCGTTAATTGATTTTAAAATGCTCTTTTACTAACTAAAAACAAATCTAAATTAGGTTTTTGTCACTAGACAACTTTAAAAATAATAAACTGAACTAAAGTCAAGTGTTTTATACAGGATTATTGGAAAAACACTAACAACCTCTTACTCTCTGTACTCATAATTATGAACAACTTTTACTATGGGACCAAACCTGAAATCGTGAAAAAAAAAACAGCTGTCCCCTACATTTTGACGAGTTATGCGAACATAGTGTTCAGGATGTTTTATTTTAAAATGAAGAGTGGATTTAGGAATACTTCCTTACTATGTACTTAGTACTGTACTATGTACTTAGGTACTTCCGCGCAATTTCACGAATTTTTCCGCCATTTCGAACTTCCTGCAAAGCTTTACGTAAGCTCTCAGAACTGTAAGGTTCTTTTTTTAATTTTAGGCATCTTGTCTTGTCTATCTATTTCTGCAACCAATCATTGGACATACATTAGACAGTCATTGGACAGTAGCGTCCAATGACTGAATATAAACGTAAATGATAGTCATTGGACAGTGTCCAATGACTGCTAAATAAGCTAGCAGAAGAGTAAGATTTTTTTATAATTTTTTTATAACTTTAACACACACGAAGAAAGCATAAAATTGAAAAAAAAAAAATTCTTTCAATACTAGTAATTGGACAAGATGTCCAATCACTAAATCACTAAATATATTCACTGACAGTCCTTGGACATGGGATAATATAATCTCAAATTACAAAACATTAAGATTACGTTTTGAAATAACGTGTAAAACAATATAAGCTACCATATATTTAATGCAATTTATCCCAAACAATCAAAAACAAGGTTTTTTTACTATTTCGTCAGTCCTTGTCCTTAACAAATTTATTTATTTTTGACGAGAATTTGACACTGCGTCGCGACCACTACATTAATATTTTTTAACTGCCAATTTCGGCATCTATTGGTTATTTCAAATATTAAGATCGACTTTGGAGACACGTAAGATAAATAACACTTGCTTGAATGCTTCAAACATCGCTTGTAGTTCTTATAAAATCCGTAAAAGAGCGAAGTGTCCATTCACTAGTCGCGTCCAATAACTAGTGAACTACCCTAGCGTGAATATTGCACGTCAAAGATTTTTCTGTGAACATTATTTATTTTCTTTGAAATGTATTCAGTAGTGTATTTCGGTCAAATATTCATCGCCAACTGAAGTAGAATCATTAACACAATTTGAATTCTTAGTCATTTCATAACAAGAATTACAATGCTTGGAAAACATATTTAGAATTGTTTTCAGTACTCGTCTTTCGTATCTTATTAATTACATAGCTGAAAATGCTACTCATCTGAGATACTAACCTCATTATTTTGTAACAGAGCATTTCTCAGATCTACAAAGACGTTAACAATCTATAACGAATTTTGTACAATAATAACTTTCTAATCCAATGAAAGCTGTCTAAAATGTATTGTTTTGGTTTTTGTGTATAATTTCTCGTGATCATAACCATGCACAATAGTAACAAACGAATGGTGTGACTATTATCTATAGCTTTCCGCGGGTTTTTATCCGAATATTCGAATTAACTACTTGATTCTAGTTCATTGTGAGAATATACGCATAGTGTGCATTGGCGAGGTTTTTGTTCTAATTGTAAGCTGAAGTGTGTAAGTGTTAAACAGTTATAGTCTACGATTGTATACAAATATCCTAAATCTCTGATCACTTCCTTCCCATGACAGTTACTGTAATAAGTCAAGTTTGTGATCACTGTAGTGATCACAAACTTGACTTTGGCTTACACAGCCATCACCTGCCTGAAAATGTTATGAAATTTCTGAATTCAAGAGTTACTTATGCTAACTTCTTTTTTAAAAATATTTCTTCATTTTCCAGGTAATATTTCACCCAGTATTCAGTTTGATGGTGTCCTCGAGCGAGGACGCAACCATCAAAGTGTGGGACTTTGAGAGCGGCGAGTACGAACGAACCCTGAAGGGGCATACCGATTCCGTTCAGGATATCGCCTTCGACCATCATGGAAAACTACTCGGTAAGAGACAAACTCATTACATTTTTCTTTCTTACTTGGTTTTAGGCCTTATGGGGTTCGTGGCTAATAATCAACCGCGCGGATCATATCATTTGAGAGGTTAAGCAGCGCTTGTCGCGGTCAGTCCGTGGATGGGTGACCGTTCGTTATACATCGAGACCCCTCCGTGCCTCGGAGGTCGGTCCCGGGTGTCGTACGAATACCTATGACAGTCGTTGGGTAGTCAGAAGCCCGAAAGTTTGACAACCGGCCTAACCTTAGGATATCGTCATTGCCCAGTAACTGGGCTGGGGAGGTCTGATGACAGTCGCTCCGTGAAAAATACAAATACTGGTATTCAACCGCATCTGCTCCGACTGTAAGCTGACCCCAAAATAGTTGGGTCAAGGCTAGGCAGAACGAACTTAGTTTTAGGTCATGTGTCTTCAGACAAAGAACCACTGACCAATGACTTTCTTCAGTGATAACAGCATCCTTCAACATATTTTAAGCGCCAAGTGCAGATGCGCACGCTTCACGCCTTTTTTATCGTGGAAAAATCCTCATGTATACCCTTCGCTTGGGGAAGGCGAAGGGTTATGTCGGACTCTTACCGGCTAAAATCCCACGGTGTTCCTTCTCGTGACCATTGGCCGGGGTCGCGGGATTCGCAGCTGCATGCACCGCAACCCCGGCAGGATTCGGTCCATCAGCACCTGGCGGATTTCTGCTTCTGTGGGGCCTTGACACACGTCCTCCTGCGAGGTGCGCACGGAACACATGTGCGCCGCCTTCTCGGGGCTGTTACTGGGCGACGGGTTAGGGGACCCGTCGCCCGCAGGCAACACACTAGGGTGGCCGGAGACCGTCGCGCAACCTCCGGCGGCGCCTGGTTCGTCTGGCGCGGGAAGGGAGAGTGGCCATCGCCTCATTCTCCCTCTCCGCTCCCCCCTTGGTCGCCATCATCACCTCGCAAAAGGAGGCGACGGCTTTCCACACACTCTCGCTCTCGACCATGGACAGAACCACGGCCGGAAGCGAGAAGTCACCACCGAGCACGCTTCACGCCTGCCAAAACTTTAATGATTAATTACCACGTGACAGTCAAGTACGCTATATGACGTGCTGCCGGCGATTGTCCAATGACACTCATTGAGCGTATTTAATTGTAGGACCCAATACGCGTATTAGCCATTATCACTCCTTATGTTTACTACTCCGCAGTTAGAGGCTTAGGTACAAGTGTTCGTATAACGTAGACCAATGCACTATTGTCCTGTAACGTCATCCTCATTCATAATTTTCCTATTGCTTCAGTGACGTCACTCGTCGGTCCATAATATTGCATGTTGCTCATTTACTATTTGTATGAGTGATATAGAATTAAATCAGTCACGGTAATATTTTGACTCGTTCAATGGTGTCAGGAATATTATTAGCACTAACTGATTGCAACATGTAAAAACGGTAATAATTTAGACATTGTTAGTCGGAAAGGGAGTACTAATCCGAAAGGGTATTAAAGTACCCATAATAATGAATAACTTTTGTTGTACAACTTTCCCCAAAAGTCGATACTTTAAGAGAAATTGCTGTTCAAAGATTTCATTAAAAATACGCTAAAATCTATCTATCCTGAGCTATGATAAGCTGTGTTTGTGTTTTAGGTCGTATTTGGGGTTACAGATTAGAAGCTCGACTTTCTGAATTCGAAGCAGGGATGTAGAATTTTTGAAAAAACTAAAATAATAATCATATTGCATGGTAATAAAAATGATTAAAGCTTGAAATTTTAACTCGTGCTTTAAAACCGTCATCACTGATACTTCATTGGTCCGCGGATTAGTACCCCCTTTCCGACTAACCTTGTATAGCCTGCAGTGGCGTAGGGTGAATTTTCTTAAAAGGGAAGCCGGGCCAAAAAATGCTTACCTTGCTCAAGTGTGATGCGTGAATTCCAGTAACTACTCGTTTCGAAAGGGAAGCCGATAGGAATCGAGTTGTATGGAGCCTTCGCCACTGATAGCCTGTTAAAACCTTTGCAGAAATCTGTCATCTTCATATTAATTAGTCTACTGTTGAACACGCCTCTCATAGGCCGATAAAATGACCAGTCATCATGATCCCGGAACACCTGGATTGGTATTCGCCATAATATTTTCTTATTAACACAAAGAAGTATGAAAGGTTGCTTCTGGCCATTCTCCTGCATGTTCCAGCCGATTTTTATAAAAAATAATAATCAGAACGCCGCACAATGATTGTTGATGTTACCATCCCGCATGATCAAAACCTCGTGAAAGCTGAGAAAGATAAATCAAATATCTTGACTTAGCACACGAGGTTGTCAACTTGTGGGACGTAGATTCGGCAACTATTGTACCGATAGTCGTAACGAAAGGCCAATGGCCTAATGGCCAAGAGCCTCGACCAACACCTCATGAGGCTCTCGTTAGGTGGCTGGATCAAGGGCCTGATACAGAAAGCATTCCTCCTCGACACGGCCCGTATTGAGAGGAGGTTTCTGTCTCTGGAGCCCTAACCACCGGTAGCTTGGACCCTGCTCCCGATGCCGGTGGACCCCTATTTTTTATATTTTGAAATGTTTATCATATTTTTTTATTTTATCTTTTAGATAAGATAAGATAGCGATAAGACCGCCATTGTACCCTTCACTAAATTATATTGTATATGAGCTATGTTACAATTTTGGTGTACAATAAAGTATATTCTATTCTATTCTATGAAATGTATTTAAAAATATAATAGATAAGATGTAAGACCTCCATTTCGTTTTCAGTGTCGTGCAGCGCTGACATGTCAATAAAGCTGTGGGACTTTAACCAAACGTTCGAATGCGTGAAGACGATGCACGGACACGACCACAACGTGTCGTCAGTGGCGTTCTCACCCAGCGGGGACATAGTGTACTCCGCCAGTCGAGACAAGACCATCAAAGCTTGGGAGGTGGCCACTGGGTGAGGAATTAATGATAGTTATAACTTCCGTTTTTTATAAGGTGTCATACTTTTTATCTTCACTCCAAGGCACAAGTAGCAGATGTTACAGTGGGCTTGCAACTTAGCTTGTATGCTCACGGATTAGAGAACATTCTTACTTACTCAACGTCCAAAAGTGGATTTATCTATTATAGGTTGCTTTTTTTCTTGCTGTCATAGGCGCCGGGAGGAGGGTGCAAGGTGGTGCACTTGCGCCTCGCTGTCACGGAAGAAAATATTAGTAGAAAAAAAAGACTTAATTTACTTGACATGACGTAAACGCCTAATTTTATATATCTACCTATAATTAATAAGAATGCACTTATTAGTTAATAGTATAATGTATAGATGCAGATGCCGATGCTTATGCAATTTCCTGAAAATAATCCTGACGGCGCCCATGGTTGCTGTTGAATCATAAAATAATAATATTAAAGTACTAAATGCCTTTTCCTTTTCTTTATCAGGTACTGCATCAAAACGTACAAGGGTCACCGCGAGTGGGTGCGCATGGTGCGCGTGTCTCCGGATGGCACGCTGCTGGCGTCCTGCTCCAACGATCAGACCGTACGCATCTGGAACGCCGACACCAACGAATGCAAGGTACTTATATCATTGTCAGACAGGTTATAGCGATGTGGCAGAGAGACCAAGTGTTCTCGATGTTTTAATAATAGTTGACGTCTTTGTGAATGACCGAGAAAGTACTGCCACTATACCTATTCCTGCCGCAAAAGACCATTGCAATTTATCACCTGTACAATTACATCGACATGAGACTTTCCAACTTTGTTTCTAAGGTAGCCAACGCAACAGCATTTCTTGCGTTTGAGGAGTACACAGGCGGCGGTAAACACTTTCCAACAGGTGGGCCGTCGGCCTATTTGCCGATGAATAACAAAAAAAAAACGCTTTCATTTCGTGCCTCGTACCACAAATGCACTTCCGTGCCTCATATCAAAAACGTACTTTTGTGTTATTGCACAATTTACTCTTATAAAGAACTTGAGTGGAGGAGCTCGTGGCTAAATAATTACAGCCGCATAGACCGATCTTCCGGGTTAAGCCACGCTTGCCGAGGTTGGTCTGTGGATGGGTGACCATTTACCATAGCGAGTTTCCTCCGTGCCTCGGAAAGCACGTAAAGCCGTTGGTCCCGGCTGTCATTTGTAGATCTTTGACAGTCGTTACTGTTGGTCAGAAGCCAGAAAGTCTGACAACCAGTCTTACCAAGAGTATCGTATTACCCAGTTACTGGGTTGTGGAGGTCTGATAGGCAGTCGCTCCATGTAAAATACTCATATTCAGCTGCATCCGGTTCGACTGGAAGCCGACCCCAACATAGTTGGGAAAAGGCTAGGCAGATGATGACTCTTATAAAGAACTTCACATTTAGATCTCTTAAAGTGATCATAATTTGGGATGGAACGTCATTAAAGAAACATCGATTGCACGTTTCCTAGTATGTATTAAAACAGTAATTGTTCTCCATAGATGGAATTGCGCGAGCATGAGCACGTGGTGGAGTGCGTGTCGTGGGCGCCCGAGGCTGCGGCCGCCGCCATCAACGAGGCGGCCGGCGCAGACAACCGCCGCGCTAACCACGCCGGGCCCTTCCTCGCCAGCGGGTCGCGCGACAAGTCCGTCAAGGTACAACATAACAGTAACTACTTATTGTGTGAACATCAACGAGGCGGCCGGCGCAGACAACCGCCGCGCTAACCACGCCGGGCCCTTCCTCGCCAGCGGGTCGCGCGACAAGTCCGTCAAGGTACAACATAACAGTAACTACTTATTGTGTGAACATCAACGAGGCGGCCGGCGCAGACAACCGCCGCGCTAACCACGCCGGGCCCTTCCTCGCCAGCGGGTCGCGCGACAAGTCCGTCAAGGTACAACATAACAGTAACTACTTATTGTGTGAACATCAACGAGGCGGCCGGCGCAGACAACCGCCGCGCTAACCACGCCGGGCCCTTCCTCGCCAGCGGGTCGCGCGACAAGTCCGTCAAGGTACAACATAACAGTAACTACTTATTGTGTGAACATCAACGAGGCGGCCGGCGCAGACAACCGCCGCGCTAACCACGCCGGGCCCTTCCTCGCCAGCGGGTCGCGCGACAAGTCCGTCAAGGTACAACATAACAGTAACTACTTATTGTGTGAACATCAACGAGGCGGCCGGCGCAGACAACCGCCGCGCTAACCACGCCGGGCCCTTCCTCGCCAGCGGGTCGCGCGACAAGTCCGTCAAGGTACAACATAACAGTAACTACTTATTGTGTGAACATCAACGAGGCGGCCGGCGCAGACAACCGCCGCGCTAACCACGCCGGGCCCTTCCTCGCCAGCGGGTCGCGCGACAAGTCCGTCAAGGTACAACATAACAGTAACTACTTATTGTGTGAACATCAACGAGGCGGCCGGCGCAGACAACCGCCGCGCTAACCACGCCGGGCCCTTCCTCGCCAGCGGGTCGCGCGACAAGTCCGTCAAGGTACAACATAACAGTAACTACTTATTGTGTGAACATCAACGAGGCGGCCGGCGCAGACAACCGCCGCGCTAACCACGCCGGGCCCTTCCTCGCCAGCGGGTCGCGCGACAAGTCCGTCAAGGTACAACATAACAGTAACTACTTATTGTGTGAACATCAACGAGGCGGCCGGCGCAGACAACCGCCGCGCTAACCACGCCGGGCCCTTCCTCGCCAGCGGGTCGCGCGACAAGTCCGTCAAGGTACAACATAACAGTAACTACTTATTGTGTGAACATCAACGAGGCGGCCGGCGCAGACAACCGCCGCGCTAACCACGCCGGGCCCTTCCTCGCCAGCGGGTCGCGCGACAAGTCCGTCAAGGTACAACATAACAGTAACTACTTATTGTGTGAACATCAACGAGGCGGCCGGCGCAGACAACCGCCGCGCTAACCACGCCGGGCCCTTCCTCGCCAGCGGGTCGCGCGACAAGTCCGTCAAGGTACAACATAACAGTAACTACTTATTGTGTGAACATCAACGAGGCGGCCGGCGCAGACAACCGCCGCGCTAACCACGCCGGGCCCTTCCTCGCCAGCGGGTCGCGCGACAAGTCCGTCAAGGTACAACATAACAGTAACTACTTATTGTGTGAACATCAACGAGGCGGCCGGCGCAGACAACCGCCGCGCTAACCACGCCGGGCCCTTCCTCGCCAGCGGGTCGCGCGACAAGTCCGTCAAGGTACAACATAACAGTAACTACTTATTGTGTGAACATCAACGAGGCGGCCGGCGCAGACAACCGCCGCGCTAACCACGCCGGGCCCTTCCTCGCCAGCGGGTCGCGCGACAAGTCCGTCAAGGTACAACATAACAGTAACTACTTATTGTGTGAACATCAACGAGGCGGCCGGCGCAGACAACCGCCGCGCTAACCACGCCGGGCCCTTCCTCGCCAGCGGGTCGCGCGACAAGTCCGTCAAGGTACAACATAACAGTAACTACTTATTGTGTGAACATCAACGAGGCGGCCGGCGCAGACAACCGCCGCGCTAACCACGCCGGGCCCTTCCTCGCCAGCGGGTCGCGCGACAAGTCCGTCAAGGTACAACATAACAGTAACTACTTATTGTGTGAACATCAACGAGGCGGCCGGCGCAGACAACCGCCGCGCTAACCACGCCGGGCCCTTCCTCGCCAGCGGGTCGCGCGACAAGTCCGTCAAGGTACAACATAACAATAACTACGTTTGTGAACATCAATCAGACGAGGCGCCATGCAACTATTTTGCAATAGTATGGTGAGTACATTTGTCACGGTACATGTTCCGCAACTAGCATTGGGTACATGTTTTGCTGCACAAGAACAATTGCGCTAAGCAAGCTGTCCATGACATAACAATAACGTCAATAAGTGCCGTGACCAGATGCTACAACCATGCGCCGTGACAAATGTGCCCTATTAAAATGTCGATGACAAAAGGATGACTGCCAAAAATATAAATTAGTATCTGTTTAAGAAACTGTCTGGTTTTTGACCGGAGGGTTTCTGAAACATTCACTAGGCTCGGCAGACGCATTGGACCTTTATCTATAACCAAGTGAATAATGTATTGTCGTCAGATCTGGGACGTGAGCACGGGGCAGTGCCTGGCCACGCTGGTGGGGCACGACAACTGGGTGCGCGGCGCCGCGTGGCACCCGGGCGGCCGCTACCTGCTCACCGCGTCCGACGACAAGACGCTGCGCGTGTGGGACGTCGCGCACACGCGCTGCCTCAAGACGCTCTACGCGCACCAACACTTCGCCACCAGTCTCGGTTCGATACCACCTATATATTATTCGCGATAAACGTCTTAGCCGCTCTGAACACAAGGCGTACGACTGCGTTTGTAGTTACATATGCAACGTAGTTTACGATAACCTTACTGTGTGGTCGCTCAGCATAAACTCTTACTAAAAGCTAAGTTCAGAGCGAGCAAGAAGTTGACGACGCCCTGAACTTAACATAATAATAATATCCTGTGATACTAACCTTCTTCTTCTTCATCATATCGCGAAATCTGGGAGACTGAACATAGCAGCTTTCGCGTCGCATCTCACCAGTCTACTCAATTTTGAGTATGATGAGTGGCTGCCAGCAGATTTGTTGCATTCCTTACCTAACACAATACTACGCTCAATTTATGATAACATCCCTAGGATATGCCACTGGTTGCATGATTGAATTCAGACAGCAAACGCTCTATGCAATAAATTTGGACATAAAAATTAACGCAAGTAAAATATTGTAGTTGAGAATCCATGCCGAGTCGATAAAATGTATAAAGGCTAACTCATAGTAACTGGTTATTATAGCATGTGGAAGAACAGCACTGTAAGGTTTGAAGAATGAGGAGTTCAGACGTCATTCACTTGCATATAATAACATTGTTATTTTACGGGTAAAAATTAGTCTTGCAGTTGCTAGTGAACAAAACCGACACTTATCAGTGCCGCTGATGTATATTGTTATCTGATTTGTCTCTTAGCATGAGTGTATTGAACCTAATAGTTATATGAAATTTTTTATTTGTATTTTCAGATTTCCACAGGAGCTTGCCATACGTGATATCAGGCAGCGTCGATCAGACCGTCAAAGTTTGGGAGTGTCGCTAAGAGCGTTGCCATTTTAGTAACTTAAACTCACCGATGATATCCTTATCATTATTTTTTCGCGTTGTAGCTACAATGAGAGCGATGTAAGCTGCTGTCATTATGGTCAATCATTTGTAGGGAGAGACACTTTCGTCTTTACCTCTGCTCATTGTAGTTTTTTTTCGTACACCTGACGATGCTATGTCTCCTATATCTAAATTGGTGTAAACTTTTAGCCCCGATTTTCGTTTCGTGTTCAACTTCTTCGGTTAGATTAACACATTCCATTAAAGTGTAATGGCACATAGTTTCTGTATATTTTTTAGTTAAATTGATACTTCCGAATTTTGTAAAAATTTGGAACCTACTTTTAGTTAGCAGTGACGTAGCATTCGTCATGTACCGCTCACAACGATGGAGTGAGGAGTGTAGCTGTGTGTGTTATTATAAACTTTCAATGTCCTGTTTTATTTTATAGTTATTGTTTATTCGTAAAACGTTTAGATATAAATTTTATTTGTTATTAATAAGTAATTTGATTTATTACCCAGCCAATCAGATTTTGTACCTTGATTTCTTTATTGATAATGTTAGTTTTATGAAATTTGATATTGATAGTTATTCATGACAAGCATTCAATAATTAATTAATGAACACACTTGAACTCATCATAAATGCTCCATCGACTAGTAGTGTACATAAAGCTTTTGATGTTTGTCTCAGCTCGATACGATGTTCATTATGTTTGTTAGCAACGCCGCCAACAACATTAATGAATATCTATGGAGACAACGAAACCGAAACGGAATAGTGTAGCGACTTTGTAGAATTTTATATCAATCGGTTTCTTAGGGACTTATTTTAAGTTTTGGCAATTCAAAACTTTAACTATAAGTTATTCAAAATTTTATTTATTTATATTGTCAGTTTTTATTTCTTTGTCTCAAACAACAATTTTGTTAAGTATAGAGCATTGAATTGCTAAATGGGTAATTGTAACACAATTCACGTTTTATATTATTAATTATCTGATTTTAAAGTTAAGTCAATTTCATTTATGTCATCATAATTATGTCTAAGTAAATTAATGTGTGATATAAACTTTAATTAATACTTTGAATTACAGGCCTGTTTAAGGTAGCTAGATTGAAAGAAAAACTTAATTGAAGCCTTTTTACCCGACTACGGCGAAGCCGGAAGGAAGGGTTATGATTTTCGCTGTCTTATGTTTGTATGGAAGTACCCTCATTATGTCTAAATTGCTGCACCGATTGTGATAAATGAGGTTACTATCGATTCCTCTTAGTGATGCGCATGTCATAGGCTGTATTATCCGTGGTCGGGTTATAGTTTTTTAATTAAAAATATCTATTATTACTATCAATAGTTATTTATTGTAATACGGAATATTTTTGTTGCCTGGTGTTGTAGAGGTTAGTTCGTAGTGTAGTTTGCGTAGGTACGCTCATACTGTTAGAAACAGCTGTTTTTAGTGCATGACAACATGCAACGTGTAAATTGCTTACAAAGTGACGGCCGGTAACACCACGCTAATATATGATATTTATGGAGTTATCGCTTATACAATATGTCATTATTGCTTTTGTATTTCTAATCGAGATGTATGTATCGTGCGCCGCAGCTGTCAGGATAGAAGCTAAACTTGGTATCTAGTTTCTTATAAAAGGATTATATTCGCTTGTCGGTGTGAATTCGTAAATATGCTGAGACCAAGGAGATTGTAATAGTAGTGTTGTGGCGTATCTGTAGAGAGCGCTCAACTTAACATCTAATGGAAATGTGTACCAATCTAGCGTATGAATGATACAATACAATATATTAATAATATTACAAATAAATAAGCGTAAGTTGGAATCAACATCCCAACAAAAAAAAAATGTAAAAGCAGTTTGCAGTTTGAAAAATCGTTTACATTTTATATTTCCCATACATCACAATACACATTAATTTCTAGTCATTTTTATTTGCAATCATTTCCGTTTATTAGAGCTATCTCTTAATAATAGGTAGTGACATTAACTATATTTTTATGACCCGGTTTTTATTCATAGAGCAAAATAAAGCATTTGTTTTACGGGTTTACGCTATGGCAGTTTAAAAATATGTATTCTTGTCATTATTGATGAAGTAACCATGATTTTTTAAATTACAGTACTTAAAACACATTCTGTAGTTTTAATCAATAAAAGTTAGTTGTAGTTAATACGAGAAAGTATCTATTGGTATCTGGAATTGTTTAGATATAAAATCGTGAAGAATAGACCTCCTCAAAGGGCGCTCTCTACTACTACGCGTGCTATATTATTCTGGCATAGAAATATAATCTCTTTGAAATAAGGCAATCGCCTACTATAAAAATAATCTGCTGAACATAATGTTCTTCATAAAATCGTTTGTATTACAATTTTAAATTAAAATAAGTATCTTGCACTTTTAAAAATGTAATTACCGTAAGAATAATATCATCAACATAAGTTAACTACTTGCAGAATTCTCTTGATACATAATTGCAAAAATATGTTAGATTTCATTTGATACTTGCATAGCACTAAGAATATGTGACTGGAGTGTTAACGGGAGAATTTTGCGGTTACTCATAATAACTGCTGTAACTTGTCAAAATTAATTACCGAAATCCAAATAGATTTGGTTCGCGTTTCATGTAAATAAACAAGTATTTAATTTATTTTACTGTGTGTTATTGTTTTTATCTTTTCACTATATTGTACTAGACCGCCCGTATTATACAATAAGTCACGTGGCGTTCATCGTTCATGACAGCGTGTAAACCGCCACAATCACCACACTACAGAAGATTTAATGATCGCGCTTGTGTTTAGCAGAAAGCAGGTTGCTCATGCTCTTGAAGAATTTTATCTCTTCAGGCACGGTTAAGGAGGAACTTGCCTATACTATTTTGGTAACCACACTTTTAAAACACAGGATGGTAATAACTTTACACATAACATAATCTCACGCCTTTATTCCCCGAAGGGTTGCAAGAGGTGTATAGTACATCCACATTTCGCCGTTTATGTTTACGTCCCATGTAATAGGGGGCGAGCCTATTGCCATCGGCCGGGCACAATTCAGACTCCAGGCTGCTACTGAGAAATTCCACCCTGAAAAACCCAATAACATTGCCCAACCTGGGGATCGAACCCAGGACCTCACGCTCAGCAGTTGCGCTTGCAACCGCTAGACCAACGAGTCAGTCAATACCTTTACACATGTATGTTGGGGGTCGGACCGGGTGGGCCGTGCCCAACCCAGGATGTTGGGTTACTGATCTGAAAAGCGAGGCTGGACCAAAAACAATTTCTATCAAATATAACCCTAGATACGCCAATGACTTTACACGGGAGTATCAGAATACACACTTATCTGAAAAGACCATTTATGCGAAATTAACAAGTAGCAAAATGTCTCAAAATGGTAATATCCTGACGTGTACAGTCACAGTCTCACAGTGTATTTTTAGTTAGGTCTGAGGATTCTGCAGCTATGCCTGCGACCACCAGATGAGCCGAAAACATGAAGCCTCTCCGAGTAATGCTGCTCTATTTAAATAAATTGGTTTGACGAGTTTCGTCATTCATTCCACTATTCAGATTAGAGGTATCAATATTTTAGTCGCAGTATGAAAATTTACCATTGACCTCTACTATTCTCTACCCGTAATTATTTATGTTAATCGACCCTTTTTTTTCCTGGTTAAATCCTCATGGTTGCCCTTCGCCCGGGGAAGGCGAAGGGGTATGCTGGACTCTTAGCAGCTAAAAACCTACGGTGTTCCTTCTCCTGACCCTTGGCCGGGGTCGCCAATGCTCTTTGGGTATGGATGGGGAACTAGTTTGGGTGTACTCGAGTTGGATCTTTATTTCATTCACAAAACTTACTCTATGACATAAGTCTGTGGGACAGTACCAAATGCGGAAAAAGAGATAAATGAAAAAGCATGAGGTAGGAAAAAATATTTTTTTACTTATTGTTTTTAGTCAACTCCGTTCTGCATTGACTGGTTTGATTATATCAGGCATAGGTACCTATACTCTCTAAGGGCAGGCGGGCAGGCTCGCAGGCTCTTAGAGTGCGCGCAAGATAAGTCTGCGCGCGGCCGAAATCGGAACTAATCGTGGTTCACCAAAGTGTGTGCCGTTTTATTAATTTTGAATGGAACTACCTGATTGTAGGAATGTTTATCGGGAAAAATGTGTTTGGCGATAAAAAAATATAAGCATAAAAAGCGGTAATTATAACTTTTGCGATGATTGCAACGTTGAGGACGCCCTCAGTCGCGCGCAGAGTTATCTTGCGCGCACTCTCAACGTGCTGTTAAAATCCTCTGGGCAATACTGGGCATTGACATTCGATTATAGCATTTTTTTTTTGGTGAGAATCTAACTCGCCTCCATCTTTGAGCATACTCGACTAATCTAAGAAAAAGTTTTCTCTCTATTTTTACATAATCTGTACCGACGCGACGACAGCTGTCAGCTGGCTACCCGACACATGACAGAGGAAAGGTCACGGAAAACGGGAATGGAATTGGAATTCACACATTTATAATAGTCGAATTCTCGTGATTATTTTGTGAAGCAAATACTATTTGAAATTTCAAATACTGCAAAAATGGACGTGGAGGAGTGTCTCAAAGAATGGGAAGATCTACTGGTGGACTACAAGCGCTTAGAGGTAAATAATACAATATGATTTACAGTTTAACACAGCATAATTTTAAATTTTCATCGAATTTAAATGCGTTGTTCACATGTAATTTTTAATTATATCCTATTGTTGATTAACTATGTTTCTAACAAAAATAAAGATGAATGTTTATCTGTGTTAATGTGATAATTCTTTGGCTTGTTTAATAGCACGTCAGGAAAATATTTTTCTTCGGAACATTCATAATATAAAGCAATAAAATGTATATTATATTACATTCAACACTCTTATCTGTAAAACATTTCATATTAAATTGCATCAGCATTGATCTTTTAATGCATACTTCTAGATCACAAATAAAGACTATGTCACGAAATTGGAGGAAGTTGGTGAGTTGCAAGCAGTCTGTATGAAGGAGATCACCCACCAGAAGTACCGCATGTCCATCATAGCCAATGCATTGAAAAGGTCAGAATAATACCAACTTCAACATCTTTAATCTAATGTCAATAGATAACATATTTCCTTATTCGTTATTTACAACGTTATTATTAGAAGAAACATGTTCAATTATTATTATTGATTTAGTTAAGCCATCTAATCATACATAGTAGTGTTGGCTCCACACTAATGACTACAATAATTACCTTTTTAAATCAAATTAAGAGCTCTTCAAATTGGGTTTATATGTCTATGTTAGTTTTTGTAGAATGTTTTACTGTTTGAGAAGAGAATGTATTATATGTATGACGATAATAAAGCTGGCATGCATATAAATAAACAACATGACAACTTCAATTACTAAACCATTTACAATTGATGAGATTGTGAGTTCAAATCCATATTGAATTCTTGTGATGAGCCCTCTACTAGAACAATCATGCTAACTTAGTCTATGTAAATAATGTAATAAAACTGTAAGAATAGCAACAAGTTGTCGAGATTGTTGTTTTTGTATATGCCCCATAGACCTTGTAAAGTTGACGTTGAGTTACTTGACAACGTCTGTGGTCTAGTGGTTCGAGTGTCGGACTGCTGATCACAACGTTGTGGGTTCGAGTCCCACAGGACACAAATATTTATGTGATGAAAATAAGTGTTTGTGTTGGTCTGGGTGTTTCTTATGTATTATAAGTAAGTATTAACAAAAAAAAAAAGTATATAAGTATTTTATCAATTATCTAGTACCCATAATCCAAGCTCTGCTTAGTTTTGGACTAGAGGTACTGTGTAAAAAATGGCTCTTTATATTTTTACTTAACATTTCTTTCCATCCAATGGTTGTCTGGAAGAAATTGCTTTAAGTGATAAGACCACCATTTGTACTGTTCTTAATTACGTGTATTCCTTCTGTTTTATTTCTTTTAATGTACACTAAAGTATATCTATCCATCTAAAGGCAATACTAGAATTAAAAATCGCACCTATCTCATAAATTCTATTGTTTAGCAAAATAATGTCTCAAATCTATTTATAAATCAAATTGGCATAACATTTCACTTGTAACGGTGATATATGCACTGATAAGATGATGATTGCATTTATAACAAAATTACAACTGTTCTTCATAGATATTTGAGGAAAATAATGTAATATTTCATGATTGGGTTCAAATCAATCAAGGCAGGCAACTTGAATGTATGTTATCTCTTTATAATCAGCAATAACACATAGCAACTTCATGTTATTTACAGTAATTATGTCATGTGTAATGATAAAGAAAAGGGATTATGCTTGACAAATTGATAAAGACATATTACACTGACTTTTTTGATTTTTTGAGGTAAAATGCATATTATCACTAATCCTAACCAATTTTAAAAATATGGATATACATTCTCGTCATTATTGTGTTTTTGTACATGTACCACATATGTACCAAGCATGTAGCTACTGGCAAAGAATAGGGCAACATCTACCCATATGTGTTATCAAAGGAGACTAGTCAATTTTGTCGAGAAAGTGGACAGCAGTACCATCCCGTTTACTTATTACACAACTCATCACCAATTCTTCTGCCAAGCTTTGTGATTTCAGCTATATCCCTTCAATGTTTCATTACAGAGTTGTTTGGTCCATCATTCCACAGTAGATGTTTACAGACTGATATGATAAACAGGGTTTTAACTAACATTTCTATGGGCGATTGATTCCCCAATTCACTTAATCGTAGAGATGGTCCCATAATTCCTAGCATAGTTGAAGGTAGCATTTAGATCTTCGCGACCTTGACCAACTGATTGGTATGAATTTTTATGTAACCCTGGCCGGCGTTAGCGACAGCATCGCGTTAGGGAGGAGCCACACGGTGCGGTGCGGTGCGCCGCCGCACGGCGACCATTTTGTCGCATCAGCTTGTAAACGTAGTACGCGGCGTCGCAAGAGCCACGCGGCGCCGCACCGCACCGTGTGGGACGGCTCTCCGTCAACACATCTGCGGTCTGCGACGTCGGAGCGGCGCCGCTGCGGTGCATACACCCTCCCCTCTCATCGTGGTCCGGTGAGCGTGCACCGTGTGGTATACCATGGAAATTTGTATGTATTACGCCGCAGCGGCACCGCTCAGACGCCGCGCCGGAGCCGCACCGCATCGTGTGGCTTCTCCCTTAAGCGTCGCGTCAGCGTGCCGGTAGCTTTCGCCGTCGCCGGTCGCGGTCGCCAAGATCCGAATGCTACCTTAACGCAACCTCCAAACAGGTTAGAAAAGAAAGGCGTTACGAAAGATGATCGCGTCGCAAACTTGGAAAAGGAAATAATGAAAAGGAAAGCTATGTTGCGTGAGATCAATGCGACATTGCCAAAACAGAACAGTCTCTATCTGCGCATCATACTCGGAAATGTCAACGTGTCTATACTCAACAAAAACGACAAGTAAGTTTTGTTTACGATTTACATAGACTGATGATGATAGGCAGCAGACTAAACACATTTATGAGAATTAATACGTATTTTGGTACATGCGTAGGAGGTTCTCATGGTTTCACCTTTTTGCATTTCGTTTACGCGTGCTGCCCAATGCTTTCGCAGCTACAAGAACACAATCAATCTCACAGGTGATGCAAATAAGTTTAGTGTGTCTAGGGCTGCAGACACATTGATAGTAGGTATCTTGCGCGGCTCATGTTTCGTCGCGATACGCGTATGCATCGCGCTACGTACAAATTCTGCGGCGCGGCCTCACCACGCGTATTTTACGTCGTTGCGTCGAGCGTAACAGGGCCTAGAAGTTTCGTGCGCGCTTTACTGCATAACTCACGCTGTTTTCCTGGGTTATATAATAGGAGACATCCGGCCCGCCCCATGCACATTTTAAAAAGTTGACAACTCGCCCGCAGGCCAGCTTTTGCGTGGGTCAGATGTCCCATAACCCGTTTTCCTTCACCGTTCACGCAAGTGATTATCAAATTCTGATCTGCACATCAATTCGAGAAGTCAGTGGTGAGGGCCGGTATAGGGTTACCATCCGTCCGGATTTGTCCGGACATGTCGGGACTTGTAGACTTTTGTCCGGACTTTGTCCGGTTTTTTTGGCGTAATGGGTGATCCCCCCACCGCGCAACCACCCTCTCCTCGCGAGCGTCTGCTACCATGCCTACCATACGACTGTAACTAAGTGGGTTAAGTGGGTATGTTTGCATTTTGTGACTAAAATGTCCGGACTTTTATTGAAATGTCAGGCTTTTTGTCAGGACTATTCAAATTTCTAAATAGTGACCCTAGGCCGGTACGATAATATATTTACAACGAAATATTTTAAGTAAGAAAAACGTTGTAAGAGCATCAGCTAGACGTCCACCAGCAGGTGCTGGTGGAGGTCTGTCTGACTGTCAATAATGGCGGGATTGCCATCCAACTTTTCAAATACTCTTAAAGTCTAAATTTTAATAATGAATTCGAAACAAAATTAGTTTGGTACTCAATCACACCGCTACGAAGGAGAGGTACTCATGAAAGGTCATGCAGTTGGGCAATGCCAACACTTCCTTAGGGGAAGGGTCTCTAATTCAACGCGAACGGAATAGCAGATCAAAGCCAATCAAAAATAAACCAAAAAACAACTATCGACCTACTATTGGTAGAAATATATTTCAATCGATCACACATAATCTACTGACAATAATATAAAGTTCTATCAATACACATAAGCTGTACACATTAATTAGGTATCACAAGAATAGCACGTGTACCAGATAAACACGTGAATAAAGGGTCGCTTACACTTTCATCTGTATGCTAGCTGAATGTAATTTACACGTATACAGACGATGCTCTGCTAGACGTAAGGTGTAAACTGTTCATTAAAGACGACCTAGGGGTGAGGTTAATTGTCGAGAAATTGTCGTATTTAATGACGACACGAGTCTGTAGAAAACGTGCCAAATCTTAACTATGTCGCCCAGCTACTACTTCTGTGTCATTATAATAAATAACATACTGTTTTTTAGATTAGGTACATAACATTGTTTTTAAATTGTTCAATGTCGTCTTCAATTTGACTCATCGTCTAGCTTCCTGCTCTAAGGGTCGCGGGTTCAAATCTCTATCGAAAAGTATGTGTGACCTACAGAAAATTCTTCTGTCTTCTTTTGTGTTGGCTATTTGTACAGTCAACAACAAAAGTCGATGAATATTTTGAAATAAATTCTCTTAGAAAACAAGAATTGTTCTGAGTGTATAATAATGCTAGACGTTAAAGTATTATTTACTCCATCATAAAACAGTTTTCATTCTTAAAACATTTTGTAATTTTAACAATCATCCCTAAAGCCTCACACACACACGGGTGCATATGCACCCGGGAGTGAAAACCTCGGAAATGCAATTAGGGCCTTTTTACTGTCATGCGGGTTCGGGCCCGCATGCGTGCGTCACCCGCACCCGTGGCGCCTGAATTTCACCTTTTCATACATGTATTTATTGTGATGCGTGCAACACGCATGAAAAGGTGAACTGCGAGCGCCACGTATGCGGGTGACACACGCACGCGGGCACGAACCCGCATGACAGTAAAAAGGCCCTTAGTCATTGCACGGTTCCTGTGGGTTTTCACGCGGAATAAGTCGCGGGCAAAAGCTAATCAATTATATTTATTACGAATGTTATATACCCAATAAAGGCTAGTTCCAGTGCCTACAAACACACATAGAGCGGCTCTCTTATAAGATATAGTCCCTATACGTCGTGATGAAATAAAAAAAAACCAAATTGCATTCCGGAGGTTTTCACTCCCGGGCGACGATATCAAGCAATACATTTCCAATATAAATAAGCTGACCTCTCGTTGTACGGAAACCCTATAGAATGTGAGATCAGCTCATAATGGAATAGTACCTATAGCTTGATATGTAGCCGTGTGTGCACACTGGCGGATGCCTCGCTTAGAGCCTAATGTCTAGCGAGACTCTAAGAGAGAAGAAACGTATGTAAATATACGGCACCGGTCGCATTGCATGCTGCCCTCGCTACCAAGCTGGTGTAACAAGCCAGCAGCTGGAAGTCTCTAGACACTAAGCGCTAAGCGAGGCACTTGCAGTGCGTACGAGGCCTTAGCTTTGATGTTGACTGTGCTTGGAAATTCGCAACCGTAACAACATTCAGTACTTTAAAAAATGTGTATTATGTAAAGATATGCTTATTCCCATTTTTCCAACAGGTTCAAATACAAAGATGAATATGAGAAGTTCAAACTGATCCTCAGTGCGATAGCCTTTGTGTTAGCTGTTGCGAATCTGTACATAGATTTCAGGTAATTTAATTGCTAATTTATTTCACAGCCAATAAAAATGTAGCAAAAGCTGCATAAAAATGCTGTGGTGAATTTTTCCCAGTGGCAATCTAGAGATCGCCCATAAATTACGTCAAACGTTAAGGGGAGGGAGGAGTCCAGAAACTGAGATAGGGGGGCAGGGACAGGAAACACCAGTCACCTCTTAAAACTCAATACAGTAAAATATTCTGATTATTTCTTTATTTAAATAGCATATCGTGTGACGACACAAAAGGGGAGAGGGTCCCACTCGAATGTGACTACCTATGGGACTACCTATTTGCAAGGACGGGTGGGGGAGTCATAATACTAGCGTGACGTAATTTATGGATGGTTCCCTAGAGTCAAGACAGCATGTGAAAATTTTGAGAACGTATTTAATTGTTTCCATCGATTAATCAAAGTTAGATTTTCTAACAAAGAGAATTGCTTTGAATACAGTGTCTTTACATTATTAAAACTACCCAGTTCCTAACACGAGGGTCTCTAATAGCTTCACAAGAAAATCCGATTCCTCTTCCAAATCTGCTTAAATCATATAAAGTTTTTCTTTCATTATAGGCCATTACAATTAATACTATTGTTTCTGCTGGTATGGTATTACTGCACACTGACGATCCGTGAAAGCATCCTCAAAGTGAACGGTTCCCGGATCAAGGGGTGGTGGCGACTTCACCACTTTATATCGACTGTTGTCGCTGGCATACTACTCATCTGGCCGCAGAACGAACCCTGGAATATGTTCAGACACACTTTTATGTGGTTCATCGCTTATATCAGTAAGTATATATAGATATTTGAACTCCATAAACTCGTCCTACCGGCCCCCTTCTACCATGGGACATCTAGACGCACTGCAAGTTACCATCCATAATTCCATACCTAGTTGCCATTCCACCAATTCGCATTAAGCGCTTCCAAACATCCTTCAAAATGCGCACGGCAAAAGAGTGGAACTCACTACCTGCATCTGTGTTCCCGAACGCTTACAACCCGAATCTCTTCAAAGTTAGAGTGAATAGGCTTCTTCTGGGTAAGGCTGGCCATACACGGGCAGCTCGAGCAGTTAGCCAGTGATAAACATACACGGACAGCTCGAGTAGTCAGCGTATGCCTGGCGACTGTTTGACCGCACGCCGTGCCGCTAACCGCTCGAAGCAGTTGCAACTGCTCGAGCTGTTTCGTGTATGTACGTAGAAGGCTGTAGTTTACTATGCAGTTGCAGCTTAAAGCAGTCGATCCTGACTGCTTCGAGCTGTCCGTGTATGGCCGGCCTAAGCTCGCTCCATCGTAGACTTTGTCCCTGTCACCTCTGACCTTGACCAGAATCAAGCGCAAATCAAGATCAAAAAAAAATGGCATGATTTTAAACAGCATAGTGACGATACTTGAGTACGTCCGGCGCAATCTGGGCAGTCAGCCCCGCTACCCACCTTGTTGACTGGCTAATCTTTTCAGCATAGCAGATCTATTCTCATATAGGTAGCTCGTGCTGATACGAGAGAAGTAGAAGAAGATTGTTTTTTCGTTTATACAGATATCATTAACAATGGTAGAGCTGTTTGTGAGAGTTTGTGTGAGGATGAACTACCATCACCTGTTTCTGTCGCCAGAAAGAGAAGAACGGTATTTGGTAGGCGTAAAATTACAGATTACAGGAATATGAGACGTTTCTACCTTTCTCCAAAGTTGGCAGCGTTTCAGGCATCCTCTTTGTGTTGTAGGTTGCATACTGCGGGTGTAAGCAAACCGAAAACTGAAACAGTGAATTCAGCCCATGATTCTGAATTGAAAATAAGTGGATTTTTTTCTCGGAATTTTCTGAATTTACTGGAAATTGCTAATTTGCCTATGTTTTATTGTATTTCAATTTCGATAAGTGTTTTGACAAGAAAATAAACTGGGTGTAAAGGACAGGTTACCAAAAATTGACACAGTGAATTTAGTTCATTATTTTGAATTGAAAATCCGTGGAAAATATCAACGAAATCTTTCGAATTTTCCGATTTATAAAAAAATACATTTTATTTTTGCAACGTGCTGTGTGTGTCCTAATAGTATTGCTTATTTTACAGCAGAGAAATGTAAAATTTGTGAAAAGAAAAATCGGAAAAGTCGGAAAATTCCGAGCAAAATTTCCTCTTATTTTCAATTCAGAATAATATATGATAATAGGCTGAATTCACTGTTTCACTTTTCGGTACACCGTCTCTTACACCTGGTATAGGCGGATGTAACCACTTTCCATCAATTGGGCCGCCTCGACCTATTTGCCAACCGATTACGTAAAAAATAACGTACTATATATTTTTAAATGACAAAAAAATACAGTTTTATCTTCCATTGTACCATTTGTTGGCTTTCCGTTAATTCAAAAGGCGGTCTGCAGCATTTCACCGCTACATATACCAGTTAAAAAAAAACTTAAATTATTTATGAAGCATAACTATTAAAAGTAAGTCATATCATGTTTCTCGTACTATGATAATTTTCATCGAAAATAAACATAGTTATCAGTTATGTATCCAAAGTTAATTAATCCTAATAGATAAAGATTGCATTAGTAGCCTCGATATAATTGCTTGCATTTTATGTGTTGTAACTTATTTAATCATGAGAATGATAACTAACTAATCGATTTATTTTGTATAGTTTATTATGCACATATACTATACTACACTAGGGCTCGTTAAAGAAACAATAGGTCATAAATATAATCAGCAATAATGTGGCTGCAAACTTGAAATAAATCTACAATTCATTAGTCCCCCCCCCCCCCCCTCATGATGTTATATGTAGGTTAAAATTGGTCTCATTTTTCTGTTATTAAACGCCTTTTAAATTACGATCCTTACTCACATACACTGTACAAATATAACTACAGTAAATCTAAATATAGTAGGATAGTAAATCTTCGTACCTATGTGCAAAATGACGATTTTATAGGATATACATAGGGAGTGACAAAATATGCTTTTCTAGTGTACCTACCATGTGTACACACATCAAAAAAAGTTTGCGATTACTAGCATAAGCTGATATCATTTTTTTAATTGAACTTTATCAACAATTGAACTGTTTTATATTCAAAATCTATATTTTTAAATAAAGAATCTAAAAAGAAGAAGAAATCATAATATAATCTACCGTAACAAAAAAGATTTCGATTTTTCAAAGTGATCGCAAAGTTTTTTTGATGTGTGTATGTCGCCTCCAGGGCCGTCTCTAGGTTATCTGGCGCCTGGGTGCGAACTCAGCTCAGACTCCCCCTAGCCATTTAAGCATGCTCCCCCCACCCCGTTAGTGCTTTGTGTAGCAGCCATTATAGATGGGTCTACCTTTTATAGCAGAACTTTTTACGTCATAATATTGTTTTGCATAACAACGGATAGCATAAACTTCATTTCGCAGAAAATCATTTCGCATACACTCAGTTGTCATACATTCAAAACTCATAATTTTGTTAGTCAGAATCATCTTTAGGCATAATGTTTATATCCATAATAATTAAAAAGCAGAAACATCATATCGCAGAAAATTCACAGTCAGAATCGTCTTTTGGCATACATTTTATATCGATAGTCATTAAAAGGCAGAACTGATTTTTTGCTGCTTTATGCTGCATGCATGCTGCATGCAACATGCAGCATGCATGCAGCATGCAAGCAGGCATGCAACATGCAGCAAGCATTGTTTCTGTCACGGCTCCGGCGCTGCGGGGTTTGGGCGGCGCCACGCGAGCTTATCGTCACAGATGGTTTTAACGCTCACCACCGCAGCTTCGGCTTGCTGGCCGGCTTAGCCGGCCAGCCTCAGCCGCGGTGGCGGGCCTTCAAACCACCTGCTCCTCAGCTCGCGGGCCGCCCTACCCCTCCGCGCCTACGCGGGTTTAAATTACACTCTAGGGGTAGGGCAGACAAGACTGCGTAAAGTCGGTTTCGCAGCGATTCGTTTCTGTCACAAAATTTTGCAGCACAACGTATTGACATTTTATGACACAAATTTGTATGCTTGTATGCACCCATACCAAATAATCGTATCTCTAAATAAATGTTATGCTAAACAAAATTATGCATAATATTAATTATGGCAAAGGTAATTATGCGAAACAAAATTCTGCCAAGATAAAAGTATGCCATTGTAAATTCGGACACGTAAATATTCTGCCAAACAAAAGTTATGCTAAATAATTTTTATGCCTTAAAAATATTCGATTAAATAAGATTATGCCATGTGAGTTATGCCAAATAAAAATCGGAGTATCAAGATTCTGCCAAATAGAAGGAACCCGGGTAATGCACTTCACCAGTCTATAAACACTGCACTAGTTATTGTTATAAGCGGGGAATGTTAATTTTGCGGTTATAGGAAAAGTTTTGCGGGAGCCGGCTCGAACGCGCGTAAAGAATATATAGTTGTGTTGTGTTTTATTGTTCTTCCGCAAGTGCATATGGCGCCACTTGCTATGACAGCCGAAGTCCATCTTCTTTCTCTCTCTGCCATAGGGGTCAGGGTAATGTGAGGGAAAGGGAAGGACACAGGAAATAGACGAAAGCTCATCAAATTATAGTGTATTTAGCGGAAATAAGAACTTAATTTGACTATAAGAGTCACAGATAATTAATTAAGTGTTGCGGTTTGAAAAATATTAAATTATTGAATTAATTTGGCCAAAACATCCTCCGCCGCCTTGAGAATACGTAGTGTTCTCGAAACAAAAGTTAAACTGATATCTAATACTTAATTATATTAATTAAACTAAAGGGAAATATGAGTTTTATGCGGTTAAATTTATTGTGAAGGTAAGGGGCATAATTTTACAATGGGTCTTTTGAAAGAACCATTGGCAGTTTTAACTAGTGCGACGCGGATCGTCCCATCTTTTCCGGGAAATACTTGAGTGATAATACCCATAGGCCAACGTAATGGGGGGATATCATCTTGATGTATGAGAACTACAGTACCGACTTTAATATTATCTATATTATTAAGCCACTTCTGCCTAACTTGAAGATTGTGTAAATATTCCACACGCCATCTTTTCCAATAGCTACACACCATTTGGTCTAATAGTTCTTTCCTACAACGTAAAGACATAGGGTCCCCGGAAACATCCCGGACAGGCAACGAAGTAAGAGGTGAAGCCATAATAAAATGAGCGGGAGTAAGAGGCTCCGGATACGGATCTTCAGATAGAACACAGAGTGGTCGCGAATTGAGAACTGCCTCAATTTGAGTGAGAACAGTCAGAAGTTCCTCATAAGTGAGAAGCTGAGAACCGATAACACGGTATAAATGCGTTTTGACAGCTTTAATGTTGGATTCCCACAATCCTCCGAAGTGAGGAGCGCGGGGTGGAATCATTTTCCATTCAATGCGGTAGTCATTGGTCAGTAGTTCTTGTAGTTGAGCTTTAGCTCCAATGAAATTGGTTCCATTATCGGAATATAGATATGAAACAGGACCTCGACGGGAAAGAAATCGCTTAAATGCGGAAATAAATGTATCAGAAGACACATCCGTAACTAATTCGATGTGAATTGCTTTGGTAACAAAGCATATAAAAAGACAAATATAAGCTTTTTGACTTCTTTGACCTCTGCGTCTACATAAAGTTACTTTAATCGGGCCAGCATAGTCTACACCCGTGTGAACAAACGCTTTGGTCTCCTGTACGCGGCAAGTAGGTAAATCAGCCATTTTAGGGCTGGGGTGAGAAGGAGAAGTTTTAAAACAAAAATTACAAGCGTGAACTCTCTGTCTAATGACACTTCTAGACGAAAGTATCCAATACCTTTGGCGCAACAAAGAACTTAGAAGGTTGGCACCAGTATGACAATGAGCGCGGTGAAAATAATCAATTAAAAGATGAGTAACATTGTCATGTTTGGGTAAAAGAGCGGGATGCTGAGCTTCAAATGGAAGGTTAGCATTAGATAGTCTACCTCCGATTCTAATAATATTATTGTCGTCTATAAAAAGATCGAGTCGTTTAAGCGGTGAGCGTAAGTTGCCCTTTTTAATATCGTCGTAAATAGTTTGAAAATGGAATTTTTGAACAGCGCGGATTAAGTAAGTTTCAGCTATAATTAACTGGGAAACAGGAATTATATCATGACATTTGTCACGCGGAATTATACGAGAAAATCTTAGTACGTAAACTATTATGCGTAAAATCTTATTCCAAGATGAGAATTTTTGAGCAAGATTATAAATTAAACTAGGCTCTATAGAAGCGGATGCGGTAAAAGTTAATGTTTTATTATTATATTCAGGTAATTCTTCACAACATGTTGGAACAAATGGAGTGATAGGCCACTCGGAAATTGGATATTGAAGCCATTTAGGGCCATGCCACCATAAATCATGTGATAGTAACTGTTCAGGTAAAAGACCTCTAGATAAACAGTCACTAGGGTTTTCTTTACCGCTAACATGATAAAAATGTTTAGGAGCGAGGTTTTCGTGGCATTTAGCGACGCGGTTACTAACAAAAATATTCCACCTATGTGGGGAAGAATTAATCCATGAAAGCGTTATTTTAGAATCGGAAAAAGCATAAATGTTATTAATAGCGGTACGAGAGCGGTAAGTGTCATTAATTAATTTTATAAGTTTTGACATAAGAACAGCGGCACAAAGCTCTAAGCGAGCCAAAGAAACGACCTTTACAGGTGCAACCTTTGATTTAGCACACACCAAACGTACGTGTGTGTTACCATGTGTATCAGTAACATGTAAATAAATGACGCAGCCATACGCTTTCATGCTGGCGTCAGCGAAACCAACAATATTCGTTGTACAGCCAATAGAAACGGCTAAATGACGCGGAATTTTTAATGAAGAGAGAAGAGGCAATTGCTCTTTAAACTTTTGAAAAAGTGATACAATATCACTCGGAGGAGTATCATCCCAATCTATATGAAGATTCCATAATTCTTTTATGAGTAATTTGGCAAATAATACCACTGGAGCGGCAAAACCGAGAACATCCCACAAGCGGGCAATAGCGGAAAGTATGGATCTTTTGGTGCAACTCTGATTTATATCTGACGTAGTAAAAGTGAAGCTATCGTCTGAAGGAATCCATTTAAGGCCTAGAATTTTTAAATTATCCTTATCCGAGAAATCTATAGAAGCGCGGTTGGATTGCGGCACAGAAGCTAACAACTCCGGGGAATTACTCGCCCATTTGGTGAGGTCAAATCCACCA